>OX336416.1:77148943-78348943 GCA_946903255.1 Schistosoma spindalis | reverse complement strand
GTTTTAACGTGCCTTAATTGCTATTCAAAAAAGGAAGCCTAATACAAGTTTTTAAAAAGCACTAGATCTATCGATATCAGTTGTCTTAAGTCAAAAATTTCCGAAAACAAGATAAACAAACTAACAGTCACTGACCAGCATTCTTTTATTTTATATATGGTGTCGTACCATTCTGTTTTGATACGCAGAAAATAGTAATCCAGACCTACAAATATGGGACTTACAATTAGGGGAGACATCAGCGATGATATAATCGTGAATCAGGCATTCTCCTTTGAACATTACTTTTTATTGCACAGGTTCGCACCACTATGGTCACAAAAAAATGAGTATTCTGGTTTACAATATTGATTGTATGTTACCACCGAATATGAGTACTGAAGCAGTTTTTCTGAAACCACGTGCACCACTCGAACTGGCTGCCTTCAACGTTCGCACACTTACGCAGGTCGGACAACAGATAGGTCTGGCTATGTCTATGGAAAGTCTTAATATTGATGTGTGTTGTCTATCCGAGACCCGTATTCAAGACTCTGGTGAAGTACTACAAGTTCGCTCTCCATCTGTCGCTTCAAAAAGCTTGTTTTATGTGCGGTTATCCGGGGACCCTGTGGCATCTTCCGTCATACTTCGTAGGTTATTCAGAACCCGAGAAGGATTGACTCGGGAGGAGCAGGCTGGGTTTCGTTCTGGTCGAGGATGTATTGATCATATCTTCACCCTCCGCCAAGTGTTAGAACACCGCCATACTTATCAAAGGCCAACAATCGTAGTGTTTCTTGACATCAGGGCTGCCTTCGATTCGTTGGACAGAACTGTTCTCTGGGATTGTCTATTGAAGAAGGGTGTGCCTGAGAAGTTTATCAACATCCTAAAAGCCCTATACACAAACACCTCAGGCAGAGTGAGGGCATACAACCACCTTTCTCCACTATTCCATTCAAGCAGTGGGGTTAGGCAGGGTTGCCCAATCTCACCATTCCTCTTCAACTTTGCCATCGATGACATTCTGGAAACAGCTCTGATGGATGTAAGTAATGGTGGTGTGGATCTGTTGCCTGGAGAAAGACTTCTCGACCTTGAGTATGCTGATGATATTGTCTTACTGTGCGAGAATGTTCAAGCCATGCAATCCGCACTTAATCAGTTGGCAATCAATGTCCGTAGGTATGGTATGTGCTTCGCACCTTCAAAGTGCAAAGTACTCCTACAAGACTGGCGGGATTCTAATCCTGTACTCACTCTGGACGGTGAGCAGATAGAAGTGGTCGAGAAGTTCGTGTATCTAGGTAGCTGCATAAGTGCTGGTGGTGGCGTGAGTGATGAGATCAATGCACGCATAGTGAAAGCCAGAGCGGCTTATGCCAATCTGGGCCACCTTTCGCGCCGTCGTGATGTTAGTTTGGCTGTAAAAGGTCGGATCTACAACGCGACGGTGAGAGCAGTTTTGCTCTATGCTTGTGAAACCTGGCCTCTCCGAGTTGAGGATGTTAGACGACTCTCTGTGTTCGATCATCGCTGTCTCCGAAGGATTGCTGACATTCAGTGGCAATACCATGTCAGTAATGCAGAGGTCCGGCATCGTGTGTTCAGTCACAGAGACGATAATGAAATTGGTGTCACCATCTTGAAACACCGACTTCGGTGGCTTGGACATGTTCTACGAATGTCGTCCCAGAGAATTCCTCGTCGTGCATTATTTGCCGACTCTGGGACTGGTTTGAAAAAGCGGAGAGGCGGTCAGTATATGACATGGTGTCGTGGTATGAAAGAAAGCTGCAAAGGGCTACCTTCTGTTGGTCCTTCACGACTCCCTGGTTGGGGTCCGAGAGATGGTGTAACGCAGTGGCTAGAGACGTTATCAGATATGGCTCAGAATAGAAGCCAATGGCGATCCTGCTGTAACCTTCTTTTACTTTCTTCATAAAAAGTGGTTGTATCTTCCTTAACTGAAAGATTTCTAATGATTGTACCTTTCCGTTTTCCCCATCATTGTTCTCTTCCTCTTTTTTTTTATAATTTCCCACGTTCATTACTTTTTTTATATACATATTTTTTTCTCCTTCTCTTCAAATTATCATTGTTTTGTGTGGCGCATATATATTTGGTGCTCCCTGTACCAATATTTATGTGTTCAAATAAATAAATAAGACGACAGCTATTCAAAACTACAAGATACATGTCCCTAGAAACCTTGAATATGATCTGCGTTAGCACGACTTGATGTAGATACTGTTTGACTTATTTAAATCTCACCGAGTGAACGCGACCAGTCATGATTACCTTAAACAAAAAAACTTACAATAATGGCTATATAGTAACGATCTGGATAAGGTAAAGGCAAGTCACCACGAAAAAGATGATCCTTTAGTTTCATGTAGCATTCAAGATATTCAGGATGATACCCCATTACATTGATGTAGTTGTTTAAGCGTCCCCATTGAAACCAATACTCACGGAACAATATATAAGTCTGCAAAGAAAGTAAGAAAACAACTACGGTGTAACTCTATGATACCTGGAGTGGTTTATGTAAGAACAATAAACTGGTGACTTCTCACAAAAGCAAACCACAACTATATTCAACAATTATTCAAAGTACAACTTTCCAAGTTTTGTTTTTTTTACTTTCGATTAATTAGAAAAGGCAAATATTCAATTATGTCCTTTATTTGTTAATAAAGCAGAGGTTTAAACTGTATACAACCAAAGCATCTACCAGTCCTGGGAACGTGTTTAAGAAAGAAGACTGACAGTGAAGATTGCCAGGAATACATTACATTCGGTTTGGGCACCCGGGCAGTATCCCAGCCCTCACATAAATCACATGGGATTTGTGTGGCGCATATATATCTGGCGCCCCCTTGTACCAATATGTGTTCGAATAAATAATAAATAACCGAAGGTAGAAGTTTTGGTGGCTACCTGTTGTATGCAAAAACGTATAAAATACACTTGGAATGTGTTTAAAGATGCGTGTACCGTTTGATTATAATGGAACTAAGAATGAACGGAAAACCCACATCAAAAATGCAAGCCGGAGTACCGAATTTCATGCGAAGAAAGAAAATAACACAGATGTAGCATTATTACGAGGTAAGTTGTGCACTCGTTACTTTCACAGTCTCATATTGCGCAACAAACGACGTATGTTGAATGAATTCTAGTGGAATTAGATGAAATATCACAAGGTTAACCACGCAATTCCGAAAATTTCAATTTAGTCTGTAATCAGTGGATCTTAGCAAATACTGACGTAGCGATCATCTCCTTCACCTAACTACAGGTCGAATTTCATGCTTTACAGATCACCCTTGATAAAATTAACTCTTTTCAGAATGAGCCTCTTCCAATAACCTTCCATGAGAAACCGTACCATCCTTGAATTTACTAAGATGCATTAATCTAGGCGAGCTCGTCAAGAAACCAAAGTTACACTTGGCTCCTAATGGAAAGTTGAAACATTTTTGACCGCCTACAAGGTATTTTGTTAAGGAAAGAACCTCTGGTCGAATTTGGTGTCAACTACCTCAAAAAATATATTAACAGTACCCATAATATATTATGGTTGATGACAGCTACTTAATATCGTTAGGAAGATAGGTACAAAGTTGTTCAGTGACAGATTTATGCGTGTGAAATTCAAGCAAGTATATAAAATGTGTAGCCAATATATTGAATACTATATGGGAACAGTTTAAAATTGCTGGTTTTCTTAAACTAAATACACCGGTATGGTATGTGTACATCACTGTCTTCTTGATAGTGGAGAATTGATCCGTGAAGTAAACTTTCAGACAGGAAAGGTTGATTATTTGTAATAAAAAAGAGTGGATATTGATAAAAATACATCAAGGCAGACGGCAAACGTGTCCAGTTGAATAGTTCACAGACTTTTTGAAGCTCACATATGATGGATATACGTCTAGCACGCAATTTTAGAATAGAATAATTATGTGTCAACAATCGACTAAATGATTTCGAAAGTTTGAGTCTGATATAGCAAATAATATCGCTTGAAAATTCTAAGAGAAAAGTCACTGTTTTCCGTTTAAGTAGGAATTTTGGCACATACTGTAAAGGAAGAGCGACTCCTTGCCTTACAATGAAAAGTTGGACACCACGGTGCTCTTAATAAACGTCATTCATTCTACAATTTAAAACAATGATTATTTCCTTGATTAACAGAGCACCAAGCAGATAGTGAGTTATACCAGTTTTCGAAAACCAGCATATCGTAGCATGAATTGAAGACCGGAATAGGTAAACAAAATCCAGTTGAATAAAAACCGTTAGGTGAAACAGTGAATACATACAGTGTAAAATGGATCCCCTTCATTTGGTTCATCAACCATGCATTTCATATGGTCCATCTAGAATCGAATTATTGACTAGAAAATGAAATTACGTTCAGTGACTGAATAAAACTAGGAGAGGATGTAACGGTATTCGGTATTTTGAACCCCTTCTGAATCTGAAAGCTTGTTAAGGAAAATTTTAACAGCATAACCTTTAAATCACGCAAGATATCTCTAGCAGCAGACCGTATATCAGGTGATGGAGCAGTATGCAAGATTCTTAAAAGATCTGGAATCTGCTCCGTAATCAGCCCGTGCATAGACGTATCAAGAGTAGCCCCACCAGTATCATTGGCTACAGTCTCTAAGAAACCAGCGACAGCGGGGCTACCAAAGCCAAAATACCACGAATCAAATATACGTTGAATAGTAACAGCTGCTTCATGCCTAGCAGATTCATCACGATTCGAGAGACCTTGAAGTAAATTGACAGAGTCAACAGTTCTTTGGAGCAGTGAAGAGCAATGATGCATGCATATAACACTCATCTAGCCAAATAGTTTAAACAACCGTACAGCAAAAAAGATAGACGCCAATTCTCCCGCCCTTCAGACAAACATAGCGCAGACATTCATCTAAGCTACTATATCATAAGGCTTTGTTCATTAGTTACAATTTAGATCTTATTAGAACCAGTCAGAGTTAGAATAAAAATAGCCATTTTCGAACCAAACTGTAGTTCGAAAATTTTTTAATGTTAATTTCAATGCTTCATAGTCACTTAAAAAATATATTGTGATTGCCTTGATAATGAGGAAAATCTCTTAGCTATTAATTCTAGATCGCTATGAAACCAGGTTGAATCGATATAATTGGCTTCAACAGTCTTTCTATTGCTAAAGACAGAGTCCGTAGAGTCTCAGATCGGTGTCACTCAAAACCTTATAAAATTGTAGCAGTAAATAAATTCCCAAAATAAATAGCTCTGTAAGTCTTCTATATTGGATGCTGACCAGATCAGTTTTAATGGACTCACCGAGCTGAAGGCGCTTACTCATGCATCGGCACCAGATCACGAGTAGGAACATCGTGCTTAACAACCCCCACAATCACTAACCAGTCTAGACCAGTTCATCCTCGATATATTCAAATGTTCCAAATGGTTGTGGACGGAATGGAAAAAGCTTTCGCTTAACAGGCTTCCGTGTCTAGTAATATGGGATCACCAACACCTACAGGCAAGAACCTAGGTATATTAACGATAAAAGAGAAAAGAGATTGGTAAATCATAGTAAGATACTATCCTTAGTCGTTAAGAATAGATCAAGTCGCCTCTTAAAGGACTCCTGGGAAGGCGCTTGCACTAGCTCAGCCGTCAGAGAATTCCAGCATTTGACAACTCTTAAGGAGTGGAAGTTGTGCCTGCAGTCCGTTCTGCTATGTTGTATGTCTAATTTCTGGGTGTTACCCCTTAGGTTAGTGTTGGAACTAAGCTTAAGTAGGTGTTTAAGAGGATGTCCAGAAGTGTTAAGGATACTGTAAGCCATCAGAAAGTCACTTCCCAGACGCCTATACTCTAATGGGCAAAGGTTAAGTGATTGAGGGCGCTCTTTATAAGGTTTGAATTTGAGTCCCCGAACTGATTTCGTGGCTCGCCGTTGGATACGCTCCAGAGTGTCCTTATTCTTTTGGAGTGTAGGAGGGAATACTGTGTTACCGTACTCTATATGGGGACGAATTGAACTATCGAAGATTATGTGAAAAGTTCTCCCATCAAACTGACCAAAAATGCGCTTCAATGTTACCAGTGCAAGGTTTGCTAGAAAGGAATTTCTATCACAGTTAGCGTAAGACTTTAAGTCGTAGGGCACCAGGACTCCTAAATGTTTTTCGACTCGGGATACTACTAGAGAGGAGTTTCCTAAGTTGTAACTGTAGTCTGCGACATGTCGCAGATGGACTATTTTACACTTTGAAGTGTTAAAGGTAAGTCCGTTATCGTCTGCCCAACTTTGAAGTTCAGTCAGATCCTCCCGAAGTGCCAGTATATTCACTCGGTCACGTATCTCTCTCCAGAGTTTCACGTCATCAGCAAAAATTAATAAATCTGACGATAGCTGCTGAGGAAGGTCATTTGGCTTGACGAAGGGAGGCTGCGTAACGGAATAAGCTTTTCGGATTGGAAATAAATTTATCCATAAGCTTTAACTGGTACTGAAGCCTGTCTTCTCTTAAAGCCTTAGTACACATGTTTCTTATATGTTTGTATTGCCTGTGCTCGCCATTGTTGTTGGTTCGTTTGTATTGTGCCTAACAGTGCCTTTTGCGGCTTAACAAACGAAGAGTGCGATTTTTGATGATTGTAGGTTGCATGTGGCTTTTGGGGACCGTTCAAGGAATTGACTGCTTCGTAGCACATAAGAGCGTGTGCAGTAAGAAGTCCCAATGAGCATCC
The DNA here is from genome assembly GCA_946903255.1 of Schistosoma spindalis. Taxonomy (NCBI): domain Eukaryota; kingdom Metazoa; phylum Platyhelminthes; class Trematoda; order Strigeidida; family Schistosomatidae; genus Schistosoma; species Schistosoma spindalis. Next base: position 78,342,190 of record OX336416.1, on the reverse strand, counting down.
ACATCAAGTTGAGGGTGAACATCCCAATCCACCTGTTGTAGATATTCCTGTAGAGCTGACGCATTCAACCGTTTGAAATTCCAGCACCTGTTGTTATTGGGATATCTTAGCTCAGTTTTGCTGACAAAACTGAAGGCTATAACGGCGTGATCGCTTTTCCCCAGGGGAGCCAGAATTGAGAGGTTGTCAACTAGAAATTCTTCGTTTGTAAATACACAGTCTAAGCACGACGGTGTCTGACTGTTCCTCCAACGAGTCGCCGGCTTCACATTTTCGTATAATCCCAGATCCTCAATGAGGTTGGGGAACCGAGCTTCAGTTGACTTTTCACCTCCAATATACGTGTGTTCCACGAAATTGACTCTAGGGAGATCGAAGTCCCCTAGAATCAGGATATAAGTGAAACCGAGACGCGTGGAGCGAGATAGTTCTTCCAGCATACGACTGTCATGCTCGATGTCGGCAGTGGGCTTCCTATATATGACTCCGACTAGGCACCTAGAAGTAGTAGACAATCTTACAGTGCACCATATGGATTCCTTAAGATTGTTAAACTCATGATTGTGAACTTGGCGTACCTCGAAGAAAGATCGTATGTATAGGGCTACTCCACCCCCAATTCCTGTTTCTCTGTTGTTGCGAAACAGAGACATCCCAGGTATTGCTAGCTCCTGATCCGAAACCTGAGAGGATATCCAAGTTTCAGATACTCTTATTAGACGAACCTTATTAGCATTGCTAAGTTCGCTTAGTTCATCCATTTTGTTTGGTAGACTCGCGGCGTTCATGTATAAGCAGTTAATGCTTTCAATTTGAAACGCGTGAGCTTCTTCCTGTTTGCCTGTATGAGCCTTACGTGAATGGACAGGTAACCTACCTATATAAGGTTTTCCTGTCGTTTACACGTTTTTTTATCATAAAGACAGTCAACAAGTTGAATGGATAGCCTATCAAATGTACCTTAAAACCTCCTCGCTTCCATCTTTTGATCTCACTTGGTGGGTACGATTCATAGTAGGAGGTGTTACTGGTTAAAGAGTTTTCAAACTCAAAATACCTGTGGCATCTTCAGAATCTACCTAAACCCTTAGTATTTTAAAAATCTGTCGTACTTAAACTTTTGCACAAAAACAGATACTTTCGTAACTTAGGGACAAACAGAATATCTCCTTCAAAAGTACATGATAAGAATGATCCTAAAACTACTCAACACCAGTCATTTATACTGTTCCGGTTTATATATATATATATATACTGAACATTTGACGTGGAGAGAAGACCATCAGTGGAGAAGGCGGGAAGGATTAATTCAATTCATCGGATGGCATGGTTCAGCCTTGCAGGCGTGATCATTCTTGTGTAACTTTTCTCTTTTGTTCATATTAAACATATCGCTCTTATGATAGGACGAGTCAGCGTAGGCAATGATGTGACCTCCACGTAAGATCTTATAGATTAGGTAGTCACATCACGACAAATCTACAATTTTAGGATTACGCCTGTTATTAGAGCAGTACTAATAACGAAGTAGACCATAATTCTACATTGATAAGTCCGACTAAAGAAATGTTGCTTATTATTAATTCTTACTTTCACTTTGCCTTTCGAGGTCGATTTTTACTTCTGTTTACCTATTATTCTATTAGTACTCTGATAAATGCTCCCGCGGATTATCGTATTGTAATGTCGATTATTACTCATAACTTGCTAGCTTAATCAATAATAATAACAGGTCATCTACATCAAATTATTAAATACGATGGTTTATTAATAAGCTTTGGTGTCATTTACATGTTCCAGTGAAATAAGCATGTTAAAACAATAAGCTTTAGTAAATATGGCGTGATGTGACCAAAGGATGAATGCTTATCTGAAACAAATTCTTCATCTCGTTTCTCTACCTAACATTTCATTATATTCCAAACTATGGACCACCCTGTAATATATATCTTACTACCATTGCCTGCCTAATTTTCAATTTTCGAGTCCCATCGCCAAACAACGAATACAATACTCCAGCAAATTACGGTGAGTCTAAGCGTTAAAGTTTCTTCAGTCCTAATCTCATTTCAGATTGTTCACAAGTTGAAATTCAAGTATTTTTCTAGACTCTTTAATCTTTACTAAATCAAACAAGTAACAAAGTCAATGACATAACACACACCCAGGAACTGGTTTGAATACCGCGTGTTCAATCTGGTTACTTTGGGTCATTACTACTTGTTACAACTAAACTTATATACGTCGAATATATTTAGCGATCTTTTAAGGACAGTAAAATTCCTATTAGGCCTAGCCAAATCATCCGGCAGTTGGGTCATTGAATATCGAACAAGAGAGACTACGTAGATAAGATGAATTCCCTGCTGAGTGATCAAACTAAATTCCAAAAGCTGGGGTCAGGTAAAGACCTCAATGAAAAGACCGAACGTCAACTAGCTACAGCATTAAAATTTCTAAAACAACATCAATACATCTCTGAGCACACTTATAACGCGCTCAAGCCTTCTGGAACACATACCCCTCGTCTATATGGTCTACCTAAGATTCATAAACCTGAAGTTCCTTTACGCCCGATTCTGGATATGGCAAATTCACCATACCATTCAACAGCAAAATGGCTAGTTAAGTTATTAGAGCCATTACACCAAGAACTTGCTAAGCATAAAGTCAAAGACGTCTTTGAATTTGTTGATGCCATTAAAAATATGAATTTAAATGGCAAAACCATGCTATCACTAGACATAACATCCTTGTTTACTAACATCCCTCTGAATGAAACTATCGATTACATATGTGAACAACTGTTAGAAAAGAAAATAGATATACCTATCCCAATAAGTAAAATGAAAGAACTGTTGAAATGCACTATGAATAGCTACTTTAAGTTTAACAATGAATTTTTCAGACAAATAGATGGGATAGCAATGGGATCACCTCTAGGCCCGATGCTTGCTAATATTTTTCTGACAAAACTAGAAAATGGACCGCTGAAAGACATCCTAAGTAGGCTTGATTATTATTGTCGATATATAGATGACACACTGATCATATGCGACGAAAATATCGACAAACAGGCGATATTATACGAATTCAATAATGTCCACCCAGCCATTAAGTTCACTAGCGAGGAGGAGAAAGACAATAGTATATCTTTTCTGGATGTCCTACTTTCTAGAAGGATAGATGGCTCCATAAAGAGAAATATATTTAGAAGGAGTACATGGACGGGTCAGTATACCCATTTCCAAAGCTTCACACCCCTTCAATATAAAATAAATTTGGTTAAGTGTCTCAGCCACAGAATCAATTTATTATGTTCTGAAGACTGTGTAGATGACGAAATAGATATATTAAAGAATACATTACGAGATAATGGATATCCTGATAATTTCGTCAAAAAATACCTCGTACAAAGTAATAAGAAAAGAAGACATTGTGAAACAGTCAGAAAAAAGACCTTGTATCTGAGACTTGACTTTAAAGGGGATATAGCGGGTGAGATTTTAACACGCCGACTCAAAAGATCGGTCGAAAGGACGTTTCATGCTGCCAAGTTACACATAATCTTCTCGACTAAACCAGTACTCACACAACTAATGAAGGATAGGTTACCGAAGATGGGCTCCTCCATGTGTGTATACCAATTCAACTGCTCCTGTGGAGCTAGTTACATAGGCCGTACTCAGAGGGCTTTATCCTTGCGTGTTCGTGAACATGTGCCGGCATGGTTGGGAAAAGGAGTTACTAAATCTATTAACAGTGCTATTCTTTCACACTTGGTAGATAATGAACATCATATCAAAATAGAGGAAGCTTTCTCTGTTTTATATCAAGTTCCAAAATATCTACCTCAAGGAGCTAGATTACGTCTACTTTACATAGCCGAAGCCATCTGGATCAACTCTAGAAGACCTAATTTATGTATCCAGAAAAAATATATCCAGCCTCTATGTTTACCTTGGCCTAGGACTGGATCACCGAATACCTAGTCTGAATATTTTAAACCTCTTACCCCCTTCCCCTAATTTTATTTATTTTCCTTATTATCATTAATTTTGATTATCCCTATCTTAATCTTCACATCTATCATTCCCAATTCGTTGATCGTAGTTACCTTGATAACACCCCCTACCCCCTTATTACATATTATATTCACACCACAATCTTATTATTATTATTATCCCAATTGACAAGATGAAATTCTCTTACTATGCATTCTATTCACACAATTTTGTTTTTCGATTTTGCTATAATACTATTCTACTTATTTCGATTGAACACTACTCCAAATCAGCTTGACCTTTATTGAATGACCTTTCACATTTGCAAATAATACCATTTTGAAGTATATATATATATATCGTAACAGATGCAAAAGTGCACCAATTTTTTAACACATAACATTGTCAAATTTCATTAATACATGCCTTATTTTTGGCCTTTGTAAAATATCACAATAATTATGGACTTATAACTGTAGAGCCTGATGATGAAGTTATTGAAAACAATTGTTCGCTCAAATATTCTTAATTTTTGAATATTCTATGGGGATTTTTAAACTGCTGAAATCTAGTGAGCACCCAGTTGCACTGAAGGGACTCAACGAGTTCCTGAAGTATAGTGCGAAACTCACAGAAGCGAAAACTAATCAGGATTTTATCCGTAATTGCACTGTTACACACCGATACCCGAAAGACTATTGCAAATCCTTACACCGATGTAAAATTAAACCGAATATTAAGTCGCTGAAAAGATACGCACTTAGTCAAATCGAATCTCTTCAGACGTATATTGTTGAGTTAGAAAGGAATATTGCACAGAGATTATATGCTGTTGAAGATCTTCCCCCAAACTTAAAGGATTTATTTATGTTTTATGTCCTCGAAGTGCAAAGAACGAGGGAAAACAAAAAAAAGAGTCGACCTAATCAAAGGACTAGACAACCAGATATTTAAACCGGATTTTCCAGACGACTGTAAGCGGTATGTTTTCAACTTTTCCTCTGTTAATCTTGATAGGATTCAACTAGAAGTGTTATCATTAGGTCCTAAGTTTTGTGATAGTCGTAGACATGTTGATCATTTGAAGACTGATGTTCAGTTCGAGAACCTATTTACCCAGACACAAGACTTAAAACCCACGACAAAGGTCGAACATGAACGATTCAAAACCACGCTGGTTGATTGCTGTAACCAATTTAAAAGCAACAAGCACTACACAAATAGTATATTGACAGATAAACATCGTGAGGCTATCCGGAAACTCAAGTTGAATGAACACATTCTTATCACCAAACCTGATAAAGGATCGGGCACGGTAATTCTAAACAAGAGAGACTACATAGATAAGATGAATTCCCTGCTGAGTGATCAAACTAAATTCCAAAAGCTGGGGTCAGGTAAAGACCTCAATGAAAAGACCGAACGTCAACTAGCTACAGCATTAAAATTTCTAAAACAACATCAATACATCTCTGAGCACACTTATAACGCGCTCAAGCCTTCTGGAACACATACCCCTCGTCTATATGGTCTACCTAAGATTCATAAACCTGAAGTTCCTTTACGCCCGATTCTGGATATGGCAAATTCACCATACCATTCAACAGCAAAATGGCTAGTTAAGTTATTAGAGCCATTACACCAAGAACTTGCTAAGCATAAAGTCAAAGACGTCTTTGAATTTGTTGATGCCATTAAAAATATGAATTTAAATGGCAAAACCATGCTATCACTAGACATAACATCCTTGTTTACTAACATCCCTCTGAATGAAACTATCGATTACATATGTGAACAACTGTTAGAAAAGAAAATAGATATACCTATCCCAATAAGTAAAATGAAAGAACTGTTGAAATGCACTATGAATAGCTACTTTAAGTTTAACAATGAATTTTTCAGACAAATAGATGGGATAGCAATGGGATCACCTCTAGGCCCGATGCTTGCTAATATTTTTCTGACAAAACTAGAAAATGGACCGCTGAAAGACATCCTAAGTAGGCTTGATTATTATTGTCGATATATAGATGACACACTGATCATATGCGACGAAAATATCGACAAACAGGCGATATTATACGAATTCAATAATGTCCACCCAGCCATTAAGTTCACTAGCGAGGAGGAGAAAGACAATAGTATATCTTTTCTGGATGTCCTACTTTCTAGAAGGATAGATGGCTCCATAAAGAGAAATATATTTAGAAGGAGTACATGGACGGGTCAGTATACCCATTTCCAAAGCTTCACACCCCTTCAATATAAAATAAATTTGGTTAAGTGTCTCAGCCACAGAATCAATTTATTATGTTCTGAAGACTGTGTAGATGACGAAATAGATATATTAAAGAATACATTACGAGATAATGGATATCCTGATAATTTCGTCAAAAAATACCTCGTACAAAGTAATAAGAAAAGAAGACATTGTGAAACAGTCAGAAAAAAGACCTTGTATCTGAGACTTGACTTTAAAGGGGATATAGCGGGTGAGATTTTAACACGCCGACTCAAAAGATCGGTCGAAAGGACGTTTCATGCTGCCAAGTTACACATAATCTTCTCGACTAAACCAGTACTCACACAACTAATGAAGGATAGGTTACCGAAGATGGGCTCCTCCATGTGTGTATACCAATTCAACTGCTCCTGTGGAGCTAGTTACATAGGCCGTACTCAGAGGGCTTTATCCTTGCGTGTTCGTGAACATGTGCCGGCATGGTTGGGAAAAGGAGTTACTAAATCTATTAACAGTGCTATTCTTTCACACTTGGTAGATAATGAACATCATATCAAAATAGAGGAAGCTTTCTCTGTTTTATATCAAGTTCCAAAATATCTACCTCAAGGAGCTAGATTACGTCTACTTTACATAGCCGAAGCCATCTGGATCAACTCTAGAAGACCTAATTTATGTATCCAGAAAAAATATATCCAGCCTCTATGTTTACCTTGGCCTAGGACTGGATCACCGAATACCTAGTCTGAATATTTTAAACCTCTTACCCCCTTCCCCTAATTTTATTTATTTTCCTTATTATCATTAATTTTGATTATCCCTATCTTAATCTTCACATCTATCATTCCCAATTCGTTGATCGTAGTTACCTTGATAACACCCCCTACCCCCTTATTACATATTATATTCACACCACAATCTTATTATTATTATTATCCCAATTGACAAGATGAAATTCTCTTACTATGCATTCTATTCACACAATTTTGTTTTTCGATTTTGCTATAATACTATTCTACTTATTTCGATTGAACACTACTCCAAATCAGCTTGACCTTTATTGAATGACCTTTCACATTTGCAAATAATACCATTTTGAAGTATATATATATATATCGTAACAGATGCAAAAGTGCACCAATTTTTTAACACATAACATTGTCAAATTTCATTAATACATGCCTTATTTTTGGCCTTTGTAAAATATCACAATAATTATGGACTTATAACTGTAGAGCCTGATGATGAAGTTATTGAAAACAATTGTTCGCTCAAATATTCTTAATTATCGAACAAATCATCGATCCTCGCCAATGTCAAGGAAAACCAACGCCCATCAGTTGATCTTACGCCATGGACTGGCCCATGCCGCAGTGGTCTCATTTTCGCTTGTATCTACTTTAACTAACATATTTCTGTAATAACGTCCTTTATGTTGTACAGTCTTCAAAGCATCTATAGTGCCTTGATACGTCAACGGGATAATCCACGTAAGGTGCTGACCGCGAGGTGTGACTTCAACGTTAGCTAGTTTGTCACACCATTCACGTCTAACTCGAGTAGGGCCCCAATCATGTCGACAAAGATCATCTACGTTGATGATCTACAATCTAATTTCCTAAGATAATCCAGTCTAGTTTAACTATTGTGCCGGATGGCTTGCCATTTTTGCTACTTCTTAACATGTATGTATTTCCACTTAGACTAGCCGTATATATTTCATATAAGCCACTCCGAAAGCGTTTTTGATATAAAATATATTTAATAGCTTTATACTGCACAATAATACTACGAAAAAGTGTGTTGTTTACAGATGAGGCATGTTAGATTCAAAAATCGTTTGATATTTCTCATTTCCGATAACCAGCGATACCTCGATGCATCTGTTTATGAAGCAAAAGACAACATACACTAACTTTGCATTTTATGATTATTATCCGTTGCAATACAGCAACATATACCACACATCAATGGATTATTTCCGCGACACGGGAAAAAAGTTAGAGCCGTTCGAAGATGCCCGCGCTTTCGTTTCAGCGACCTTGAACGGCCTGACAAGAGGCGGTCGTTCCGTATTTCATTTGCCGTGGGTTTGTTGAATTTCATGAGTATCAAGTTTTTTCCTTTTTAAGTAATATTTTGCTGCATTAAAAAGCCCAAAAATAACTCTCAAAAGCATTAAGTTAGCGTTCTCTGTTTTTTAGTGTACACGTTGGCTCTGTGGTTGCTTCGTAATTTGATCTGTGATCCCAACTGCTGAAGTAAACCTCAACGAAATGTCGCTACCAGTAACTCCTAAGTATTTGTTGTACATCCTTGGGTTATTATTGTCTCAAAAAATTATTTTTTTATAATTAATGATTTCTGTTTGTAGTGCTTCATGCTCAAATGACATTTTAGTCGACCATAGCGATACCTATCAAAGTGTGATACATAACAAGCGTTTCATAAGCTGGGATGACTTTGATAGCGCACTAAAAGAGTTTCAAAATGTATGGAAGGGTAGTTCTATTCCATCTCCGACTACCTATGCTCATTACATCCACACAGAAAGCAAGTTGCTGAAGGATGTCAAGTTCAAATACCTGTTTGTTACGTTTCGCTGTACATTCGGTCATAAGAGGAAGTCGGAAGGTTTTAAAGTAAATCAAAAATCGTGAGAACTTTACCTAATATTTTTTGTTTAAGGTCTAAATTCTTTAGTTGCCAAACAAAGTTCCGTGTAAGGCTGGAGGAGCAAGGATATGTTATCAAATCCTACAGGATGCTCCACAATCATCCATGTGGTAGTAGTGTAGTGGCATTGGATCGTAACCACACAATCCTCAAAGCTGAACACGAGACTACTCAGAAAATAGATATTCAATATTTAGCGCGGAGAAATACCCAACAATGGAGAAGGCGGGGATAATGTATTGAATTAATTGGAGTTGATCGTATGGCATGACTCGGCCACGCAGGCGTGGTCCCTGCTAAATGCTACGTTATATCTTTTAGTCATATTAAGTATATTGTTCCACCTCTAGCCTAAGATTGTTCTATATCATGTATTGGTAATCGTTATGACGCAGTGAGTTGGTGTAGATGATGATGTGATTTCCACGTAAGATCTTATAGATTAGGCAGTTACATCATAACAAATCTACAATTTTAGGATTAGGTCTATTATTAGAGCAGTGCTAATGTCATAGTAGACCGTAATTCTACAGTAGTTTATGGATGGTTTGTAATCCATGGACAAGAATATTGTCGTCGAAAGAGAATTTGAAGCCAGTCATTTTGCAATCGCAGTCAACGGATGAAGTTATAGAATGTGTCAAGGAGAAAACTGGAAACGGGGTCACCACTGCTGAGTTAAAGACTATGAAAGCTAAACTCTCCACAGGTAAATATATAAAAATATATTTCAGGTTGTTGTTCTCGAAAGCAGGTAATGGATTTGCTGCGACAAAAAGGTGAAGTAAGGGAACATTTAGAAAATGGATATGTAACGAGAATATGTTCCAGTAGTTATGACCAAATACACTTATACAATAAATATCCAGAAGTTGTTTGTATTGATTTTACTTAGAATACCAATAACTTGTAAACTTGTTTTATTGCTTCAGTATTAATGATGATTAAATAAACTTTTGCATAATTTTTATTTTCCTCTTATTCCTACTTTTATGGGGATGAATACCAATAATGTTCACGAGTCAGTGTCTGTAAGAATTAAGAGGGAGTAAGTGACGATATTTCCACGTTGGGATACGTAATAACTAAATAAAATTTGAAGAGGATCAAGTCAGCCCGGATGAGTGACAGGGTGGTTTAAGAAATCTCTAAATAAATGTGATAGAATAAAATGAATTATTACGTAACCCATCTTATTACTTGTTAATTTCCTGAATTATAATGAATTCATATTACTCTGCATCAATGTTTGTTCTGGCATCATATAGACTATATTTACATACCCACACGATTTTTAATGTAAAACACTGGGTATAGTTGTTATATTTACATTAAAATAATTTATTAGATGAATGAATGTCAGTAGGCAATATAGAACACAGTTATCGTAAAGTTGTAAACTGGTTTTTCACATGATCTTCCATAATCACAAATTCCATAAGTTGTACACCGGCGTAGACATTATCACAATGCTTTGAGGACCTTAATAGCTTCATACAATTCTGAAAAACAAAAAATCAGTCTTGAAACAAGCAATTAAACTTAGCAATATCATGTAGGTATCATTACCAAGGTTTGATTTGATAATTTCGAATAAATTGAACATTGGGTTGAGTGTTACAAATAAATATCTGTTTTTTGATTGATCAAATATTATTCTTGTATTGTTCCATTGTAGTATTTAAACTTGGATTAATTGTAATTTGGTTATTTATTCTCTGAAGAAGTGACTTACACTAAGTCACAAAACGTCAGAAAATCTAATTTTCTACTCATTGGGATATTACAAATATATTATTTATTAGCAGTATCACATTCAATAAGTTAATCAAATAGCAGGTAACAGAACGTACGTATAAGTCTCTAATTTGCAAACAATGTTATTTATCAGAGATTTCGAATTCCGTTAATAGAAATTCATCGGTAATCTACAGAACATATACATCACATCATATAACTGAACGCTTCACAGTCTCATGACACTTGTTTATACCAAGTTTATGATGTAAATGAAATGTTAATGGTTTCACAGCTCATATTGCCTTAAAACTATATATATGATTTCACTAGCAGGTGCCAATTAACCTTATTTCATGTAAACAGCGCTCTTCAGTTCCTAAACCTTCTAGTATTTCACCTGGACATTTGGTATCAACATAAGAATTGGTAAGCACCATTTGGATATTACTCGACAATATGTATTACAACTTTGTTTATAATTTGGGCCGTGATGGCGTATTCTGTTTACAGAAACTTATTCGTGAACCCTAAAACAGACATATCATAAATCGGTATTAACTGGGACATGGTTTTGTCACCATGCCCAAAAGAAACACGCATCATTTTACCTATGAAGAATTTTTGACTACTAAATGTGGCACTTCCAGTGGTGTTATATACTGTTCCTGTATACGTTCAGAAAGCGGATGGAAATGGCTATCAACGCCAATTGTTACTCACATAATTATTCTCAGATACGTTACATAATAATATGTCACTTCAGTACAAAACGACGATACATATAATAGATATAACTGTTTATGGCTAAATATTAACAAGTTACATAATATTCATAAATGGATTACCGCTTAATTGATTGTACCTACATTTTATAAACAACTACCAACATCCATGTTCATCATCACCATAATCAAGGAGGTTAATCATATGTAATAAAATTTAAAGCTTATTTTCCTAAAAACTCAATCTGTGGTCTTTTTTTGACTTGAAAAATGATGAATCTTATTTGGTTGAGTTTGTATTGTTACAAATAACCATATTAGGCTTACTAAGGATTCATTTAGCTGATGAGCAAAAAATACGCCAAACTGCTAATAAATTGAAATAAAAACTATGTAACAAGCACAAACATCACGAAAATTGACGTGTAATGGAGAGAAAGCTGTTAATAGCTGATAAATAACAACACAAAAAATCCACGACAATATGTTAAATGTGCGCGAAAACCGATAGCCTAACGGCCTGATTGTGCCTTATTTCTGCTCCACATAATCTCCATGTATGTGAATTCATATACATTAGTCGCTAATAGACGCTATCTACTCTGCTATGGCTTATTAGGACGTCTTCGTATTTCACGGTTCTTTATGTCCATATTCAGTTGGCACCACAGAACGATCACCGTCATAATCTGCCTTACTTATTTTCAAGATTTTCTGAGCTGTCATACCCATAGACGATTTACTACTCTTTTTTCATGATATTTCAGATCGCTCATATGAACATCTTAATTTATCGTTCAGATGGTCACGACATAAATGAATGTCAATTTTTTCCAGCTTACTAATTTACTCATAATCACATGCTAACATTTACAATTTCGTTCGCATCTTTATTATATAGATAAACGTTTTTACACATATATAACACTTTTGCATTAGAAACTCACTTCTCACATGACACCATACTTTATCGGGTATAGTACAAGTTTTCACTACATTTTGAAAACGTTAACCACATAGTTCGTTAGTGTTATTTTCAAAAACAGACATTTTTTCATATAAATGTGTTATTTTCTACAATGGATGTTGTTTTTTTCGAGCACCTCGTTGGCTCTTGTGGTTGACTTGCTCCACCTTAGTGAAAGGCATGCATCAGGTAATTCCTCGCAAGTTATAGCGGTTTAAGTTTGAGGGATAGTCTTGGTTGACGCAGAACTTGAGGTTGACTAAACAAGGCCGATGAACACGTTAAATGTGGCAGTAGTATTTAATGAAACTTTGATGCCAATCGTCACTCTTCATTTTATAATTAGAATGGAACAGACTAGTGACGAGTGAGATTTTATACAAACTGCGAAACATTACGTTTGGAGCCCGAGGTTTCAGTCATTTCAATCACACAAACCTTTCAACATTCAGCAAGGGATATTAAAAAATATAGTGCTTTCACAAAATAAGGAAGTACATAAATACATGGGCTCATTCAGTGTTTATTTTTTTTAATTTACAGTCAGTGGAGAATGCAACTAGTCAGTATTCAGAGTAAGTCTATTAATATCGTATACTTTACTAGCTTGTTATGTTACCTCGTTAGCACTTATTTTTTGCATATTATCTCACATGAATTGTACGCTTCCCCTTCACAAAATTAAGAGCTAGTAAGAGAATGGAAGGCACAAAAGTTAAATGAAAATATCTGTAGAAGTGCGATGAGCGGGCTAACTAACATTATGTTAGTTAGGTCTAATTTTCTTGGCTATCAAATGTTTACTCATTTGCCTCTTGAGCCACTCCAAAGTAAAAAAACAAGAAGAATCTTTTTTAAACATATAGAGTAAGTCAGCCAGACCTGAAGAGTTGCTCTACCGCTCGTGTAAAATGGACGGACGCCGAAAAAAGTACAGTATTACGTGACAGATATTCGGTTCCACATAAACGTTTGGTCTCGCAGAACGTACTAGTAGTCTGGAAAGAAATATAAACGTTGTAGACCTCTGGGTCTTAAAAATGCATTAAAAAAGAAGCGTAACTTGAGAAATAATATCAATATGAATCTTCCAGAAGTTGAAATCACGAGTCAACTCAATAAAATACGTTGCCTCTAGTCTGCGATAATCGTCTTTGATAACTTGGCTCGTAACCGCAGATTCTGAAAGTGTCCGCGGGCCAGAATTAACCAAAACGTAAAATAAAAAACAACAAACATACCCAAAGTCGACTCGTAGGACCGAATAGGCCTTTTGTGGTCGGCGATATAGTAGGAGTCTAATTGACTAGCCTTCTGATTAGCTTGATGTTTGGATGCATATCGTAATCAGGAGGCTATATTTCCTAAATTCACTGAGAAACCGAGTTTTTGACCTTACAAATGTTAATATCCTGTCGGTCATACGTCCCGGAAGTGATCAATCGATGTAAGAAAATATTACAGTTAGGCCTGCTATGGGCGGTATAGTCTATTACTTAATAAATAACCTAGTAGTCAGGAGGACAAACGTTTGAGTACGTATGTAGGCAGAACTGTGTGCACAAAACTGGCATGGAGATATAATGCAACGCATGTACAAGCCGGATTATCACTCAGGTTAATGAATTTAAAAATAAGCTTGATCAAAAGAAACTTTTAAAGCTGAGACGACTTGTGGAACTACAGTCAGGAATATAACGAGTTGTAACATGAATTTTTCATAAGAAGTTATTCTAGTTAGCTTGTGACGTTTATAAACATGTGGCAAAGGTAACTGGAAATAAGAAATGTCAAACGATTTTTGAATCTAACATGCCTCATCTGTAAACAACACACTTTTTCGTAGTATTATTGTGCAGTATAAAGCTATTAAATATATTTTATATCAAAAACGCTTTCGGAGTGGCTTATATGAAATATATACGGCTAGTCTAAGTGGAAATACATACATGTTAAGAAGTAGCAAAAATGGCAAGCCATCCGGCACAATAGTTAAACTAGACTGGATTATCTTAGGAAATTAGATTGTAGATCATCAACGTAGATGATCTTTGTCGACATGATTGGGGCCCTACTCGAGTTAGACGTGAATGGTGTGACAAACTAGCTAACGTTGAAGTCACACCTCGCGGTCAGCACCTTACGTGGATTATCCCGTTGACGTATCAAGGCACTATAGATGCTTTGAAGACTACAACACAAAGATACACTCTTGTTAGTCACATCTAGGTAATTTTCACCCTCTAATCATGAACAGTTATATGTGTTGATAAGTTTATCATACCTTAGTACGATTTTGTAACAAACGAGGTCGGGCGCTTCTCCCTCAAACCACACAAAACACCCTAGGCTTCCCGTCCGAATAGGAGTGCGACTCTGCGTATCTTATCTCCGCAATCACTGTTCTCTTCCTCTGGTTATTCTACCGATACCGGTAACGATTATTCATCGACGCAGTTTGCCCAATATCTGACTCCAGTTAGACCGTATGATTGATTTTTATTGAAATACACATGTTTTCAATCCTCGTATATAATTGTCGACTGAATTTGCGTTAGTGAATAACGGAATTAAATAAGTCAAATACAAAAATGAACTTCGAATACATATATTCCATACAGTTATACACTAAAATTCTAGAACTATGAAAGAACACAAATCTAGTCTAAAAATATTTCGTGAGTCCAGAGATAGATTACGATTGATGGAGACGTTGTCCAAATGGGAAACTAAGAAAATTTGTGTCTCAGAACACACTCATAGTTCCCATGTTACTCTTTGTTGATAAACTCACCAGTATTATTTTGGATCGTCATCGTTCCTACTTGCATAAGTTGGGAAGGTTCGATAACAGTTCATAGTAACATTAACATTCTAGATCTTCGAAGCGATAAGCTAGCTAAGTGACACGAAGTTCATTACCTGAAAATAAACTATACTGAAAGCATACTGAGTTCAAAGCAATAGTCATCAGTATATCATAGATGAACTCCGCCTGTAGCTCTTCCAGAGTTACTGCCGGTCCCAAGCCCGGGTAAAGTAGGAGGGTTGGGCATGAGGTTAGAGTCTCCATCCCGCAGAAAACTAACTCACTAAAAAAACGCTAACCAGAAAAAATAACTCAAACCATTTAAACTCTGCCCTGGGAGTTAAAGGTAATATGACGCTTCATGGTGAAAGCCGAGTTCCTTCGGAAGCCACGAGGCCGATGCCCCTTCTAACAACCAGAGCAACAATTTTTATAGGTACATGGAACGTCCGGACAATGTGGGAGAACGGGAAGACCAGTCAAATAGCAACGGAAACGAGGAGATACAACTTGGCAGTACTGGGAATCAGTGAAACCCATTGGACCCAAGCTGGACAACAAAGGCTAAATACGGGAGAGACGCTGCTATACTCCGGTCACGAAGAGGAAAATGCTCCACACACCCAGGGAGTTGCTCTAATGCTGTCCAAAGTAGCACGAAATGCACTTGTAGGATGGGAATTTCACGGATCCAGAATCATCAAAGCATCATTCAAAACAAAGAAGGAGGGGATCACAATGAACATTATCCAATGTTATGCACCCACCAATGATAGCAACGACGACGTTAAAGATCAATTCTATGAGAGCCTGCAATCAATCATAGAGAAGTGCCCAAGAAAGGACCTCACCATTCTGATGGGACATCCAAACGCCAAAGTCGGAATGGACAACACCGGATATGAAGACATCATGGGACTACATGGACTGGTAGAGAGAAATGAAAACGGGTAAAGATTTGCAAATCTGTGTGCATTCAACAAAATGGTTATAGGCGGCGCAATATTTTCACACAAACGTATACACAAAGCTACATGGATCTCACCAAACTACACCACAGAGAATCAGATAGATCATATTTGCATCAATAAAAAGTTCCAAAGGACAATGGAAGATGTGAAAACCAGGAGAGGAACGGACATAGCTTCAGATCATCACCTGTTTGTGGCCAAATTGAAACTGAAGCTAAAGAAGAACTGGACAACTGGACAAACAGCACCACAAAGGTTCAATACAGCCTTCCTTCGAGATACTGACAAACTCAGTGAATTCAAGATAGCTCTCAACAACAGGTTCCAAGCCTTACAGAATCTACTGAAGGAAGAAGAAACTACTATGGAGGATAGCTGGAAAGGTATCAAAGAAACACTAACTTCAACGTGTCAAGAGGTTCTGGGCCCCAAGAAGCATCATCACAAGGAATGGATCTCGATAGGAACACTGGACAGGATCAAAGGAAGCAAGAACAAGAAGACAGCAATTAACAACAGTCGAACAAGAGCAGAGAAAGTCCAAGCACAAGCAGAGTACATAGAAGCAAACAAGAAAGTGAAGAAGAGCATTAGAGCTGACAAGCAAAAATACGTGGAAGAACTAGCAACGACGGTGGAGAAAGCCGCAAGAGAAGGAAATATGAAACAGCTTTATGATACGACGAAGAAGCTAGCAGGGAAATACAGTAAATCAGAGAGACCAGTCAGAGACAAAGAAGGAAGACCAATCACTGAGATTCAACAACAGCGGAACAGATGGGCAGAGTACTTCGAGGAACTCCTGAATAGGCCGGCTCCAATGAATCCACCGGACATCGAAGCAGCACACACAGATCTTCCTATAAATGTCAATCCACCAACGACAGAAGAAATCAGAATGGCCGTCAGACAAATCAAGAGCGGGAAAGCAGCAGGACCTGACAATATACCAGCTGAAGCGTTGAAGTCAGATATCGAAGTAACTACAAGCATGCTTCATCTTCTATTCAAGAAGATTTGGGAGGAGGAACAAGTGCCAATGGATTGGAAAGAAGGACACCTCATCAAGATTCCAAAGAAAGGAGATCTGAGCAAGTATGAAAACTACAGAGGCATTACACTACTGTCAATACCGGGTAAAGTCTTCAACAGAGTGTTACTGAACAGGATGAAAGACGCAGTTGACGCTCAACTTCGAGATCAACAAGCTGGATTCCGTAAGGACCGGTCGTGCACAGACCAGATTGCGACACTACGGATCATCGTCGAACAATCAATTGAGTGGAACTCGTCACTCTACATCAACTTCATTGATTATGAGAAGGCATTTGACAGTGTAGATAGGAGGACGTTATGGAAACTTCTTCGACGCTACGGAGTTCCTGAGAAGATTGTCAACATTATCCGGAACTCATACGACGGACTACAGTGCAAAGTAGTGCATGGAGGACAGCTGACAGACGCATTCCAAGTAAGGACCGGAGTAAGACAAGGCTGTCTACTCTCTCCCTTCCTCTTTCTTCTGGTGGTCGACTGGATTATGAAGACCTCGACATCTGAGGGAGAACACGGCATACGATGGACAGCTCAGAACCAATTAGACGACTTGGACTTCGCAGATGACCTAGCCCTCCTATCGCATACACACGGACAAATGCAGATAAAGACAGCCAGCATAGCAGCAGTCTCTGCATCAGTAGGCCTCAACATACACAAAGGGAAAACCAAGGTCCTCAAACACAACACGGAGAACAGCAATCCAATCACTCTTGATGGCGAAACTCTGGAAGATGTAGAATCCATCACATACCTGGGAAGCATCGTCGATAAACAAGGAGGTTCAGATGCAGACGTCAATGCGAGGATTGGCAAAGCTAGAGCGGCATTCCCTCAATTGAAGAACATATGGAACTCAAAACAACTTTCAACCAATATCAAAGTCAGAATCTTCAATACGAACGTCAAGGCAGTTCTACTGTACGGAGCTGAAACTTGGAGAACTACAACAACCACCATCAAGAAGGTACAGGTATTTATTAATAGCTGTCTACGCATGATACTCAACATCCATTGGCCGGGTACCATCAGCAACAGCCTTTTGTGGGAGAGAACCAACCAGCTTCCAGCTGAAGAGGAAATTAGGAAAAGACGATGGAAATGGATAGGTCATACGTTGAGGAAATCATCAAACTGCATTACGAGACAAGCGCTAACTTGGAATCCTGAAGGGAAGCGGAAAAGAGGAAGGCCAAAGGACACATTACGTCGGGAAATAGAAGCAGATATGAAAAAGATGAATAAGAACTGGAAAGAGCTTGAAAGGATTGCCCAGGACAGGGTTGGATAGAGAATGCTGGTGAGCGGCCTATGCTCCTTCACGAGGAGTAACAGGCGTAAGTAAGTAAGTAATACCATTGATGCAAGACTCAAGAGCTCAACACTCAGGGTCAGAGGGAAAGCCTCAGGATATTAAGTCAAAGAACGGTCCACCTCAATATAGTAACTGATAAAGTGTCTCATGTGCCAAAGTTACTTCTTCAGATCTCTAAATACTTTAAATTTGATGCATCACCTATGAAAGACTCGAAATGGGATGCTGCTTCCTACTAGTCAACTTAAGTCTTATCAAATGGGTTGCACATATGTGGTATCAATATGGAATTGTGGAGAATGTTGAGTTTCTCTGAAATTATGAACAGATTAGTGTTAGACCACCATTGAAAACATGGGGACACAGAGGAGTCCCATACTGAGACGAAAAGACCATCCAGTGCTTTAGGGTTTTCTGTGTTGCTCCAACACTGATCGGTCCATGATTTCAAAATCTGAATATGTTCAAGGAATTAGTACTGAGTTGATTACAATTTTTTAACCTCAATGAGTGACGAGTCATCAATCTCTTTTTCTCGTCTCCTAGTATGTAACTACCTGCTTCAATGATTGCAACACATTAACTAACCAACTTTTCTTATAACGGAAGAATGTTGTATTAGTGAATACTGATCCATCAGGATAAGTAACGAGAAGTCATGTTTGCTGTTAGGTGCGGGCAATATGGATGCCCTCCCGTAACCTTGGGTCCGAACCCTGATGACCCTAACCAAAAAACTACTGGAGGGGCTTGATGGCACTAATGATGAAAATGTAAGTAGAGATCTTGGATACTGTCAATGGATTTTGAAGCAAATGGATGTATTTTTGTTGTAGCTTTCGTTCTGAAGCATGTTAACCCAACACTCTTGGTTTTTCAATTCACGATGTTAATGCGAACGAGTGGGGATCTGCGTAACATACTTTCCTTAGGACCGTTCTGTGCCTTGTGTAAAATTCGCTTTATATATATGAACTCTGGTCATTTATTAGGCTTTCGTGGTTTTTATCAGTGTCTGGATCAAAACCATCAGTCCTTAACAGCTTGGAATGGACGGCAATCTTTCACTTCTTCAGTTGTTTAGAATCTAATGGGTGCTAAAACACGTTACATACTGTCTTACAGAAGTGATAAATGTTGTCTAATCATGGTTGCCCACATGTTACAGTGTGTTGGCATGCTAGTCTGTGAATAACGGTTTCGATGCGCTACTACTATGCCTAGTTTAGTTGCTTATTCAAGCTGGTCTCCAGACAAATATGTCCAAGACATTTGTATTTATTTATTTATTTATGTACTTCAAAAATGGCTATCAGTTTGTTTACTTTTCAGTTACGTTCTAGTGTGGTTCGTAATACAAGTTAAGCTCCTAAATGGAATGCCCAATGGTGCACATGGGCTCCAGTATCCTGAGGGAACGAACGGCGGATGAACCAATTGTTGGCCACCGGCTACCATGGGACTACATCTGCTCACGATGCTCCACTGCCTTGTGGGTCAGACCTTTGGGTCAAAGGCTCTGGGTGTGGCCCCCTATGAAAACCACCTGCTTTGGTTTGGGCACTCGGACAGTATCACAGCCCACACACAAATAACATTTTGTGTGGCGCATATATATTTAGTGCCCTCTTGTACTACTATTGTTGTGTTCAAATAAATAATAAACTTAAATGGAATTAGGTAGTTTGGGGGCTAACTGTACAGAACCTTTTGGAAGTTAAGCGTTTTAGCCACGGTATGCTAGGTAAAGATGGAGAATCGACTAATAAGGCTGCGAATCTTTGTTGACTAATGTAATCGGTACATGCATCACGTATGCCCGGTCGCTGTTTATCTCGATGTGGAATGCTGGCTAGCATGGCAGATTAATAAAAAGCCAAGATGTTTCGTCATTTCTTAAAGTCATTGACCGTTGGTCTGAGCTTTTTCGGTTGGTGCAAACTACTTAGTTGTGGCTTGTCAAGTAATAGTGACCAGTGATTCTGCACCTTAAGTAAAATGGAACGATTTTATGCGTAGTTGAACAGATGCATTTTTTCATTGTACTCCTTCCTGGTAGTCTTATTTTTGTTTCCCTGTAAAGATTCAATCATCAGTTAGGGGATTACTTATTCTTACCTCCTATATGTACTACGATCTAGGCAAATAAATATTGTCACTGACCATTGTACAAAATTCATTCGATAGCATATTATGCTAACCACTATTTAGTTACATTGTAATGATTATATATTTTGAAATGAACTAGGGTCGAGTTAAAGTTAATTATTCCTTTGTTTTACCCCTGTGTAAGGTGAAGAAACCTTAAAAACGGGATGACGACGGTATTTTGGACAAATATTAAAATTCACGCGAAATGTTCATTTTAATTTATAATTTTCTCCAAGTATTGACACTATAAAAGCTTTCATTTCCTGTTAAATGGATGTTAACTGGTGTTGTTAGCTTGGTATCCTTTATATTAGATTTCGTTCAATGAAATTTCAATTTTTTTAACTGTGGAAGGATTTGTTAAATAATGTTTTCAATTCAATACGTACTACTCTAAGATGGCTTCAACTCTGTTTTAGACGTGGTTGGCGGACAATGAGTTGACCACTTCAAACATTTTTCGTGTTCATATCTAACTAATATATTTTCCAATTTTGAATTAAGGGATTTCCTGTTATTCAAGACGAAGATTTTCAAGCTTCAGTTCCAAATCCCCTTCTTGATGGTAGCAATTTAGTTTCAAACGAACTTACGCTGATATCAGTTCGTTGTGAGATTATCCAACTGATACTTTAACTCACTAGGTTATTGTTAAAAGTGATGTTTCAAAGTCTTCATATTATCATGGAAGTTCGGAGCTATACCAGTTGCTGGATTTACTTGTTAGAAGTTTTGAAAACATCATTGGTAAACACGATGACCTAATTAAATATCTAGTTACAATGGATAAGGAAGAGTCTTACTTACCTATTTCATTTACGTCCCACAAGTTAGTGGAGGAAGTTGCGTAATCTATTTCCATTTCAGAAAAACAGTTGAAACGATTATGTCACTGGACTTCTGTTTAGCTAGTCATTCTTTAGCTACCAGCTCGTTCAATCTCCGAAAAAGACTTATGGAGTTAGTCTTGGACTCGGTAATTGTTTATCAGTATATCATTTAGATTATGGTTTGTAGAAAAACAACATTGAGAAGTTAACAAGTTTCAATCAGAATTTGTCTTTACTAGCCCGTCAGCTTAATGAAGCTAGTAATTTATTAAATGATAACATGGATGGACCTTCCACTACATGAAAACATAAGGAGGGTCAGAAATATTGTATATATTAACTGTTTTTATTCAAATTGTATACCATTAATATTTTTTAAGTTATTAGCTTTGTTGCAATATGTTGGTTATTTTATTAACAGTATTTGTTGTGCTCTATCTGTTAGTGAAGTATTCATCCAGATACATAGTCTTAACTAATCTTGACAGCATTTATCTTTACACGAGAATTATAATTAAAATTGAATAAAAGCTCGGTTCAAGGTAGTGCATGATTTAATGTTTATCCACTTATACAGTTCCCACAGTATTATCTCAGTTAAATGATCGGACTAATAGGTAGAGCTTAATCTAAGTTAATCTTATACACTTTTGTTTAATTGAAATTTACAACCAGCTTGATAAGCTTGTCGCTTCAAATAACTATCATTCTCAATGGTTTAGTACCATAGAAACGGTTCGAGTTGAAAGAAACTAGTAAGAAAATTGTATAATGAAGACGGCATTGTTCATACTGCTTATACATATGCCTCAAAGTATTAACAATCAAGTTACTGATGTTTAACCAGAGCAATTCATTGTTTATATATTTATTTATTCAAACATAAACACTGGTACAAGAAGGCATAAATCATTCGATTTATCTGAGGGCTGTGACACTGCCCGGGTGCCCAAACCGAAGCAGGTGGTTTTCTTAGGGGGCCACACCCAGAGCCTTCGGCCTGAAGATCTGATCCATAAGGCAGTGGAGCATCGTAAGGAGATGCAGTCCCATGGTAGCCGGTGACCAACATTTGGTTCATCCGCCATTTGTTCCCTCAGGATACTGGAGCTCATGTGCACCATTTGTTTGGAATCAGGGTTTACCAACTCCCCTAGGTGGACTCTCCATAACCACCAACCCGGTTAAAGCACCGGACACTCGCTTTTCGTTCTCTCAATTTCGTGAACAACACCCCCGCCACGAGAAGGCGTGAGTAGGAATTGCCTGGCAGAGGCTATATACGCGTGGCCATGTATGAGCATTTTGAGAAAAAGAGCTGACTGTCCCCACTCTCGGCCGTACCAGGGCATGTGGGGGCAGAGAGCGATTCATAAATCACATCTGATGTAATTTACTCTTTCCATGAATGCCTAACCTTCTGTACCACTCTAATGATACCTGTAAACTGGCGTGCCTTCTGGAATCGATTCTAGAATATGTATGTTCAGTTCTGCATAGTCGCTTTTATCATCTAAATAATTTTTTAGTGATACATTTATTTTGGTAACCAACTCATTGAGTTTCTTCGTATAGACTTATAATAATGAATTAGAGAAGACAATCCTTAAGAAACATTTTATTTCTTTGGACACTAATAAATGATCGATCGATCAATTAGTTTTAAGCATTGTAGGAGATGGCACGAATTGGCATCACTAAAAATGTCACACTAGAACGAGAAGATTAGTAAAATGAATAAGAGATTAGAATGATATCTGTAGTAGTGATAATAAGCTAATCATTTAATTCGAATGATTAAAAGATGAAATTAACAGGAATTGCGTTAAAATTCAAAATTTAAGGGAAAATGAATGAATTAATACATAAACGGCGCTTTGATCAAATCCGAGCAGAACCAGGAGATTGATTATCTCTGATTTGATTTTTATTGAATTGCTTTTCTTGTTAGGAGAAAACGAATTACACTTACTCCTTGCCATAGGTTATTTTCCATTTGTGTTGTATTCGAAGAAAATCGTTATACAATTTGGTTCTACCCTATATATTTATATATTATGGGGTATTTTAAATCCCTAGATAATTTGCCTTAATTTAATAATTTTCATGAAGTTGCTTGAAGGGTAAGATTTTTTCAAGTGGTGGAAGAAAGTCAGACGCGAAATCTGCCTTAAATTGAAAAAAAAAGCGATTGTCTCTGCCTATTGTTCATTCTCAAGGGACTTATCGAATACCCAACCAATCCATTTGATTCCTAGACCTTTGCTAAGACGGCCAGAAATCGAGAGTAAAAAAATGATATAGAAATTTACAAATTACAAAATGGATTGCAAGAGATGTTTAAAATATACATCTGATATAATTAGTGTTAGTGTTCAATAGTTAGAGGCTTTTGTGAAATGAATTTTCGAGTTAGTCTTCGAGTCGTGGGATATTTCTATCGTTGGGAAATTATTATTATAGATAGTTACAACTATGCTACTCATCACTGCAGCCAGAAATACTATGCAGCTAACCTATCTTTAGCTTCAAATAATATTTTGTAGTGATTTGTCAAGGATACTTATTTGCCGTTAGATGGTAACTAACGTCGTGTTATTTAGTCTCAGTGTTCAACAAAACCTATCCAATACAAATTCAAATACTTTCAATGTTGAGTGTCTTATTTTAGTGTCCAGATTGAAAATTTAATTTGTAGAATTAGATCATTAAATAATGTGAAACAATACGAGTTTGTTAATCGTTTAACTTCAACATCTATTTCAGTTGAATTATTTATTTTTGACCAGGTGAGTAGCAAAAACCAACAAGTTTCAGTTTCTTTGGCTTACTAAAGAGAATGAACATTGTAGGAAAACCTGTGAAAAACTTATAACTAATGGATGAACCTGTATGTGAATTATGATAAGAAGCAATTCACCTAGCCATTGGTTACTTATCTCCCAATTAATTACAGGCGTAAGTAACACTTAGTATATCTTTATCAACTGTACACACTCCGTTAGGCTTTGAGACAGGAAAATGATTGATAACAAGCATCTTCATTAATATAGGTCTTTAAACAGTATTCATTTGAGGAGACTCCAGTATATATCAAGTTATCAAAAGTCTTTTATTGTATAATAAATATATTTGTGGTTATCAGAGAAATCTAAAAAGCGCGCTTCGTTCCATTTAGGACTCATTTGGATACATCTACATTTCAGTGTTGATGTTCACATTAGGACTCAAACCCTGTGCCCTGTTTTATCCACCGAACTACTGAGTTCAGATAGCGACCCACGTACGCAACGAGTATGATATTTTTATTATTAAAAAGGATTTGAATCGTCCTGTTGATAATCTTAACTAAATTCTTATCAGTTTTTGTTGACATATGTGCATCCTGTTCAGATACCCTCGATAAAGTAATATTTCACACGTTTTTATAGAATAATTGTGCTCAGCTGTACGAAATTTCATTAAAAACTCATGTGATCTGGTAATTATCACGGTTCGTATTTATAATAGTGTGGCTATGGATGTGCACGTCAGAAGAATCCAAAACTAAGATAAAATTGTTGTTCAGTCCCTTCCGATTTTTGACGGTAACTTAATTTGTCAGTCTATGGTGAAAACTATGTCTAAACTGACGTAATATCCACAATATCATCCACTAGAACACTAAACATTTATTTAGTTTAACTATCATCAATAGACACGATTCTAAGCTTAAAAAACTATAGAAATCCTGGGCTGAATTGATGTGTAAAAATGAACTTGCTTTTTTATAAAGTAAACTTTATTTTCACAAAACAGATTCTTTCTCAACTAGACAATTTGTTCTACGTTGTTCTTGTTCTTGTTGATCTAAGTTCACTGTTATCAAATTTTTACCTACTTTGCTTAAAATATTTGTTAAAGATGAATGCTGTTCCAAATGACTCGTATTAGCGATTGGATTGTGATTGAAATAATTATCCGGATTATTTTCTTCAGAATCAATAAGTTTATCATTTGGGTTGATTACTCGTAAAAATGGTTGTGTTTTGTTTAATGTTGTTACATTGTCAACTGTATCAAAATATACATTTGTTTGACATTCTGATATATTACGATAAGGACCGACCGATTCCGATTTAATAAATCGTCTTCGTCGATTTGGTGATGAATCTAACTTTGGTAGGATCACATACTGTATTTCTGTATTGTTTGGTGATATTGCGTGATAATTTTCATGTTCATTATAATTTGAATAGTGATCAACAACGGGTATAATAGTTACTTTATGATGTGCATCTTCCGATAATCGGTTGATGTGCTTTCTTGGAGTGGTAATAGTAGTAGTAGTGGTTGTGGCTGTTATTGCTTTTAGATAACCTTCTGTATTCAATTTCGTATGAATATTAACATTGTTATTAAGAATAGGCTTTGCGGTGGAGTGGTTTTTCATTTTTAGTCTATGTTTATTATCACTTTTTGGCACTTTAGGTTGAGATGATTGACCTGATTTCCTGGTAGATCTTTTTTTCCCCTTAGGATACTCACATGGATCTAATGTTATTATTTTATTCTGAAAATGATTCCCGTGCAAACTAAGAAAATAATAAAAGTGAAATGTTAGTACATACGTTTATGTATAATTTTCTAAAATCAGTTTAGTCTGACTAGTTTTCTAAAATGTTGATCACTGTACTCTATTTATTATTTATTTGAACACATAGATATTGGTACAAGGAGGAACCAAATAGTGATATGCGCCATACAAATTTCATTTGATTTATGCTAGGGCTGTGACACTGCCCGGGTGCCCAAACCGAAGTAGGTGGTTTTCTTAGGGGGCCACACCCAGAGCCTTCGGCCTGAAGATCTGATCCATAAGGCAGTGGAGCATCGTAAGGAGATGCAGTCTCATGGTAGCCGGTGACCAACAATTGGTTCATCCGCCATTTGTTCCCTCAGGATACTGGAGCTCATGTGCACCATTTGTTTGGAATCAGGGTTTACCAACTCCCCTAGGTGGACTCTCCATAACCACCAACCCGGTTAAAGCACCGGACACTCGCTTTTCGTTCTCTCAATTTCGTGAACAACACCCCCGCCACGAGAAGGCGTGAGTAGGAATTGCCTGGCAGAGGCGGACTCTCTCCTCTCTATGTGTTCAAATGAATAACTAAATACTATCAATTAAATGATGCGTATACTGCGCAGTAGTTCGCTCTTTTTTACTTCATGGCTGCGAAACGTGGCCATTAAGGGTAGGAGATACTCGTAAGTTACTCGTATTTGATCGCAAATGTCTCAGAAATTTTGCTCGAATCTTCTGGGATCACCAGGAAAGTAATAGTGAGATTAGACACAAGGTATTAGAGAATGATGCTAAATCAGTTGATGAGGTTATGAATCTATATTGACTGAGATGGCCAGGCCACACGTTGCGCATGCCCAACCACCGATTACCACGCGTTGCAATGCTGACTAGTGTTGGAGACGGACGGAGGAAAGTTAGGGGCAGCCAAACCATCACTAACTTCTGGTCTGAGCCATGTTGGTAGGTGCAGACTATATGGTTGGGTCCGCGCGACAATCGGAGACTGGGTGAAATGGCTCAGAATCGATCACAATGGCGTAGGTGTATAAACTCTTTGTTTTCCCTTACCTGATGCCTTTCTTTCTACGAACTCTTTCTCTCTATATCTTATTTTAATATGAAGTTTTTTTACTACGATTGAAGCAACTGTTTCCATAAATTTGGTTTTCGTCTTGTGCCAATGAGATGTGGAAACTTGGACCGATGCATATATGTGCCTGGTCCTACGTTGTAGCTGACTGATTGGCTTGAGTCGTGATGACACATGGTTCATATAATTCAGGATCTTTAAGCCTTTCAAAGTAGGTAATGTAAATAAAGATAATGTTTTCCATGATAAAATCTAGTCTTATTAAATTAGATGAAAATTTCTAGTTTACCACACATCAACTCAAGACTGATTATGTTTATATTTTTGTTTATAAACCAGTATTAATGTACTCGTGCCTAGTGTAAGTATGAATACTCTCATTACAATTGGTTGATATTATGTTTTAATTAAAAAGGGGAACAAAGGTTTAGTACTTGAAGAACTCTTTCATCAATCGCTTGGTTTCAGGTTCAACCTCAGCTTAACCCACTTCGATCTAGGTAGCTGTTACAAATAAGCTGAGTGCTGAAACCTTTATTTAGTAAAAGAGTTTTAAGAGATATGAAGTGAAGCTTAGCTGAAAAGATTAGATTTATAGTAAGAGTTCTTATTTGAACATCATTTTTACTGGTTTACTTAAATAACATTTCTGTAGTCTATCTTAACAGAAAATACTAAGCTTTGGTTAGGTTACAATTAATGGTTGTGTCTCATTTACAGAATTCTATTATCCACTAGAGGTAGGTTATTTTAAATTTAGGAAAAAAAACACTCGAAAATTCTTTAAACACAAATTTTATGTCGATTGTAATGTTTTTATTTATAAACTTGTTTCTTTGTGATTTATTGGTTCAAGACATTCAGCTTTCAACTAATGAGTAACATTTTTAAACGTTCCTTCTTTACCCAGTTGCTTTATTTTGTCTATAATTCTACTTTGATATTCATACAGGAACTAGCATAGTTGTAAGGCCATTACATGAACCAATGTGTGCTCATTAATTAACTACAAATGATGTCTAGCAGTAAAACTTACAATTAGAACAAATAGTTTACTTACTTATTGCATTGTTTAATTGGTGAATTCTGCTTTTGTAAAGATTTTTGCAGTTCATCCAGTTGATTTTGTAATAATTCAACTTGTTTAGCATAGTTTTTTGATTTTATATCACAAATTGGATTATCACATTTATAATTAGCAAGTTTTACGTTCATAATCTGATTATTTTGTTCAGACAAGTAGCATGTATGATTCGCAGTCTAAATGTAGAAAAATTTATGTAAGGTAATCATGGTTGATTGACAAAATGCTAATGCTAATAAAAATAATCGACCAGTGTTTAACAATAATATATTGCGAATTAATTTATCGTGAGAAATTTATGTCAGTAGACTACTTGTTTTAGTTTATTAACACTAGTAGTCTCCACGTGTTGACTTTAGCCAGTTAACCAACAGAAATCAGGCAATTGTGCACAAGTATTTTGATGTTTACTGTGTATTTACTCTTTCTCAGGAATTGAACTCAAGAGCTTCAAAGGAACGGGTTACTTTTAAAAGGCTGTCCTGGCATCCAGTGGTTCACATTTATAAATACAGTCAGCTCATGTTGTTGCTCAATAATACTTCACCACAGGATCAGAACAACTGGGTAATACTGCCTGATTTCGCTTAGGTGAATTCACTCCATGATTTAGCAATCTTTGCGAACCCTCTATTCCATTGATTAGCTTTGTGTTAATAAAAAGATTTCCATTGTATATATGTGATTCACCTGAAAATTTCAATAATTTTTGAAATTATGGTATACCGTAATATCTTTATGGGTAGTTTTATTCTCCTTTCTGTAGTAAGCTAGTTAGATTATATTTTTTAAATTAGTGAACAATGTTGCTTTGAGGGATAAATTTTAAATGACGTATCCTGTAATCAATCCACTACATAACATTAGAATAACAATCAGTGTTTATCATTAAATGTGAATAGGAGTTGAGAATGTTAATGGTTGCACAACTCCCAAAAATATCACTGACGTTTTAGAAGGCGTTTCAAATTTCAGTTATGTTCATATAAGTTTTTCCACTAATCTTTCCTAGCTTTCTTATAGTTTGTCAACATTGAGGAGTAACGTGTCCATATAGCATACACAACGTTTTTGTGATTTATCGACTATTATTTATTATTGCCTATTCCTTCTTATTAATTCTTTTAATTTATACCTATACTTTTGTGCCAAACAGTTTACAACATTTTGCATGACCTTCAGTCAGTCAGTCAGCTGCAACGTAGGACCAGGCACATATATGCATCGGTCCAAGTTGCCATACCACATTAGCACAACAAGATGAACAGCGGATTCATAGGAGTGGTGAAGTCAATGGTGGTAATTTATAAAAGAAAGATTGCATATAAGGATATAGTACAGGAAGAAAAAATTAGTCCGTAGAAAGAAAGATATGAAGCGATTTTAATCTCTTAGTTTGAAGGAAGACAGAGTGTATACACCAACGCCATTGTGATTGGTTTTGAGCCATGTCACCAAGAGTCTCCAACCATTGGTTACGATAGTCACGCGAACCTCAACCAGGTAGTCTGCATCTACCAACATGGCTCAGACCAGAAGTTAGTGACTTCAAGCACTGATGCCACGTTTTGGTTTGGCCGCCCCTAACTTTTCCAATTATCCCTAACACCGGTTAGCATTGCGCGTCGTGGTAATCGGTGTTCATGCATGACCTTGAATTTTATCTGTTGGATTGATGACGAACACTCTGACTAACTTATAAATAGATATTTATAATCTAACAAACAACCAGATAATTTTATTCTCATCAAATACAAATATTCTCTTTGCTTTTTCCGAAAATTTGTTAGATAGCTTATATGTATTGAAAACATTGCGTGACATTTTTAACTATTTCAATCAAATAACATGTGACATTTAAATACTATTATATTCCTAGTTCAAATTTACCAAATTAAGTCTACCGAACCAATTGGCTTGATTGATTTTTTGTAATTTTGGTTTTGCATACCAATAGAATGTGTATTCAATTAACAAGAATACAGTGCAAATAAGCATTCCGCAAACAAGTAGAATGAAAGCACTGATAAAATTCTTAACTCCTAATGTCTTATTTGTATTCCCAACAGCAGCATCTTTTTTGCATGAACCTGTTTGCCAAAATTTTTTCCAACGTTGCAATTTTCCTAAACAAAAGAGTAGACATGAAGTAATAATGAATAACACAGTCAATTACTGTTAAGTGATTGCAAACTCGTCTCAGAGAATCATAAATAAAACTGCAGGCATTTAGTATAATATACTTATTGAATTTTTTTTCAGGCATATTAGAAGTACATCATTTACTAACTAAAGCTTAATCTCATCGATCTTAAGCAAAACAAACATTACAATGGGTATCATTACCAAGGTTTGATTTGATAATTTCTAATAAATTGGGCATTGGGTAGATTGTTATAAATAAATAATATATTTGTAATATCCCGATGAGTAGAAAAATTAGATTTTCTGACATTTCGTGACTTAGTGTAAGTCACTTCTTCAGAGAATAAACAACGGAATTAAAATTAATCCAAGTTTAAATACTACAACGGAACAATGGAAGAATAATATTTTATCAATCAAAAACAGGTCTGAACAGGTTGATGTCATATCATTTTATTCTCTGAAGAAGTGACTTACACTAAGTCACGAAACGTCAGAAAATCTAATTTTCTCCTCATTGGGATATTACAAATATATTATTTATTTAAGACATTACAATGTTTAGTTTTGACTTCTAAAATAGGACTTGGCTTTGTTTCTACAATAGATTTTAATGGCCATTACAGAAGTATTCATCGTCTAGAAGCGTGAATTGAATTTTTTAAATCTTAGACACCTTTACTTTTTTGTGATCTTTTATCGTCTGTGCATACGGTGACTTTCTAGAAATTATAATACAAATAACGTGAGTTTTAAAAAAGTAAGTGCGAGTCAATCCCTAAACCAATGTTATTACCGAATTCACTTGTTGATATGATCCAAGTTTACAGGTTGATCACTAAGTTAAGTGATGTGACACAACAGTTTGATAAGATTGATGTTATATGTTGAGGGTAAGTGCTCTCAATTTAGAATTTGTGAACGTAACTATTTTGTTGGTCTTCAGTAAGAGGTATGTGTAAGGCATATCTGTGAAGTCAAAGGATGTGAACCTATGGATCACATTACCAAATGTGAAAAATTCAACTACATTTTCCATGTTTGTACCGTTTTAATCTACAAGATATGCGAAGTGCATCATTGAGATGGTGGAGAAGATTTGTAGCTCAGGTGGATGATTTTGATGGAGTTTTGTTCTCTGAGCTGGATGGTTTGGTCGTGGAGCTTTCATCGTTCTTCTGAACGACATCATCAGCACAAACTTCAGATAGAAGTGAAGTGTTCGAATTTCTCCATATGTGTTTCACAGCTTGTTCTGTGCACCTCGATGTTGATTGGTTCTTATTGACCTTAAATTTGTCATTGTTTACTTTTTTGTCTTTATTTTGTCCCCTATTGGTTTGATTCTTGTTCCTATATTCGTGCATAAGTTTCCTGATTGGTTGATAAATCGGATCAATTTCAATATGTTTGTTGATTGCTGATTGACCTGAGTGCCAAGCTTCTAAGAATTCTCTTGTGTTTTTAGAGTTTCCTCTGTCCAAGATTTCCACATTTTTCCAATCGAATGTGTGTCCACAGTTGTCCACGTGTATTGATATAAGTGAGGAGATATCATGCCGTTTGACTGCTAATTGATGTTCATGTAGGCGCAGGTGAAGGGGGCGTCCGCTTTGTCCGATGTAGTGTTTGTCGCAGTTGACACAATTTATTTTGTAGATGATGTTTGATTTATCTTCTTTTGTTATTTTATCCTTTGGTTTGCATAGAATTGACTGTAGTGATTTTGTCGGTTTGTGTGCCACACCTATTCCGAAGGTTTTTAGCAGTCTTGTTGCGGTCTCTGATATGCCATTTATGTATGGTAGTGTGATCCGTTTGTCAATTCCTGTGCTTGATTTGTGTTCTGATGCTGCATGTGGTTGGTATTTTTTGATGAAGTTGATTGGGTAGCCATTCTTTTGAAATACGTCCTTCAGGTATTTCTCTTCCTTTCTTCGTGCTGCCAGTGTGCTGCAGTGTGTCCTCGCCCTCTTGAACAAAGTTTGTACGCAGTTGATTTTATGTGCTCTTGGGTTGTTGCTATTGTAATTAAGAATTTGATCTGTGTGGGTCGGTTTCCTATATACTTGAGTTTCTAGTTTTCCTGTATTAGTTCTAGTGATTAATATATCCAAGAATGGTAGTTTGTTGTTTGTCTCCTGTTCCATTGTGAACTTGATGTCATCGAAGACGTTGTTGATCAGTTTGTAAGTGTTTTCTAGCTCATTCTTTTTGACGATGACGAATGTGTCGTCTACATAGCGAATCCAGATTTTTGGTTTGATCACAGGTAGTATTGCGGCTTCTAGTCTTTGCATCACTGCTTCTGCGATCACTCCTGATATTGGTGACCCCATTGGTGTCCCTTTCGTTTGTTCGTAGATTTTGTTGTTGAATTGAAAATACGTCGTTAGGCATAAATCGATGAGTTCTAGTAGACTTTTACTTTGAAGCTTTGTGTACTTTGTGAGATTCGTGTCGTTGGCGAGGAGAAGGGAAATAGTTTCTTTCGCTAACTTTGGTTCAATTGAGGTGAATAATGTTGTTACATCAAAGGATATCATCAGTTCGTCGTGGTTGATTTGAATGTCCTTAATTTGGCGCAGGAATTGTGTAGGAGATTTGATAGAGTGGTTGGATGAATCGACTAAATGTTTCAGTATTCGTGAAATTTCTTTTGATAAATTGTATGTTGGCGTTCCGGGCAGTGCTACAATTGGACGTAGTGGAATGTTTGGTTTGTGTATTTTCGGTCTGCCGTAGAATCGAGGGAGTACTGGTCCATTGGATTTCATTCTCCATTGATCTTGTTTTGTTATTTCTCCTGCTTTGACTAGCTTGTTTAATGTCTTTGAGATTCTGTTGTCCAATTTCTTGACAGGATTTATATCTATCAGTTTGTATGTGTTCTTATCTTCAAGTAGTTGTTCGGCTTTTTTGAAGTATTCCTCCTTGTCCATAATTACTGTTGTGCGTCCTTTGTCCGCTGGAACTATGACAATATCTTTTCTAGTTCTAAGTTCCTTCAAGGCTTTTTGTTCTTGTGGGGTCAGTTGGTTGTTTTCCTTCACCTGTTGAGTTAGCGGTACTATAGTTTGCCTTATTTTTTGTTGTGTCTCCTCACTGAATCCAGAAGTTTTGAGTGATGACTCTAGTGCTGCGAAGAATTCTAGTTTTGAGGCGTCGCTTGTGTTGTAGTTTAATCCTTTTTGGAGTAAGTGTTCTTCCGTGTTTGTTAGTGGTTGTTTTGATAGATTGATCACGCAGTTGTTTGTGTTTTCTTCCTTGGGTGCTTTTGAGATCTTGGTTAGTTTTTTCTTTAGTGTG
This sequence comes from Schistosoma spindalis, assembly GCA_946903255.1. Lineage (NCBI taxonomy): Eukaryota > Metazoa > Platyhelminthes > Trematoda > Strigeidida > Schistosomatidae > Schistosoma > Schistosoma spindalis. Next base: position 78,308,509 of record OX336416.1, on the reverse strand, counting down.
TTCCTTCTTTGTTCTCTGTGTCGTTTGCATGATATCTCGATGGCTGTTGTCAAGATTTCTAAATGTTCTGACGTGAGAGTCCTTTGTAGCTTCACCTTTTGTTCCTCTATGACGTGTTGGTATTTGTGGATTCTGTAGTGTGCATCTGTTATCATTAGGTGTACCATTTTTCTTCCACTTTGCTCAGCTATTTTCCATCCTAATGGGCAGTTGATTGGAGGTCTATATCTTACACTTGTTGGTAGAACGTGCTGGCGAAGACACTCATGGAGAAAGTATAGTTGTTCTCGAGTGGAAGCTTGCCTTTTGGCGAAATTCTCCCATTTTCGAACAACGAGAAGCGTATCACGCTCCACGACCAAACCATCCAGCTCAGAGAACAAAACTCCATCAAAATCATCCACCTGAGCTACAAATCTTCTCCACCATCTCAAAATCATATGAGCGTGATACGCTTCTCGTTGTTCGAAAATGGGAGAATTTCGCCAAAAGGCAAGCTTCCACTCGAGAACAACTATACTTTCTCCATGAGTGTCTTCGCCAGCACGTTCTACCAACAAGTGTAAGATATAGACCTCCAATCAACTGCCCATTAGGATGGAAAATAGCTGAGCAAAGTGGAAGAAAAATGGTACACCTAATGATAACAGATGCACACTACAGAATCCACAAATACCAACACGTCATAGAGGAACAAAAGGTGAAGCTACAAAGGACTCTCACGTCAGAACATTTAGAAATCTTGACAACAGCCATCGAGATATCATGCAAACGACACAGAGAACAAAGAAGGAACACACTAAAGAAAAAACTAACCAAGATCTCAAAAGCACCCAAGGAAGAAAACACAAACAACTGCGTGATCAATCTATCAAAACAACCACTAACAAACACGGAAGAACACTTACTCCAAAAAGGATTAAACTACAACACAAGCGACGCCTCAAAACTAGAATTCTTCGCAGCACTAGAGTCATCACTCAAAACTTCTGGATTCAGTGAGGAGACACAACAAAAAATAAGGCAAACTATAGTACCGCTAACTCAACAGGTGAAGGAAAACAACCAACTGACCCCACAAGAACAAAAAGCCTTGAAGGAACTTAGAACTAGAAAAGATATTGTCATAGTTCCAGCGGACAAAGGACGCACAACAGTAATTATGGACAAGGAGGAATACTTCAAAAAAGCCGAACAACTACTTGAAGATAAGAACACATACAAACTGATAGATATAAATCCTGTCAAGAAATTGGACAACAGAATCTCAAAGACATTAAACAAGCTAGTCAAAGCAGGAGAAATAACAAAACAAGATCAATGGAGAATGAAATCCAATGGACCAGTACTCCCTCGATTCTACGGCAGACCGAAAATACACAAACCAAACATTCCACTACGTCCAATTGTAGCACTGCCCGGAACGCCAACATACAATTTATCAAAAGAAATTTCACGAATACTGAAACATTTAGTCGATTCATCCAACCACTCTATCAAATCCCCTACACAATTCCTGCGCCAAATTAAGGACATTCAAATCAACCACGACGAACTGATGATATCCTTTGATGTAACAACATTATTCACCTCAATTGAACCAAAGTTAGCGAAAGAAACTATTTCCCTTCTCCTCGCCAACGACACGAATCTCACAAAGTACACAAAGCTTCAAAGTAAAAGTCTACTAGAACTCATCGATTTATGCCTAACGACGTATTTTCAATTCAACAACAAAATCTACGAACAAACGAAAGGGACACCAATGGGGTCACCAATATCAGGAGTGATCGCAGAAGCAGTGATGCAAAGACTAGAAGCCGCAATACTACCTGTGATCAAACCAAAAATCTGGATTCGCTATGTAGACGACACATTCGTCATCGTCAAAAAGAATGAGCTAGAAAACACTTACAAACTGATCAACAACGTCTTCGATGACATCAAGTTCACAATGGAACAGGAGACAAACAACAAACTACCATTCTTGGATATATTAATCACTAGAACTAATACAGGAAAACTAGAAACTCAAGTATATAGGAAACCGACCCACACAGATCAAATTCTTAATTACAATAGCAACAACCCAAGAGCACATAAAATCAACTGCGTACAAACTTTGTTCAAGAGGGCGAGGACACACTGCAGCACACTGGCAGCACGAAGAAAGGAAGAGAAATACCTGAAGGACGTATTTCAAAAGAATGGCTACCCAATCAACTTCATCAAAAAATACCAACCACATGCAGCATCAGAACACAAATCAAGCACAGGAATTGACAAACGGATCACACTACCATACATAAATGGCATATCAGAGACCGCAACAAGACTGCTAAAAACCTTCGGAATAGGTGTGGCACACAAACCGACAAAATCACTACAGTCAATTCTATGCAAACCAAAGGATAAAATAACAAAAGAAGATAAATCAAACATCATCTACAAAATAAATTGTGTCAACTGCGACAAACACTACATCGGACAAAGCGGACGCCCCCTTCACCTGCGCCTACATGAACATCAATTAGCAGTCAAACGGCATGATATCTCCTCACTTATATCAATACACGTGGACAACTGTGGACACACATTCGATTGGAAAAATGTGGAAATCTTGGACAGAGGAAACTCTAAAAACACAAGAGAATTCTTAGAAGCTTGGCACTCAGGTCAATCAGCAATCAACAAACATATTGAAATTGATCCGATTTATCAACCAATCAGGAAACTTATGCACGAATATAGGAACAAGAATCAAACCAATAGGGGACAAAATAAAGACAAAAAAGTAAACAATGACAAATTTAAGGTCAATAAGAACCAATCAACATCGAGGTGCACAGAACAAGCTGTGAAACACATATGGAGAAATTCGAACACTTCACTTCTATCTGAAGTTTGTGCTGATGATGTCGTTCAGAAGAACGATGAAAGCTCCACGACCAAACCATCCAGCTCAGAGAACAAAACTCCATCAAGAAGTGCATCATTATTTTGAGTATAAGCTTCTGAAACTACCTTACAGAATGTAGAAAAGAAAATCGTATACATTGATCTGACTTACCATTTTTTTGATAATCCAAAATGCGTGAATTAACTTTCGTTAACCATCGACTATTTTTAGCAAAACCAATTCCATAACCCGTCATTGCATATAAATTTCCAACTGTACGTAACTTACAACCTTCATCTTTCATTGCCCAATAATCCAATACATTAGCATCGTATAAAAAAGCATCCAGTTGTCTAATAAGAATTAAAATAGTGATTTTAAAAAAGAAAAATCCTTAAAAAGTTAACAGATTTATATTAAGATCACGAAATGATTCAAGTTAAACAACCATTAAAACACGAAAGCACTGAAAGGTCTTTGCATCCGGTATGGGGCTCATGAACTGTGCGTATCCACGACCCTGAAGCCGAAAATCAGATTCGGAACCTACAGTTTCATGCGTGAACGCGTAACCTCTAGATCACTGAGCTGGGATTCAGTAGTATACAAGTCTAACTTCAATCAACCGATGGTACTACCTGACCAAATTGCATTGTCTTCAATGTGTAACTTTCTCACATTCAACATAGTTGAACTCCACTAGTCACTGATTTTTGCTTGGACTTTGGGAGTTTCCTATGGAATCTAGTCACCAATGAACACATGATAATTATCAGTATGGGGTATGGCAACTTGAACCTATGTGCATACGTACCAGGTTCTACGTTGTGAATGACTGACTATCTGTATGGGGTTATGGAGACAACTGGATGGGCACTGCTTTGATTGGTGGCTAGTTAATAATAATTCCAGTTACTGGGAAGTTAATAGTTGGAGTAATTTATATATATATATATATATATATATATATATATATATATATATATATATATATATTACTGTCCTAACGTATAACAAAATTGTAACAAGCTGCAAATAGTCCAGTACAATATGATGAATAAATGCCATTTGATAATGATAATTATAAATCCTAAATATTTTAAATGAAGTTTTTTAATTTCAGTCATTTCTATCAGAGAGTAAAACTTTGACACAAATATGGTTGCATATTACTAGTCAATATATATATCTAGACAGTCTCAATTTTAATCTGATAATGAGTTTTATTTTGTACCATTCAAACATTTAATCATAATTGTAAAAATTTTATTTTTAGCTTATGCATTTTTTAAATAGCCCTGTAAGCATTCATTTTTTGCTTCAGAATAAAAATAGGATGTTCTACATAAATTGGTTGTGATGTAAAAAATTTCGTCTGAAAATTGATGTTATCTATCTTTATGATTTTATCTGTTTTTAATAATAATAATAATAATAATAATAATAATAATAATAATAATAATAATAATAATAATTCATGTATGTACTACTGTATGAACAGTGGCTACTTAACCAAAATCTTGTCAATTATTCGTCAATAAATAATCATCAGTTGTACATATATGGATGTACTTGTGTGTGTATTTATGTGTTTGCATAGACTGACATACTGGAAGAATTCCTTGACTGTTTTATACTATTTATAGACTTACTTATAAAGCATGTTTGCATATGGGTTAGGTTTGAAATAGATCATTCTGATAAATACAGGTGGATTATGTTTCAGTATTGTGTGGACGGATTATAAAAGTTTTTTCAAACGATTTCGAAATCGCTTCAATATAAGGTTTATCAGTGGTAATTTTAAGTCAGATGTGATTAATATGATGTGTCATCAGGAACGCTAAAATTTAATAGGTAAGATATTATGGGGAAGAAGGGAGTATATAACAGTAAATTGGTTACGTTTGTGAGTTATAACATCCTAATTTTATGACGTTGTAAATTCCGTTTATATATTAAATTACTGATTATCAATTGATACTCAATTCAATTAATTGAAATCTGACCATTATTTAGTGTAAATAGAATGTAAAAGTCACTATGTTTAGACCTAATTTTGGATGTTTTTGGCGTATATTAAGTTTTCACCTGTCGTATTTATCTCCTCCCTTGAGTTGAGCCACATCAATTTTACTTTCCATTAAAACAGATACGGGCTAAAAGTTATCTAATATAATTTCAATGGTTGAGATCATGAGTCATTTGAAGCTAGACCACTATGGGAAACCTGGAAGCACTGGACAGTTGTTTCGTCCTATTGTGGGACTCCTCAGTAGTGCGCATCTACGACCCAGCCTTGCGGGATTCAAACCCGGTCTCGCGCACGAGCGCTTAAGCACAAGAACATTGAGCCGGCCGGCATCCAACAGTGTTAATGTATAACTTCAACTAATCCACTAAATTGAGCGATAAATCCACCATTGTCATCAGCGGGTTACTATCTCACAACTGACCCGGTCTAGCTTCAATTGACTCATGATCTCCACTATTAAAATTACTACAATCTCTACAAAACTCCTGATATTTATCTAATATACTTTAATAGAACAATTTAATTATTCTGAACTTCACTGTTAACCGTCATTTAACAAAGTACTAGTATATGTTTAAATTAATTACTAACCATGTCTCTGAAAACTGAAACCAATCCCGAAGTGAGCATCAACTATGAGACGCAGATACATCTAGCTGACGAGTCCCACTTAGGACGAAACGTGCGTCCTACATTCCACTGTTAGCCATTATCCGTCTCATCCTACAATCCTTGATTGTTTATATTTTAAAAACGATACATATGTGGTCTTCACGATGGCATGAAATCAGCTGAGAACTAAGGAATATTACACGGTTGTTTCATCTTCACTAGATCCATGCACTAAAAACCTTTCACTGAATAGAACCCAGGACCTTCGATTCTTTCTACAAACGTGTTACCTTTAAACCACTGAGTCTAGTGATCCATAGTTTCAAAAGTAGTCATTCTGAAGTACAAGGCGACTAACGTTCTGGACTTAATCCTTCGTTAGGTTATAGAAGCGTACTTCTGAGAATTCCTAATCTAGGATAAAAGAGCTATCAGGTGCTCCTTGGTTCGCATTACCTTCCCATTTGATATCGGTTTATAATAAAAATCATCTCATAAACCTTGCGATTAGAGAATGACTATCGTATACCAGATCACAATCTTGATAATTATGTGAAACATGTTTTCTACTTATTAAGAGTTTTGAGAAGTGTACATACCCTGATTTCATTGCCTTGAGACCGTCTTCAACATCGGATTTATTGTATTTTCTCATGTATTTGTACATTTCAGGAAAATTGATTTTGATGTTCTCTTCTGTAGCACCACTTGGTATAGTGGCAAATCTAAATGGAGGTTTCACATTCCATGGATGCTGCAACTAAGTGTGTAAAGAAGACTTTGTTTCTAAGTTATTAGAATGAATAAAAACAAGATGAAATTTCAATGACTGCATAAAAATGTTTTAAATATTCTAGAAGTTATTTTTACTCTCTATTACAATTGTTCATTTCTATTTTGGTGGTATTAAGTTCTCTGAGCTATGTGTTTTCTTTTCGAAACTTCCTTTGTAATTCTAAACAACTTGTTCAGCGTCTGCTTCCTGACGACGTTTACTTTTTAATTTCTTTTGGTTCACTAGTGGACAAAGAATTAAATTTGTGATATGATCAGTGTTTATGCCATTCTAGTAATTGTTGTAGATGTTATGACAAGAGTAAATGTATTTCGGTAGACTTCACAAGATGTGTATGTTCTAAATGTTTAATGACACATTTTCATTCAAGTTTGGAGTTCAAATTAAAGCTTACCTAATATTAAGTTTATACATTAAATAATTTTTCTACTTGAAATCTGTAATGGAATAGAAGCAAGCAAACAGTACAATCAGTTGACAAGTGGGTGAAAATGTTTTTAGAACTGCTAGTCCTTTGCTGATTTGTACCTTCTCATAAGTCAACACTGAATTCAGGTAATAAATGAGATTTCCACTTTTGTCAGTGTCAGCCAGTCAGCTACAACGTAGGACCAGGCACATATATGCATCGGTCCAAGTTGCCATACCGCATTAGCACAGCAAGATGAACAGCGGATTCATAGGAGTGGTGAAGTCAATGGTGGTAATTTATAAAAGAAAGATTGCATATAAGGATATAGTACAGGAAGAAAAAATTAGTTCGTAGAAAGATGAAAATTCACAACCTCATCGACTGATTTACCAGCATTCCCTAATACCCTGCGTCTAACCTCACTATTACTTACCCGGTGATCCTAGCAGATGCGAGCAATATTTCTAAGGCATATGTGGTCAAATAATAGTAACTTACGAGTATCTTCTACTCTTAAAGGCCATGTTTCGCTGCCGTAAATTAAAACAGAACGAATTGCCACGCAGTATACTCGTCCTTTTATTGATAGACAAATATTTCGCCTTTGCCATAGGTGACGTAAGTTGACAAAAGTCAAACGAGCTCTCTGAATCCGTGCAGAGCTTTCGTCAGACACCAACCCATTAGGGCTGATCAGACTTCCAAGATAAGTGAAGCTGTCAACGCGTCCGATTACTTCACTCCCTATCCTTAGTTCAGGTGTTGACGCAGACCAGTCCTGAAGCAACAACTTGCATTTAGAGGGAGAGAAGCGCATCCCAAACATTCTGGCATTGTTGCTTAGTGCTACCAGAAGACTGCATTTCATCAGCGTCTTCACCAAACTGGACTATATCATCTGCGTATTCTAAGTCGACAAGTGGACCTCCTAGTGGGAGATCAATACCCGAGAATTCAGTCGATGAGAGCGTTATTTCCATCAATAGGTCTATGATGAAGTTAAACAAAAAATGGAGAAAGTGGACAGTCTTGACGGACACCAGTTGAGGTTGCGAAAGCAGATGAAAGTTCTCTATAAGCTCTGACTCTAGTAGTGTTCGAGTAAAGAGTTTTTTCAAGATTTATGTACTTCTGACAGACACTGCCACAGAACCTCTCGGTCAACAGAGTCAAATGCTGCTTTTAAGTCAAAGAAGACCACCATTGTCGGATCCCGATAAGTATGCCTGTGTTCTAGAACCTGACGAATGGGGAATATGTGGTCGATGCAGCCACGACAAGATCCTCAGCCAGCCTGATTTTCACGTGTTTGCAGTTCACGAGTCTTATTTAGGCGTCCGATAATTATCGAGGCTAATATTTTAGATACTATATTAGTTAAACTAATCCCTCTATGGTTGTCACAGGACGATTTTGACCCTTTCTTAAATATTGGAACAATAGGCGATTGCGACCAGTTAGATGGGATAACTCCCAGATTTTAACCAAAATATTAGTCAACTTAATCGATAAAATTGGACCACCATACTTAAAGACCTCTGGAGCCAATCCATCTGGACCAGCTGCCCTTCCTCGTTTCAGATTAGCTATAGCCTTTTGAACTTCAGCTAGAGTTGGAGGACCTACTTCAATGTTTCATTCACGCTGTCTGGGTATGGTAGGTAGTTGTAGGGTAGCTGAAGACCAGCTGAACTGTTCTCTAAAATGTTCCGCCCATCGTTCTAAACGTCTGGACTGGGAGCAGATGAGAATATCGTCTTTTTCCGAGATAGTCTCACTTACACCTGACTTTTTAGTTCCAGTTTCTTTTATGAGTCTGAAGAATTGTTACCTATAGCCGCCGCCTTTTCCTTGTCTTTTGCTTTTGTTGCCCAGTTACTGCTCACGACCATTCCTAAGACTTTTGCTTAACCTAGATCTGATTTGTTTGCGCTCTCCATCGTGTTCAGAGCCTGATGGGATGAGTTTACGAGAATCCATCAGTGCAATAGACCTAGAAGAAATCCATTGGTTCTTTGTAACCCTTTGGTTTAAATCACTAGTACATCTCACTGCTGTAACCTACTTTTGGTTTTCTCGTCACTCAATTCAGTTCTAATGGGTTTATTTAATGTGGCTTCTTTGCGTCCAGTGAAGCGCAAGCAGATGCGTGCCCGTATTAGGGCATGGTCGAAGTCCAAGCAGGTACTACAGAACGAGTGACAATCTTCTATCGACCCTCTCCAACGGTGACTGATGGCAATATGGTCTATTTGAGTCCATCGTTGGTTTGGTGCAGGGGGTCGCCATGTTAGAGGATGTCTCTCCTTATGCTTAAAATTTGTGTTTTCTAAAAATAAACGGTTGTCTGAACACAGTTGCAGCAGACGATCACCACTATCTGTTCGCTGAGCCGGAATACCAAAAGACCCACCTAAATGCCTTTTTGTTTGATTTAAACTACCTATCTAGGCATTAAATTCACTTGCTATGAGTACTATGTCTGAACGTTTAGCTTTCTGAGAGAGTTTTCCGTAAAATTCATCTTTCACTTCAACCGAGCTGCAGTCAGTGGAAGAGTAGGCAGAAACGACGAAACGGCAACGACGTGTGTTCCTATCCTTCCGAGTTCTTACGGAGCCGTTTAGCCGAACAGCACATAAACGACTGTCAACGGGGATACATTCTAATAGCGTTTGTTCCGCCCTCATTCTTAGTGCTATGCCTACACCTGTCAGTTCACGAGGACTGGCCATCGGGTCACCAGATACACGGAGGGTGTATCTCATCGGCTCTCCATTTTGCCGAGGTGAGATCAAGTGAATGAGCACACTAGGATCTTGTATGCGCGTTTCGGAGACATAGCATACACCAATGGTACGAGATTCTAGGGTTTTAACCAAGGAGGCCTGCTGACCGATTTGACATAGTGTGCGTACGTTGAAGGCTCCAATGTGTAGTTTGGAGCGAGGTTTCAGTATACCTGGTACAGTGTTTTACGCACTAGAATCGTTGGCCATGATGATACTTGAGGAGGAAGCCAAAAGGGGAGGTTTAGATTTGAAAGTCGATGTAGGAGGAATAATAGGGACTGAAGAAAGAAGTTGATTATGAATACAGTGGTTTTGAGTGCTGTTAGAGATGTGAGGGCGGTTGTCACTTTCCGGTCGCCCACACCGTGGAAGGGCTTCGGAAGTACCTGAAAAGGAAATTGGATTAGAGGTGGTCTTGGTGACCTGAGAGTGTGACCGCAGTGCCCAAGGGACAACTGCTTGTTGTCGGTCACACACGACGTTTTTATGAGTAATTTTTGTGTTAGCTCCGTACTTGTTGAGACTTTACCTCTGGAGACGGATATCCGTGGAATAAGGCGAGGTGTACATTTTTAGGGTCGACCTTTTCTAACCCCACCCCTCCTTGTGGGAAGGCAGCGTCGCTGTTATGCTGGTTGTCTGAAGAAAACACCTTACTGCTGTCACACCTCTGTACAGTCAGCAGTACGACATCGCCTTCGGACCTTGGATTTGTTGCTTTTAGACTTACCGCTCTTCAACCGACCTGTGTGGCATGGTAGGACCTTGAGGAACGGTTGTTCCAGCCAGTATAGTTCAGTTGCTTCATCACGATAGGCAAGCCCGACCAGCACGTCAAGGTAGCAACTATGGTCAATGTCAAAATCTGGGATATTCAGATTTTTTACTAAACATACGATCATTCGTCACTATGAAATACAAAAACCTCTAAGGTACTTGATAACAGACTTTTTCTCTTAGTTGGTTACTCTTTAGCATGTTAAATTTTGATCTACATTTACAAGGTATAAAGAGTTGTTTGTGTTCAAAGTCAAAAGGATATAAACCAGGCGTATTTCATAATGCAGTCGTTTTACATCAATTTCGCGAAACCACAAAGGGTTTTATGGGATTCCAAGAGCTCTGGCAAACGAATAAGAGATGGTATCGATGACTACACTTGATCAGACAAATAGTAGATCGTCGTCTAATCACAGTCAATATCCCTCACTCACTCCATGACTGGTTCCATCGGTTCCATCTTTATTAACACACGCATGCATACAATTACTTATTCACTGACACTTTCACCAAATACAATATCGTCATAGTTGTTCCTTTAACAGCTTATTTGTTCCACATAAAGGTGTATCTCCCTCGTAGATATTCAGGGGTGAATTTCGATCAATCTATAGTGGCTTATGTCCACCATATGCGAATGTTTCGACATTATCTGTAGTTACAAAATTTTTTGTTATAAAATATACGACCGTTTATAAGAGATTTATATAATGACCCTTAAACGAATTACAGGTTATCTACAGTCAGTAGTTTATTGTATTATTCGTTGGCTTTTGTAACAATAAGTAATGGGTTTGAGTCTCAGTGTGAATCTGAACATCGGTACCAATCCAGTAATCAGCTAATATATTAATTAACATCGTTTTGTAACTTTCCTTGTGAAAATCATTTTTTAACTGCTTCGGAGAAAATAACTACAGTTCACTTTTTATGTTTATCATAAATCAGTTTAATAAAAGATCTTTGGATTGTAGCCCACTAACTGGGTATATATATACCTCAATGACACGTTTATCTAGATCCAGGAGTAATCTATCAGAATGTGAAGTTGGGTAATGTCGTTTTGAATCCCACAGAAACCATAAGTTCTCTCAAGATTGAAGGTACGCTTTGCTGACGAGTGCTAACAAGCACGAAACTTAGGTCCAGGGTTTCCTACTGTCTACCTTGAACCACTTAATGTAATAATAAACATGATAGTAAGTTTTATTTGTAATCCAGAGTTTCGCTTTACATCAAAAAGATCTTTGTTATGCGCTTGTAAGTGAGAAAATTGGTTTATTTTAATAAATACTGGTTTGTAAAACATGATCGTTGCACATTTTATCGTAGGGTGTGTTACATTCAAGACTTATTATGTACATAAGTCACCAAAACAAATCACAAGTCGCTTCAAGTTTTTCCATCTGAACACCTAACGAGATAATCAATGCAACTTATGTGCTTTATGATGAAACGATATTTTTATTGTCAAGATCTGTTATTCATACCATTATGGTTTGCTTAGTGTATATCAGTAAATGCGCTTTTTGTTACTTCTAAACTTTTAATTAAATTTGAGATGAAATGCTATAAAAATTACTACAAAGTTATTTTTTTTAATATATGAGAGGTGTGTTGCTTTGTAATAAAGTGTTTAAATACTAGTAAGATGGAGTAAGTCGACAGGGAACTATAAATCTAGGTTCTGTAATCAATGGCACTTCAAGAATCTTCAAAGCACGTCAACTGCAAGAAGTGGAATCAACGTTACCGAGTACTAAAGTTCTAGACATTACCTCTGAGCAGTTAGGGTTGCTATTATTCTTCTGTAAACTTGAAAGATTAATAATAATCGATCACTAATTAATCTGTTCGATAAAATTTGGTCAAAATCACGCACGAGATAACAATGGCTTTTACAAGGTAAGTGATTAGAATCAATAATCAAATATTGACATATGTGGTCCCATTTTTCTAGCAAAAGTACAAATCCTATTTGGAACATCAATACTACGTTAAATATGCGTAAATCCAGCTTTCTACCAAATTATCAAGCTCAGCAAGCGTTTGAATTATCACAAAATATATCGAAAACGGATAAAAACTAAACATTCCGAGCAAAAATGTTTTCTTGTATTTCGATTTACCTTACAATTTCATACTATATGGAAAATGAACTGTTTCAATTGAATAATACGTACAATAATATCCTTGGTAATTATTGCAGATTCTATGCCAAAATCATAACTGTAAATAAATGGATTCTCACTGGTGAATCAGATATAATCTACTAATCATTTCCTAACTCAGACAAAAAATCCGTTATGTAGTAAATTAATTTCTCAGTTAACTTACACGCCAATCATTTATGCCACTCAAGTCAAAATAATCCTCTTTAGCAATCATAAAAGCCGCTAAGTTAGCCGTATACGATGCTAAAAATACAAGAGCGAATAATGCCCATATATTGGCCATAAACCGACTAGCCATTCCTCTTGGATTATCCGCATTTACGGCAGCGCCAAATAACATTGACCAGATAAGCCAAAGTGAACGGAAAAATGAAAATCGATGATCTTTTAAAAGAAAGAACAGCAAAACAGTCATACCCGACTTAAAAACAAAAAAATTGGCTGCTAAAACAATGCTGGAAATATTTGATTTATAAATTAATTTCTTTAGCCTATACATGACAGCCTTACTTAAATTTTATATATCATGGAATTACATTAAAAGACCCTTATTCTACAGTTACTTGTTTTAAATGATATTCTTTGGATTTCATCCATTTTTCGCGTGTATAATGTGTTATTTTAACTGGAAAAATAACCAGTTTTGGTGGCTAAATATTTCGCCTTATTTTGCCACACTCATTCAGTACCCTACTTTGATTAACTCAAATTTCAAGAGAAATCTTCACTCTCCTAAAACTCACATTAGTGACCGTTGATCGATAATGACCAGATTATGAGTGTTTGTCATTAAACCACAGTTTTTTAGCCCAAGGGGTTGTTTAAACTAAATTTAGTAGAGCTGAGTTCTAACCTACAACTTAATACTTAAACGTATAATAATAATAGGTCATAGTTTGATGTATTGGTTGTTAATGTTATTTACAATTAAAACCTAAAAATAAAGGCATTACTGAAAACCTGTACTAATAGGTGAACTAGATAATGATGATATCGTTCGAAAAAGTAATAAATACTAACCAAAATTATTTGACTATGACTAAGCAAAACTATCTCAATACAATGTTGTAATTTTCCAAACACTTAGTTTTTACATTTCAAAAGACGAATAAACTCACTTTGATCTGTTGTATGTCCACGATTCATTCCATTTGGACTAAACCATTCATAAATGTACAATGCTGCACCTGTTGCATGTACACTGAATACCAGGATTACACACCAGCATTGATAATCGTACGGTTCTATTAAATGAGAAAAATAGTAATGTGAGCGTGCTACTTAAATCAAAGGTGGATTATGAAGATTTTTCTGTTATTACCTAATTTTTACATCTGTTTGATAAGAGGACATTAGATACTTATTTTTTTCTAGTTTGAGCTCTCTCAGCAGCGCACACTTTGACCTCATATAAGATTGAGAACAAGACCTTATTATAGGAAGTGCATAATACATTTGTACCAGAAAATCAAAACCCACAACTATCTTCTATTCCTATCGGTGATATTTGTAACGTAGTTCAATACTGCTTGGTTCCAGATAATTATTTCCTGGATAATCAGTCTTTGAAAAAAGTAACCCTAATCAGTTTATGGGAATAAAAATTCAATTCACATTCTAGTTAATATTCAGTGTTTAGATTAAGGTGGAGCGATGTGGCAATAACATATACTACACTGATGATAATCAAATACACTGTACTTAGCCTTAATAAATATACCACACTTCATAAATTACTTTCCTAGTGATTGCCTTAAATTTGTTTCAATTAGACGGGTTGAACACATGTTCACTTACGCTATTCTGCCATCTCTCACTTTCTTGTATTGTTCAAATGGAACATTAATCGCTTTTTTTAAACCGCACTAACAGACAAACCATATTTTCAATTTTGCTTAGTAAACTTATCTCTGGCTAGCTTTTAATAACTATCTAAATATAAATTCGGGATCTGTCAAAAATAAACCAGTAGAATCATGGAAAAAACATTAGTTGACGCATTTTATTTGATATGTAGCAATATATTATAAGCTTCCCAAAACATTTTTGGATTTGTAACATCATAATTCTTTTAAACTATTTAACGCAGAATATGGATATCAAATGATGTCTTTATCATTGAAATGTCAAATGTAACTATAAACACTATACAACTGTCTAGGTTATGTAAAAATCAGTCAAAAAATTAGATTGCGTATTCAGTTAGTACTAGTACACTACTAATTTGGATATAGTAGTTAGTTTTTGTTTGAAAGAATCCAAATTTGTAATTATTTTTAACATGGTTATATATAAACTTCAAATATGGATTGTATACATGGAAGCATACTACACTACCTCTTGAACTCATAAGTTTGGACATGTATTTAAGTTTATAAATATCAGTTTTCGCATGTTCATGTTGAATATGGTTAGAAATGAGTCAAAAAGTCAAAGAGCTGTGGAGTTAAAAATAATTATTACTTTCAGGTACATGAGAACAATCTCTCTTAGTTTTATAAGATCTTTCAGTTTAATTCTTTACAATATCATCCATAATAATAGTCTATGAAAAAATAAGTAAAGCTTTCCTTTACGCCAAAAGCTAGTAAATACCATCACAAGAATTTTAAAACAATTAGTCTTTTTCATAAATTTAGATAATACCATAAGAAGACAGATTTTCAGAACTAATGTGATATATCAGCTGAATACATTTAGAACAATCTGATCGCATGTACATTTATTAGGAATATTTATGTATGAAAAACTAGAGGTTATTTAGACAAATGAAATGTAAGAGGAAGCAAAGATAAGATAGAGAATAATGTGGAAAACAATGTAGCACTCATTATGCTGGATAGTAAATTTATAACTAGGGTAGGTTTAAGGTAAAAGCAAATCGTTTCTGAATACATAAAGCAAGTTAGGATTTTTGAATAGCCAAGGCTTCAATAAACCTTGGTATACTCTTTTAAACTTTTGTACAAAACCAGTAAGACCAAGTCAATATCAGTCCTATAACCTGTTTCAACTCTTCTACAACGAAGGACGATGACGTTATCATATGCTTTCATTAAGTCCTTTGATCTTATTTGTTTTGGTAGCTATTTTGGTGCGCGTTCAGAGATCCTAACTTGCAAATCACGGTATATATAGCTATGTGACCGCACACATGTAAATTATTAAACAGTGAGATGTAATACAATCGATTACGTGCTGTTTAAGTTTTTGGTGAAGCATAACCTGTGTTTTTTTCAATGATAATTACCTCTTCTGCATAGTACATTGTACTAACAACTAATTTGAACCTTTGTTTTGACACACAGTTGTTTAACTCATTTTTATACAGTAAGGTGATGTGAACAGGCTTTTTGGGTGCCATAGCTACATCAGGTCTCGTGATACTCTGACGTTCCTATCCATTTATTAGCTTTAGCGAATACCCATTCTCCATTTTTTCAGTTATCATTTCATCTTCAAAAGTATCTTTTGTACGAAAGCGGCCAATCCTATTAAATAGACCCTTCATCAAGCCCACTTTTTATTGAACTGGCCAGTGATTATGATAACTAAGATATTGGCCCGTCCAAATTGGCATTCTGTAGACGGATCATCTGATTAAACCACTTCTTCTCCTTTCAAGTATACCCAAGATATAAACCCAGTTTGTCCTTTTCTCTTGAGAAAAATATATGGTTTTGGGGAGTGTTAGATTGGTTCAGTTATCAATTCACATTTGTTTTATCACAAGTAAGATTTTATCCACATATCTCTCATAAGGGCACGTGTTTTCGCTTAGCACTTCAGTTAGGTTCTCAATATATCATAAAATCATCAGGTAATAGTGGTCCTAACAGACTATCCATAGTAATCCCATATATCTGGCGAAAGTATTCACCTTCAAATGTGCATATTAGTAGCGAATCTCTGAGATCAATTGTTGAAGTTCTGCCGAGACGCCTTTATCTTTGCAATTTAACCAGTTTGAGACTAATACATATTCACTATGATTGAAGTTGATTATCGAACCGTATCACGAGGGAACTGGAGCTTTAAATATGGGTCTCTAGGCCTTGATTAAGTGGTCTCAGATAATCGTGTTTACAATGGGACCTAAATATCCTGCAATGAATACCGTGCAAGGTGGTAGATATACACTGTATAGTATTCCCGAATTCGAAGAAGACTACTATCTGGTGCTTATTTACCTGAAATCAGTCCACGATGAAAACTAAGGTCAACTACTTAAAATATTCCACAAAGAATCCAAGAAATATTCAACTTACTTAAAAAAGCTGTCGGAGCTATAGCACCTTCTCTTAAAGCCACTGCAACTGCTATACCTGTTTCTAGAAATGGTACGCTAAATTCAATTTGCTGGGATCGATTAGGTGTGATCTTCAATGATGTTACTGCCATATCAGCTCTATTGTCCATTAGATCACGTATAATACCATTCCATCCATCTGGCTTTCAAATAGAAATGTTGATATTTCCAAAAACATAATATTGTTCAGTTAATTAAATGACAATAAAACCAATTAAGGTTAAACTATTGCTATACTGAATTCATTTTCAATTGCGTTTATGAGCATGATTACAGTACTTACGGTAAAAAGTTTTTAGAAAAGACCAAAAAAAGATTTTTACATGGTATCCTAGATGACATCCGAAACCTTAGTCTAAAAGAAAATTAACTCTTCAATACTTAGGTGGACATGAACTTGTTATCTTTGAAGTCTTGAAAATTATTAACAATCAACAAACGTTTGTTTTCAGAAGTCTTTGTAATCAAACGCTTGTGACGCAACTTATGTAAAAAAAACCGTGATGGGCCTCATTGTTTGCTATTAGTTCATGACTTTAGATAATTCGTTACTCTTAGGCTAGTCTTTGTGGTAAATGTTTATCAGCATTTGCACACATACCACAGAAAATGAATTTGACCGTTGGGAATAATGTTGTAATTTGACGAAGATATCTTGTCTTCCACATCAGAAAGCCAAATGATTAAGGCTTGCATAAACAATTCCGTTAGCACATAAAAGATTATTTTTCCATGAATAGATAAATGGTAAATATCCATCAACAGCGATAATGAAAAGGTATTTTTGTAATATGTCGAAATTTTGCCGAAAGTTTATCTTGAAGCGTATACAAGTTATCGAACCCTGACGATTCGTATTTTAAGATGTGTGTTCAACCCACCGAATGTTATTAATGATGAACAATATCCCTCCAACCAATAACTATTTTATCTTACCATCATTATATTGTGTTCGGCTGTTACCGTATAAGTATTTCCATCTTTTTTCTTACTTTGTCCACAGTGTCTTCAAGGCCATATATTTCACTATGTGAACATTGAAAGAAGATAAAGGCTTAAGTATTACTCATAAACTCTGACTTACAAGGAGAAATACTTCGGGAAACAAAACGATTGTTTGATTTTATGCTTATCTTGTATATCCGTCTCATCCTTGCATGAGACTCTTCTGTGGTGCGAACCTACAGCTTATTCACCGATCAAAACAAACACCAGTTGGGAAGTATGTCGTTGAGGAACCCCATACGAAAAAGAATTAGCTTCCTGATTCCCAGTAGTTTCCTAGTTGACTCCAGTCTGTGACAAAAACTAACGTTTATTATTTGTGCTTTTCATTTCAATACTGCATAGCTAATCTGAAAGACTAAATGGTTTAAAGTTTTTTGAATGATAAAATGGTGTCTGAATCTCAAGTATGAGTAGAGGATAGTTATATTGAATTGTATTCTATCTACTTGTAAGCATTCTTGTTAACTTTAATAATGATTTATTATGATATTTGTTATCTGATTAAGTACTTCCATTGTGTTTAGAAAATTATGAATACCTGAAAAATAACCAAACACTAGTTCAAGAAAGAAGTGTTTTTTTTCTAGTTTAAGACTATTTTCAGTCAATTTGCAATTTAGCGCAGCGTTACCCGTTGTCATCGATCGGTATGGACTTTCTGATAAAATTTGGAGACATTAATTTCATCACCAGCCGCTGATGAGCGCACCATTCTTACTAAATCTAAAAAACAAGCTCTATAATTCAAAGCTTTTGATTGTAGCTTGTCGAAACGGTATCTTTTAATTTTGTAGACAATATTTGTAATGAAAAACTATTAAAATAAACTATAATGTTAGCACTATTTTTGATAACTTACTGTCCAAGCCCCCCAGAAACCATCCTTAACTTCATACATTTCAACATCGAAATTCAAGTCTTTCATTAATTCCATTAGTAAGTCCATTGTCAGTCCGGAACAACAACCATCTACATAACTAATTGAATTATTCTCATTTACATTATATAATTCTAACAAATTGCTAACATTTGCAGTTAGCGATTCTGGTTTATTTTTTTTGTTGACATCTTTAGTATAAGAATTTAAACCAAGTGGACTTAAAGTTTTATGGATGATTGAATTCTTTCCAGAAATATCTTCATCTTGTAAAGACTGTGGTCTGAGTTTGCACGGAATGGAATTCGCATCACATGTTCCTCCTTCCTTGTAATTGAATTTAGAGAAAAGAAAAAATGGAAATCACGTTTGAATAAAACACCATCAAGTATTTAGTTCTTGCTTTAATTTGATTTATTTTAAGAGCTAGAGATTAAAATGTTTGAATTCGACGGTTGCTAACGTCATTGATGCCAAGCCCATAATAATTTACGGCCAACAAATCATTATAAAAGAAGAATACAATGCATATTTTTGGACAGTAAAGTTTGAGAGGGTGAGATAGATTATTCATCGGAGTTAACAAAAAAAAACTGTTTGCGAGTAGTACAGTATGTAGTGCGGTGACACTACCATTAGCTTCGATGGCTGACCGTTTACTTTTATTAAATTTAACTTATTAAAACTACTGATGTTAGGTTTCAAGTGTCAAATATTTATCACTACAGAAGATATAAACTTGCTCAGTTCACAGTTATAATAATCACTGACATCGCAATAATGTAATTCTTCAAACTATAAAGATCGTTTGCATTGTGAAAAAGGCCATACGTGTTTTAAATTCTTCAGAACGCTGTTCTAGAATGTGGGGGTGATACTTTCTCTTTAGAGTTAACCGTTTTATAAGAAATGTCACGAAAGAATCCATTGTTATCTCAAACACTTTTTGCATATATATATATATACATATATATATATATATATATATATATATATATATATATATATACATATATATACATATATATATATATATATATATATATATATATATATATATTGTATATAACATTCAATTTGTTTAATAATGTATTTTTTTAGTGAAAAGAAAATGCGAAGGTCTATATTATTTGTATCGTGTATTACATATTCACAAAATAAAAGTTTAAATTTGTTTTAAACAGTTTATAATAAAGTTTACGACGTGATTGTCGTCTGTTTTTCTGTCTTCATATGTTTTAGATGGTACGTTGTGTGTAGAAAGAAATCAACTTATTTACTGCTATTATCCATAGGTTTAACTGATCCAGATTGTTGGTGAAACCTTTTATTATCAATCCTTATGACGTTTCAATACATCCGCTTGTGATTTAAGGATAACTTTGTGTTTCTGTATTTCAAATCATCTGCGTATTTTATCGAATCAAAAAAGACACTTTATTATGATAATAACCATTTACAAAGCCAATATGAATTCATATTGTTGAATATTTGTTTTATAATCATAAGAATTATTCTTTAATTGTGAACAACTTTGTAGACGAATAACAAAGTATAAGAGACCTAAAATAAATCACTATAACTGGTTTCTTACGATTACATTAACTTTACAACTTCGTCGTTTTTAGTATTGATTAACACAATAGATAATCATAGTGTTGAAGTTATGTAACTTCTGTAAAGTAGGCATATTGTTTCTAGTGATTTGTTGGGGAAAAACAATTTCATTTTACAAAGACTTACACATATTAACCTTACAAAATGTGGATACTAATATTTTAATTGATAACCTTCCTTAGTTAAAAGTGTGTAGTATATTCTTACTTGGGCTTTGGTATAAATAACAAATGGTATTTCTTTAATAGTTACTACACGTAGTTTGAATTTACTTGGTCGACCTTTAGGTGGAGAATTCGATGCACCAGGCCATGTTACACCATCTATTCTTAATCTTGATTTACTTCTACCCCATTTACTGCTCATTGACCATGTTCCAACCTATATGAAAATTTATTCAGAATACAAATCAGTGATTAGAATAACGTTCTAAGTAAAATTAATATTCAAACACCCTCTTCATACCACCCAGTAAATAGATAAAATATAATGTGAATTGCCGATAAGCATTCGCTAATATAAACTAGACAAGATGTAACTACCAGGAGAAAATTCAAATTAATGTGACTATGTTTTTGTATACGTGTACATTTCTCAGTTGATTGTTAGTTTATTATCTTCATTGCTGTGAGACTTTATGCATCAAATCACATATAAAATGCTACATTTGACACTAGTAGTTTAGTATTGAAATTATTCTCACTAAGATTATTTTTGTCGTCTTTTGTGTTATTATTCCTAAGTGATTATTAGTCTATTGAGAATAAAATGTTTGTTAATCATGTCTCTGTATTGATTCTGTGGTAGTTTTCGACATTACCAAATTTTTTCAGAACGCATTTAGTAAAAACTAAATACACTCGATTCTATATCCCTCAAGGCGGAGGATAAAATATTTTCTTTTTTTACTGAAGTATTACTAAAGTTCATAAGTTTGAGATTGATTAGTGTAATACAGTTCTGTCTATTCTTTTCGCCCTAAAAAGTTACTTGATTTAATACAACATGCAATATACATTCTGGCTATTTTCTAAACATTAAAGAATATGTTTGATCTTAAAGAATAACGTAGTAGATTTGATGTAGGAACGAGTTAAACTATACCTTACCTCTCATAATGAAATAATATAGGAATTTTAAGCTATTGATTACAGAATGGCAGAATTAAATCCAAAGTCTCAATACCTGTGTCTGTTTTTAAACTTGAGGCAAATATCGTTTTTAATGGTGTGGCTTTGAAGTCAAAAAGCAACTATTTTCAAATCACTTTAAAATTGTCCTCTGTGAATGGTGTTTAGATATCTAATGACAATTACAATGAATCCAAATGAAGTAAAATAACAGCATCAACGATTAAAATAGCACAAAGTGACAAATATATGTGGCGATCTCAGCAACTGTGACAACTACAGGGGAATCACTCTTCTTTCAATACCAGGAAAAGTCTTCAACAGGGTATTGTTAAACAGGATGAAGAACTCCGTAGACGCCCAACTTCGAGACCAACAGGCAGGATTCCGTAAGGATAGATCGTGCACAGACCAAATCGCAACTCTACGGATCATTGTGGAACAATCAATTGAATGGAATTCATCACTCTATATCAACTTCATCGACTACGAAAAAGCATTTGATAGCGTGGACAGAACAACCCTATGGAAGCTTCTTCGACACTACGGCGTGCCTCAGAAGATAGTCAATATCATACAGAATTCCTATGATGGATTAAACTGCAAAAATCGTGCATGGAGGACAGTTGACAAAGTCGTTCGAAGTAAAGACCGGTGTCAGGCAAGGTTGCTTACTCTCACCCTTTCTCTTTCTCCTGGTGATCGACTGGATCATGAAGACATCAACATCTGAAGGGAAGCACGGGATACAGTGGATAGCTAGGATGCAATTGGATGATCTAGACTTCGCAGATGATCTGGCTCTTCTATCGCATACGCAACAACAAATGCAGGAGAAGACAACCAGTGTAGCAGCAGCCTCAGCAGCAATAGGTCTCAATATACACAAAGTGAAAAGCAAGATTCTTCGATACAACACAACATGTACCAATCCAATCACAATTGACGGAGAAGCTTTGGAAGATGTAAAAACCTTTACATATTTGGGCAGTATCATCGATGAACACGGTGGATCTGATGCAGATGTGAAGGCACGGATTGGCAAAGCAAGAGCAGCATATTTACAACTGAAGAATATCTGGAACTCATAACAATTAGCAACCAACACCAAAGTCAGAATTTTTAATACAAATGTCAAGACAGTTCTACTGTATGGGGCCAAAACCTGGAGAACTACGAAATATATCGTCCAAAAGATACAGGTGTTTATTAACAGTTGTCTACGCAAAATACTTCAGATCCACTGGCCGGACACTATAAGCAACAACCTACTGTGGGAGAGAACAAATCAGATCCCAGTGGAGGAAGAAATCAGGAAGAAGCGCTGGAAGTGGATAGGACACACATTGAGGAAAGCACCGAACTGCGTCACAAGACAAGCCCTCATATGGAATCCTCAAGGTCGAAGGAAGAGAGGAAGACCAAAGAATACATTACGCTGGGAAATGGAGATAGATATGAGAAAAATGAACAAGAATTGGATGGAACTAGAAAAGAAGGCCCAGGACAGAGTGGGTTGGAGAATGCTGGTCGGCGGCCTATGCTCCATTGGGAGTAACAGGCGTAAGTAAGACAAATATATGTCAGTATAAGTATACTGAATATGTAATAAATTTCATACTTAAAATCATTTATTCGATTAGTAATTACTAAACATTCATTAATAATGAGTTGCAATATATTTCCGATTTACTAATAACAAATAAACCTTAATGATGTTTCCAGTTTCTGTACTAAACAAACACAGAGATATTGAGGAGTAGTTTCCTGAAAGAATATAAAAACAAGTAATAATATGAAGTTATCATTTTGACATACTTTACGTTTTTTCAGAGCATGTTGAAGTGGTGGAGAAAATGTAAAATTCATTAGAACGCATTTTCTAGAAGAAATAGCATAGTTGAAATTTTAAAAACTTTGCTGTTTTGCTAGACGATCTCCATAGAAAACTTTATCAGATTCAAACTGAATTCATTTCAGGTGTGAGTGACAAATTTTTCATCTTTCACTCTCCTTCAAATCTTATCAAACTATTACGAGAGAAATTGTCTAGAACTTCTAAATTTTATGAATGATTAAAATTTAAGACATTTGTACACTGTTTAAATGCTTAGACATGACATTATTCTAAATGATTTATGATCTAGTATGGGTTATACAGAAAGATCACATACGTCTGTAGTTATTTTAAAATACATCCGAATTTTCAACATATCTTTGCATTCTATGCATAGAAACAAGAATAAGTAACATCGTGAGTAGAATAGACTAGCTCTTTAGTGATATTTTCTTTATCAAGTGGAATGAAAATTAATTCATTCTTGTCCTTGTAATTTTGATAATCAAAGCCACACTGAAGATAATGTTGAAATCTCTATTTATAGAAACACAAGTTTGAAATGAATAATAATCAAAACAATAATCCTTCAATCATAGTTCATATGCAAACAGAATTAGTAGAACAATTATAAAAGATTATACTTTACCTTATACCATTTCATTCGACCGTCAATAATTCTTGAATTATAAATAAATAATTTAGAAACATTTAATCCACCATTCGGTAAAAAACTTATCGGTTCATTATCTACATTTACAACAATTGTATGCATAATGCTATAAAAGACAAACAAGATAAAGATACAACAAACAATCAAGTGAAATATCGGTGAGATAAATTAAGTTATCAATGCAAAATTCATCAATATTTAATCAGACAAATTGAACAATATTTAGAAATAATCGTCAGTTAGTTACACAATTTTCTTATGGAGAAACACGTTGTTTGTCTTTTTTTTAAAAAAATTATGTTTAATTGTACAGTGAAGTTGAATATGATACGTTTTTATCTCTAATACATATTTTCAATTTAGGAATAGTAGTCAGTTACTTTACATCTGTTGACTAACAGAAAAATACGATCACGAAAATAGTCAATTTCAAAAGTGGCAGTAATCTTTAACTCTTGTCAAGATATTTATTGATTATCAGCAGAAGAAAACTGTAGGAAACAAATTCATTAATAAACTGTTATTGTTTGTTTTTTCTCTTGGCTTCTGAAACTTTCCTCAAGCAAAATGACAAAATATGTTTCATGTGAAGGGGAGAAATAAAATAGTTTGACTTTACTTTTTATTATTTATACAATTACTTGACGTTGAATGAAAAAAGGAATTTTCAAAAGGATTTACTGATATAATTAACTTTTATATATATGAAAGAAAATCAATAATTCATAGAGTCGTTTCACGCTCTTTGTAAGTTAACTTAATCAACCATGAATTTGTATCAAACAACAGTTTTATCACATTCTGAAACTTCAATAATAGTTTACATTGAGTACACTGATATCAGGTAATGAAGTTATAAAAGCTATACGTTCTTGTCTAATTGTTGCTTCAAGGTTAAACTATGCTTATATGAACAAACTTTTGCCTACGTATACAATCGAAATCAATATTTTACCTCGAAACATCGTTTGCTAGTATTCAACCACATGGTGAAAATATGGTATTCCAGGTTGGTGTTTTAGTTACTTACAATAGATATTTTTCCGATTTTGTAATCAAGCACCTTCCAGTTCTAGACCTCTCAAGTTATGTTATGCTTACGGACGAAGCAAAACACTAATACTGCGTGAGTTGACATAATCCAAAAAGAACTATCTGAACAGCTTACCCATAGAGTTTCACAAGTGCATAGTAGTGCCAACATGTGATGGCATATACGACTGACCTAGTCATTGAATGACTCTGTTTACTGTATATATATATATATATATATATATATATATATATATATATATATATATATATATACCAGTAATAACGTATTTAATAGCACGGTAGTTATTGTTATTTCACATTAATGAACGAAATCGCTTATACCATGATAACGATTCCTGACTAAAACTAGACCCAAAGCTGACTGCTGATATTTCAAACTGGGAGTTAAATGTACCGAAATATTGCGACATCAATCATAAAAACTTTAAACAACAGATTCTGTTTAGCATTTACAACTTGGAGTTTTGGTTACATTATGCTTTGTATGAAATGTAATTTAATTCACAAAATTAAATGGTTTTCAAACCTTAAAATATTATCACTTAGAAGTTATAATAATCAAGATTATAACAATAACAAATCCAAACTTTTAAGAAATATTTCGTATGATAACAGTATTAAACCCAAATTATATAAAGTTCAAGGTTGTATCCTACTATGGGACTACATATTTATTGATATCTAGCGGGTTTCAGTCAATATATATAAAGTCTACTTATACTTCATTAAACCCAATAGTTGTAATTATAAAGACTATGTGATTTAATTATGCAAAGTACATCAGTGCAATTTATCCTTTTGCATATAATACCAGTAAGAGTTATTACATTTGACTCAGAAATCTTACATTTTGTCATTGCACATAAATTGAAAAATAATTTTATATAATTTCCTCGATAATATATGTCTATGAAAGTTTGTAATGCAGAATCAATTGATACTTGATAATCATAAATTATAGCGTAACAAATAGAAAGAATATTATATTTTAGTAAATGATTGAACGAATTGTGTGTGCGTGTGTGTGCATGTACTTTCGTTGTTTCGATTTTTTATTCTGTTATAAAATGAATATTAAGCACATATAATAGGAAAATACAAATACTTGGTCTAGCTATCTAACAGTTTGTTTGTACTTCGTTTTTACTATATGTTCTATATCAGTTGTAAAACTTAAAGGGAAGTTTCTTCGTAAACAATAAATCTTTCCTTTTCATCTAGTGCAGTTGTCTTTATCTTTCGATCAGTTATTAGATTTCTATACAATTACTACCCTTGTCTGTATATTTGATCAGGCAAACGAACACAACAAGCACGATATCTCATTGCCGTTGAATCGCCAAAAAATATCCCTTTAACAACATGTACTGTCTTCACAAAAAAAGTTTATTGTAAGTAAATTAAGTAAATTCGGTGGAATCATGAAATATGATACTGTGTAATTTATGAAAAGAAAGTATTCCATCTTTAAATAGTTCTCTACTTAGGCGATTTGTAAATGTTTGTAAACTTACGAACAACATAAAATGATCACTCAGTAGATTATGCTTCAATGAGTTACAATAAATAACGAAAGTCATCATTTTATTTGTGGCAGATAAAATGTGTCTTTTTAAAAGTAAAAATGAAAGTAAAAATTTTGATTTCAACATTGTCAAATGTGTGTACAAAAGAACCTGTTACAATAGATTAGTGATGTGATTAGATTTTTAGTTTTCTATCTTTAAATTATGAGAATGACTTACATCTATATAACAATAAATAATTGTCGATATGAAAAGTTTAAATTGCATTAACCTCTTAATAAAAACTCCAAGTTTCCCCTGATAAGCTATCAAATTTAATCTATTTATAGCTCATACCTTTGTAATAATAATCATGATGATAATAAACCTAGTCACGCTGATCGTCGCTACATCCACGTCGAGTAAATTCGCTTGCCTATCAAAGAAACCTAAATCGTAAATAGATTTATTCGATAGTATAGATTACTATGCAGTTTTAATATCTTCATTTATCTAATTAAATTAATCAGTTATTAAACGAATCAATTATTAGTTAGAATAAACTTAACCTCCAAACACAAACTTTTTCAAAGGAGCCGAATCGAAGATAGTTGTAATGCATCAGGTAATATGTTTAAAATTTCTATTGTATGTCGATAAGTTTGCTGTATATGTTCATCTACTTCGTTTCAACTCAATATATAGTTGAGAATGATCTACAGTATCAAACCGAGGTCAACAATATGATTTAAAAAACGGACATATCTAATCTCTATTTTTTACAAACGTTTTATGTTATAATGCTACATCTCAGTTCACTGATATCAAATTAATTATTCCTAGTAATATTGTTTTATCAGACTCATACTAAACAGAATGAAGTTTAGAGATAGAGTAAGCAATTTAATTGGAGTAACATTTATTGCCTAAATACTGAAGATTGCATTTGTATATCATAAGACACTATTATGATTAATATTACAAATACAAAGTCCACTTACTCATACATTCTTCTTCCCCATTGCCAACTTAAATGGTCGGAAAATTGACATAATTTAACAGGTCTAAGCTTCTCTAAAATCTGTTTAAAATAAATTAATGTATCTCTATTTGGCGTATCGATTTGTATTGATTTGTCTGGTGGATAGATTTGAGTCAACTGATAAATTAATTCAATCATTGATTTTTGCCAAACTTCTCGTGCTATTTCAGCACTTCTTCTACGACTGGAATGATCATTTAAACAAATTAAACCTTTTGAAAATAGAGACAAGAAAGAATAAATTCATTAAATGATTTTGCAAAGTAGTATGTTCATCAAAACATGCAAATTTTAATTAACAATGAAAATATTGATGATAGACTATTTTAGGGGCTATAAATTAATTTCGGCTGTCACTAAAATAAATGGAATAAATATGTAGTATACTATACAGTGATATGTTACAGCAGATGTATGCCACATAAAGTTTCCTATATTATTTTTTTACCCGTTCCCACTATTAGTTAAATAATTTGATAATGTCAGACTACAGCTGAATTTTATTCAATGTTCTTTGATCCATCACAGAAGTTTACCATTATGTAGTAATTAATCACATATTATTTGATCTGAAGTGCTAATTGAATTTTGTCGAGAGAGTTTGAGACATAGTTATTAGATCAAATAACCTTAAATTGCGATAGTTTACTTTATCCCAGCTCCTTCGAGATTTTAGATAAGTTGTGCTGGTGTATATCAATCAACTTGTAAACTAAGTTCACGTTTACATGTTGAAGTATCTGACAGTTTCATGAATAGCTAAGAAAACATGATTTTGATAAGAAATTCATAAATGATGCTCATATAAAGTGAATGTTTATAGAAATTTACCAGTATGTAACCTTTACAATGGAAGCTAATTTTAAGGTGGTTATAGCCAGGCATGATCGAAGAGACGTCTCTTGACGTTGACAGAGGTAAATACAGGGCTTTTTGTCGATTCTATTAATCAGTTCAAAGTAGATACCATAAGTTTCATTGTAAACATTCATTTCAATATCAATAAAAAGTTCAACTTTGTAGAATTATGTCAATCCAAGTCATAGCACGTTAGATCAAATCAATGAAAGGAAATTAGCAAAACGAAAAGCAAAGAAACTGAAACACCTAAATCAGCCTTATTGTAAAACTAAATAAAAATGAAACGAATAAAATCTTGGATCAAAAAAATATGAAGTTATACCATGTTCGAGATTTGGGACACATTAAAAATGAGCATATCTGCACCACTGTGATCATTATTTATTCACCATTCAAGACTTCCATCCATATGTTGTGATGATTTCATGAATCACATCCAGAAATTTAGCACCCCTCGAAACAATAGTATTGACCTTAGTAGTTGCATACAAACGAAGACGAAAACACCAAGTATTAACTGAAATGTTCGGGCAACTTTGTTTTCATTTATATTAAGCATCCTAGTCTCGAGTTCAACTCCATCCAACAGAAGCATCAATGTTAGTCTTAACACAAACATTTATATCCAAAACATAACTAATCACAACTTGAAAATTGTTTCTGAATAGCAATAAAAAATATGTGAAATTAGGATTACGGTCTCGTTATATCTACGCGAAAATGAAACAAATCATTAACGATTTCAAACATTCAAGGATTTCTGGGTAGTCAGGGGGTAAATATAAATGAAACCTCTAAAGTTATTCAGAATACGTATTTGGTTTCATAGTTTTTAGTTTCAGAATTTTGCACTCTAACAGAAAAATAAGTTATTTACGTAAAATTTGTTTAATAATATTCATTCAAGAAAAAGTCAAATAGTTTCGAAAATTTTTGTTTAAAGTAGTTCTTTATACTTATCTTGAATAGGTTCGTGAATGTATAAGGTTTATGGAAGTGTGTCAGTTTGAATATAGTTCCACTTATCAGTTATACTGGTTTAACAAACCGGGGAGCGGTCTACTGTCGTCTAATTCTTGCTTTGTACTACTCAAAAGTGCACACTTACTGTTCTGGTAATGATAAAATCCATCATCTTGGGTTATAATCAACTAGTTCACATTCACAGTTTTGGATAATTAAGTATAAAGGCCTATTATAATTCAAAATATATCAATAAGTCTTTAATCCATGAACGAAGTAACAGAAGAAACTTACCAAACATCCCGGGGATTTTTTTAAACATTGTCGATTCTGCAAGAACGTTATTATCAGATGATACTTTGTCTTGATTATCAGCTACCGTTAGGGAACTCATTGTTGACGGTGTATAAATCCAGACATAGTCTTCACCAAATAATGCTTTCAAATGTTCATGTTTTGTACCATTCAAACTATCTGCTATATAAAGCAGTGTATTTAGATCAAAGCTAAAGTGAAAATAAATTATTGTCTTTACATCGAAAGCATCAGTGAAATTAGTAAAAATATATGCACAGGTATATTGTAAATATTCTTAAGTAATTAATTATTTGGTGACTAGTATTCACACTATTAGATACATACATATCTATTGTTGTAAATCAAGGATCTACAAACTACGTGATTTTAAAGCAGATTATTCCTGTTTAACCAACCTCATTTCAATAAAATATTGGGTTGCGACCAGAGCCTGAAATACATAGGTGTATGTAATCTTTGGAGATATCACCAAAGCCCTCGATAAGACATTCCATCTGGGAGTGAAATAGTAAACTTTAGGAATCAGAGACGAATTTGATTAGTGTACTAAAAGTATCACAGTGAACGTTGACAACGGGTGAAGGTAAACAGTACTCTGTTTTCGTGTGACGTTGTGAAAGGTGGAATATTTCAAAGGATAATTTTAGGCTCTCTTTACCGTTACTCCAAATGTATAATCTACCAAGGGTTAAACAGTTTATCTACCTGATTGCTTACAGATGATAGTAAACTATCCAGAATTATAATCACTTAGTCTTGCAATTCTATATTGGATTTCAAGATTAAGTGACCAAATCAATTATCGAAGTGAATCGTACAAAAATTTTGAAGACTAACGTAACTATATAATACATTAGGGGCTTTAACTAAAGTTTATTGAATATAAAAGTTTAAAATTCATGCTGAGTAGTAGCCACAACACTAAAGACAACTGAAAATCAATATCTCCCGAAAGGTTCTCAGTATTGTGGAGACTTAGTAAAATTCTTCAGAATATGGATAAGGATGTACTCAGAATATTGTGATATATATATATATATATATATATATATATATATATATATATATATATATGAGACATACTTGGAATATTGGATTCAAGAAGCACTCCTTTATTTCAAATTCATAGTAAATAACCCAAAACTCGTTCAAAGAGGAGCGATAAAAATGTACAAAAGATTTCCATTCTAAATATGATAGGTGAAGAGTTAATTTTATATAAAGCTATCGTATATGGAAAGATCATTTTAGTATTAACATGTCGTATCTGTTTTTTTTAATACATTATTGATTATTTCAATGAAACGTTTTTAGAAACTTCGAAAACTAACATCAATATGTTAACATTGAAGCTTTCAACTTCTATACAAAATTTCAAATTATGAGAATGTTTATCAAAATATCTAATAACAGTATCTTTCAATGCACTCTAATATATATTCACTTATTAATTTGGTCAGAAATCGCGAAAACTGAGAGCTAATATGTTTAATTTGATTACAAAATTATCAAAGCATAAATGTTTTATGCCATTTACAAACGACTCTCGATAAAAATAATGTTCCAGTGACTTTCGAATTTTTAAAAAAAAGAACGACTTTTTGTTAAGATATCTGTTTATTCAAAAAAAAGATAAATCAAAAGAACCCTAGCCTTTACACATTACAATGTACTTAAAAAAACTAAAATGTACCGGTTACACACAAGAATAATAACATATTTTTTTAAAATTGTTAATTATAGTTTCTATGACAAATGAATGAGCTGTTTATTAGAAAATAATCCAAATTTTGGACTTTGAAAATATTCCTGTTTTATGGGGCTTTCAGATTAATCTTAGTTAGTTATATATCAACAAATGAAAACATTTTCTGATGATTTGAGAATACATGTGTGCCCCAGTCAACAGTGTAACATATGGTGAATAACTGATGAATTGATAACCAAATCTAGAAAATTAAACTTCTTGTATTTGCACAGCTGTGCAGTATTTTTCCTTAGAAAATACGGCTTTTTTTCTAAACATTTATACTGCCGAAAGTTTTCATTATATTTATTCAAAAGAATAAAGGTATTCAGAAAGTCTTGTAGTTCTGAAAACGTTCTTCATTATTTTTTGGACAAACAATAAAGTAAAAAGATACAGTAGTAAATAGTTTCCTGCTACAAATGTTTTTCGAGTGGTTAAATAGTATTGTAATACACTGATAGGCTTAATTGATGGATGTTACATAAATTTGTTAAACATAATTCTCGTTAAATATTTACTACATTACATTAGGTGATTTGATGAATGTGACAGAAAACCCTAGATTTAGTCTTCATATTGGTTTTAAGTTATAATCAAGGAAATATTTACAATCTTAATGGAATAAGTGCTTGCTGTCAAGTTGAAACAATTGTCATTCCAAAGTAATTGTCATAGAAATTATCAATAAGTCATCTAATTGTTTACTTATGAATTTAGAACAATGAAAATATATTTATCAATAGAAAGAAATTTCTTCTTAATAAGAGTTGTCTTCATTTGGTTGCAATCGAATTACGTAAATGAGAGTGAATTTTAAAGATAAAAATAAAATTAATTTTGACAGTAGCGTAGTGTTTATATTACAGTTATATATTCTGTATTGAATTACAATTGTTAAGACTAATATAACCCATATACTTATATTTATCTATCACATTTCATTATATAAAAACAGATCATCAAGTTACATCGAATTATACGAAAACTATAATCAATTCTACAAATATTAATAATAAGACATTCATCTGTACTTCTGTATATAAATCTCTTCTGATTATTTTTAAACAATCTGACAAAAGCTGATGTCACTGATGGATGAAAAATTAATATTACCGACTTCTCGATTACTTCAAAGAGCTCACCTCTAAATTCTTCAGCTCTCAACTAATTAACTAATTGAAAAACAGTCAATGGTATAATTGTATGGCTTCAACTCAACATTGAATGATGTAAAATTCTGTTGAGAAAAGTTTCAACTTACATGTGTACAGATTCACATAAGCAGGTAACAAAGTACTTTGATTTGATTGATTTCATACAACAAAATGTTCTGTACATTTTAAGGATAAATCTTTAGGTAATAAACCTACATGTAAGTCACCATTGTAAAATCGCTACATTTTATCCGGAAGAAATAGTGAACTCAATTGCTGAAGTTCTTGGCATCCGTGAGTGAAGTATGTTTGCAATAGTTAGAGATTGCATTGTCACTTTTATCCTGAAGCTGTTTTTGTTCAACAGTGAAACCCAACAGTTTAGGAATTTAACATTTTCAAATTAAGCACCAGGAATAGAAAAGCAAGATGAGCGCTTGCAAATACTACGTACTTCTCAAAGCTTTTTATTATCCAAATGATGGCATTAAAGACTAAATTTCATCACTATCTAATGGCATTTGTATATTGTAAATGTATTCGTTGATACTTTATGTAAATATAATTCTTCGGAAATCAACTAAAATTGGAATGTAAGACTCTCATTTCATCCTGTTTGGAACTCGTCAAAAACAAGCCAATTACGAGGTTTTCTTAAAAAACGTTATTTTAAAGTTCCTCAACTTAGTGTCAGAAAGTCACTTATTCACAGGTTGAGTGTATCATATAAAATGGTATCGATATCTTACATTATTACCATACCATAAAGGCAGAAATCGAATGCATTACGTATTTACATTCTGATGAAATGTTTTTTTCCGGTATAATAATTTGTTTTCGGAAAAGTTTTACATTATAAACTGTCGTAACGTATATAGTTTACAGCAGTCCCATGATATATCTACTGATATTAAATCATTATTACACTGAGTTGGACATATGTCTAAACCTTATTTTCTCTGCATTTAGCATTTTATTTAAAGCAAAAGTTATTGAATAAGTTGATTATATAACAAGTTCTAATCAATAAAATCAACTTACAAATTCCCATTGAATATAATAACTCTTGCATCGGCGCGCCATATACTTTCTAAAATATTAATTAAGGGTATTAAACATGGTCGAATCTCTCTTAACATTTGATTTATACACTCTGTAAATTCAATAGAAGTCAATCCTTCAAAAGGAAATTGATAATTTATTTCAAATCTGGAATATAAATGGAGGAAATAAATTTGAATCAAAATAAGTAATCTAACTAGGTATTCATATTGGCGACTGAATACACACCTAAGCATATTCTTATTTTATTTAATGATAACTACGGATATGTTTTAACAATATTGAATTGGGAGTTTGAGAGGTCACTTAGAATTTCACTGAAAAAAATTAATGAATTTAAAGTTGAAAACTGAAAAAGTTCGTATGAAAACTAGACAATCTATTTATAGTATGCTGTGATTTTTAACGAGTTTTTTCTACTCATTTGAATGCAGTAAGAATATATGACAAGATTAATTTGTCATTGTTTCCGGAATTTTCTCGAAGGATCGTCTTGTTAAATCATCGTTTTGTACTCGGAATAACGTACCGAATAAATCTTTAGTAAAGTATAAATTTATTCTACCAACGTTTAGACACTGTTAATAATCAAACTAAAACGAGAGTGTACAAAGAGGCGATATAAACATCCAAAAGTTCTATGTTAAGGAATAAAATAATCAGAAAATGAAAAGAGTAGCTCGGGGATCAGAATATGAAAAGATTAGTAATCAAATTGGAAAGGAAATATTGGAAAAAAATTGGCATAAAGTATAACAACAAAGGTGGTGATGAAGTTTTGGTATAATTATAGACCAGAGTTAAGAATACGTTTGTTAATAGTTTGATATTCTACATTTCTAGTAATAATACAGATTGTAGTTAGTTTTCACAGTGGACTTATTAGAAACTAGTTGAATCATAAATGGTTTGATCGAGAAAGATATAGTCGACGGTATTGCGTCACTTGTATACAATCTGAATTATTAACCATTGATCGTTAAATTAGTGATCTAAACCCATAATGTTTGTCACAATGATTGAAGTTCTTAATTTGACAATTATGAGGTGATTTACATTTAAATGTAACAACTCTTCTGGATTTTCTGGTTTTAAATGGTTCTGTTACTTATAAATTTGCGACTAAAACTAACTTTCAACATTTTGTAACTTGATTTTTTTTCTATTTAAAATTCAAAGCTGAAATGTATCATATTGTTTAACATCTACATGGTAGTGGAGAATCATCCTATGCTGTGTGTTCCCAAGCATAATCTAAACATCGAGCTGATTATCAATAACTTTCTTTTATTAGATAATGGATACCGATATATAGTTAACATAAAAAATAACAATTGTCATGAAACCTAGAATCAACAGTAGCTTTGTATTTATTTTATTCGATTGATGTGATTCTCATTTATGTTTTCAATATACACGATTCATTATAGTCCTAATATTAGTCATAAGTTTAATAAAACAGCAACTTACTATTGAAAACAATGATGGAGTAAAATAAATCAAAGACAATAGATTTATATTTACGATAAATTACTTACTCAAAATAATTTGGATGATCTTGTGCACTTCGTTCAACTTGCAGTTTTCTAATTTCTTCAACTAATACATCTGATCCAGGTACTTGTGTATTGTAGACCATAATTACAAGATTCCATTTGTACGCATGCATAAAATCAACCAATGCTCTTGCAACATGCCATGTTAAAGGTTCTAATCGAATGGCTAATTGTGAATCATCAAGCTAATTAAAGCAAAATTGAATTGGGAAAAGCAAATATATATGAATATTGTGCCCCATATAAAATAAAATTATACGAACGATAAAAAGTAAAGTGCTTGGATACTCTGTGGGTTATTTCATATTCTCAAAATCTCCAGTAAGAATGTCAATACTAAGGCAACCTGTTTTGAGCTTACATTCATTCTCGGTCGTAAATACCGTTTCAAATGAGAATAGATTCCAACGCATTACAGAACTAGTTAGTAAAATCCAACAACCATATATTAAATCGTTAATTTGCAACTTGTTCACCAATTGTCTCAAATGACTCAGAATTCCTTTGTTCTTACGTTTTCATACAAATTGCATTCTTTCTTTATTCTTTATTGTTCGATATTCTCGTCTCTCTGTTGCCAGACATTCTGTTCAGTACTCACGTCATATACTACTTATGTCTACATAAGTAGCACACGCCACAGCATCAGGACGAATGAGGTTAAATATCACTAGGCAATAATTGGACAAATTCTACAAATCATCAGTAGACATTAAAACTCTCGGGAAAACATTATACTTACTTTCCAAATTTCAACTGTGTTATTGAAGCCAACAATTTTTTAAAAGTTCTACCAGGTAAACATGTAATATTCAGTTTAGTGATCTTATAGTGTACACTACATGATTGGCCGTCATGGCTCGATAAATACCTATCCTTTATCATTTCATGTATATTTATCAACTATTAATAAGTTGAAAGGATTGGGGCTTAAACTCGTGAATCAGTCCTGGTGAAGGGTTCTAAACTAAGATGGGACATTTGTGTCAGTCCTTTCTGATTTTAAATTATTTTCTGAAACTGATGACCGTTTGGAATGAATGCTAAATTGGAATGGAAAAATATCCATGTTATACTGGTAATTTGGTTAGATAATCATTAACAACCTGACACAGATGAATACATCAATCAATTAACATAATACAAATCGAAATTCAGAAATAAAGAAAATTATGATTTTAACACTTGGAATACTATCATAAGTTTGTGAGCAAGTGTCCTGTTGGAATATCTGGACTACCTGTTCCCGCCATCTGGATATTTCAACAAGTTATCTGTTTTCTTGTTTAAGACATCATTATACCTATTCAGGAGCGTTTGTGAAACGTTTACGACATTTCATTGTACAAGTTACAAAAGAGCTCAATCAAAGTCATCACGGTTCCTAGCGATATACATCGAAAAAAATGTATATTATTCAAACGTCGATTCCCGAACTGCTAGCATCTAACTGGCGACCATTCTATATTTATCTCAAGGATCGATCAGAAAACGTGTTGAAATACTTTTTTTCTGAGAATTCTATATTGTACCAGAAATATAATATTGAATAAAGCCAAAAATAATAATTTTTGCTACAACAGATGTTCTCAAATACTGATATAAAGGAAAGCATTAATTTAGGAATTGATTCTTAATAGAAATTTCAAAGATATCATTCAATTTCACATGATTTTATTGATCAAGATCTTGAACCGATTGGTATAAGACCACCATTGAATACCTGAAAGCACTGGACGGCCATTTCTTGGGACTCTTCAGCGATGCTCATTCACGATCCTGCTCGCGGAAATCGAACCCAGGGCCTTCGGCCTCGCACGCTAAAGCTTAACCTACTTGACCACTGAGACGGCATCCAAAGGTGTCAATGTCTAACGTCAACCAATCCACGAAATTGCGCGACCATCTTCCATCGTAGATATCTGTCTCGACCCAACATGGAATAACGCGCGGATGTGCACTGCTAAGGAGTCCCACAATAAGACGAAACGGCAGTCAAGTGCTTCTAGGTTTTCAATGGTGGTCTAACATCAATTGGTTCAAGATCTCAATCAAAAACCTAATAATCTACGCATCCCTATATTGATAATCACAAGATTTTAGTTTGATTATCTAATACTTCATAGTATTATGTGTTGAGATGAATAACTAAAGTGTGTAAAAATAATCTCTGAAACGTAGTGTTTAAAAGAAACCTAATCACCATTGAACTTTTAGAAAACTTGTATTTGAACAATGTAAGTACTCTAAGTATCTTATATTTTAATCACTTTAAAAGATTTGTGTAAATTATAACTTTTAGTTGGATATCCATTTATAATTACAATCTGATTTATTTATGCGAACAATTGAGAAACTGAATGACTTTATATACATAATTTGCACCATTTCATATCCAGTAAACATTTTTCAGTTTGAATCTTAACTTACAGCTGAACCAATAGCTTCTATATTCATTAAGCTTTTTGCTACAAATTCATTTATTATAATAAAATTATTTATGTTGATGATCTATCATTGGCAATGAAAAATTATGTTTAGTAATTGTAATTAGCTTTATAATGATCACTACTGATGACATTAAATAATTAGTGGCATTAAATCCTACATGATATTAATTAGTTTCGGTCATGTTGGATATTTCACAACATATATAGGCTATATGAGAACGCATATCTTTCAATTTTTAATCAGTATAATAGTTTCCACGATCTCTTTATTTACAGATGATCAAAGTGTCTACACTTCATACTTTGTATAATCCAGTTGGACCGTAAAAATTTATCAGACCTCAACTTTTTCCAAAATAAAAGTTTTATCCCTTATGACAAGGGATTGTTCTCTACTTATTTTACAAATGGTCTGACAGTAAGCAAGTGGACTGTAGAATTCGAGACAAATTGTTTAAAAATATCGTGTGATGAATTGAAATTCAAGGGTTTGATTTGGTTCGTGTTTGTGAGGATTTCCAACTTAGAACAACAATATTTTTTAGCCTGTATCTATGATTTAAAAAAAACTATTATAAATTTTTCGTTCACTCCTAAAATATGGACTGTGTCGAAAATATAATGACGTAGTAACTTATAACAACGTGTAGTAGTGAAAATCACCGATCTATAAAGTTATATAATATCATTAGTAGTGAGGGAATATGCTTACGAAAAAAAATAAGCAAAAAGTATATCTAGTTTTTTTTAAAAACGTCTAAATAATGCATCTGGATATATGAATAAATAGGATGATTTAAGTCAACTTGACTTTGTTTTTTTTTTCCAATAGATAACTAACTAACTAACTTACGAACTCATTTAAATATATTTTAGTTCTGTTTACAACTTCTCCGAAGCTAACAAAAAAAAAACAATACGACAGATAATGTCTAATCAAGTAATCATAATTTGTACTATACACATAAAAAGTATTATTTTCTGTGTTATAAGTTAGAAAGTACCAAGCACATGATAAAGAAAGAAAAAAAGCGGATCAAGATCGTTAAATCACATCAGACAGAAAAACAAAACAAAACAAAATTAACCCTGTCGATTATTAATAATAGGGAAGTAAGAAACTTGATTTTGTACAACAGAAAATAAAAGCTTCAGGCGACAAAATATAAACTTGATATTTACTATAATAAATATTAAATTAAAATGCCAAACTGTATGTATATTTTTGTAAATCATATGATATTCAATAGTCATAATAAGGAATACATATTCATGAAGATTTTTTGGGTAGATGAAATGGAATATTAAATTTAGAAATCAAGCAGTTGTATTGTAGGCTGACTTGCTCTTCTGTTATTTTGTTAATTAATTTGTTATTACTAGATTAACAGTGTTACAGGTTTTGATAATGTTAAATTTATATATATATATATATATATATATATATATATATATATATATATATATATATATATATATATATATATATATATATATATATATATATATATATATATATATATATATTGAATGACGTTTGCTAATAGATACAAGTGATTGAGCCATGCTTAAGGAACCCAATATCAATATTTACCTAAGCTGTCAATACTGAACATTTAAACTTGATTTATGTTTTAGCGAAAAGCGATAATTCATTTAAGGCGTTAAAGGTGCATCTACTTCAATCAATTTTAACCGTAATTAAGAGAATATAGTCACACATGAATAAAACCTACACAGTATATAAGTATACGTACTTGGCTATAAAAACTCCGCCTGGAGCCCCTTTCCGGGGGCTACTGCCGGTCCCAAGCCCGGATAAAGGAGGAGGGTTGGGCATGGGGTTAGCGACCCCATCCCGTAGAAAACTAACTCGCTAAAAAAACGCTAACCAGAAAAAATTATTCAAACCATTTAAACTCTACCCTGGGAGTCAGGAGGTCTTCGTTTAGAAGAATTATGACGCCTCATGATGAAAGCCGAGTTTCTTCGGAAGTCACGAGGCCGATGCCCCTTCTGACAACCAGAGCAACCACTTATTTAGGTACATGGAATGCTCGCACGATGTGGGAGACTGGGAGAGTTTTCCAAATTGCTGCAGAAATGAGGAGATACAATTTAGAGGTGCTTGGGATCAGTGAAACACATTGGACGCAAGTTGGACAACAACGACTAGCTTCAGGGGAGCTGCTGTTATACTCCGGACATGAACAAGAAAATGCTCCACATACACAAGGAGTTGCATTGATGCTGTCCAAACAAGCACAAAATGCACTTATAGGATGGGAATCTCATGGACCAAGGATCATCAAAGCCTCCTTCAAAACAAAGAAAACGGGGATTACAATGAACGTCATCCAATGCTACGCGCCTACCAACGACTAAAATGAAGACGCTAAAGATCAATTCTACGATAGGCTGCAGTCAATCGTCGAGAAGTGCCCAACTAAAGACCTGAATATTCTGATGGGAGACCTAAATGCCAAGGTTGGAATCGACAACACCGGATATGAAGAGATCATGGGACGACACGGACTGGGAGAAAGGAACGAAAATGGTGAGAGATTTGCAAATCTTCGATACAACACAGTATGTACCAATCCAATCACAATTGACGGAGAAGCTTTGGAAGATGTAAAAATCTTTACATATTTGGGCAGTATCATCGATGAACACGGTGGATCTGATGCAGATGTGAAGGCACGGATTGGCAAAGCAAGAGCAGCATATTTACAACTGAAGAATATCTGGAACTCATAACAATTAGCAACCAACACCAAAGTCAGAATTTTTAATACAAATGTCAAGACAGTTCTACTGTATGGGGCCAAAACCTGGAGAACTACGAAATCCATCGTCCAAAAGATACAGGTGTTTATTAACAGTTGTCTACGCAAAATACTTCAGATCCGCTGGCCGGACACTATTAGCAACAACCTACTGTGGGAGAGAACAAATCAGATCCCAGTGGAGGAAGAAATCAGGAAGAAGCGCTGGAAGTGGATAGGACACACATTGAGGAAAACACCCAACTGCGTCACAAGACAAGCCCTCATATGGAATTCTCAAGGTCGAAGGAAGAGAGGAAGACCAAAGAATACATTACGCTGGGAAATGGAGATAGATATGAGAAAAATGAGCAAGAATTGGATGGAACTAGAAAAGAAGGCCCAGGACAGAGTGGGTTGGAGAATGCTGGTCGGCGGCCTATGCTCCATTGGGAGTAACAGGCGTAAGTAAGTAAGTAAGTACTTGGCTATAAAACATTAACAAATAATTTGATTATCACTACAATTAAACAATCACGGATAAAAATGATCTTCACTGCTTTAATGTATGAGCGAGAAAGATAATGACTGGTTGTTTGCCTAGTCAGACTAGGAGATAGTCTGACAAGTGTTATCGGTTTATGATGTGGAAATATATTTACACTGTAGTCAGGCTAGTCACGTGCTCTTGATCTGTGTTGTGGTGATGTCCTAATATCTGTTCTATAGGACATCAACACAACACAGATCAAGAACACGTGTCTGTAGATATTCGTCTAAGGTAAACTAGAGGAAATCCGAGCGTTAGAACAACTTATAGTACATTAATCATAGCTTATGAATAAAGAACTTTAACAAACTATTTGTTTTCATTTTCAGTTGTTAAAATAAACTGTGACGAACAAAATATTCTATTTTAATTAATCTAAGTGATGCGCTGTTTTGATTGTTTTTCTTTTAGATTTTATACAACGTTGAAAATTTTTCTCATTTGTCAGTGTTAATTTTACTAACATTTACGTATATTCAAATTATACTTGAAAAACAAGCAAACAAACAGTTTCTAGTTGTTCAAATACACAAAAACAGGACATTATATGTTGACATTTACAGATTACAAAGAGGAGTTTCCCGCGTTTCTATGATAATTATCAGGACAAAACATGGAACATTAAAAAAAATTTTGATTAAAATATTCACTTTCTTTTTTGTTTAATGTTTTCTACCATTCACACAAATGAAGATATACCTAGATTGTGTTATTGTTAATGATTTATTCCCATCCGTTATTTTTCAAATTACATGTAAATATATATGCTTTTAAATAAATGCCTTAAATTTGTTGGGCATATATTTCAAAATTTCGGATAACAGGATAACATTTCAAACTGTATGTACCAGATTCGATTCTGAATCTAAACATCAGATTTGTAATGCAGCTACATCTATTTGACGAGTCTTGAAATAAAAAAAATAAAACATCATCTTTGATACTAATTCTTACACCTGCTGTAAACCTATAGTAAATAATATTTTCTTGTTCATATACACGTGTTCTTAATAGAATGAGATTTTTAATATGACTAAAGTGTTAGGTGCCGATAAGCATAATGAATGGCAACTTTGGAATCTGTTTATGGACCAATACTAAACGTATAGTTTTATCGTATAATTGTTAAGTAACTAAACTATTCATATTCATATTCCTCTTTTTATGAGCCTTATTTTAACCTATGAACCATTATTATACGTTTTACCATTCTTGAATTATGCCCTGTCTATTAGTCACTGCCTCCCACATTCACAGCCACATTTGGCCAAATTTTGTACAAATGTTATTTTCTATTTTATGGTACGTTGTGGTCTGTTTGATTAGTATATAAACAGAGTATGTTTGAAATACATGATTTATATCTCAGAGGCTGAGATTGGTGTTCTGGACTCGATTGGCTTGGTTAGACGGGAAGCAGGACCAATCAGGACTCTAGGCTGCTCGAATATGTTTTACGCGTTCTTGGTCCGTTCGATAATTCACTGCTCTCTGATTAGTGGTATCGTTACGTTATATATTAACAGGGCACTCAGGCTGTTTATGATGATTTTTATCGGTAGTTGATTGCAAATCGACAATAACCTCTTTAGTATTTTGTCACTGATTGGAAATCCACACTGGTCTACGAACTACACTTATACGTTACCATAAACTATCTTCTCTTACAAAAATTATTTCATTGACCACATTTGATGATAAAAGAAATTCCCATATAACCTCTGAACTTTGATTTCCAACTTCCTATTTTCAGTTTACTGATAACATTTAAAACTTTGTAGTTGCTAATTGTTTTAGTCATTTGCTTGAACACACAAATCTTCAGTATTTCTAAAACGAAGGTTTTAAAAACAGGTAAGCAGATCAAGTGTCCTTTATTTAAAGTAAAGCAATATTCGTATATTTTGAATTAAATATATATATATATATATATATATATATATATATATATATATATATATATATATATAT
The DNA here is from genome assembly GCA_946903255.1 of Schistosoma spindalis. Taxonomy (NCBI): domain Eukaryota; kingdom Metazoa; phylum Platyhelminthes; class Trematoda; order Strigeidida; family Schistosomatidae; genus Schistosoma; species Schistosoma spindalis. The sequence continues at coordinate 78,265,552 of OX336416.1, read as the reverse complement.
CGTTCAACGTTTTGTTTATGCACAAACCCATAATAGAATTTTTAAAAAGGAATGCAATCCTTTGCATAAAACACACACGAAGATGATATATTTACATATTTATCGGTCAATGCATGTGTGTGCATGAGTTCTTAGTCATTGGTGTAATAACCGGGAAAAGATAGTACATATGCGTCTGTGTGTGACAGTAAGAAAGAAAACCACAATTAACGAAAAAGAAATCAAGTAACAACAAAAGAACATTATTTTAAAATCAGTTTTGAAGAAATGGTTTTCTTATCTATGAAAGTTTACCCCTTGTAACTCACTTTGTCCTGGTTCTGTTACATTTCAATAATGATAAACTGCTCTTTCTGTGTTGTGTTTTATATAGTTAAGATGATTTTGATAAGTTTCCTATTTTACATTCTGTGAATTCTTAGATTTGAAATATTATTATCTAACTGATTTTAGAAAGAAAAGGGTTCATCAATTTATTATTAGCCATGTTTTTACATTCCACATCCAGGGGTAAAGTTGACAATACCTAAAATATATTACTATCATGTAAAGTGACAAACAGAAAGAAACATATGGTAATGATATTCCGCTGAGTATTTGTGACCAGAAAGCTAGCTTCAAACAAAAAAGATTCCCCAATAGTCTTAAGTTTTTTAATTGAATTGTTAAGTTGTAAAATGCTGCTTTGAAATTAATTAGCACTAACGACAATAAAATATAACTTGGCTAGTTCTCTGATTTTAGCTTTTCAAGAAGTCACTTATTATCTGAATAACACGGTGACAAAGTAAATGACTGAATAAACTGAATCGCAGCTCTACCGTGAGCAATGTTCACCTTTTACGGTTAAATAACAACAGTCAATTAAAATGAAAAGTCTATCTTGTTCCTATTGACAGCCTTATTTCAACTTACACTACATTATTCTGATTTTTAACAAGTTTTCTAAAGTTGTTCATTCATTTTGGAAATGACCTATGCATTCAACCCATCTTCACATTAAAATTGTGTAAATCAATATTTGTGACTTTAATAAATATATAACTATTCTACATTTAAGTTATTCATGTACTTTAAAAATAACATTGTTGTGCTGTGCATGCTACTTATATTTGTTGATATAAGTAATATGTAACAGCAGTCGGAGGTGGAAACCCTGGCAGCAGAATACTAAGAAGATTAAGTTGACGGGAACAGAGATCAAATTAGTAAGGATCATAAAGAATAATAGAAATTTGTAAATGAATTATTAAATGTATGCTTATCATATTTTATCTAGACACTGTTATTGTATGCTAACATACATTGCCCGTCCCCACCTATAGTCTAGTTCACAGCAGTTATTTTCACGATATAACAATATTTTGCCAATTCATTACTATCTAGGATTAAAACAACATTTAATAATAAAAATAATTTGTTATTATACCACCTACTAAGTCTTTTCTAGAAAGATAGAAATAAATGAAAAATAGATTTCAGGTGAAGATTTAAAAAAGGAAATAAAAAATTGATGTAAAAAAAGATGATCTTCTCTTCACTGATTTTTTTTTGTTTTTACTTTTTGTAATTCAACAATATTCAGTGTTCAATGCATATTATTTATAGAAAAAAATGCTTAAAACAAAATTTTAACATTACGAAAATAATAAAAATATCGGTTTTTTGACAGTTGTGCGTGTTGTTTTCTCACAAAGAATTGAGAGAAAGATAATAACAATAATAATAATAATAATAATAATAATTATTATTATTATTATTATTAAACTGTGGAATCAATTTAAAAGGAATTCCCTTTTGTTCAGTATATGAATCAGATATTTTTATTTAACTTAGTCGTTGATCCCGAAGAATCTTTTCTGCAACTAGTCAATTCAAATAGAAATTATGTTCGTGATTAATGAAATTTTAGATTGTAATTAAGAATCAAGCTATTTATAAACATCTTTTTATTATATCAAAAATAATTCTCCTTTATATATATATATATATATATATATATATATATATATATATATATATATATATATATATATATATAGGAAACTGGGCTTCGGTAAATGATGAATCTATAAGACAAATAGCTTTATTGTACACCCACCACTTGTATGTTTACGAGTCAACAAAATATATTCATTTTATTTTAAGAATATCAATTGACTCTTCATCTCACTCCATTAATTTTATCTATAAAAATTATACAAAGAAATGAAAATGTGACAAAGTATGTTTGACATTAAACAAAAGAGTTTAACAATTGTGATTTTATTTATTTGATATACCATAATATTTCGAATATAATCCGAACCTTTTTAAAAATTCTTTAGTTTAAGAAAGTTAACAAAGAAATAATATTTCACTTTGTAATTGGTAAAATCATATTGTTAACATATGAAAACCACATTGGACAATATATATTGTTTTAAATAAGCCTTTATTTTTTGGCGGGAAATACTTTATCGAAATTATTTATAATTCAGTTAGTCATTAAAATGATCATAATAATAATAACAATTATTATTATTATTATTATTATTGTTATCCAAGAAATAAACAAAAACCATATAAATACTAATTAATAATCTTGTGAATCATGCAGAAGCAGTGAACGTGAATGGTTTTATTATAGAAATAAAATAAATAGAAAAGGAATGATTATAATGCATGTTCGAATAAATAAAACACACTATATACTGTAAGTTTCATTAACACAGACTAATATCAGTTGAGATACTACTGAGCAACTGGGAGAAATGTGAAGCTGTTTTATCTTGGTATGAGACACTTCATTAGTAAAAATTCACAACTTCAAGGATCGAATCAAGAAGCTTCAGACTTCAAAGTAAGCGCCTAACTACTAGACCAGTAAACTGGTTACTTGTTACTTCATTCAATTTTTAAACAATGTGTTGTTTATCTAATCCCTTTGTTAATTATCATTTTATCGCCGAAATATGTAAACTCCAGCTGTCAAGATTTCTTACTAGAACATTAAGAATTCATCTCAAGGTAAATAATTATTAAGTACACGATAACGGAATTGATAAACAGGCTTTATAAAGATTAGTTTGATTTCTGGATGACCTCAGTTAGAGTAATACTAAAGACTACCGGATCTTCATTTAATGTCCAATGGTATTCTAAATGAGATCATCCTTCAACGAATACCATCAGCAAAGTAAATTAATCTCAAATAAATCTTCCTTGGTTATCCCAATTGTAAAGAATTTAACAGAGGTTGAGTTCACGAGTAAGTTGAAATAAATTAGATTTATATATTGTCTTTTCTGAAAGACATACTTTATTCTGAGAAATTAAGCACGTTTTCACTAGTATACAGTCAAGTGACTTTGCCATTTACAACTCGAGAGCTTGATTTTCTATGGTCGTTACTCTAAGTTTATTTCAATATATTCACTAAATTAACAACGTCTAAGAAATTCGAGAATTCCATTTAAACAATCCACTGGTATACTTTTCGGCTTTTATTATTGTATAATTTCTCAATAGCCTCTGAGTAGGCACAATACAATGTTATATATATAATGTAGTTATTGAGTATTCACAATGCTCACGACCAATATTAATGTCATGATGAAGAATAAAATACACTTCTGAACAATGCATTGATATTGAATACAACTTTTGTATTGTGAATGGCAAGGATACAGCAGATGATCTGTTCATAACAATTTCGAGTTTTGTTACTTATCAGCTCATCATTACTGATGGAAGAACTAATGTTAACAAGTGTGGTTAGAAACTGAAGCTATCTTATAAACTCAAACGTGCAGACAAACATTTGTTATCAACATTGAATTAGATCCGTAATATATAAACGCCTTATCACTGCCACCGCTTAAATGCTTTTATCATAACCATCATGTTAATTTTTAAGTAGGTTGGTTACTGAATAAGAAACATTTCACAAACACACGTGGTCTGAATAATTACATCACAGATTTGGTTTAAATACAAGGAAATAACTCGCAAAAACCGATTTTTGGCTGTCATTTTCATTCAACCGAAATAAGTTATTATCCTAGCAAAGAAAATATATTCAAAACAATTAAGTGGTGGTTATTTCATAATATCCATATAAAGGAAGTGTCATAGTTTTAAAAGTGTAACGTTTTGTTCACAGGTGATTTATTATAGTAAATGTCAGAAATAATAATAAACAGCTAGTTATGAACATTATTAGCATAGGAAAGATTGACATTAGAAATGAGGACCATTTAATGACCAATTAAATGACTAAAAAGAAATACACCATTAGCCCTGACGATGATGATTCTTGAAATGTACTCGCGTACACAATGTTGAAGTAGACGAAACAGATTCCTTGCGCTACCACCTTTTTAATTATTGACATTTAGTGATGTAAATTGTCTCCACTTTGTGAATACACATCTTTTCATCTAACTTAAATATAATATTTTAAGTATATCTAACCATCAGTAAGAATTTATAACGGGTTTTTGTAGAGATTTGAATGGATTGCTTTAATTCATCGCATAGACTTTGAGTAATTTGTGGAGATGATGAAGGAAACTACTGTTTGAATTTCACAAATAGTTATCGATCTTGTGTAAAAATACTCAATATAGTTATATCCAGCAAACACCTTTTTATATAAATTATGAAATGGCTCCAGAGAAGTATATTATTGTCATAAACAGAAATGTGAGTTATGGTTGTAATGAACACAGACTAAAAATCAGCACCTCTGTTCACTTCAGCTTTATAAAAAAAGTGAATTAAAACATCTAGAGAATAAATAGAATTCAAGATGAAGCTTTGACTTACCTCAAATTGTCCAACTCTATTTGGCAACCACGTGATACTCGGTATACCAAGTGCAGATGTGATTTGAAAGAACAATCTGTGCAGTCTGTCATGCATTGGTCTATCAACAAGCGCACCAATATCATTTACAATGAAGAAACTATTAGCAACATAATTACTAGATTGGTTTTGTTCAAATTCTTTACATATTTGATTTTGCATAACTAGAGGATTATAGGCTGTAATGACTTGTTCTGCATAATGTGGATCTAGTAATAAATGAGGATATGGTTTCATGAGATTACGTAAATGTACTGCACCATTTGACTTGTAGTCAGGACGTTGAAATTTCACATCGAATATAATTCCTTGAATTTTAACATGAACAAAGTCTAAATCGTCTGAAGCAATAGTTGAAGACAATGAGTTTGGTGGCAACATTGATGATGATGTGGAAGACAAGTAGTCTGAAGAAGATAATGAGCGTCTTAAACGATTTCTTGAATAATGAAAATATGATGTACTGCTATTGGCAGCAAATTTTATTAGAAGTTTTAGAACGCCTTCAATGATTCTTTTGTTCATGGTGGGTGACTGAAAATCAAACTCGTCATTATTATTATTCATAGTGTACAGTAATGTAGAATTAAAAGTCCTTGAATTCATTGTTCTATTAATCTGATTTGAAAACATTATTTTACCATTGAGAGATTCATTAACATTAACCAGATTCTCATCATTCTCATACTGACGTGATTGGAATGTGTTTGAAGTGATTAAGTCTGAATGATAAATCTTTAATTCAGATTGAAAAGTAAACACACCGGCATTAAACATAAAATTAAACAAACAGAAGAATGTAGGAAATGTTTGTTGTTTCATTTTTGAAACATGATTTTAATTAATAGTTAAGTGAAAAATTGTATCCACAATGTCTGTTTTGAGTTTAGAAAAGAAAACAGGGAAAATACTTGGTATCAAAGAATAACACAAGAGTTTTAAACATAAAATATAATACTCATGCTATTTAACTGAAACTACAGAAACCTTTTATAAATATAACAGTGTAACATAAATTATTAATCTAACATCACATCAATAAATGAATTCAGTTCTTAGTGCTGATTAACTTGTACTAAAGTTTTGAATGTACCCTAAGAACTAAATGATTAGAATAATAGGTCTGTTTTCTCTAGATGCTTTATAAGTTACATAGGTTTGTATCTTGCGAACGGTGGTTTTACATATTTGCAAATGCAACTTATTGATGAATAACAACTAATTCATGATATGAATTTGGGTTAGTACATCATTAACCAACTAACACCGAATATAGTTAAAGAATATTTGAATTATTTGATCAGTTTACCATAAGTAGTTTAGACTGATCATGAATGTTAATTTAGAGACTCATCAATTTCACTCATTTCATTAAGGCCTAATCAGTTGAAACCTATCAATTCTCTATTACATAATGAAAATTTGTTTACACTTATTTTGTAATAGCCTTTTTGCACAATGTAAATTAAATCCAACTTAATATTTCTTCACTAGTTGAAATCGTGAGTCAATTGAAGCTAGACCACCATGAAAAACCTGGAAGCACTGGACGGTTGTTTTGTTCTAGTATGGGACTCCTTATCAGTGCGCATCCACGATCCTCCAGCGAGATTCGAACCCAGGACCTATCAGTCTTGCGCGCGAGTGCTTAACGATTAGACCACTGACTCATGATTCCAACTAGTCAATATTTCTTGTTAAAAATCACTTTTTGAGAAACTTATCACACGAGTTCAAATGTAATATAGATTGTAACGATCTATAAGTTCATTAAAATAACGTTCTGGGTCACAAAACTAAGTATTATGACGGTTAAGCCTATGCTGATCCAACGAATTAAAGATTAACTACTAATGATCAACCCAGCAATGTGTGTGTCATTTTAATTACTGCGGAGCTAGTTCCATAAACTCTTATTCTTGTGCGTTTGCAAACATGTCCCAGTATTGTTAAGAAAAAGAAACATCAAATCTATGAAAGGATCTATTTTCTCCATATAGCAAAAAGCTATTATTACTAATGTGAAAATATCAGACGCGTATTCAACTCTGGTCAATATAGTTATATTGTTATCACATCTTTTATGTAATCGATTTTTTTTTCAGTACGCGTTAAAAATATTTTTCTACCTTATTTCATGTTTCATTATCAATATATTTTTTGTGATATCTAAATGAGTAGAAAATTGTATTTCTGACGTATTTGATGTATTTACTCTGAAGAAGTTACTTACATCAAGTCACGAAACGTCAGAAATACAATTTCTGGTCATTGAGATATCACAAAAAGTATATGAATTATTAACTTTATACCCGACACTCAATTTATTTCAAACTATAAAATTAAACCTTAGCGGTGATACCTATAAACTTATTACACGTTTGTCCTTAATCTATCCTTTACTAATCACGGCAAAATATTTTCTCATTTTTATGTTATTTTAACATGATCTTATTCTATTCGTTAAGAGTTTTGTCTTTCAGAAGTAACTTTCTCATACGCATTGTAATATTACATTTTTAATTTCCTAATGGTACAATTCATTAATGAGAAAGACATAATTTACATGAAGTCCATTATCTATAATTTATAATGACAAGAAATTCAACCGTGACTTTGATGTATATTCCCTAATACATTCCTTACTGGAACACAATATGTATGAACTTGTAATTGTACAGTCTAAAGACGTTATTAAGCACAATGTTTTGTTCAAATATTTTTTCTTTTAGATATATTTTAGATAAGCGTTTACAGTAGAATAATTGCAAAATCATACGAATGAAACTTGTTACTTGTTGTTTGAGAACTTTATCAAGAAGCACGATTTCAAAAGCGTACAAATATATGTACTTTACATATCTCTATACCAACATACTTTACCAATAGTGATACAGAAAAAGTAGAAATCTCAATCATCCTATGTATTCATATACAACTAATGATCAACAAACGTGCAAGTTAAAAGTAAGCTAAAAATTAATTAAATGCGTTATATTATTCTGATTACGTTCTAACAATTTTTTACTGTTCAAAGTTAAGAGTTTAATTTTAAAACTTCCGGGTCTAATCAAATTGTCATGTTTAACACCTAGAAAAGGTTTATTGGCATTCAAACATTACTTAAAACACAATTATTCAGATCCTTTTAATGTTATACCATTTTAATGTTAATCATTACAAAGAAAAACTTTCTAAAATGGGTACTTCTGCCTACTGCTTTTTCTAAAGAGGACTGTACGATTTAATATATGTTTTTGGATAAACAGCCTTTTTGTTTGTTGCTCATTTTAAAGAGCATTTGCTCTTGCTAAAGAAGCTTAGTGTTCTTATAAAAATGTCATAGTATTACTAATTGTTCATTTAAGGTCTTATTGATCAACTGTTTATGAATCATTGTATTGAATGTTATCTAAATATGAGAAAATGAGAATATGACAATCATTTATAGTTACCCTAGAAGTAGTTTTGTATAAAGTTGCGGAATCAAGCATATTACATTCAAAATGTTGTGGCTTTTGATTAATTTGAAATGTATTAGACACATGGAAATAATGCTGAATGTGCTGCAAAGACTAATTGATATTTTCTGACAGTGCTTTGATGCAAAGTCAATTTTTGTTTTGGAAATTTAAGAATTATGCAAATAAGCGAAGGATGAAGGTTTACACAACTACAGACAAGTTTTTATACAAATTGAATGTTACTATTTGCGGACATGGGAGAAACAATCATTAAAAACATGAGGATGAGTAAAAAACGCTGTAAATATAGACATTGGCCTAAATTTATTGTGCTCACTGTAGATCATAATGGTTCTGGGTCATAGATAAACTTTATTGAGGTGTTCAATCCTCTAGTTCTCAATAGTTGCCCAGCCAAACTCAAATATTGTGTGGTTTGTTTAAATATTGTAAACGCACTTTAATTAAACAATATGTTACTTAAAAAGCAACAATAATAAAACAAACCATGTATAAAGTAGTAAATATACAACTATTCTCAAGTGCTTTTAGTAAACACTTTCGCACTGATGAGTAGTTCACGTAATTGGTAACAAACTTTACCGAACACTGGTCGCACAGCATTTAGAACTAAAAACAATTTTTTGAAGAGTTATTATGATTTAATTCCAATGAATACTGATGCATTTTAGATAATGCTTTTCCTGCTATTTTGAACATTATTGACTTCGAATAGACACATATAAATGGATTTTGATTTTAATACTATTCAATAACATCATTTATTTTATAATATTGTCAGTTTGATTATCCATTGTTCAAGTTTTAGGTCAAGAGGATACTTGTAAGCTGATACGAATATTATTGATTCAAACGACGTAAAGTACTATTTATTATGATTCTTACAACAGACATCAATTTGATTTAATTTTATAACATCTAAAAAAACGGAACTACGTTTCAAGGACAATTTTGTGTGACTTATTTAAAATTGAAAAAGAGCATATTTTAGTGTAGATAGATAGAAACAACTCAAAAATGGTTGAGCTAAAGTAGCTTGTTTCTAATCACGTCTAAGATACATCTCATTCAAACAGCGTTAACTGGTAATAGATTATCTCAAAATAAAATATAACGTCTGAGCAATTATCAACGTAACATTTTAGGTATAAAAGTCAAGAGAGAATAATTGTGAATGTTCCACCTAATCAAATTAACAATTAGTACACCAGTGTGATTTATAACCAACAAAATTTGTTCATAGCTTTAAAATCAAGTAATATCTAAATAAATATGAATTTAAAGGATGAATTGATTGCATGGAATCTGTTAAATGGTCATATTTATTTTAATGGTCTAGCTTAGATGGACTTGTGAATTCAATGGTTAAAATACAACAATATTCACAAATTCCCATACTGATAATACTCAGCTAAATGGTGTACATAAAAAAAATAAAAACGATAAATTAGTTTGAATTATGATTAGTCAGAGAGTAGTTTAACAATTATAGAGAAGATTAACCTATATATATATATATATATATATGTCGGAAGTATATTTACTTTGATTAGACTTGCCCTAATGTAATGTAACTAATTAAAGACAAACATCAAAAGAATTAGACTATAAACATTTTCTGCAAAACAATTACATTATTAGGTTAAGAACAGATTGGTATTCATAGTGCTCGTTTCACTCACACACATATTTTCGTTAGGTTGCAGAGTTCTGCATTACTTTTGTGTATGTCTAATAATAGACATTTGCCGAATTAAAAACGTATTTCGTTTTATCGGGAAGTAAGTAATGAGAACAAATTTGACAAATGTAGAAACTAAAATAAAATTAATTTTTTCATACCAACACTTGGTAAGTAGTATTTCTGTCTAAATTATAACTATTATTCTGCATGTATATGCCACTGAATAAAGTATTTTTTGGATGGAACTATGTTTTTAGAAGACATAATCTGCTTTTTTAATAATCGGTGACAGAAAAATCAGACGATTTCTTAGTTTTTTGTCGACCATATGTTTGCTTGTCTCTTTGCATCAGTGAAATGTTAAGACACCTATAGGAAATCAACATTTGTGCTGGTTGATAATCATTATCATAATGTGTCCGAAATAACTAATATTTTAAGAGGGATTTTATGCAGAGCCATTAGGAGTTACAATCCGGAACGTTAACATTAGTCTACTTACTTCTATTTCCCAGAAGACCTCCAACACGGCTGAAGAGTTTGAACATCAAGTGATAATATCCATAATCCTACTGACTATCCATTGTTGGTATTTGCATTTCATTGACCAACCACGTAGGGGTGAGTACTAAACTAACCTTAATGTTCAGGGACGAAGACATGACATGACATAGGTAATTAAAGTAGAATTCAATCTTTTCTGAATTTGCAAATGCATTAACTCCTTGACTATACATGTTGCCTTACATTGATTCTGTTTAAATGTTTTTACAGATAGAGCCTGAAACCGTCATTTTATCATGGATTTACCTGTAATCTGATAGCAATTGTCTTTATATTTGAAGTTTGAATTGAATATATATATGTTAAACAATTTTAAGAGATTGTAACAAACTTTTGTCCATTCTGTTGATATCAGATAATTCTAATGCTTCAACTAAAAGTCTCTAATTATTATTTAAAAAGTAATAAATTTTAAAATGTTAATTAACCATTATATACGTGTTCTAAACATTAAATTCCATTCAGTTTAATACTTCGAAAACTTATGTCTTTGGATATTCTCGTTTATTTAGAAACCATTGATGCTATTCATGTTTCTTGACTTATATACTGTATTTGAAAAATGATTGTAATAAAAACCATCATTAATGTATACGATCTATTGAACTCTTCCACATAACGATGTTGATCGAATAAGTAGGAAATTTTCTTGATGAAGTGCTTTCATATTGAGTCTTAAAAACAACTAGTACAGATTGGACGATTGCTTCATCAATAAGCATCTATAATCAATAGTGTCAGAGATTAAATGGGAATTAATCGTAAATTAATTATTAGACATTCCTATTATATTTGTAAAATAAAGAATATTTGCGCGAATGATTTTTTTTTTTAGTAACTTCAAAATCAAGCTCTTTCATTATAAGTCCATAACTATGATATTTTACAAAGGCGAAAATAAGGTATGTATTAGTGAATTTGACAGTGTTATGTTTTAAAAGTGCTGAACGTTTGCATCTGTTACGACAAATATTTAATGAAGGTCAGAATGATTTAGCTGTTTTGAATGGAACTGGATTTTTCTTTATATTGGGAATAAGATACTTCAAATGTTGATTGACAAGATAATAAATACTCTGACTTCAAACCATTCAGTTTATAATACATAACAACAATTAAATTTTGTTATCAAAAACTAACTTTGTCTCATTGAAATATCGAAATGTTACATTAATTTCGTTAGTGTAATAAGAAGACAAAGATTATCAGAACTATGTGATACATTGGCTCAATACATTTCGAATAATCTGATTACACATATACTTGTTAAGAACATTTATTTATACAAATAAAAGGTCAGTTACACTAGAAATGAAAGGTAATAGAAGACAAGGATAATAAAGAAATAATGTGAAAACAATTTGAAACCTCATCACTTTGGATAATAAGCTAATATTACTAGGGTAGGTTCAATGTGAGAACAAACTATTTTTGAATACACAAAAGGGGTTTGACATTTTGTATGGATAAACTATGTATTGCGCCAATATATCACATAGTTTTGATAATCTTCGTCTTCTTATTAAACTATCAAAATTCATCAAAGGGGTTAATTGCTTTATGTAACATTAATTACCAAATTACAGTTAGAAACGATAAAAAATTAACTGTATGATCATGTACTTATCAAAATGTTCACATTAAATAATTATATTTGTACCATGCATAGTAATAACTCATTTGTTTGCGTCTAACACAGACCATATAAGAACTGTTCTAATTCATTACTTCTTTGTCTCTTTCAGGGTTTTTCTTTTGTAAAGTCGGTGATATTAATTAATTTGTTTCTTAATTTCAAATTTAGTTCATTCTTATTATTATAGACTTTTTTAATGCTAAAAATAGCCTTTTTTTATGAAAACGTTTTATTTTTCACAAATATCTGTTTGTGTGTGACTGGTTTTTTTTTAAAAGTTATGTAAAACATTACATTATTCTAGTTTTGGAATACGTTTGTTTCATGAATGATGTCTTTTCACTAGAAAAATCGTTAATGAAGACATACCACGCAAATAAATAAACATAATGTTTTCTCCGAATATGATATGTGAAATTAGTCAGCTGGAAGCAAAATAATCGGTATATATTCATCAGTATATATTTGACACAAAGTAAACATATATTAGATCTGTTAACAGTTTCAGAACGAAATCTATCAGTATTTCGGATTGTTCAGTAGGAAACACTAAAGGATATTCGTTAGCTTCAGAATAGGTAGTTAATAAGGACGGTTTATTATACTATACAAATAGATTAGGTTATTATAAAATCTCGGATATCTACTGTAAAATCTAAGTATAAAATTAATGTACACATTACATGCATATAACACAAATAAAAGATTGTTTACGTCAGAAATAAGAATCCTAATGTTAATAACAATAATAACCAATACATCAAGAAAGGCTTGTTTATCGGTTCTTTAAAAGGTAATTGAAAATTTCTTTCAAACTTTTACAGTCTAATTGGATTGAATACCAACTGAATAACGGTAGCACTAAATACTAATAATCACTTATAAACTAGTTTGATCAGTAAAAAATTAAAATATTAAGCATAAAATGTCTGTAGAATACTAATAACACCTCTGTAACCAAGTCTGTCTTCATCGAGAACTCTTTATTAATCTAGAAATACTTTAAACCTCCCATAGATATTTTTAGTTTGTTAACTTGCATGATATTAAATGAAAAGCCATCATAAACAACAAAATCTCTGATAGGTATTTCGTCCTAGTTATAATCAATTAAAAAATGGAATATATATGTCTATAGGAGGATAGAAAAGATTCCATCACAAAAATGGATCCAAGACTATCATTTGTCTCATAAATTATTTTCATCCCTACCCCTTGATTAGTACGTAACCTCATTTGTTATTTATTCTCGAATCCATTTTTGTGAAAAAATGAAATATAGTAATCATGGATCTTTCTATAGCTACAAAATTATAATATGGTGAATAACAATTTTAATTTCAGTCAATATGTAACTTAGCACTGTAGCTATCCAATTGTTAATAGAAATATTTTGAGGGACAAGACTATAATTTATGGACAAACTAATCAGATTTAGGACAACAGGTCTCGGAATTTCGGTGAAAATTCATTTGTCCATTTGAGTAAATAGCATTTCAGCATTATAGCTGATGTCAGCTTGTGGTCAAAAGTATAAGCAAAATTCCTAACCCTAATATTCAACTGTAAATTTTAATCGTAATTCTGTACACTAATTTATAACCCTGGTAAGTACGTGCACATTATCGAAGTCACTCTAGTGTCGCTCAAAGGTCGTCCATTATTTCTCGTTCCGCCTTTTGAAGAAATATTTATTTAAAAACATAACAGATACAAAGTCAATAAAACCTGATGTGAATCCCTGAAGAAAAGTCAAAGTCACTAACTATATAGTTCTAAAGACGAAAAAATGTATTTGTAAAATCTCAGCGAATGAATTTGAAGTAAATCCAACGTTTCGTCTAGCAATCTGGTCCAAGCTTTTTCAAGGAAAATATAATCAAACAACAAAATTATCGAATATAAATAGGGGTACATGGTTCTCTGGTTAACTGTATACTGAATAAGACAACCAATCAACGTGAACCCTGTTTGAAGTAGGTATTTATATAAGTTTGTAAGAGACATGTGTTGTGAAAACGAAAAGTGTTAAGATAAGAGATTGTGTGTCTACGTAAGTGATGCGAAAAGAAATCTCATTCAACTATATATTATCTTCGGTATGTGTATATTAAGAAAACATATCATTTTATATATATGAAATGAATCAAAATGTCACAGCATGCATTAAATGAAGACAAATAAACAAGATAAAAGACTGAATTCAAAGAGGAATGTATTTGTAATTGAAAGTCTGTGTTATTTTAATGTTCCCGTCAATTGTTTAACATATTCAGATACGATAACTGATTTGAACCGTTGAATTTATTATTTATTGATTAGTTAATATGATATAGATAGATAGAATGGAATAAGGAGTTCAGGTTTACTTATTAATTATTAGTTGCCATGTGACAGCTAGTTGTATTCCACCTCTCCTATTAATCTGTTTGAATTAGCCCATTTTACAAATACATTTTTTCCTCTTTAATGTCTCACATTAACTCGGCACCCAAATATTGTGAAACTATTCGTTCAAATTTAGACGAAAGTTCTCATATATGGTTCTAAGTTATACAACTGTCGTAAATAGTTGCAATAAAAATTATCAAACCTGATTAGACATAGTTTCGAAAGGATTTTTAATTAATAGAACCACTTTAAGAAATTTTATTTTACCATGAAATATCACAAATGCATAAGAATGTACGTATGAATCTTGATACCCATATGAGTTAGTTTACGCCATATATATAGGTGTAAATGCCTTATGAAATAAACCGTATTCAAACGCTATTGAACTGATTACAAAAGGTACCCACTGTTCCAAGGTCATTGGTTATTAAATGTTGGATTAAATTTGTCACTGTTCTTGTTTCGTAATTCAAACCGGTAATCGCTTGCTTGATCTAAATATACAATAAAAATTCAATCAATCATTATTACCATTATTATCTATTATTAAGAGAATTTTCAGAAAAAACAGATCTTTTCTACTCCATTGGTTTGTTTTTACATTTTGTTAATAACTAATCAATATAAATTAAAGTTATTGATTCGATTATTTATAGTGGCCTTGATCAATGTTTTACAGACAGGAATAATCAGTCTATGAAAACAAAACTATATATATGTATATAACAATTCATAACGTAAGATTAAAATTAGATTCATGATGCATTTGACATCAACTCATCAATTCGAAGGCTAAGCTACCATCACAAGGAGTAAATATTCTGGATTTTATCTTTGGTAACTGTACATGTGCGCATCCCTGTAGAGTCCCACACTAAGAAGGAATGTTTTTCTACCGCATGGTACAAACTAAATCTAGTGTTTAAATTTCAAGCTATATATTAAAGAAAATGCTAAAAATAGTGTTTTATCACCTTTATTTATTTATTATTTCTGAACAGTAATAAAATAGGTTGACAGATTATCCTTTTCTTCTAAAGTCATAATTTACAGTTTGAACAATACTGATGTTACTCCATATAACTTTTAATTAATTATCGGCAACAATTTATAACAAACATTTAAATAAAAAAAAGCTTAGATTCACTTGGTGTTGTTTTACTTGTATCTTCATATTGTTATTTGGGACTGCAACTAATCAGTCTCATGTTGGCATATGTACAACTTTATGTAACATTTGAATTGTCTATTGTTGATCTACAGTCAATTTGTGAACCAATAAGCAATTAACTGAATATACTTGAAAGGGCAGTAGTTATATTCATATCGAGAGAAATATAATCATCAAACCTCAAATGGAAACAATATTTTTTTTAATTTCTCAAATATTCCTTGTTATTATACAAAATAAAAAAATATTAATGTGAATGGAATGAATGAATTATGATTATTATTCGTGACCTAACTAATTCAAGGACGAATAACACAAGGAGGGAATATATAATCATTTTTAATACCTTTTATTATCAAAATATTTGTTAGATATGTATATGAACGATTCGGACTTTTTTGTTTATCTGAAGTTAAATATTAACATTTGGAACAGAATAATTGTGACACATTTTTAGATAAATTACTGAAATACTGTTCTTTTGATTAAGGTTAAAGAATCAATCTCTGTTTTAAAAGAAAAAGATCCCTAAAGGAACTTATGAACATTTATTTAACTTAATTCTTTTGATATAAACTTGTAAATAAAAATATTTCATTGGACAAACAACTACTTTCAATATTTTCATTTTGTAATGGAATATTCATACGTCAAATTGTTTAGGGAAGAAATAATGACTAAATAATAGATTCCTCCAAATGAATACTACCCCCCCCCATCATCATCATCATATATTTTCAACTATCACACAAAAAATGCAACTAACCAGTATCTATTCATATATTCAACGATTCATTACTGAATAAACATCGCTTCACAATAAAATAAGCCCTAGGGTATGTTTTTGAAATTTTTCATTTAATAAACTAAATTTTTGAACATCTTTACCGTTATTTTCGCAAATGAACCTACATGACTAGAAATAAGATTGAAGATCCGTAAGTTGCTCCAGACCCATTGATTTTATTAGTAATAAATATGAAGATTAGAGCTTAAATATTTAACAAACCCCACGAGATTTAAGATTATTGATTGTCTAGGTAATAGACGATATCTAAGTCCAGATGTGTTAAAGTCAGCTATTTCGTCAGCTATAACCCATTACAAGATACTCTCACCCTAGTGTAAAACTGTATGCTTATCCCACTTTTACTCTAGTCACCCCTGCCCCTTCTCTCTCGCTTCAAAAATTTCCCAATTACACATTTATCTGTCTAAACCCATCCGGTAATAATAGTATCGTTGATGCGCACTGCTGAGGAGTACCACAATAGGAAGAAATGGTCGTCCAGTGCTTCCAGGTTTTCCATGGTGGTCTAGCTTTAAATGACTCATGATCTCGACTATTGGAATATATAATGGATTAAAGCATGTTCGGTGCAGGATTGTGTTGTTGCACGCTGATTGGCTATTTCTTATCCAATCGATGCTAGTGGATGCTCTAGAATCTTCCCATGTTAAAACTATAAATACACTAACGTTTTTCTTACTTCCATCTACCCATGTTATTTGTAATATAATTTCGTTCCTGTTCAACTGTGTTCTGGTTTGGGGACTTGTCGAGTGAATTGGTGTCCAAGACTACTAATCAATAGGAATAGCTGGGTCGTAATAAGAGAAATTATAACAAGCATGACGAAGCAATGGTAAAACATTTCTCCAGCTTCATTTCGCATTCAAACTATGATTTTAATCTATTACTTTTTATCCACATACCCTTCACCTTTTACTCACATTTACGTTCATCACACGCTCTGTGTAATTATGATGAATTCGTCAGTTAAAATAATGTGAAGAAATCTGAAACGATGCGATTGCTATCAGTTAGCCTGACAATAAAAGCCAAGGATTATTAGAAAACTATTTTGTTCTAGCATTTCAGTACCCAACACTGAACACAAATTTCCCCGATAGCAACCGGACCGGTAGGCTTCACATATTTCAGCAGTAGAATAAACTTTAGAACGCAACTGTGATTCAATCGGTCGAACATCCCAAATGCAGTCAGTAAAACTCTCAAGAAGCCACATTTTATAAATTATGATTGGTCGGTACGTGATTTACGGTCGGCACATTACCATACATCATGCAAATGAGTTTTTTAAAAGGTTTACAAAGCCAAATAAATCATGTAACAAGCATTTTCAAGTATTAAAATGTTTTAAATATACCAAAGTAAAAGTGGTTGTTTGATTAAAGAAAGTTAACTACTTAAAAAGCAACAGGTATTTTCAATAAAACATTTATTTAACTGTTTGAAGACTGATCACATCATGTATTGACTTCATTCAAACAACTGCTGAAAACTATAAAACTCTGGACATCTGTTTCCGAACTGAAATTTCACAAAAGTTCACAAATGCCCTTACCAGAGGCAAAACTAAGGACCTCTTTATATTACAAAGATCACGTTTCTATGTAAAACAATGGGTTTTATCCGATGTTGTTCATAGCTAAGTGCAGTTAATTCATAATTACGGGAGACAAACGTCTTACCTCTGATGTTGCCGAACTATAACGGTATTATGTTTCTAATTGAGATTTTTGTTCACCTAAAAAATACAATATTCTTATTAACAGTTACTTATTTGTATTCTAAAAAGTACTGTAAATCTTGACATCGGTTCATATCAAAACTTTGATTTTTTATCTTTAAAAACACCATTTGAATAAGATTTAATCGACTAACCGTTTTGCTAAAGTGAAGTAAGACTTAACTAACTTGAAAGTTTGGCCTATTCTCAATAAACAAACCATATATAAAATAGGATTCACATGATTTTTTTCTCCCGATTTCAGTTACTGACTATTGTGGATATAAATGCATATATACAGTCCGAAAAGAATAGAGTACCTATCGTTTAAATGTGGGAATTTTGTGAATTATTTATTTCCAAGACTTCATATGTCTTAATGATATCAAAGGTATAATTGACTCACCTGTTTGGCACTAAAAGAATGTGATATATCTCAGTAGTGTGAAATTTAAGCAAAACCATCAAAGAAGTTGACATATTTTCTGTTTTATCTGTTATCTTCCAGATGAATGAAACATGGTTACACTCGAACTACCTATTTTATGAAAAGGAAAAAAATGTTTGCGATTGTAAATACTTTTGTTGCAATATGTTTTCTTATTTTTCATTGACAACTCCTTACTAGAACCAAATATTTACAGTTAACGAAAATGATTTATGTATATTTGTTCATTAAATTGTTATTATCGAGCTTTGGTTTTGTGATCATCAAATAATTTAGTGTGACGACATTAGGTTGAGTATATGTATGAATCGAGGACCTAAAGTAAACAAATACATCCGATAACACAGATAATATGGTGCAAGTTTTATGAACAATCTATGAAGATTTCGCTGATTTAGTAAAGTTTTGTCTAAAGAAACCCGATAAACAAGTAGTTATTCATTTTTCCTTGCGGTGTATGTGGATCACCAACATTTTAAATATTGGAAATGGTCAACAGAAAGCACTAAACCTAGGTTTTGCGTTTGTTATCACTGGTTGTCGGGATATGTCAGTAAACCTGAAGAATGTGATCATAGCTCAACCTTCGTCATTTAGCTTCAACACTAAACGTTTGGGACAGCGAACAATATCCCATAGGATTGAGATATATACAACGATTGATCGTTGGGTGGTGACCAATCAGCAATGGCTACTAATGAATTGCTTACTTAGGTTATTAAGCTATATTGATGTATTTGGAATAAACAAAGATTCACAGTGAATACAGTAATGAAATCCGACACAAAAAAATAAATTATGTGAATTGCTGATATACCGCAAAAAATGAATTTACTTAACGATTTGACTTAACAGCTTTAATTCTATTATCAGCCGCTTTAAAAGGAGATGTTTCCTATGAACATGCTCTTTAAAAACACTATAACTATAAAGATCGAAATTTATTGTCAGTCGGTAGTACTCCATTTTTCGAAACCTCAAATCACTTTTGAATTCAGCTGCCGGACTTGTAGTTGTATAGATGGAGTGTACTGTAAAGTTTTTACAATAACAGGAAATAAATATTTTTCGTCAGTTTAAATCGATATACTATATAGTCGTACCTTACAGACTGACTTATAATTCGTAATATTCTCAGTTCCTTGTCCGTTGTCCACAATGATCTTTGTCTCACTTATGAAGCGGTTAAATACTGTCAATATTAATGGTCATTTATTCGAAATTTTAGAATTTCCTTAGATTTTTACCAATAAACTGATGTGATTACGGTATAATAGTAATGTGATCTCTATGAGTCCCTGTGTTCGATTCCTTTACGGTGTCTCATTCAAGTAAATGTTTTTTCTACGTTTGTTTAGTTATATTCAGTCAGTGATTTAAATAATCGTCTGACTGTCAAACATTTCAGTATACATCATCTCAACAGACTAAAAGGTTTTGCTCTCTCCAGGACTAAAAGTTTGTTAATTATTTCATATACTTTTCTAGTGTTTGTTTTGGGTAAAATAGTTCATTTATCAGTTCAGTATTTCAGCTATAGGCATATGAAACTGTAGTGTTAAAAGATTTTAATATTTGAACAGAAAAAGATTTTGCATACAATGGGATAATCCTTGTACATATCAACTATTTGATGGTTCGGTAATGTAATTGCTGTTTTAAAGGTTTTCAATAATCTATGTAACCATACTATCTATGGTACAGTTAAAGCTTTCAGTCAGTTATACGAATCCGCACTTTTTATTACCACTTAAACATTTACCACTTATTCATTTTATGTCCACTTTTAAACTAATATATTTAAATGGCCAATCGCCAAAATTTATTTTTTTTTTAAATTTTAATTACAATTAAATTACGATCCTGTTTTCTTTTTCTTTTTTTTCTTTAATTTTCATACCAATAGTTGGTGAATGAGCAATTATTCCTCTACTATCCAAGTGTTATCCAATTTTACACCTAAATTGAAAAAAACTTTTGTAATTTATTTCTATAAGTTTGTTTGTTTATTTTTTATTATCAATATCGAAGGGGAAAACATTTTATTGAATTTTCTCTGATTTTTTCTTTACTTCATAATCAGCCTATACATTAGAGGTATGTATAAAATTGACAAAAAATAATTGTAAGATTTTATTACTTAGGGAAAAAAATTTTACAATCACAAAAAAAAACGGAAAGTGAACATAGTAAGAGTTTTTGTTTTTTTTATTTTGTCATATTGACAATTTTTTTAAAAGATTTAAAAAATTTTTAACTACATAATTTAAATGGTTGAGATCATGAGTCAATTGAAGCTAGGTCACCATGGGAAACTTGGAAGCACTGGACGGCCGTTTCGTCCTATTGTGGGACTCCTCGGAAGTGCTCATACACAACCCAGCCTTGTGGGATTCGGACCCAATCTCGTGCGCTAGCGCTTAATCACTAGACCACTGAGCCGACATCCAACGGTGTTAATGCTGATATAAATCAACATATGCACATTTGTGATTGGCTCCAAGAGGTATTTCCTCGAGTTCTAGTGAGAAGCAGTGACCAGTGGAGTTCAACTGGGTCTGTTGTGAAAAGTAACTCACTAAAGACATCGGTGGATATGTCGCTCAATTTCATGGATTGATTGAAGTTAAACATTAACACCGTTAGATGCCAGCTTAGTGGTCTAGTGGATAGGCGCTCGCGCACGAGAATGATAGGTCCTGGGTTCGAATCTCACGAGATGGGGTCATGGATGTGCATTTCTGCGGAACAATAGAACAATAGAACGAAACGGCCGTCCAGTGTTCCAAGGTTTTTCATAGTGATCTAGCTTCAATTGACTCATGATCTCAACTATTGAAATGACTATAATGTCCACAAAACCCCTCTGATATATAATTTATTTTGTAAAAAGAAAAACTATGTCAAACAAAATTAAGACTGTATTAAACAATGTTCACAGAATTGAATAACTCTTTTAATAATTAAAGTTTTAAGCAACTTTCTTAATATTAAAAAAGATTATATAATTAAATTGTTTCATTGGTAAACATAGCGAGTTCATTGTTAAAGCAATAAATAATATTCATCTATTCATTAATTATAATTCCATGAACTTGTATATTTTATACTTTAGAACCCATTTTGAAAAGTTAAAACTCTTTATTCGTTCTTTATATAAATCTATTTTGTGATTGAATGTCTGAAATCTCATGAATTCCGTATATTGAAATTGAAATAAAAACTTGAAGTTTAGTCATGGTAATACACGTTTAACTAATTTGTTATGCATAAACAATCTTCTATAAATACAATAGTTCTATTATGTAGACGTCTTTAATTATTTTCAAATATCTAAGTAAAGGTTATAATAAGCATGAAATAGATACTGTCATAAGTCTACATACATTTCTCTTTAATATAAGGTTGATTGATTTGATTTTGGTTTAGTCAGTTATTGTATTTCATCCCTACGTTCTACTCATTTAACTATATAGCTCTGTGACATACCTATGTATTTTAAGAGAGCATTATTTTCATTTCACAATACATACTAGATGTGTTCATTGAAAATGCGAAAATTACGTGTTTAGCAAAAATACGTCTTAAACAATAAAGGCATTCATTTTCCCAATTTAATTAATTTCCTTTCCATTGTAGCTAATAATGACTTATTCAAAAGGTTCTATGGAAATGTTTAAATAACATTAATATGCATACTTAATGATAGAAATTCTAATTAACGAATGGTATTTACAGAATAGCATACAAACCGGTTTGGCATAGATGAACAACATAGTTTTCCGATCCAAATTACATATATATGTATATGCATCATTCAAACTGAATATGAATACAGCCTCAAGATTACTGAATGTTAAACTCGATTTCAATAATTTATACATATCATATCAATTGGTACTGATCAGTTATGAACTCATTAACTAACCTAAATTTTCAAATATCTTTCATTCATTTGATTATTAAGTATGTCAGAAGTATCCCCTTAGGGATAAAAACAAAAATTCAATTATACAGATATAAATTTCTCATCTAGCTCGTTATTAAGATCGTAATAAACTGCAACATATTATGCGATTATGAAAATTAAGTAAATAATTGGATTATTCACATAAAACTTGGGATAATATATTTTGGCTGTATTTAAAATAGTTTAATACAAAAATATCGTTCGTTGAACAGGTTTGGTGATGACCTAGAGTTTCAACTTTCAATTTGGAGTTTTATTTATTTCTGTAATACAGTGAATTTACAGTTGTATATAACTTTGTTCGATTTTATCGTTATATTTCTTTTCATCTGACATTTCCTTTAATTAACTTTTTGCTTTTAATTCAGTTCATCGATAAATTAATGTGTACAAATGGAGGTTTTAAGATTCCTAAAATCATGGGAATTTCCTCTATGAATATACATTTATGAATAAAAACCGTTGAACGTGATGTATATTGGATCTAAATTACTAGCAGTTAACAAATTTCGGAACAACTTAATTATATTATATTTTTATAATCTGTATAGTTTATTTATATACCTAAAAGCCACTACCTTGTGCAATAATGTGAAATTCTAGTTCACTTTTGTACTGTTGGCTATCTAGACTCAGTAATTAAACTGATAACGCGATGGTGTTTGAAGCAAACGATACGGAGATGCAGGTACATCTGACTTACGAGTTCCAAATAGGAAAAAACGCACGTTATGGATTCCACTGCTAGCCACCATCCCTCTCTGCTTGTAATACTTGTGACTTAAGGCAACATCGAGGCCATCCGCAAAAAATGCATATATGTCAATAAGTGACTGATCAATTGAAATCTTAAACATTATTCGAAAGATTCAAGCAATCAATAAACAATGGAGTTAGATGTAGAGAACTGTTTTGACAGTAGAACTCGTGTTTTAGATTATGTGTGTCAAAAGCTTTCTCAATACAAAGCGCGTTGTGGAGAATAGAAGAAGGGAATGATCCATGCTGTTTTTGCCTAAATCGTTTAGGAAGATTCTCTTATTTGATAAACATCCGCAATGTACAATGTAAATACTTAACTTCATAATGACAAATAAATTGGTATCAGTCCTGGCAGCATCTCCATTAACCAACGGCCTAAAATTGGGTGGCTATGGTAAATAGCAGTAGTACTCTCCACTTTAAAATTTTTATGAATCGACCGTCGCAAAAGGTTTTGAAACATATTCCTAGTAATGTCTGTTTTAAACTCATGATTTGTACACAATATTTTATTCATAAACGTAGATTTATTCTATGAAAACTGTTTTACCTTCAAATTTTTGCCAATATATTTAACTGAATATTCATTTTCTAGGTAAATCAAATTCAGGATGAATAACCTGTTCACTAAGCAGCCTGATAAACAGATTATACGAAAGGTTATCTATACAGAACACTTCATGTTTCATTTTTTTAATCCCTGGGATGAGGATGTGAAAGTCTGTATGGTATTTAGAAAAATGAAAAAAATATCAAGTTATAATATAATATAATATACAAGATATACATATATTTAAGATACTGCGACTTTCACATTTTACCTGCTGATATTAAATTGATATGATCTTATAGTAGAAAATTTACGAATATAGCTTTAGTAAATCGTGAAACGGGTCGTGGGCACATTTTTAACTTGTAAAAGAATTACACCTAATGTGTTAAAATAAATAAAAATATCTGAAGTTAGACGGAAAACCGGGGGTTCTGAAGTATGTTCTTCATACGTGAGTTCCTTCAAAAATTAAATGAACAAGATGCCTCAAAGTATTATGAACTAAAAAGGCATTTATTAAATTCAACTCAGAACTTTGCTAAATATTTATAGTTTTAACGATGCTTCACTGTTTGAATATAGAAATTTTAAAGCGTGTAATACTCGAGACAGTCTATTTAGTAGATTCAGTACTTATGAATAATTCGAACCGTACCGTAACCTAGAGTACTCAATTCATTTTTTGAGCACAAAAGCTTTAAGTCACTGACTAGAAATTCATTGGTTTACATTTCGTAACTTTAGTCAGATTAAAGCATTGCTAGTAAAGACTCTTATGTCAAACATAAACAGAACTACTCATTGTAACTTAATACAATAAATTATAAGAACTGCCTTCATCCTATCATAATAAGCATCGTTATAATGATGATTATTTTCAGTTAAATTATTGTATCTATTAAACGTCAATTTAAAAATGAGTACGTGATAATGAAGAATCCTTTACTGGAATGAAATGGATATCCATACCTTCGTTATGTGTAGTTTTTTTCATGATGTACACGAATTCCTGGTTAAACAATCTATACCAAAGGTCTTATATGTGTGTTATAAGACATCTGAACAAATATGGTTGTAGACGTTTACTGATATTTTAAGTGAAAAGTTAAAAAAAGGACAAAACGGTTAATTGTCGATAAATACATCGTTATACTAAACGTTTTGTTTCTGACCAAATTTACTAAGAACTAATTTACTTAGGTCAACATTAGAAAATTTGACATGATTACCCATAAACCACCGTGATATTTAAAATATAAATAAAGATTATTCAATATGTAGACCGTTTTTACCAAGTGCACAGTTTTGTACTTAAAGATGAGCTACTACTTCCTATCAAAGTGTGTAATCTCTAACAATAATAATGGGTAATTCGAATCAAAAGTAAGTAAACGTCTTACAGCACTCAGCAACGGAAAATCCCTAGCACATACAATCAATCGTAACTATTGAGTAAAATTTAATCATATTATTGCGACACACTTAAAATTCTTGGGAAATCACCTATTTTTCTAAAATTTGACTTCAGAAAAGTGCAGCAAACAATGCAAATTGACATCATGATGATAACTTGATTTCAATATATTTTCTTAACTTATTAGTACACGGAATCTCTAAGACATTACTAGTGAATTGGTAACAAATCGAATCACACTATTTTACAAGCTGTTTGTCGTTTATTTATTGGTGACAATTCAAAAAATATTATCAAGGTATGCTAGATGGATATTGTAAACACATTCAATCTGATCACTAAGATGTAATAAATATGTCATTGTAGTGGATAGTGTTTAAAGATTCTCTTTGTTTATTGTCATCGATTAGCCATCGTTTACGCTGATAACAGAAATGAACAACACGAATAGATGTTTTTTCCATGTGTTTTTGACTTAGTCTAATCATCAAAATGTCTTTTGTCGTCTTTACATTCTTAAGAAATACTTATTTGTAGAATTTGATTAACATTAATTAATAAACAAACATAATGTTGGTTCGCATTCAGTATTCAATCAACTTTAAATGTCTCAGCCCAACATGAGACAAATTGCTGCCAAAATACCTCAATACTAATGTCCTTGAGCATAATTCAGTCAGACATTTAGAGGCATTGATTTTGTCAAGATAGTAAACATGTTTTGCTGGTGAACGTCAATTAGCTAAAAACCTAGATGTTAATTCCTCTTTCTAATTTCCTAAAGCCATCTATTATCTAAGGAAAAAGTCCTCATTCCGCGGAATAACATTATCTCTGTCAACATTTCAGAATTGTCACTGAAGATATTTTAAAGGATCGCCTTTGAAAAACCTAGTTTTAAACAAGCGTTTTAAAAACTGACAACTCATGTCTTAAATTCCAGATCTAATCATAATATAAAATTTTACGCAACTGAGATTATTAGCTAGCTTGTAGCTGAAAAATGTAATAATATGTAGTCATATCCTCACATTTTCTGAAATCACGGGTACTCTCATTTTTTTACATTAGTACAGGATAATAACTATGGAAAAGTATCTAATTTATGCTGCTGAAAATAACCCATTTTTTTATAACCAGTTAGATTGTCACTTCATTTATTTTCTAAGCGGCTTTTATCAGTAGTCGGATTATTATCAGTATTCGTTGGTCAAACATGTTTCGCTTCTGTTCCGACAACTAACCAAGCTGACTTAAACTTATACTTTATTTTGATGAAAATTAAGTATTTTATAGGTATATTTTCGGCATCAATCGAACTACTATTGAAGATCATAGAGCACTGGATAACTATGTTTTCATACTTTACAATTTAAAACTGTTGGTCATTCACAAAACTAAGAAATATAAAAAAAACATTTGCCTTCAGTTTCCTATTAATCTTTACCTCTGATTATTAGGTTTGACCATGGTATCTACCATTTGATCACTGAATGTATTTTTCACGTCTTATTAATTTTCAGATTTTATATCTATGCATTACTTTACCCAAGATAAATCTGAATTTCGCTCAAACACTCATGTGATAGTTTCGTATCCAGTTAAATAATAACTTCTTTTGTAAACAATCAAATTTTCCTAGAAAAAAGAATTATGAATTTCGAGTGTTTATTCAATAAGTAATATGCTACTTGAATGATAAAGGATTGCAGTTGTAATGATTTGAAATAAAACATCATCATTTTAAAA
This sequence comes from Schistosoma spindalis, assembly GCA_946903255.1. Lineage (NCBI taxonomy): Eukaryota > Metazoa > Platyhelminthes > Trematoda > Strigeidida > Schistosomatidae > Schistosoma > Schistosoma spindalis. The sequence goes on along the minus strand of OX336416.1, from coordinate 78,238,340 downwards.
CTTTCTGTTATAATGGAAGGAAAAAAAAGAAGAAAAATCTAACAATTGTAACAAACACAAATGTATGTACTTCCATGTGTATATTTTGGAAAGCTTACAGAAACACATTTTATGGTTGTATTGATTAGTAAAAATGATAATCAATTTATTTCATTGCTAATTATGGATCAAAAGTGTTAGTGAACTGTGACAGTATAATTATTAAAATTATCATAATCAATACCATTTTAGTGTCGGTTGCCCATATAGGTTAATCTGGCTTCCGGACTGGCCAAACCTTGACTATTTTTATATGAGTGTGTGTGTGCATTTCTCATCTTACTCATCACATGTCTGTAACTTATTTTTGTCTGACTATAAATATTGATTCACGCTTGGTTAAACTGAGTTGGCTTACTCGCCTTCTCCATTGCACGTCATTTTGTCTTGCTTCACGATCCGATCAACGAATACACAAAACATACGTATTCAAAATCTATTCTCATATTCGAATTATTTAATTCCATTTTCCAATAACGCAAGTTGATGATTATGTACGAGGATTAGCAGTATGTGTATACTGATTACAAGCAGTATACAATCAAATTGGAGTCAGATTTAGAGCCAATAAATTGGTGAGCCCGTCGACAACATCATCGTCCGATCTAATTCCCATCAAAATAATGGGCCACCAAACCATCAATGACACTATTTATTCAGATTTCTTTTTACAATTATTTATACAGTGACCACAGAACCTAATTCCATGTCTGCATTATTATTCAAGTAAAACGAAGACTTTGAATGACTTTCATATACATTTCCTAGCTATGAATGACCGATAAATTATATTTCAATAAATTTCATAATTTAAGCGCAAAACATTTTATAAGATTTACATTATTATGTGCATATACAAGTGAAGTTTAGCAGTATATCGATGCTGCAATAAACGCCATCAAAATCATCCACCTGAGCTACAAATCTTCTCCACCATCTGCAATAAACTGTAAACAGCGTCTAGACGTTGCCCTTAACAGTTGGATTTTCGAGATAGATTTATTAAGCAATTCAACTAAATATGTAAACATGTAAATTTAAATATTCCATGCAGACATCAGTGTGACAAGCCATCAGTAAAAAGGAAAAAAAAGGACAAACTTATTAACAACACATTGGTTTAACATTAATTTCTCTAGGATTTGGTCATTTGAAGTCAGAAATGAAAATTTTACAAAAATGTAACTATTCAACAAACCATAAATATAGTCTTGTATTAATTCCACAGGTCTAATAGATCGTAAAGTATCAATTTGTATTGTTCCAAAATGATCATGATTTCTACACGGTAACTAAACATTTGCAAACGGAATTGATAATCAAACACTGAAGTTACTCTATAACTTGATGTGGTAATTCAAATCCATAAAGGATGTTTTTAAAAAAATATCACTAAGAGTCAAAGGTTTTAGTCTACTATTCATTATTAAGATACTAAACTTTTCATTTATTCAATACATCCATAGATTCATTATCCATCTGTTTCTATTTTCTTCTGAAATGTTGAAATTGTGTTACCGAAATTAGTAAATAAATGTTCTTCTTTAAATAGGTAGTCAAAGGAGATCAGTCAAGCATGCAAATAGTTTTTCGTAAACTACGACAACACATAAACAGCTGATGAAGATTATGAAACAACAAATTGCAGCCTTTTGTTCTGCCTAACGACTCTATAGAACCATTGACTCTAGACCATAAAAGATAGATTAAACAAATATCATTGATAGCACTCCTTGATCATTGCACTATATTTTGAGATCACTGAAAATGATCACTAAATTTTGAAACATTGTTTTAAGTGTATGGTCCTAGCCATGTAACCTGAATTTTCTAGGTTTAGTCACAGTTAGAGAGAGTATTATTTAAGATGAACTAGCCGTTTAATACACCATTGTTTTCAATGATTTTGTAAATAACTTTATTCTGTAAAGAAAACTTATTGTTCCAAACTCAATACATTTTAAATAAATACCATACCCAATCGAAAGAGTACTTATTAATCTTGATAAAAATGAGAGATAAACTGTGCTAAATGACCAAAAATCTGCAAAAATAGATTCCCATGATAATTTTTTTTAAAAATATAGTCTTTTAAAACTAGTAATCATGTTTTATTATACAAACACAATCCTTAATAAATAAGATTTAGCTGACATACAGTTAACATCGAAACTGTAACTACTCTTTTCTAGAAAGTTTGAAAGTTTATTATATATCTATAGACGGTTATATATTATGAAACACTTCAACTTAACCGAAAAATAGTTGTCCAAATGTCAAATCCATATATATATGTCAAAGTATACATTAGCGTTGTATTTTAAAATCAATACGGAACTATTGAATATTAAATCAGACAGTTGGTAAAGATGGATTTTGTTTTACTACTTTAAATTAATCATAGAGGTCATATAACTGAAAACCGAATATTATGAGAAGCGGGGAAAGATTTGAAGTTCAAATGAATGGTTCGCTGTTATTGAGTTCTCTAAGCTAGATGGTTTCGATAAAAATTTCCTTTTTTCGTTCCGAACAACATCATTAGTGGTTGCTTCACGTAGAAGTGAGTATTTGAGTTATTCTATAAGCGTAACATCAGTTTGTCTTGATGATCGCTATTGCAATTAGTTATGTTTGTAAGTTCCATTGTCTACAGTTACTTCTATGTTCAAGTTCGCTGTTGTTATTGCCTCATCTGTTCCAAATGATTTTGTACATCGGCTCAAAATTGACGTGTCTATTGATTTGTGATTCACCTAAATCTCTTGCTTTAGGAAATTCTCTGACACTTAAAATTTTCACTATCTAAAATTTTGACTGATGACGTTGTTCGGAACAAAAATGGATATTTCGTATTTAAACCATCTGGCTTAGAGAACTCAACAACACTGAAATACGAGTGGTCTTTTATTCGACCAACTAAACAGAGATGTTTATTCATTCGATAAACAATATTCAAATGTTTAGAGGGCACCTCATCTTCAATAATCAGCAAAGTTTAATACGAAGATTGAGTTTTTCAACTAAGAATATTATTAAGCAAGAGATTGAGCAAAAACATAGTCTTTTCTAAATAACTCTCAAAATGGCTTCGGATAAATTTACAGATTTTAAAACTAGATAAAATCCATATTAATCAAATGACTGAGCATTCCTTAATAGTATAAAGCTACATTTTGTGTTATCTGTTTGAGAATAAGTACGTTACTGGAATTTATAAAAAATAATGACTAATCAGCTATTTCGACAGAACTGATTACGTAAGCATAAAAAAAGAAATAGGCAACGTCAGGATAGATTTATAGCAATTATTTATTCAGGCAGTTAACTCTGTCAAACAAATGTAAACCAAACGATTGCTTTATTCTCCTGTTTATATATGTTATCTAAATGCATAAAAATGTATTACTAAGAAATTAAAAGATTAAGAGTTTAAACAAAGCATAAGTTTGAGAAACTAAGATATTTAAAATCCATTTTTAAATTCATTTGATGTTTAGCCCCATCAAAAGCGGCTTAACTTAACTTTCTTGTTCCTGTCGTCTTCTTTTTGATAAATCATAAAAACCTATATCTACAAACGGTACAAGAAAAATCCTCACTCATATTTCAGATATGAAATTGGCTCCACATGAATAATTAAATTGGTAAATAGATATCTTCAAGAATATAGCTATCATGCAATTTTGACATGATAACCGGAAGACATCAAATATGTAAGCTAAGGAATAAAAAGTATTATTACAAACTCTTTACACAACTGAAAACATATTTCAATGATCTATTTATACTATTTAAAGTTAAGTACTCATTAGTTTAAGATAACTTATCTTCTTTAAAGATAAACAACATTAAATTTCTAACCAAACTTTGAATTTTACAATGTAAACAATAAGGTATAAGAGTGATTAAATATTTCTTCATTAGTTCCATAAATCAATAGAAATATCTGAGTAGTTATCTTTGAATTTCCAATAATTTTTTAATACAATTTAAATAAAATTTTAAATCTAGAATTTTTCATTATAAATAATTTAAAATATTCATTAGTTTACATTTAACTAACCTTGATCATTGTTTGTTTATTTATATTGACAAGAATTTTAAGCCAGAATAATTTCATTTTTACATCTTGATTTTTATACATCCGCATAATTTAACTATTTATATTAGTAGATGATCGCTAAGTATCACATTATAAATGCAAAACAATGTAAATGTGATTAAGGCGTGTATTTGTTTTTTTTCTGCTTTAAATTTATCTAATGAAATTATTTACAATCTAATAGAATCATATTACGAATTGTCTTAAATATGATTGGTTTACTAGATTAACCAATAGAATCTTAGTTTTTTTTGAAAAAAACAAAAACACAAAACCGGATAGAATTATTACTGAACTGAGTAATTTTTCTTAATGATATGATAACACGGAAATTATCTTTAAACACTTGTTATTCTAACATCTAGTTAAGTTGAAATTTGGATGAAAAATTAAACCATAATTAGTAGCTTTGTCATAGACAATACAAGTTATACATTAACTAAATAAAGTAATTTCGCCTGAAGGAGTATCAAGAAAATGTTCATTTATTCTGTTAAAACGTTATTATTATTATTATTATTTTAAATATCAGTATAAATTAAACTAATTTCTCTTCATCATTATACTGGAATCGTTTTTTTTTCAAAGAGATATCAAAAATTATCTGTTCCCATAACACGAGGAACATATATCCGCGTTTCAAGATACCAAATGAGTAGTACGTATTTGTATATTCTGTAAGATATTTTAATGATACAGTCTTATTTATTTTTTTTTTAAACGAGAATTTTATTTTCTATCCAAGATATGAAAAATAGTTGATGGTAAAAGACTATAGATATCACTGAAAAGTAAAGCTTCTTTATTTTGTTAAATACAGTTTGCGAAAATCAGTGTACCTAAGTTTTGGAAAATTATACGCAATAAATTGTGTAAATACTCACCTTTTTGTTCTTTTAATAAACCTGTCTCTTCATTTATACATAAAGTATTATTTACAAATAGATATGTATGTGATGGGTAAAATTTTTTATTATAGAGCATCGAGGGAAATATACTTTATGGTATTGAACTCAGTCTTTAAATAACTTTTCTTTTGGTTTGACTATTTAGGCAGCTCAACTGCACAAAAACATGTTAGTTTATATACTTGTCAAATTTGATTCATGTCTAATATTCCGAACTAATTTTTGTCATAAATTCAAAAAGGTAATCATTCAATGAAAAACAACTGTTTATTATTAAGTCTTGACCAGTATAAAAATGACCTATTATTAAACATGTTTCTCTAAGCTTTCTTGTGCTGCAAAATTGTAGACCACTTTGATTAAGCATTTTCATCAAACTCCATTTATAGCTTATACAATTGACGTTATGAATATTTAACAACTCTTTTCATAAACATCTGCGATGCTTACAGCTTTGAAATGTTCCATCATTGATTCAAGAAACAGAAAGGTCTTAGAAACGGAATTCATCATTTATTTCATGTTACATTATATATTTAACATTAGGATGGATGTTACTCAATATTTTGAATATATCAAGTGTATGAATTATGTGATTATACAAATAAAGTATGATCTATGAGAATTACGAAAAATTCAGTCTGATTAATGCTATGAGATAGACATGTACTTTTCAAATTATTAGCTAATATGTAGCCAAATACGAAGAAAGGGTTATAAATAATTCGTATCCTGCATATATGTTTATCATTCCATACGAAACTAATTGCATAAAAGTTACCTTAACATAAACTTCATTTATATTGAAGCATTCTGAATCGATTCACAAATCAAATTATGGATACAGCACAATCTATTTCACCTTTGTGATTTATAATTTCTAACATTTTCGAGGAAAATTCTGTAATCAGTAGAATATGAAACCGAACGTTACGAATAAACTCAAAATAATATGCTTTTGCTTATAGTAATAAATACTATACTATTATTCGAAGAAGAAATTTAGAAGAAAGCACTAGTGCTCGAAAACTGAAATCATGTTCAGAGAACTCTTAAAATGTTAGAAGACAAAGAGGAGAGTGAATAGTACAATCAACGTAATTTGAACGAACTGGATTACACGAAAATATGTTTACAAAAATAAGGGGAAATTTATAAGCATAGCTTTATGAAATGATAAATGTAGACAAATTGTTTTAACTGATTGAATTTAGGATATTTACTTTTATAATATACAATATGTCATGATTATTTCTCAAGATTATTGTATCGCAGTACGTAAAATCCGAATGTCAGGGTTTCTTTCAACTACACAGACTTAAATATTCACTAATAAATCTCTTGTAAAAGTTGGATACATAACTCTGGGGTTCCATAAAAAGTAAACATGATTAAGATATGCTTTCAATGTGTAATAAATTTCTACAAACAAGCATACAAGCATTTAACAGCGGTATGTTTGACATTTTACCAGTAATAAAACCGTTATTAATAAATACTTAATATAAAAAATATAGATAAAAAATTACCACTACATATTTCAACACATCTTGCATATGGAGTAAATAAAACAATATTCTATAAGGAACAATAAAAGTTCAGGTAATGACACCATTAAACAACATTACAAAACGATTGGATATCCGTCTACTGGTATTGTTGGAGTAGTCAAAATAATAAAAAATGAGTCTCATGATCACGTCATATTGTATGATAAGGACTTATCATTGAAATTTTTATCGTGTATTTAGATTCCAACAACTAAATCCAAAACTCAAATCCGTACGTTTTATGAAAATATAAACACTTCAGACACTTTACATGTATTGAAAGAAATACATGGACGTTTCCATGTTTCCGTTTCTAATATTTAAGTTAATACATACGAACTTAACTTCATAAATGTGATAAGAATTCAACTCAAGATACATTTTAGGATCACAAGGAAGACCATCAATGTACAAATCGTTTAAGCCTTCGGAATATGAAGATATATATATATATATATATATATATATATATATATATATATATATATATAGTGTGTGTGTGTGTGTGTTGGGTAGGCATTCATTTTTATTTACACGTGCATATGGCAAATAAATTGTTTACATTCATAGTAACAAACTTTAATATCACGATTATTATTATATTACTCGATTCCGTTGGACTTTAACCAAACCTTCACAATTTCCATTACTTTTTTGTCTGCTGATAATCATATATGCTATTATATGTGAAGATCAGATTTAAATATAGTAGTCTTGTAAAATTATGATAAGCGATCAGTGATAAACAAACTTGAGTTTTCTGTAAAATGTGTTTTTTAATTAAAATGCATTTAGATTATATTTGATAATAGTTAGCAGTGAAAAAGATATAATGTGGGCGTTTATTCTATAACGCGTTAAATGCATATTTCAACGTTTGTTGATTCTCTTGATAAAACCTCTGGTAATTAACTTAATGAAGACCTCTGAAACATAATTAATAATGTTTTTTTATTTGAAAAAATAATCATGATGGCACTCGTGTGTTTCTTTTACTAAACTGAAATCATTGATTATTGTCAGTGGTATTGCTTTGTATTTTTGAGCTAACCATTTCTACATTCAATTGTGGACTGTTAAATTTGGTTGACTTCTTTTTGACAATTTGTGTCTACTAGAAGTTCTATTAACCAGTTTTTCTCTTTTTAGATTGTAATATAATAAAACACCAAGACTCATATCTTCGTCCTTATTTTGGAATTGTGAAAAGAGTAAACGTTTGAAACAGAACTAATGACTTTAACTTGTACATAATGTAAATTAAAAAGAGCCTAATGAAAAAATTTAATTAAAAGTTAGATGAAAGTTTATCAGCATATTTATATTCTGCGAGTGGGATCGTTGATGCGTACTACTGAGGATTCCCACTATGGGACGAGACGGCCATCCAATGCTTCCAGGTTTACAATGGTGGTCTAACATCAATCGGTTTATAGTCTCAATCAAAAACTAAAATAAAAGATTTTGTTTGTAATCCTATTTAATAACGACACCGAATATAATATCAGTACATGTTACAAAGTAATCAAAAGAAAAACATGGTACATACTAGACTGACTCAGTACATTTTAAAGTGAAAGACGTTATAAATTAAATGTACTCTGTGCTTTTATTATATATTCATACTTCAAAGATCCTCACAGAATATTGAAAACAAGATATATCAGTGAAAACAATTATTTTCAATGACTTTTTTTATCTGGTTGTACAGCTATAATTCCAGCATTATCATATGACAATAGCCAAAATAAGGCATATATCAATAGGTAAACGAGACATTATTTTATTAAAATAGTAAACTTTATCATTGGTTACAGACCATATACTTTAAAAATGGGTCATTTATAAAGTTGTAAGGCCATTTACAAAACAGTAGCAGTAAAATTCGTAATAAAGGTATCGAGTTACAATCAGTACGATAAAGAAAATTATATAAATACAATGGACAATAAGAGAAATGTTATATCGGGTTAATAATATTAAGAACTGAAACAATCCGGATCAACACTGAAAAACGGAACTTGTATTCCTCAACTCTGTTTGTTATGGCCCATCCCAAATATAAATTACATATTATAAACCTTTATTCCTCAAACCTCTCTGACATTTATATTTATCTTACCTTATTCTTAGTTTGTACATTCATTCTTCTCAATTCACATGAAATTTTCATCAATAATACGTCAACGACATTTCCTCTATTACATATTATCTCTTCATAACATTATCGTTATTTTTAGTATAATTATCATTAATGTCATCATACTGAAGATAATGTATCATTTCTTGTATTATCTGTTATATTTATATGATATATTGTATTATATTGATGCAGTTGTGAAAACGATTGGTTGGTAAAATATGCTTTATCTTTTGAATATTTTTCAGTCTGAATTATGTAAAACAGTTCATAGAATTTGGACTAAAACACTTTCGTTTACAGCTGTACACGTTACCGAATACAAAGTTATCATACCATAATTTTCTATTATGTGTTAAGCGTGATGCATTGTTATGTTGAATGCATTGGATAAAAGTAGATTTTATTGAATGCCATAATAAGCATTGAGCAGATGTTTCATTTAAGTTCACCATAAATTGGAGATTATTGTCATACTGAATTTCAAACTAGAGTGATACAACAACTAATTGGTCATTAGGTTTTTAGAAGTTCACTAAACGATAATGACTAAAGCTACATCTTGCGATTCGCATTTGCTTCACACAGATATGGACTAATTTACGACTCATCATGAATAGTATTTTTAAATCGTAATAGAAAAAAGTTAAATTATAGTCCCATTCTTTGGTAAATATAGAATTAAACAGTAAACCGATGCAATTTATAAAACTGAAAGGTTTTTAATAACGTCTTATCCTTAGCTATCTATTGCTGTGGATATTTTTCTAGAAATAACTCAATTCTATAGACTTAACAGACGATTATTACATCTTGAACTATTGAAGTACATCGAAAAATAACTTCTATACGCATAAAAAACTGTTGACTAACAAATTTGAGACGATGATATATTATGAATATCTTGAAGTAACATCTTAAAATATCTAGTTCATTTAGATGCAAAAGAAAACCTCCACTGATCAACATGTATTAGCATAAAGGCGTAGTAGTTGGATAACCAATTCAAGTTCATTTTCAATTGATATTTTATAAAATATGTAAGATCAATTTACTTTACTTAGAATTATTAGTTTCACTGTTGTTTCCAGTACAAATTTTATATTTAAAATAAACATGAGTAAAAGTGAAATCTCATGGATGATAAATTCTACAAAATTGTGCATGAAACTAAAGTTTGACCTAGTTCTATGAAAATGATTTTCATCACAGATTGACATCAGTTGAAGAACCACTCAAACACCACAGAATAGTGGAAGATGTATTTTTCGTTCTAGTTTTAGTTCCATATCCACAACTATACCTGTAGTTGTAACCCAGATCTTTAATTCCTTGATAAAATATAGCGTTTTTAACAAGAATCATCTTTAAATAGAATTTGATATAAAAATCTGATTAACTCAACGAATAAATGATGCTTTAATGTAGTTCTTCTAAACACTATAAAGATCAAACTTAAAAAAGACAACATTACGACACCAAATCAAAATCTCGTCAGAAATATACAATACAGTCAATATTAGTAAACTTAACGCACTACAATATACAAATGTATACACATTCAGATAAACTCTGATATTTGTAATATGTAATGATACATATAAATAGCATAGATCATTCGTTTAACAGCCTAGCACTTGGATAAATATTGAAATTTTGAACAGTGATAAAGAAAAAAGTTTTTAGGACCTAAACTACTGTACTTTACACATAACTGATTCTCTTCGTTAATAAACAAAGGACATTGAGAATTCTAAATACTCAACAGTCTATACTTAAGAAAACATTTTGATGGCTGTAAATAATGTTCATTATTTATCATGTCAACATTGAAGTGAAGACATATTAAAAATTAGATTTCTAAAAAAACACAACTTATCAACTAAATATCCTATAAAAAGTAATAAACATGTAAGGGCACGTGAAAATAAATTAAATGGGGCTTCTTTTAATCTATTGATGTTATGTGTTGGAAGAAAATAGATATTTGGCTCTGAATTTAAGGTTTTTCCTAGTTTGTACTTTTGTATAAGGTTTGTCTACTGCTTTGAGGAAACTGAGTCTTATGTGAGATCCATACTTTTGTTATTAAATGTTCCAGTTACAGGCATTACTACTTAACCATTCTTGTTGTGAATTCTCCAGTAGTACTGATCCTTTCGAATACTTAATGAACAGTGAGTGATTATCAATGTAATGTTCGTCTAGTCTCCCAATTCGAAATAGTTCTACTGATCAAGGTATGACGGGGTATAAAATATGAAATTAGTTGGTTCAAGTCTCCATACGTTTCATCTTCACAGTAATAGGAAGTAATAAGATGAAAGCAAAAAGTTAGAAATGATAGTAGTATCGATGATTGTTGCAAAATATTGCCGAAGTAATTTTAAAGAGAGAAACGAATCCGGAAATTATAATGTATGAAACAAACTTAATACGTCATAGATTATAAAAGTTTAATTCATCTACACCTCTTACAATGATTTGAAGCCATGTTATATTCATCACGTTTCTAAGCTCCACATTCCAATAGATAATGGCTTCACACGATGACTGGACAGCTTGTTTTGTCTGTACTGAACCAACATTTGAAGTGCAACAGAATGAATAAATGTAGTTAGTTTTGCATATTATAATGACGATCATAATTTTATGAAGTATACAGATAACTTTCTGTAGCACTTCGTGGGGAATATGAGTGTTTAATATTTACCACTTTTTCAATACACGGCAACTAGAAAATGATTAATGCGTTTAAAATGTTTCCTCAAATTCTTTAGTGTCTTTAAGGGGGATGTAAACAGAATTCTAATGATCAGGAGTTATTGTCAATAAATAAAATAGTCAAGCAATGATTGAATAAAATTTATTAGTTGAAAGTAATGAATAAAATGGATCTTTTTGAGACTGGCAGTACAACAACTTCAAACATAAATTTGAGCTCTCCAAGTAGGATCATCTCACTACGAATGGAGTATGCCACTAGAATTTGAACACTGTATAACAATATCTACAACAACTCTTAAAGATACGAGGATTTGAATAATACGGCTTGTCAAAGAACTCGTGTTTCTACGCATTACTCCTTATCATTGAACAATTTTGAAATAAATGGTATGATGAGAGTGTGCAGTTTTAAATCAAACATTAATTATCATTAGACAAAGAATTCACATGATAAGATAATCTAAATTGCATGCTGCAAAAAAAAATTACAACGACCTGAAAAGAAAATATTGCACATAATCGTAACACCAAAATTTTCATATCTTAAATTTAAGTAGTAAAATCCAATTGTGTGTATGCAATTGTATCACAGGTGAAAATTTCATTTATCACTCGAAAGGTATTTCTAGATATAATTCCAAGAATTCTCTGCCTAACAACAAATGCATCACATCAATCTACCATCAAATGTAGTATTGTTATAAACAATAGTTTTCCCCTATAAACCAACGAGAAGTATGTACCATTTTTCAGACATCCTCATAAATCAAACAAATGAAAAAAAAAACCTTGGTTATCGTCACTGCCGGATTGTGGAACGTTCTTAGAAAACTATAGAAGTAGATGTATTATATATATTTTTAATTAACATAAACTTGGAAGTATAACATCTTTCTAAATTTCGTCATCCCTTTTGGTTCCACGCCAAACTGTCAAAGATTTCGTGAATTCAAACATTGATTGCTAAGTCAATATTTCAAGGGTTCATTAAAATAGAACGTATTATAAACAAAGATGAAGATTTAAAATTGTATATTAAAAACCCAAAACAAGATATTTCATAATCTCTAGATTAGTGAATATTTTCTTTGCAAAATTAAGAATGATTAATAAGTTAAAATTTTCAAAATAAATGTTATATCCGAATGAAGAGTAAATGAATGGTAACTGCTAGGAAGTATTTATGGACTATTGTTACATATACTTTTTATTGTATCATTACGAAGTAACTAGATTATATACATACATATTCGTATTTCTGTTATCATAAGCTTTCATTTCACTTCTTAATTTATTCCCAATTTATTAGTCGCAATCTCCAAAACTCTCAGCCTTTTTTTGGCTTGTATAAGTACTATTTTATTCTGTGATTCGGTTCGGTCTGCTTGTATATAAACCATGTATGTCTGAAGTATACAACTTCAGAGAATGAAGACTGGGATTGTATTCTGGACTCAATGGGCAGGGCTAGGTGAGAAGGATCAATAAGGATTCAGAGTTGACACCAGGCTGTTAGTGCTGACTAACGCCTCGTTGTTGTTTTACGTAGGGACAAGGTCATATAAGTCAGTGTTCTGATTGGCGATCTTCCCACATGATAACTGACAGAACCATAAGTCACAACAATGAAAAAGTTCGTAAATTTTTTTGATTGGATCACACCACTAATTCTTTGATGAATATCTACCGTTAGATTTAAGAAAACCGATAATCTATTTCTATTTCATGTCTAGTTGTATAAACAAATGAATAATATTTATTAATAGACGTTCGTTTGAAGTTAAACTAAAACAGCCGACATATATATGTTTTCGTACATTCACTATAAGCTTTACTTCACCCTGTAAAATCAGATTCAAATGAGCTAACTACTTATTTCTTTTTTTTTGATAAAGGATTACTTCTCTTTTGCAGGTACACCAAAATTACGAATAGATAAATGATATTATCAGGAGTGATAAACATGTAGTCAACCCACCAGTACATATATATATAACACTATGAAATTCGCAGAATATAAGCAAGAAAAACAATCATTCATATTCGCTTGACGTGTATATGCTCATTTTTTTCTTCATTTTACTGGTAGGATTAGCATACTGTTTTATGATAAAGACAACACCATAAATAAACATAATCATTGGTTAATTTTCAATGTTTGTCACAAATAAAATTATTTAGTAACGTGCCAAATATGAAATCCATTAACATTCCTTTTATTTGTCGAAATTTTTAATGATTGCAATTAACACGCATATACAATGGACATTAGAAAATATGTTCTTTAAAATAAACTATATGAATATTCAATTAAAACTAGACTAATGGATTATAGAGACGATAATTAAATATTAACTGAATCATATATTCCTGAATTAGTAATAATTCAAGTTGATGTCGTCTGTTTATGAACATTTTTATGATACTGAAATTCGCGCACTACTGAAAAATCCCATACTAGGACGAAACGGCCGTCCAGTGCTTACAGGATTTTCATGATGGTCTAGCTTTGTTGACTCATGAATTCAATTATAATTCCACAAAACCCCTTTTTGATAATAATTGAAATTTTTGTCAATGAAATGATTTATTTCAAATTCTTGATAACAAGGTAACATTTTGTCTTATCCTAGTTATAACATTGAAATGTTTATCATGGAGATTATTGAAACATTCTAGTTAATATTTCAGTCACAAAGTAGGTGTTAAGGAAAATTTCCAAATGTAAATGATAAAGATGTCGTTAGATAATTAGAAAAGATTCAGTTACATCTGATGTTTGGAATAATTCTGATAATAGGTTTCAAAACTTAAACAAACCAGTTGTTCGCTGATATTTGATTTTTAACGATTCTATCGTAATTAATAAACTTTAGTGAACAACGTCTTCAAATTACACAAAAGCTATACAAACCCACATAAATGTAGACATGATGTTACATCCTTATATTGTTTACAAGTAATTCAATGATGAACATGTATGAGATTTGTTCCATGATTTTTGTGTTATGTCATTTTTCTGGAAGGACAAAAGTTTTTCATTTTAACAATATTTCCCAATAGTGACTGGCAAACAATTTTTCATTCATATGTACAATCCTTAAACTTCCACAAATATTGGTAAATTCATCTTACGGATTACAGTATATGATGTATTTACATGGATTTATGGGATCTCTTGTGCACAGTGCTGAATATTTTATGGTCATAAATCTTCAAATTATTAATTCATCTCATATACTGATCATTTAATTACATTCAATAGTATCACTTGCCTCAGGAACTTGTTAAATACAAGCATTCAAATTAATAGCTTTATATTTGTGTGACAAATTTCCAGAATACTGTCTACACAATGTTTTCATCATAATAATCACCCACACTATTGATAGTGATAGCTTGATGGATTATAAGGATTCTCATCAATATGGCTATTTTCTAATTGACATGATATATTAACCATTAATCCCTCAAGTAATTTAATAAATGGCAATATTTTAACGATTGTTCCCATTTATTATTCAGTTGAAATTTATATAACCAGCATCCTATAACGATCATTTATAAAATGAAACATACTGTTTATGTGGCTTTTAATTTTCACTTCATCAATACAATACACTAATTTGATGCATTAATCCCTGCATAAACATATTAGTTAATTTTCAAAATGAAATTTTCTTTATTCATGTGGTATTGTGCCATTTGCTCTATTCCTCAAGAAAAGCTCCATTTCATTATTTAGTTAAATAATGGTCCATTTTTATAACTACGGATATCCTACTAAGTGTAATATTTTATCATTTTGACAAAGAATTTTTCTATTATCATTGGATATTATTTTGTTTAGTTTTTTTTTGGGGGGGGGGGAATAATTTTTATTCTATAAATAGCTTTATGCTAATATAACAATTCTATTAAACACTCCTGTTAAATTTCTGAAATGAAATATTCAGTCTTTTATTCGATTACTAATCATTTCAGTTGTATTGTAATTTATGTTGATTATTGCAGGGAAAGTGAGTGTGATTGTCTCGGTATTAACATTACAGTTTGTGGAGCCTGTCACTTTTTTGTACCGGTTTCAAGGATTTTATTTTCAATTACACTGCTGGTTTGAGTACCATTGCTACTATTTACCTGTCCAAACCAAGAAAGACAGAGGAATAGTCAAAACTACCATTTATTTAACTCTTAGTGCTTTTACTAATATAACAATGATTCAGCAATCATAAACTGAACGAATAGAGTTGTGTAAATGTATGAATCACTATATGATTGTCATATTAGTACTTTTATAACTTTCATAAACCAATTTCTATTTATTTAACACTTCGGATTTTATTTCTTCCATAATATCCAAACACAAAACATCATTTATTATTGACATTATTATTTGTCTGTAATGCTCAGAAATGAACTTGCACTCGTTCTTATAAGTAGCATGATTCTTCAAACCATTTAATAAAATTTTAAGTCTTCATCTATCTCGATGTTTTTGAATAAGTGGATAAGACCATAATAAGTTTTAAGAAACGGTTCCTTCGGATTTTTATCTTTCACTTTGTATCTGATGGAGAAACATCTGCATTATTCCAAGTTTAAATATATTTTACGTCAATGAATAGTATTACCTGAATAACAAATATAAAGAGACAGTGACTATGCCGCTATCACATCCATCTTTAAACCATGATGATCACATTCACTAATACAGGGCTGTGTCTAAGAAATCCAGCTTCCCTGTCTCATAGCTCTCATACAGTACATACAAACTCCATTTCGAGCATATAATTAGTTAAGAAACATTCAACATAAAGATAAATTAGTCGAATGGATCAGTTTCAGGCATTCATTTAACACTAGTAGAACTCAGTTATGCTTCAATATTCGCATATTTCATAGATTCCATGTTAGTTTATTCACTCCATCGATGTTCAGTGCGCTTGAAACGTGCCATTAAAAGTTTATTTGTTTCTCTGTTAGATTGGATTTCCTATTATCATGTTATAATTAATCATAAGCTGACCTTCAAACTCTGATTATTACTACATTTCTATACCTATGTTTCAGTGGAAATAAGTAACTAAAGGGAAACTCTGGACCGACGGTTAGTTCTGGTCGATGTTAATCAGTTCGTGAAAACGATTTTTCTTACGAGATTTCAATCTCTATCTCCCACTTTGAATCTGATCGCTTTATATTTTGGCTATTTATCCTACCACTTACCTCTTATATGACTGAGATATTGATACACTATGTTCCTCATAATGTATAATTTAGTTGGTATAATTGCTCCTATTACACAAAAGTAAAGACGTATCACATAGCTATTTTAATATAAAATATCCTACTTCACCATTCTTGTTTCAATTTTAAAATGTTCTACGACGTTTCAATCAGTATATATTCCATTTGTTTCGTGATAATAACAAGCAGTTTATCATGAAACGTTTGAAAGTAGATAATCTTCACACTTTTATATCACTAAAACGAGATTTTAAAGTCTACCGGTTAAATACGACAAGTAAAAATATTGATTAACCATTATTTTGACGACTGTTTCAAAGAAAACAGTGTGTACTATTAAAATAGCATTTTTTGTCTGAAACTTACGTTCCAGGTCGACAACAATATTACTGTTAATTTGATCATTTTTGCAATTTATTACGAATAAACTGCATACTACTACACACGATAACTGTTTCAAATAACGTTTGGATTCAGCTAATTAATTATTTAATTATACATTTCTCATTTGAATTCACTTTACAAACCTGACATGCTTGTTTTAAACAATTCAAACCAACACTTTATCTTAAGATTACTAGCTATATTATGTCAACAATTAAGATTTAAATTCGGCAACAGTGCTAACATTGTAACATGCATTGAAACACTGAATCAATTACTGGTGTCAACATCCGATATCAGTCTTTAATTCTTCTGTCATCTATCTCAATTTAAATTACGTAAATTAATTGATACTTTAGTAAGTGAATGACCGATAAAATGTTATCTGTGAAAGTTGACATAATTTTAAAAGAGGAATCATAATTTACAAAGTTTATATGAAAGATAGGATTTATTAACAGCAATCGACTTATGAAGCTAGACTTAAAGTCTAAACAAAACCAAATAAAAATTAAGTGAGATTTTATAGAATAAAAAGTACTTCTAATTTCTGGTCTGAAAATGGAGTACTTCAATGTCAATGTGCTTGCTTTAAATTGAGGTCATTTGAAGTTTCTACTGTGAAACTATAAATGTTATCGGTAGTATATATTTAACCCTTTCTTTCTCTGCTTAGTACGGAATGAAATTTGGCTAGCAATGAAATGTATGACAAGCGTTTCAATTTGACAAATCAAGGTCGTTACAATGTAGAAAAGTGGTTTTGGAATTAAATATTCCAAACCTATTTGTTATTACATGAAAGGATACGTAACCGACCTATGTGGAAAATTTCTCAGGTCTTACTGGGTGATGCTCACTATAGTGACAGAAATACAGACTTGAAAATCAGTCTCCATTCCTGGGCTATAGAAGAGTGGTAGAAATGATATATACAACTCCAGTCGATCAGTGTTGGCAAATTATTATTTATATGAAGAACCCAATACAATATCCATACTAAGTTATACGACAATTTTCGACACTAATAGAACAATTGTCTGTCTCTCCGCCTATTCGTATCATCATCAATATTTGTATAACATTTTTTTCATTTGGTTGACACCTGATAATTTATGTGATCTAAATACTTTTCTCTTCATCCGCTTGAACCAGATTATTTGAAGAGACTACTTACCTACTTACTTACGCCTGCTGCTGGACCATAGATAATCGACCAAGGTTCTTCAAATAACTCTTTCCTGGCCCCTCTTTTCCAGTTGCAGACAAATACCATTCATTTTTCTAATGTCTGTCACCAATTTCCGGAGCAATGTGTTATTTGGTCTGCCTCTGCTCCTTTCCTCTTATGGATTTTAGGCTAGGGCCTGCCCTGTGGTGCAGTTTGGTATTATATGCTATGTGCGTCCTATCCACTACCAGTGTTATTCGTTAATCCTTCCTTCAGCTAGATAGTAGTGTGTTCTCTGTCGTAGTATATTTTCGCTGATGGATTTCAAGAGAATTATAGATTGGTAATATTATTTTCATATTGTTAATATAACAGAGTCTATTTGCAGAAAGCATGATTCAACATAAACTACACCGAAATTTGTAATGATGATATTCATTAAGAATTGAAATGATTTATTCATAGTTACACTGTTAACGAGATTTTGGTAAGAAGATGAAGTTAATTTCAATGATAATTCTGTGTAGCATGTTCGAGTAGATCACACTAATGAGAAGGTGTATTAATCGTCGAAATATTTTAGAAAAATATCTTGAAATTTGAAAACTCAAAATATTATTATTCGTAACGAAAGCAAATGACCAAAATCATTTTAAAATTTTTAGAATTTCGCTACAATAATAATCAATAAACAAACATCCGTTCAACTAAGAAAAGCTAGGAAGTTAATAAAGGAAAGCAATTGAATTATTGCAAAGATGAAGAGAATACTGGAATAACAACAAGTGCTTAAAATACGTAACAAAAACAAATACTTGAGGCTACACATCAAAATTTATCGTCCTTTTGATGTTGAACTCCATTTGCTCATTCTGCGGATATATATATATATATCTCATTGTCCAATATTCATCTTTTTTGTGACTAACTGTTTGTTGATCAGAAAATGAAGGTAGAAATAGAATAATGAAGTTTTAATACAATTTTTATTTGTTTATTCAAAATAGTTTTTCTACGTAATAGAGTACAATAGGTATATGAATCATTATTGGATAACATTTTATTCAGTGTTCATGAAGTGGATTTATATATATATATATATATATATATATATATAAATTCATATAAAGTATAGTGTAGTTAATTGTTAACTTTTATGTATTCATGTTCCTATCTTATCTGTTCTTTCAATCAGTATCCTCGTCTAATGTACACCTAGCGACAAACAATTTACCTGAGTTTCAAAATACCGACAAAATGTTTTTATCTAAAAATTTTACCTAAATAGTCTACACTATCAGACAAATAGATTTGAAATGATGGCTTAATTTCTAGCGTATAATTTTCAGGCTACTGCAGGTTAACCATTCCTAATGTATAATTTTAAAGAGAATATCATTGTGAAGTATTCAATATGGAGTCGCAGAGAATGTTGAGTTTGATTGGTTGGTTCATCATTTCGATGAAATTTAACATCTACAGCTCCCTAATAAAACTTATTATGTGCTCACTGGTGACTAGCTTCAAGAGACGATTCTCGGATTTCTGGTGAGAAGTCGTGAAAATCAAACGTATCGGGTGTGAGACTGTTACCGAAAACGATGTAAGATAGCTGCGTAATATCGTGGATTGGTTGGAGTTAGACCCTGACGCCTTTGGATGCTGGATCAGTGGTTCAGAATTTACGCGTCAGCTTGAGGCCGGAGGTCCAGGGTTCGAGTCCTGTTGGCGAGATCGTAGATGCGCACTGCTGAGAAGTCCCACTCTAGGACGAGTTTGTTATGTTCTTACGGTCTATTAATTTATCAAGTGATAAGACCGCCAATTAGAACACCGACTTATTGACCAAAGCAATGATGCATAAACAAGTATGAGCAGCCAAGAGTCAACTCTGAGTTCTTATTGGTCCTCTGAGATAGTAGCTTCTCGCCCAACCCAATCAGATCAAGCTAAAAGTGGCTGTGATTGTGAGAGTCAGTAACTAATGAATTGGAAATAACTTAAAAATAATAAATCGTATAATAGTAGTTAATAGGTCAAATGTAAGCTTATAATGAAAGGAATATGAACATCTATATAATATAGTTAATTAATAGTTATTCAATAGGAATATATAAAATAATAGTTCACAAATAATTCCTGGCAGTTATCAATCGTTTATTTTTTGTTCGGATATAACTGAAACGGCCGTCCAGTGCTCCCAGTTTTTCAGCAGCAGTCTAACATTGATCAGTTCATGATCTCGATCATTATGAAGTATTTCAGAAAAACTTAGTTGATGATGATTGATATTTTGTCAAACTGTGGAATTAAAATTAACAATGTCAATCCAAAAATAGACGATATGCATATTTACTTCGACGGTTCTTAATTAATAAACATTTATTCCTTGATTGTTCATCCAAAGTTAACTTTTATACATTCACGTTGTTTGTGACACACGGAATAGCAGATACTTTAGTGGTAGATTGATTTATGAACACATTTATGGATTTGATTACGAAATTAGTATAAAGGGTGACCTAATTTGTTAAATGATTTGATTTTTATTCATTGTGTTACATACTTGAACAGCACCTGATGAGATTTCGAGAACTTTGTATTATCTCCACTTTTAAAACATCAAGATATTGTTAAAAACAAGATACATAAAGCTGAGCCTGGTTACTAAATCACGTCCAAACTACGGAAGGGTCGACTAGACAAAACCATATAAGTACAGGATATTGAGTCAAATAGACTATTTTTACTCATGGCGACTTGATCACCAAGAATTACACACAGACAACATAGGATTTGCTCAGTAATAATTGAGTTTTTGCCCTGGTAATTTAATCTCATTTGCTAATGAAGCATAGAAAATTTAACTTATGCACGTATGTACCAGGTTCTATGCCCAATTCAACTAAATCATTGATCATTCAATGCCAAAATCTATCAGCAGCAGTAGTAAACGCCAAACATATTTTAAAGTCGTTCAAAATTTATTTACAACCATATAAATAATTAAGAAATTTGTCCTAATTTATTTAAACGACTAGATAGCCAGACTAATTATGAAAGGGTAATGAATTATCGGTACTTTTTGATGGTTAAATTTCAAATCAGTCGTTGAAATTTACTGTGCATAATAAAGGACTTCGAGTTTGGTTTCATTTGGCGTCGCACGTTAGCCACATTAAAACGTCCTAAATTGCAATCAGACAGCTGCCTTACTCTCTTGGTTGTTTTATTGCATTTAAAATTGATACATGTTTGTAATGAAACAAAAGTGAATTGTTATTCATAAATCATTTTACTAAATAAGTGATCTTATTGTTGTGCTTCCTGATTATTATAAAGTATTAAATGCGTAAGGTCGATTTCGCATATAGCCATTGTCTAACAATATTACAGTTCAGACTACTTATTCAATGAGAAAGCCATTAGAATAAGTTATGTTGAAAAAACCAATGAATATTTGTAGATAATTTGATAGTGAAAGTACAAAAAAATTTTTAACAATTATTAACACGTTACTTATATAAAACCTAGATGATTTCAAACGCTTCAATTTTGAATTGAATTTTTAGTGGGAACAAAGTACAATGAGCTAGTGACAGATGACTGAACATCTTGACGAATAGGCTAATCAATAGATGAAAACAGTCAAATATTCAATGTGCACTTCGAATATTCATTTTTTTATCATTAAAAAAATCACACTCATTTGTTACATGTGGAACAACTGCTTATCATTACGCTCTTAATACAGGAAGGTAAAAAAAATGTCCCCATTCAGTTTCAAGACATATATATATATATATATATATATATATATATATATATATATATATATATATATATATAACAGCTGCCTATCATATATATTGGATATCACATTTTCGTAGTTCAGTAAATGAGGCAGTTCAGATTGATGACATTAAAAGTGATAACAAACTAGATAAGATGATATTTATTACGAGAACCTACTTTATTATCAACATGTTAGTAATTAGATAAAGTTAACTAAATCTTAACTATATCTGTTTTACTTATCGAGTGAATGCAGATATCAACTGACTTTAAGAAAATACAAGGGAAATTATCAATGATTGATTTCAAGAAAAATGGTTAATTTAACATTCAAAATAAATTTAATAAATTAAATGAAAATCCCCAATGAGGTATAAAATGAGCGAGATTAGTTTTGAGAAATGATCTCTATTTTGGAAAAATCATTTACCGGATTCTTATTTAAAGATTTGAAATGAAAAAAAAAACAATAAAATAAAATCATTTAAAAGTATCACAAATGTTAAAAAAATAGGTTGTCAATAATGAAAATGCGTTACGTAATACGTAATAGTAAATTCAAAAAGTGAAAAGTAATCAGAATTAGAAAATGATTGATGGCAATAATTAAACAAAATGGAAAAGACAGTGAATCATTTATAAAATCATAGAATAACTGTGATAATCGAAGAAGAGTTTGAACAAATATTTTTTGTACTAAGTAAAGACTGTTAAAATTGTATTTAAAAAGCTTTGTTAGTTATGACAATGATCACTTTGTCATCGTGTTCAACAAAAAACGATTCTTATTCGTTTCAATAGGCATTCTCCAGTGAGTTTGCTAATGATGATGACATAAGTATAAGGATTTATTGGAATTAGTTGATAACTCAGTCGTCCTCCATATTTATTTAATTTTATTAGGCAATAATTAAATAAGAAAAACACCGATAGCTAAATTTAAATAATCAAATTAATAATCTACAAACATGACCATTACATAAATTCTACAAAAGCAAATACCCAGAAAACAGAACAGAATTCATCAACTTTAAACAGATGAATAATGTGAAATTGAGAATGTCTTTTATTTCCTTTTTTTAAAAAAAATAAAATATTCAAATAGGATAATACCAATAACAGCTATTTGTCAGGAAAAATAATAATCACCTTAAACCTGTCAACATCAATTTTTGAATGATTAAGTAGTAAATTAATTGGTAATTTACATAAATAATTATTTTACTCTATTCATTACAATATTAACACAAAATAGATAAATTCTAATGAGAAATCGTTTTTTTTCGTGTGTGTGTGTGTGTGTGTGCGTGTTTCTTCATTAAAGAAATACAACAATAAAATTCGGCAAACAATTACAAACAAAATTTATTATTTTTTGAAGAAAACAAAAACCAACAAACCAATTAGGATCTTTTGTTTTTCATCTGGTTTACATTTTTTTCATTTTTTTTTCTTTGTATAAACGAGAAATTCACAATTTATTTCAAATTATAAATATTTTGCTTAGAAATCGGTTTTCCAGAAATTAGTTAATGAAATAGCCCATAATGAAATTTGTTATTTAGAGCAAAGACAAACATTTGATCAATATGGAAAGGTGAAACGAGAAAGATCTGCTTATGTGTTAGTGGTTCAACTGAATTAAAAGCTGCATATCCAATATTTAATTATATGCAAACTGTATTTCTTCTCAAATTTTAAATTTTGAAATAATATTAATGTGGGTTTATTCGAAAATGGGTGTTAATTTGGCTTAATGTATCGTTTTAATCCTAGTTTGCATAAACAGTAAAAATATAATGCTTATTTGTAAAAAAAAATAGTTCAAATAATGAAAATAATTAAAAACAATTGAATAACTATTTTGGTATAAAATGTAACTCAAAATAATTCGCTTAACTTTCCTTGTTACATCGTTATTCTATAGTAAAATAAAATTGACGGAAATCACCAAACTGCATCGCAAGGCAAGCGCTAACTTGGAATCCAGAAGGGAAACGGAAAAGAGGAAGGCCAAAGAACAACTACGTCGGGAATTGAAATTAGACATGAAAAGGATGAATAGTAACTACGAATAACTAGAAAGGATTGCTTAGGACCGAGTTGGATGGAGAATGCTGGTGAGCGGTCTATGCTCCTCGACGAGGAGTAACGGGCGTAAGTAAGCGAGTAATGGAACAATCCATATATTGATCGTTTTTATGTGCTCCATTAACAGTAGAAGGACAAATCAAATTATATATATTTTAACTAATTAATAAATATTGGAATAAGTCGTAGCGAACCAAGTACTCTAAGAAATAAAAACTATGGTTTGATTTTTTCTATACTTCATAAAAAAATCAATCCTCTTAAACCAGGTTAGATAACTCTGAAGTTTTAAAAAATCTCATATACACATCAAATCTGATTGTCTTCATGTTCTGTCACTCATTATTTGAGTATTTATATATAATCTGTCACACATTAAATTAGATTCAGGGTTCAGGTCAATTCAACTCATCCCCATGTTCTTCATATCCAATTAAACAATAGGAATCAGTTAAACTGCTCATTTCTATCCATGTTTTATCGTCAAACAAATGTACATTAGATAGGATTAGAAATCAAATTTAGTCAGACGGTTTGTAAACTTCCATGTTAATCAGTCCTCTAGTAAAAACGTTCGTGACATTCTCCTAGATGTGTATTGAATTTTCACAATGGACTAACGTCAGATAGAAAAACATTGAATGATGCTTATCCTACACTATGATTATTGCATGAGGATGTAACTTTAATCAGTTTTCATCACCATAAATTGTATCCATTTCATATTATCTAGTCAAAGCTTATCACTTAAACAATAATAATTCACATTAAAGCTAGTCAACGGTTAGCACATTTTTGCTACTATTATTATTAAGATTTGTGCAGATTAATTAAATTAGTGTCAACCGACTAAAACAATAGAGCTTCAAAATACATCCGTAAAAGAAGATAATTGAATTCAATGGAGTTAGACATAACTATAATGTACTCTTCATAATAAATACGTGATAATAAAAGCATGAAAAACTGGTGACTAAAAATCTCATCATGCTATACGAACTATAATGTTTATATTTTTTAATGGGGAAACGCTGTGAAAACCGCATTATTTTATTTAAAAGACTTCAGTCAGTGACTATTTTGAATCAAGAACTATTATAATTAAAAGTGTTTCTAAAGACATTGTTCATCTACACTATGGTATATTTCACTTAAAAATCCAGATCAATTTCATTCTAAAGAATGAACCCATTTCAACTAATTCGATTTGCCGAACGTATAACGGATTAACGTTTTATAACATAAGACTATCGAGCTTGCCTGACAATTAGGAACAAATATGAGGACAGTTAGAGTTCCATGTGGCAGCAACACTTATTTTAGCTAAAAAAAACTAAGTTCGGCTCTCGACATCTGAAAAAATACTCAAAACAAAACGGATTACCATTTTATAACATAAGACTAGCCAGCTTGCCTGAAGAAATACATTAACTTCAGTAGCAGCGGCAAAAACCCAGAAAACAACGCCGAAAAGAAGAAAATTTGCGCCAACATTTAGAATATTACACTAACTGCAGCTACACAAAAGAAATAGCTGAAAAAACACAGAACGAGGAAAGCCGACCTCCATTGCGTACAAAGAGGGCGGATATAACATTTCCCGCTTCATTCTGATTGGTCGCTAAGTGGACTGCCACGTTTACGAAATCGAGTTGCGTTTAATTGCAGCCCTTATAACACTGACTACTTTTGTAATGTCGGTTATTATGTTAAGCCTGTAGCAAGCCCATTCCATTAATGTATTATTTGTCTACACAACTGTGTTAATTTCCATATGAGTATGATTGAGCGTGTGTCTGCACTTCAATCCCTATTCTATTCCTCATTAGTTGTGACACATAGATAATCAATAATTTATCTACACTTGATTGATACTCAAAAATATATATGAATCTTTTAACACAGACAGACACACTTTCATTTTTGACTCACTCGGTGCTTGCTTGCTGTATGCTTGCGAACTTTACCAAGTTTTCACAATAAACTATCTCTATAACTGATTTTTGGGCTTTTTAATGATCTTGAGTAAATCGATAATTCTACTAGGAGATTAAGCCTGTATTAAATACTCGGTTAATGAGATATCTTCATTTGGAGTCGAATATAGAGGAAATTTATCTCAACAAACTTGGTTAACCTCTACAAGCCCATATACTTTATTCTACCTTTCGAAAAGGCCGATCTATTCATTCTACTTGAGTCATATTTTGACCTTGTTAATTATTCGCTAATCAATCTCGACTTTTTATATGATCGCATATGTGTATGCTCTTCTTATCCCATTCATCACATGTCTGTAACTTATTTTTGTGTGATTATAAATATTGATTGTTGCTTGACTAAATGGAGTTGGCTTACCCGCCATTTCCACTGCGTATCATTTCGCTTCTCTCTGTTCTATTCGTTTCATATACGAAATATATGTATTCAAAAGTTCATTCTCGTTATTTGATTTATTTAATTCCGTTATTGACTAAAACGATTTAAGTTGATGATTATATACGAGGATAGGTGACATATAAATTTCAATAACAATCATTCACACGATCTACTTGTAGTCAGATCCCGGACCACTAAAGTGGAGAGCCCGTCAACAAACATCGTCCGATGTAAAAGACGACAAAATAAAGGGCCCCAATAAACTTTGACTCCTCGATTTAGTGCAGTTTTATTACAAATAAACCAAAATTTAATACAACTAGCAACTGATAATTCTATTAATATTTTTGTTTGGTATATCATGCCTTTTAAATGGTATTTTAAAAAAGACATTTTATTCTGAAGTAATACACGAACGAGTTTCAAGTGAATATTACATAGTAGAGTACATGAATGGGTACGAAATCCTTAACTTCGATCCCTTGGTAACTGCACGTGGTCACTATAGAGAAATCCCACATCAGAATGAAATATCTGTTTATTCCTCCCTGTTTTTTGGTGGTTGTCTAGCCAAAGTCAGCCCACTATCTCTTATTTTTAATCATTATAAAACGAGTCCAAGATAAGTGTACAACAGTTTAAATCACATTAAAATGTTTTCTATTCCTTGCAAACATACATGTTCACATCTCACAGTTTACGTTATCGAAACAGTTGATTAGGCAGTACTTGGACAACGATTTTTGCTAAAACAGAATGAGAAAATTCAATTCAATAATGTTGAGACCACTTATATGTCAACTAAGAAATATTTGATAAAAAAATATAGCTAATATCACTTCTGTACAAGTTGAAATTCTATGAAATACAACTCTACCTAGCAATATTGATTGATATGGTCTTTTATCATTTATCATGTTTTATATTTTTATAGGCTACTGGATATTTTTTTTATCTAGAAACGCTTATGTTATGACAGCTTGACTGTTTTAATAAACATACTGACATATCACAATTAACCTAACTGATAATTTACTTTTAAATGAACCAAACTATAAATTTTAACTGTATTTCAGTATTAAAAAAATATAGTTGCTAGTCAACTAACTGAATAAATACTAAAAAGCAAACTGTTATCTCTGAATAAAATATTCAAACTGAAAAGTATAATCACCGGATACTCGTCAGGTAAAGAGTTGGTAATCAAAGATGAATGTAAAGATCATGGGACTAAAACTTAAGCTTTTTATATTCACACTTGAATTAACAATTTTGCTGACTTGTATCTTTCAATGTTTCCTTGTTATATATATATATATATATGTAACCATTTTTATAAATCAATTCCCCTTTTTTGATCATTTCTCTAAAAAATGTCTTCAGTTTTATATTGGATAGAAAATATCTATTCGAGAAATGCCCAGTTTACAAGAAGTGATTCCTTTAACAAAAAAAGGGAAACTTTCTAGGTTTAAATATAGGTTTCTTTTTTTAAAGAATTACAAGTTGGTTTCCATCGCATACTGATATCATTTAAAGAATCAAGGTAAATAATTTCATTTCACTTATTTTTAACTTAAATAATATTGTTTATATAATGCGAACAATAAGTTAACCTTTTCATCAAATCATTTTGATTTATATGACTTCGGATAGATTAGAAAAATGCTCATTTTTCATTTTATCTATTTATTTATTTATTTATTAATCTCTTCTGTTGAATACAATCCCTGGGAGAAAAAGACATATTTATTCGTAAAACAGTATAATATAATATTTGCCAAACTATTATCAATCTGTTTGAAAGATAAACATTTTGACTGATTATCAATAAAAGTTAAGTTCGAATCAGGCGTCCTTAGTTCACCTACTTGTTTGAAGACAAAAAAGAAATAACGATCAAATAATTTGAAATATTGAAAGGTTTCCTTTATTGTTACTTCAGTTCTAAAAAAATCATCTAATCAATGAAAAATTAATTAAATTGATTAATTTTTTAAAAATTATTTATAAAATTCAATTCATTCTATGTATATTCGGTTAAGATATTCTTTTATAGCTGTCATAAACTGATTTTAACAAATAATATATTTTTTATTAGGAAAACATTTTTTTAGTATAGGGTTGTGGAGATCGTTTTATTTTTGATTGAGAACATGAATCAGTTGATGTAAGAATAATATTGATAATCTGGAAGCACTGGACGGTTGTTTTTTCTACGTATGGTACTGCATTAAGATCATCCACCTAAACTAAAAATCCTCACCATCTCAAGTTTGGGACTCCTGAGCAGTGTACACCCACAAACCCGCTCGCGAGAATTTAACAATCGCCACAACCTCATACTGAAATTTACCATGTGCTCACTAGTGACTAGCTTCGTGAGGGATGCTTTCAGATGATTGCTCACTGCCGAGTATTCACTACCCAGTGTTCCTAAATTGTAATATCAACATTATTATTTCAAAGTATTCTCATATATTACTGATCCGTGTAAATAAAATTAAGAGAACTTAGCAAGTAATTGCATGTTATATACACTTTTTAGGAATATCAGTTACATTTTACTATTATAGATAAAACTATATACCAAATGGTTACACAGGGAAAAAATGTTATTACACCAACTGTAAATTAATTGCTAATAAATTCGTGCTTATTAATTAATGAGACAAAAATTTTCTCCAGAAGAGATGCTTTAAGATTTCTAAATTTAGTATCAAATTATAATTTCTTACCAACCACTTCTACCATTCATTGTCGACTAATTATTAAATGTTCATTTACTTATAAAAATGATTCGCTTTGCTTTTTTCATCCTTTTCTGTATACACAAATATAGAGGAAAATGTTTAAAGTAATTTTAATAATCTATCCTATAATTGCACTGAATACATTCGATTATGCTTTATCTCTATGTTCTATATGGTTTTCTTAACAATTTCCAAGCGTTAAAAAAAATTGTTACAACAGTGTCGTAAGTAAAATATTCACTAATCATTGTCGGCATTTAAGAGAAAATCAAAAGAGATTTACTCTCACAAGTGTCAGGTATTGAATAAGCGGGGAACATTTGAAGATTTGTTATCTCCAATGAATATACTTGTGTTCCACATATTTACTACTGTGAGAATTTTTGTCATATGCATATAGAGGACAGTTCATTTGAAAACTGATTATTTAGTGGTTACTTTTTGTTTATATTAGTACTTACATTTCTGATGACTAATACTAACTCCCTTTTGCTTAAAACTTATGATAATTTATCCGGTTTCAAATTTGATTCAGGCTGTACATTTTTGAAAGTATAAGTTAACATTCGCTTCATTCATAGTGTTACGATTATGAGATTGGTGCACTTTCACAATGATTTCTACTAAAAATAGCTTTTACTTATCAAGGAATCTTGGTTGTCATTATTACTAAATCAATATTGAATTAAAATTAGGACAGTTCGACAAAGAAAATTTCTTTTTCGACGGAATCATTTACTCAAGCTGTACAATCGTATTTATAGTTAATCTACAAATAAAATAGTCTATTGATGATAGGAGGGAGATTACGTCATACCATTAGTTAAAAAAAGTTGTTTAATAATCGAGAATTGAAGAGAGATAATAGGATGAAATTAAATGTGAGAAGAATAATTGTTCATTTAATGAGTATAAGAAAGGAATAGTCGTTCTGGAAATTTTATAAAATTGATCATTTGTATCTGCTCACCAGACAATTACATATAACAGGCACTTGTACGTTGGATACATAGACCATTATTATTAATTTTTAGAGTATTATTTTGCTGGAATATATATATCACTGCTATTAGTAATTTCATCACACTGGTCTATCTTAGTTTTGATCAACCCTCCATATATCATACGAATATATAAAGCAGTGTATCTCTCGTTTTTAAATTGGAAATTCTTGAGTCATGTAACTGATGAATTAAAATTCCACGTTTCGTTCAGTGTACAAAATAGATATTGACGTATATTACAAAATGTTTTCCATTTTGTCTTGATTACCATTTCATGTAAATGGTATAATTTGCACTACATGGTTATTTAATCGTCAGTCTAATTAAATTTTCTCTACATAAGCATCTTAAGTGATGTGCTGATAAAAACTACATTCAAGACATTGATAGTCCTAAAACTATCTAAACATAAATGAAGTAACAGTGA
The DNA here is from genome assembly GCA_946903255.1 of Schistosoma spindalis. Lineage (NCBI taxonomy): Eukaryota > Metazoa > Platyhelminthes > Trematoda > Strigeidida > Schistosomatidae > Schistosoma > Schistosoma spindalis. The sequence continues at coordinate 78,207,617 of OX336416.1, read as the reverse complement.
CAAACGGCCGTATTTAAAAGTATAAATATAGTTAAATAAACCTTTAGGTTATAAAGATAAATTTTAACTGATAGCTACATAATGACGTCTTCATCAACAAGTAGAAATCTTGTTTACGAGATTTATTAGAAAACCGACAGTGTAGATAGTTCAGTAGTTATTACTTAGATTAAATCAACTTTCACCTAAATTAACATTTTTAACAGTTTTTTTACTTGTCTATTTTGGATTAACACAATTTTAAAATGTATATTTCAAATTCAAATCGCATGAACAACAAAATTTGTAGAATGAACTAAATTTATTCCTCATCAGTGCACATCCACGATCCCGCTCGCGGGATTCGAACCCAGGGCCTTCAGTCTCGCGCGCGAACGCTTAATCTACTCGACCACTGAGCCGGCATCCAATGGTGTTAGTGTCTAACATCAACCAATCCACGAAATTGCGCGACCATCTTCCATTGTACTGAGGTATATACCTGTCTCTATCCGACACGGGTTAGCTCCACTGGTCACGGCTTCTCACTAGAACTCCGAGAATTCCCTCACGAAGCTAGTCACTAGTGAGAACATGTTATTATCATTATTGAGATTGTGGAGATTATTAAGTTTATTGATTGAGATCATGAATTCGATTGGTTGATGTTAGACACTAACATCATTGGATGCCGGCTCAGTGGTCGAGTAGGTTAAGCGTTCGCGCGCGAGACTGAAGGCCCTGGGTTCGAATCCCGCGAGCGGGATCGTGGATGCGCACTGCTGAGGAGTCCCATACTAGGACGAAACGGCCGTCCAGTGCTTCCAGGTTTCCGACGGTGGTCTAACATCAGTCGATTCATGATCTCAACCAAAAAACTTAATAATCTTCACAACCCAAATAATGATAAATTTATTCCACTTTAAAATTGATCATTATCTCCAAACAGCCTGAAGTTATTATTTATTGTTTGGAGTACAAATTTACATAAATTAAGAAAATATCATTATTTCAACCTCCCATTAATCAGAATGTCACATTATTATAAAATATCCACATGTTGATGTATTTATGACGTTTTAATGTATATAGTAGTAAGCAAAACATTTCAACTGTAAATATCATCTTACTAATATAAGAAAAGATATCCCTAACCATTAAATCCAATCTTTCAACAACAAAAAAACCTGTCAATCTTACCATAACGTTTTTTGAAATACTTCAGTCAAGTGCCTGTTCACATTTATTTGCTTAACAAAACATTTTATGTTGTCTAACGTTCACATTGAACGCATTCTGTTATTCATTGCTATACTGTGAAATTCATGGGGAAGAATATCATACATTTCAACACTTAACAAATATTTGAATAATCATTTTAACATTTTAATCGTTAATAACTACTATGTAATAACTGTTAATCCTCATATCACCATATTATGAAAGAGTGAAATCCAAATAACAGATTGAGTGGTTCCGTTAGATTAAAAGATAAATTGATCTAGAATATTGACATGGTATTGTTGTTGATGTATTTATCTAACAAAGCAATTATCATTACCTAACTTCAGAGATAATTTAACATGATGAAAAGCTGAAATGAGCTGAAGAAACATTGAAAACTGGGAGTTAGTAGAAGTCATCAATGATAACGTTATGATAAAACAAAGAACATTTTTAATAATGAATAATAATCACATGATAATATGAATTGACTGATGTTAATATATTCCGATCAAGCTATTTGAAGGTTTTTGTTCTGGTTATACAAATAATAAATGACGCTTTACATCATTTTACATGTTAAAATATCTTTTTTTAATAAAATAGAAAATATCAAGAGGTAACATGAGTAGTATCTTAATATATACCTTGAAATTTCCCTTCAGGAATTATATTATTAGTAGACAAAATATCTATCGAATAATAAGAATAAAATGTACCCAAATGGCTGCAGAAACAAATACAATCAAGTGACCCAATAAGAGCAGAGAATAAACATCCATCATCCTTTATTGCTAAACATATAATTGAAACAGGGCATAAGATTGATCTAAACTCGGCTTTTGTGGTATTATATAAAAGTGTAAAAGGACGTATACTAAGGTTTATTGAAGCCTTAGCCATACGAAAATTCAAACCTCCTTTGTGTATTCAAAAACAACATGTTCTTCTAACCTTAAACTTACCCTGGTAATATTGACTTATTATCCAGAGTGATTAGGTTTTGAATTGTGTTCAGATTATTATTATTATTATCCTTATCTCCTCTTACCTCATTTCCAGTCTAGTTGACCTTTTATTTTTATATATAAATGCTCTTAACAAGTGTATGTGTGATCAGATTGTTCTAAATGTATTGCGCTAATATATCACATAGTTCTGATAATCTTCGTCTTCTTATTCCATTATTGAAATTTATCAATGGGACTAATTGCTTTAAACATCTAATTTAGTTATCGCATACTTGTGATAAAACTAATTTAATATGATAAATCACACTTTTTTTTCTCCTAATTCTTTCAATTTACAATCTTTTAATAAATTATTTATATTAGATTTGCCTGAGAAATAATACAGGTTCATTATTTGTATTGTTTTTATTTGTTTTTTTTTTCTATATTGTAGAAGAAATTCACCTGTACATACTTTATTGCTATGATTCCAGTGTTTATTCAAAATCCTATAATGAAATTTTCAACATTAATGCATAATTTAAACAAAACTTATTAAATATCCAATATGTTCTTGTGAAAAGTAAAGTACTTCACTTGTTTAAAATAAATCTAATTTTTTAACTATACTTGTATGTTAATGGAATAATTAATTAACTTTTTGAAAGAAAACATTTCGTTTTTTTTTGAGTTATCTCTCATTTGGAATGACATTAATTGTGTTTAATGTTAGTCATTGGAAATTGGAACATATTATGATGTAACGGGAAATAGTGATTTTCTTTTGTGTGTGTGTGTGTTTTCTTTATCATTTCTTATAATTAACAAAATTCATTGGGCTGAACAATTCAATTCTTATTTTATATGAAAATCATAACCTTAGGAATTTCAAAGTTATACCAATGAAAACTGATATTGGGATAACAAGAAATTTATGAAAATCATCTTCATTAGAGTTAATGGAAATCTACTATATTCAATTCTCAGGAATAGCTTTTTTAGTGAACAAGAACACGAGGACAATCGGATGCATTAGACACAAAATTACAGAGCATCTCAGTGAAATCTGAGAACCATATAGTAAATAGTTAATTTGCAAAATATCAATCCACCGTCTTAAACTTGACTGTTCCTTTTGCAAATATCAATCTTTTGTCTCAGATTTTATTGTTCATGCATTTTTATACCAATTGCGTTCCGTTTCCGTTCTCTCCTTAACGATCTTCTACTAAAATTCATTATATGCCTGACCACCGTTATATACAACTTCTGTGGGTACAGGCAACCCACACCACATCAACCAAGTTTATCTATTCGGCATAACATTATGTTGTCGAATATTTGTCTGAAACTCTCACCTAAATAAAAATATTGAAAAACTGCTAATTTAATGTAAATGTTTCTCGATGTATTGTTTTATAAATAATTCGCTTTACATTTTAGATTATTTTGCACTGAAATCCTTTATGATTGTATTTTTAACTGGACTGCATCTCTTTCTATGTATTGTTCTTGCTCACTTATTCCTTAAATCAATACTATATATTCAATATAGTTACCAAATTTCTGACTAATTTGTAACCAATCAAAATCAGTCAAAGGCACTTAAGAATAACTTTGGAAGTTGTACACACGACAGAATAATTTTTCTAATGTTTAACGCCTATCTAAATACAGTGAATCAAATTAATTCACTGTTGTATTCACAGTGTCTGTTCAGAAACATTACCAACGATCTGAGATCAAAAATCGAAAAACTTAATCTGCTGTTTATCCGTAAAAATGTAAACTAGTTAATAACTTGTGTATTTATAACGCCAATGATGAAAATTGGATAAAAAGTTCAATTTGAGATTACTTACTTTCCATTATTTGATTAAATTGTACTATATTTTTTTACATTTTAGTGGTGCACAATAAGCATCTAAATATTACAAACTGACAAATCAATAAAAACAAATGGACCAACAGAGTTGTTTTCTCTATTGTTCTGAAATATTCAGCAGTGTTCACTAAGTACTTTCAATCCCGACGGTCAGCACAAAACATTTTTGTTCACCAAGTCGGAATTGTACGGTACACATTCCTACAGTGAATTATTGTATGTAGAAAATTTACTATAAAATAACCAGTTTTCGAAAAATCCTCTAGCGATTAAATTTTAGTCATAATTTCAGACACTAAACACCTCACAGGCTAATTGTTTAATACTATTCACCAGACATAGTTTTAAACTTAACGGTTTGGAACTGGAAAACATTTTGAAACTTCACTGGATAATTCAAAGTCATTTCGTACTGTTTGGTTAACAAGTAATATTATTAAGAAAAACAGGAAATACGAAACTGAGAATCCCGAAAAATAAATTGCTGATTCACTCAAAATCATATGATCGTATCACGTGAACTTTTAAAAAGAACAACGTAATTTAAGACGTTTTAATTGTGCTATTTTCTATATTAACTATCCTAAACTATATTCGATTTTGCCCTGGGTAGAAATTTGTTCTCTGTATGTTGTTGATCCTACTTGTAATTAAAACTGATTTATGCAATGTGATTATATAAACAGAAATCCTATACATACAGTAGGATTATAGGAAAAATTGTGATCAATAATAGAATTTTTATTGTGGAAAAATCTATAGTGCAAACTAACAAACGGTGGGTTCATATTCAATCATAGATATTTTCCTGACTCATCAGTCCTATGTCATTGATGTAGTCTGACATTTTGAATTAAGTCATAAAGTGAGATTGTCCATTTCCAAATAAATTAATGAATCTTCACTAATGGCTTAATGTGTATGCTTACATATAATTATCGAATGTTCGACAGAGACCAGTAAAAATACCTGAGTTTTCGTGCTTGCTGACAATTATCAGCAATTTATATTTATTCATAGCTAAGTGATTCCTTACAATAATTATACATGTGACCTAAAAAGATTTCTAGCTGTAACTAATCTTCAGTGAGACTAGATTACAAGCATGAATTGATTGACGAACGATGATAAATATTGTGTTTAATTTCTAAACACTGAAGACTGAAGTTTCTGTTCCACTGACTGGATAGTGTTTTACTATTGTTTAGTCATACAATCGTCAAATAATGTACTGTTGCTCATAAGTTTTATTTATCTGGTTTTCATTCATGCTGTCTTATCTTTACACTTTTCTTTTAAAGAGTATTGAAGGAGCAGACATTTCAAGTTATATAGAATCATCTGTTAAACTGTTCATATCCAATGATGAAAACTTACTTAATATCCACTGATCAATGTATTCAACAGTTGTTTGAATTTCCAGGCATTAAAAGTGTTTGAACGGCAGTTCATTTTATATCGAGTACAATGGAAGTGAATTTATCTTCTTAAAAATTTCTTGGTTGATCGATTGTCTAATTTAAACTTTATTGTAAATTAAGAGGAAAAGTATCAATTTGCGAATAGTTTTTCCTAGATTTCACAGATGTTACAGGTGACTATCAGTTATATACAAACTCAAAATTACATTCCAACCATGTTACACAAAGATGAAATATTATCCCATTTGGACTACTCTATGTGAATTGTTAATTCTTTGGAACAATCAGTAGACACTTAAACTAGATTTCTAAACACCAACTACTTCGTCCTTATATTCAACAGTGTATCCATTTTCATTGCTATTGTTATCATTATCTATCTCATCGCATGTATGTCAGGGGATTGGAAGCAAACGGCAGAAGGTCCTGAACCTACATTTCGTGCTGACTCGTACTCGTCAATGAATTTGGGCTTTTCATGAGGTTTGAACAGATGTTACACTACTTCACAGGTCGATAAGTTACTACTAAGCATTTTGAGTCTTAAGTGCCCTTCTAAACAAACAATATTTTGATTGGTCATTGAGTATTGTACTATGTGATGCTTGTCTAGTCTTTGATGATGACTGAGCTCTTTTGGTGATGTTTCATGTTTTCATATCCTATTCCCAAATAATTCTTAACTACATTTTAATGTTATTCACAGAATAATTTTAACTCTAAAAAACTTGTTTTACTACAAAATGATATCATCTGGAAAACTAATGAGAAACGGAAACTTAAAAATATGAACGTGCTGTTGAATTTCTAATTCATTCTGGTCTGGAACAATTCAGGTTTATGCACCCTCGCTTGTTACCACGATTAAGGCCAATATGTTCGGTTCTCCTTATGAATATAATATTTTTCAGCGACTATTTTGAAATCGATTAATAAACGTTTCAAATTCATTTAATAAACAGAAATAAATCAATCGTACCGTAATGATTGCAAGAGATAAAGGAGTTTGGGTTAATTCCGTGTTTACATAAATGCATGTTTGAATTTGGTCTAAACTTACAATTGAATAAATGCTTGGAACTTCGTAATTTTTAATAATCTCCTATCTGATTTCTTTTTATGATAAATATTTACCTTGAAATAATCCGTTGTTCGCAATTGTTCATGAACTGACGGTAGCGAGTGCTATGTCAAAATAGTTCTCTAAAACGATCACCAAAACACCTAAACAAATTCATCTGAATAAGAGTTTCCGAAGTGTTTACATCCAGTTATTATATCCAGAAAACTATTACAGCAAATATATGAAAAAGATACGGAGTTAATTATAAACTTGGATAAGAAAGTTAATTACGAAATAGCGTTTCACAAACTAAACGATCAATTAACTTAAATTAACTGATAACAGCGCAACGATGAAATCAGTTCGACTGATCAATAAATAACTTGAAAGCTGTTGTAGAACAAAATTTGTGATTACTAATCCGTAATTATTTCCGTGATGCTTTCTACGAAGACCTGCAATACTGCCTAGGATAATAGGTTAAAATAAAACCAGAGGCAGTCAAGATACACAGTATTCCACGAAGTTACTGACTGTTTGTTCCGTGTGATAATCGAGCTCAGTGTTTAGAAATAACTTGTGATATAAATCAAAATAGGCTTCATGGGTACAGATACATCTACCTTTAGTCCTCTAGATCTTGGGTCCCCATATTCCGCTATCTAAGCCGTGTTATCATTTTTTATATGATTGTAGGAAGGATTTCAGTTATCCGTTTATTCACATTATGGAATGGAATTTGACGAGTCTTTGTTATCAAATATACACCTTGTGCTAATCTTTTGAATATAATCGCTATGATATAAATAGGACTAAATGCTTGTCTTACCAGCCACAATCTTATTCTTCACAACTTGGTTCATAATAGCCATTTGGGATCAATAGCTCATTGGAAATTTCAAGTGACAGGCACTGGGTTCGAGTCTCAGTGTGGACATCCAAAGTGAAATACAGGTACACTCAACTGACTATCCCCCAATAGGTCGAAACGTGCTTCCTGGATTCCATTCCTAACTACAATCTTTCTATTCTGCGGTTTCCTTAATACTAAGTCTCTCTCATTATCATTGATGCTGCTACTAATTCGACTTCTTTGCTATTTATCTTGTCAAATTTATCCAATTATATGGATATGGTATCGCAATTTGTGATGATGCACATTTAAACCAGGTCCTAAATTGACTACAACTGACCATTTAGGCACAAAATGAATAAATCAGAAAGGGGAATAATTTATTTATAAATTTCAACCATTCCAAATAGATACGTTTGTTAATAATGGTACGATTAAGAATATAATAACTAAAATTTATCGAGTACAGTAATACAACACGAATCGATGAATCATTAGACTGACGAGAAAATATGCGAACCGTAAGAAACTAAAGTTCAAAGTTATGGGTAAATAATGATAGATCACTGAGTGATTTCTTTGTAAATTAAGTTAATGTAGGTCATTGTGAAAATAAGTATATCATTTTACGGATGATTTTAGAAAATAAATAGAGTAAATGAAATTTATGCATTTTCAAATGCAAAACTATTAAAATGAAATGAATTAGATAGAAGATGACTCATTAAACTTAAATAACATTATGAAGCATAATAAGACGATAATCAGGAGTATTGTATAATGATGAAAATTAGAACCATGATAATGAATACACTCACATCCAACATTTCGGCTATTAAATATTTATCTGAGAAGAGTATGTATTATTATTAGCTTTATTTAATATTATAATTTTGGTACAATATGGCATTCTCAGAACTAAGTATTTCAGCCAGTTTCCATGCCATATTTCTTGATCGATAGTGACCATAGGTACTGAGTGATCGTCAGTTGGATATTAGCATTTCAAAAGTAGACATTTAAATAATATTCATTCTTTTCAATGCACACCGCCAGCCATCACGATGCCTCCAATTGTAAATTTTTGTCATTTATACAATGAAAAGTCGTAAACATTTCACAAACGCACCTGATTAGGTTATACAATTAATTGACATAATGATCTGTTAAAACAAACAAGGAAGCAGATAACTTGTTGAAAAATCTAGATGGCAGAAACAGGTAGTCCAGATATTCAAATGGTTGCCTGGGTGAAGTTTGTGTTAAATTTTTTGGCAGATTTCTTTCCGAACGAACAGATCATATCAAATGATGACTTTAAGGTTACATATTTGTTATAAACTATATACCATTCACTAAATACTACCCTTATATTCACTGTTATTTGATTAGTTCAATTTATCACTGAATGCATTTTAGACATTTTTTTACATCGAATACGTAATTTCTTCAAAAATCTTTTTTTTCTGCCTGTAAAATTCTAGATATAAACACTTGTAATAAAACATCTACTAATTCATTGTTACACACACGTAGTATGAAAGTGACAAACTTAGAAAATAGACAAAATTTAACAAATGAAATTAAGCTTTTTTCCTACTATAAAAACATTTTAGACGGAGATTCTCATTTTCATTATTTAAATCTATTGAATTCAACCGGAAATATAGCTATTAATCTTGCATTTTTTTATGCCCTGTCAACTAATGTGTATGTACTTCAAATACTATAAGTCATTTCCAAAAGAATAAATCTTGATTACTTGTCAGAAAAATACTACCCATTCATATTGTTTTTTTTTACAAATTTCAGAGTCCGTTTAAATACTTATGTTTCTGTGTAAACTACTTAATGTCTTAAGATTTTGTACACAGCTACTTATCATTATGACTTCTTCATCAAGCATCCAGTGTTTTTTTTTATGGCAAAATTCTACACGTGCAATCGGTTTATAAAACCAGTCTCAATAGTTAATTATTTGAATAATGTGATATGTCAATTATTAAAATTTTTAGAACAGTCTAGTTAATATTACCCAGACGATAAAAATACTCAGTGATAATGTCCATTATCGTAGAAGAAGAGAATTTAAAGTTAAAAATGTCCAAGATAACTTTCTAAGGTTTCTAAAATTTAGCATTGAATTATAGACGTCTGAAAACTATCATATAAATAACCTTATAAATTGTAAATTTGTAATGAACGAGAACTCAGCTGGAGCAAACCGATTTATTGTTTTTATGTAAAAGTACACAGTGGCTTAGTGAAATATGAAAATCAAACAATAAATATAATGTTTACTCATCTTCCTTCAGTTGTCCTGAAAATACTTCTTTATTTATCTAATTATGTTGTTTTTCCAAATGTTCTTTTCCCCTTCCTCTCCTCTTTATTTCGGTCTTCTGTTGGCAGGCATTTTACTTCCGATTGCTGCTATGTAGTACTTATATCTATCAGCGTAAACAGCACACACCGCAAATCTATGATTTTTAGTCATACTGAAGCAAATATCAAATGATCTACAAACTGGTCATAGTCACCAATACTCCAAAATATTAGTTATTTAGAGTGAGAAAATAGTTGATATCTTTTTATACAGGCGCCTTGTTACTTATCTTAACTAATTATGTAAATACAAAAAACACCAAGGCGAAAGAAATCAGTTTAATGTAAGACCTCGTTAGTTCAATCTTAACTCTACCAATTCAAATCCATACTTTCTAAATTTACATTAAATAATTTGGTCACTTTTCATGAAACAACTGTTTAGTATACTTAAATTACGATAAATCTCATTTCCGTAAAACTGTCTTCAAATCTATAGCTTTATTGTGTTAATGAACTAATATACTAGTGAATTTAGTTATTTATTTTGTGGCAGAAAATCTATTAACTTTCTTCAAGAGATACATATCACCTCTAGCGAAATATAACCATCAGTAATTAATTGTGAATATGAGTAAATTCAGGTCGATAATATATTGTTTAATAAATACTAGGATAAACAAGGAATTACATATGCTACTCATTACTTATTGTGAAGTAACGTGAATGAGAGTCATGGAACATACTGAATTATATGCAGTAATCCTTTGAATCTTAAGGATGACATAATGACTGAAGACAAACATGATAAGTAATTTTCACCTTGACGTTAATATTATCATCATTATTAATATATTCTTACGTTATTTTTGTATTCATAAAAGTTAGGAATGTGGACCACCAGATGCTAATTGAACAGTCTAACGGCATTACCTCCACGTGACACCTGGATGTTTGGGGTTCGATACCTGACATGGTCATAAGTGGACAGTGATAAGAATTCCCATACTAAGATGGATCAGTTATATAGTTCTGTCTATTGTTCAAAGGTAACTCTGCAAATACCCGGTTATATCATATGTGAATATTCAACTTTGCTTTCTTACTTCCCTGTATTTATTTTTCATATAAAACTGGCTTATTTTTAAAAATGATTTGCTACACGCATATGAACATTTAGATCACTTACTCAAAATAAATCATGCAACTTTTTTATCCAAAAAAGTAAACTAGAATAATACTGGTTGTTATTATTGTATTTCATTTCTATTATTTCCTTAATACGAAAATAAAGCAAATGAATAGATTGCTTAAACTCATCACTGAACAACAACTGATTAAAAAAAAGAACATATATGTATCAAATATACCGCCTGTATACAATAGAATATTTTTTGAACGCATTTACACAATTATCACAAATCTAACCAATTTAATCTCATCCACTCACTTATTCACTGTTTCCTCCACCCGACCATTTATATATCATAAACATTAATACTTTTATACAGAGAAATTCTTGTTTATTCAACAGCAGAAAATATTAATTCCTTGTTTGGTTATTTATTTATGTATTCATTTGTTTGTTTATTTATTTCGCTGTCAATTAATGATGATTTGATCAAAACTTTATGCAAATTTTCATTTCCTTATTTGTTTATTTGTTTGTTCGGTTGTTTACTTTTTTTTCCTTTCCATTTCACGAATAATGTAACACGCAGAAAATATTCAGAAATATTTATCTATTCTACTCTCTCTTTTTTTATGTTGTTGTTGTTGTCCCACTTCGTTTTCCTTTTTTTTTGCTCGCTTCCTTCCACATTGTCCACCAGAATTTAAAATAATTCGGAAGAAGAAACTACCAAAAAAAATAAAGAAAATGATTAATCAACCAATTTACTAACCATCTAGCTAATTCAATTCGCTTAAGTCAAAATTAAAAATTTAACAACTAAATAATTTATTTGAGAATATTTGACGTCACTCATTCACAGTGATTAGGGAAATAAAAATTTAAGGGTACTAGTCAGTTGTTACGTCTTAATCTGATACTATTCAACAGTCCATAACTATGATGCTTAGCTATTATAATAATTGGGATACCTTAAGTTCACTGGAAAAAGCCATATTTCTATTTCACTGGTTGAAATCATGAATCCATTGAAGCTAGACCACCATGGTGGTCTAGCTTCAATGGATTCATGATTTCAACCAGTGAAATTTCTAAAATCTCCACACAATCCCTTCTGATAATATTTCTATTTGTGATAAAATACTATAGTTATTCGGTTCCGTTGTTAGGCAACTGCACCAAATCTAAACGGATGAACTCCATCAGTCACTAACTCTTTTTAGAACGCCATCCAGCACCCAGTCAATTGTGAACACATGATTATCAACAAGGTATAGGCTTTTAGAGATCAGATCAATTTCAAAATGGTTTTTCCTAAAGATAGATATAAACTGCAAATCAAATGAGAGTCAGTAAACAAGGAACGGTGGTGTAAATCAAACAGTACTCAAATTTAGTGAATGGTTTTAGTTTCACTTTTAAGGAATCCTTACGGTTCTGGATTTGAATTCATATATGATCCTTTGTATAGAACCCTTAAAGTTTTTTTAGTTAATGTCCTTCTTTATCGAAGGTCTTTTCCATATTTTGTGAAATAATTACATAACAATCTGGGATTCCTGGAAAGCCTAATGCTTTGTGGTATTTGAAACCAGTAATTTCACTGATTCGATAATTAACATCAATGATACTGATTTCCTTCGCTATGATAGTAATCTAGGGTGAAGGTTTTACTTTTGGCCACCAGAGCTAAATTCCTTAAGCTCCACATTGTATAAGGTAGAGTTTGGGGAGTCTTAAATTTTCTTAAACTATAATTTCATATCATTTGATACTCCCCAAAAGACCATTTTTGCGATTTTGAGTCTGTTAATGATATCTTTAGGATTTAAAATTTTAATGCTAATTGAAAAACATGAAAATGATTATTCAGTAACCAGATTTTGCAACTAATGTTGCATTAATTTAATATCTTAATAACCAGCCTCGTTCATCAATTTTTATAATGGATAAGAAGTCATATGAATTATGCCAAATTCCATCGATCGCTTGACCTGGTACGATTAGTGTGGCCGAGCAATAACTACTGGTGAATTCGGATTATTGATACAAAAAGCCTCCAATAAACGGGTGTCAGAAAAACAGAACGACACATCACTTTTAAAATAAGGATTATTTATTCCCAACTAAATCACGCTCGTTATGAAAATTGTCCATTCAAATATACAGAGCTATAAAAGAAAGCAAATTAGCGGGAATAAATCTTTTCAAGACATTTTTCATTAAAATAATTTAATCTCTTTCAGGTCACAATTGTTTTTGTGTTTTAAATATTTTTTACTCACTAATCTAATGTAGTATGTTTTTCGCTGAATAAGTGGTAAATTAAATTACTATTACTTCTTCTTGCTCATTAACGTGATTATACACTTATTTTAGCTATAGAAAATCCGAAATAAACATAATTCTTCAGACAGTACACCGTTATCAACATTCTGTGAATATATACAAGGTAGAGCTAATATATTAATGCTTGTATATGTAATTCCATCATACAATAGTAAGTCTACAGTTCGAAAGAAGTTATCTAAACAAATACAGTCATTGATGCATGGTTAACGATGATTGAATATCTAAACAACTTTTGGTCATGCCACAATTTAGATCATTAGTTTGCCGAAATACTAAGCCATTACTATTCTGGAGTAGTTTGTTTTAATGTATTCACGAAATAAACTTACTATCATCATTTGTTCGCTACACTGATGGTTACCTACCATCTGAAACTGACTTAAAAATACTTACATCAATGACAGCATCCATTCCAATAGTGAAATTATTGGGACACTAAATATTGGGATCATTGTTTTCACGAAGCATACTTACTAAACTTACCTTCTCGTAGTTATTTTACACCTACATTATCCCTGCTTAATTTAATTTATTCAAATAAAATCTATTTAGGTCAACAGTTCATAAAACAACCTAACACTTGTCCAACGGTAAACATTTTACAGTAACTTCTGCAACTATTGCTGTGTTTTGTTTTCTTTTTCTGGTTGTAGACTAATACAATTACTCTGTAGTAGCACTGGAAATAATCCTAACCATGCATTAACAGGAAGTCCAAGTCCTCCTACGAAGAATTAACGGTTCCCAAATGTTACTTCATATTGTTGAAATTCTGATGAAAACAACCGTATTTTAGCCTACTTATAATTATATCCCTGTCCTTTATATGCAAAAATGCTTTCTGTACCAACCTGATCATCTTTTAAATCAACACACGTTCTGCAATTGCTTTCAGAATACAAATGTATTATTATATCCTACGTAAATCAGAAAACGGGTACAATACGACTGTCAATGTGAATGTCTGTTCACAAAACGATGAAAAATCAAAGTACATGTTGATTACAACATCTGAAATAACAGTTGACAGCACTTAATTTTCTCTTACTTTGATAAATTTTTAAAGGGTTTGTGGTCATTTAGAATGCTAGGAAACGTATTTGTTCTGACCGAACTACTTAGTTGATTTTCAGCTATGTCCATTATCACACTTGACAGAGAATCGCTTGAAGATGTGGAATTATTCAAGACACTGGACAGTATCATCGACGAACAAGGAGGATCGGATGCAGATGTGAAGGCAAAGATTGGAAAAGCAAGGGCAGAATTCCCACAGTTATAGAAGATATGGAATCTAAAACAGCTGTCAGCTAACATCGGATTCATACTCTTCAGTACGAACGTTAAAACTGTTCTACTGTATGGTGCTGAAATTTCGAGAAATATTGCAACTAAAAGTGTTTATAAACAGTTGTCTACCCAAGATACTGAATGTCCGTTTGCCGGATACTACGAGCAACAGCCTACCATGGGAGAAAATAAATCAGCTTTCAAATGAAGAGGAAATTAGAAAAAGACGTTGGAGGCAGATCGAACATACATTACGGAAATCATCAACCTGCATCACGAGGCAAGTGCTTACCTGGAATACTGAAAGAAAACATAAAAGAGAAAGGGCAAAGAACATATTGTGCCGATAATTTGGAGCAGGCATGAAAAGAATGAATAGTAACCGGAAAGGATTGCCCAGGACAGAGTTGGATGGAGAATGCTGGTAGGCAGCCTATGCTCCTCCATGAGGGGCAGCAGACGTGGGTAAGTAAGTATTTCTGGATTGTCTGTTTAGTTAAACGGGGTGGAGTTATTTGATATTGATTAGATGAAAAATTTAGTAGTTGTTCCATGTAAAGAAATATATTCAATTCGATCTGGCATTTTAGTTTAGTGTAACTCGCAAATCATTTCATCACCAATTCTTAAATATTCTCCTTCAAAGAAGTTCGTCCGGATAGTTTTCCGTGTGAACTGGTCAAAAATTTGTATAGCCACCCTACCGCTCCCAAGTAAACTACTCACTAAACATACGTATATTCTCTGGAATTCATTTAAACGACGAAAACCAAATGAAACAAAACGAATTTACGTTATTCTGCTGGGATCTTGCTCCCTTAATGATGATGAAGGGAAGTATGTTTAAAGATTGAATAAAATGATCAATCTTGTGAATACCAATGGCTCTTATCTATCTCTGTGGCAAACAAACTACAAGTTATGCTCACAGTGCTCTTCATTACTCGATCAAACAAGTCACCGAAGCATAAGTTGATTAATTTAACGTTCAACCCAATGGCTTAATTCTGCAGAAGCAAAAAATATTGGCATATGTATTCAACTTAAGTCAACATGTAAAAATATGGTTTCTGATTCGCTCGTCATATTGTTCAGTCACTGTAATAGATGCAAGTTATAGAATAGGAGGTAATAATTGCCCTGGTCAAGTTTAAGAGGCTACATTTAAATTCTTTTTAAACTGTGGCTACTTAATCACTTATAAGTAGTTTGCAAGATATAACATTCTTCTAAGGTTGAATTGTGGTCAGCAGTGGAATTCTGGAGGCTCATTTCATCTTACTGGAGACTCATCAGCTGTATGTTTGCATGTAGAAACTCTAAATCAGTGCCTTTCTCTTGGAATACCGAAGTCTTATCCACTGATTCAACGTCATGGTAAGAATATAACTCATAGACAATCTTTGAGCGATACTAACGTAACGTTGAAGACTTCAAGAGATTTATAGGTTCAAAATAAAGTTATAAATTAGTGAGAACAAGTTAGGTTCGGGAATTTGAGTTAGAGTTTGCATAACGAGCGGAGATCAGCTATAATGCCAGATTTCTATCTAACCAATATGGATAAATGAATTTCTCAATAAAATCCAAGTGGTGCTACCTGAAATCTGATTGGATCATACATAAATCTTGTCCTGGTCAATCTTCCGTTGAACAATATTGATATAAGTGCATTCTGGATGAGCTGTTCCGGCATTTCCTTTTGGCTACTAGTTTGAGTAAACGTGCGTATAATGAAACTTGTAACCAGAGGGCAATATCGATTAGATCAGCTCAGGATTTGCAACTGATAACGAAGATTATTCAAATGAGATCCTTACATTAGCAACGAAAAATTCAAACCATTGTACATATCATTTTAAAAGATACTTTGATTTAAGCATTATTTGTACAAAATCCAGACATTACTTATGAAACATTCCGAACAAATTTTCTACTATCACATGATAATTAACTAAATGAATTGGAACCATTCATCTTTATTAAGTTGACTCAGCACTAATTCACAATTGTTAGCTATATAGTGTACAAACTCCATGTACTCTCCATTTTTAAATAATCGTCAAAACAATGTATAGAATATGTAGGTGTTATTCACAGGACAATAAATTATTAATAATAGTGAGAACGTGCTCAATAGCTTTTCTTGACAAATGAAACTAATAGTTAAACAATCGACATATTTGTGGAAATTATGTTTGCAATAATCTCAGCGATTGAATGTTAAATAATTCCGTTTCCTACAATGAACTTGTCTGGACACTTTCAGGGTAATGTTAGCACCCAGTTTGTTAAACTACTCGTTCAAATATTGACGAATATCCGTATATATATATATATATATATATATATATATATATATATATATATATATATATATATATATATATATATATATATTTGTTTACTTTTATGCTCTCTATACTAACCTGTTAGTTTTCACACTCCACCAAAGAAAATGTCTAAATTCACAACAATGCATTTATTACATATTTTTTGTTCTGATAAACTGTTTTTTCCGAAATCAGTGATTTAACTTCTAGTACTGATATCTTTTACCGGTGGTGTGTTGTAAAATTGTATCCTATTTTGTTAGGAAATTTAGTATCTAATCGAAAGACAATGAAACAAACCAATAGAAAAATGTATATGCGGAGGTTATATTTTTTGTTTGTAGCTTAAACATGTCAATACAATAATGATTGTATGTTGTGGAACAGAATATGCCTACGATTTGTTGGCCAGGACTGTGCTACTAAACATTTTCAGAGTGATATTGTCTGACAGTTTTACACCTTACGGATGCATCTATCTTTAGATAGAATAGTGTTATTTTGAGAGTTCGTATGAATTGACCGATATTGCCGATTCCAGAAACGAACAAAAAAAATACTAACCTGTTCAATTTGATCATAAGATAATAATAATAATAATAATAATAATAATAATAATAATAATAATAATAATAATAATAATTTATGGTTTTCTCTAGCAATGAATTTTCTAACCATAATTGATGCCTGAGTCTTATAACATTATGGATGATTTAATCAAACAGTTTTCACTAAATTTCTAATATAAACAAGGCCAAGTCATTCTTAATCGCCTAATTAGTAGATGGATATAATTATTGGTAAACTTCATAAAGCATTTGTCTGATCTGTAGTAACTTCCCTAATCTGTATTTAAGTGCAATATAATTTATTTAATACTTCCAGTGAAAGATTAAAATTACAGATTGAGTGCAGAAAATTTTATTAATAGCTAGTTCCTCATCATGGCTATGCACCATGATATAGGTTTTACAATCATGCGTAAAATTAATAAAATAGAGCTTATGTTTTCACTCATTTAATCAACCAAAAGGGGTGATTTTGATGGTGAAAACATGCGAATCCATCATCGGACTTATGAACATCATCCCTTATGGTTGACCAAAGGATTAAGGAAAGCAATAAGCTTTATTTTGATGTATTTAGTTTAAAATAATCAGTAGATTTCAAAGTCATCTATAGAATCCTGTCAAACCACATACTTCAAGAGTTAGGATCTTACAGTAGAAGCCATAGAAATACACGTCAATAAACCTGACCTCTGTGTACAGGAAACATTTGAACAGCCTTAACTTATCCTGACCTCCTAATTAGTTGCTCCATTGCTTTTCACAAGAATTTATTTTCAAACTTTTCGATTATGTTCAATCTTAATTTCTAACTTTAATCTCAAGTAAACTGTTCACTGATCCGATTACCAAATTTTCACACCTGTTTTACTGTTTCACACACAAAGTAGTACAAAACACTTAAACCATCATTCTTATTCTTACATAATCAGTATTACCAATTAACCAATAATGAAGTCACACTTTATTTGTGATTTTGCATCCTTCGTGTCACAAACTAATTACTATTTTGTTAAACTGACTCACCACTATTTATTGGATATTAATTTTACATTTCATTGTAAAGCCTACATATTAGTGTAGGATCGTGACGTGGAACCAATTGAAGGGAAATATTTCTTCGTTCAGCCTGTATTTTTAAGTAGAGTTATGTTTTTAGAAACCTAACAGTCTCCTTCTTAGAATGACTACATAATGTCTTCGATAAATCAGTTGCATATTATAGTATTCAGTTTGATCTTTAGATCAGCACATAAATGAACATAAGCTAGCGATTTAGTGAAGGCTTCATCACACCAGCGATTTGCTACCGTCAATAATTGACCTAGGATGGTCGATATTTGAGAAAGTTTGAAATTCTTCCCACAATGCTTCCCGACCGTTTGTGGTGTTTGAATGAACTAATGACTCCTTTGTACTTGTTGAATGTTTGATTTCGAATTCTAAATACGGCACATTCGTTAATGCTTGTGTAGTACTTCTTGATTCAATTGCGTTACCCTGGGATTCTTAGTTCATACTATAATTCAATTACTTCTAATTATCATATTGGCGTCGCGATGGGGCCTGCAATGGAACAGTTAGATATTCATTCGGATTTTGATGCTTATGAGGATTACTTGGAAAGGTTCGAAATCTGGGCTATGACCAAGGGAGATGATGAGAATATTAATATTGTGGCACATTTTCTCACATTCATCGGAAAAGAAGCATATAGCTTAATAAAAATTTTGGCTTTACCGGAAAAGCCCATTTCTCTTCCTTATACAACTCTCAAGGAACTAGTTCTAGACTATGCTAAGTATACAAATTTCGAATGCGGTAAAGGGAGATTTCGTAAAATAATTCATGAGGATATAAAAAATTCCACCACATTACGTCACCCCATCCCAGTGCATACTCAAGATTATGCGGATAATTCATTTAGGAATTGCGATGCAGTTCACGAGGATGGGAACAAGTTTGGTCAATGTTTGTGCTGTGGCAGGTTCCACTCTTTTAATTCATGTAAATTTCGTAATTCTAAGTGCTTTAAATGTGATGTTGGACATATTCAGTCAGTTTGTAATATTACTGTTCATCTTGCTGCAACTAATATTAAGTCTTGTGATTCTGATTCTATTAAGTTGAGTATTTATAATGATCATTTATCTTTATCAACGATTTCAAAAGACGGTTTAGAGTCATATAGCAGTTCGGAGTTAAATGAAACTCAGAATCCTTGCGAGACAACAATTCCTAATCAATCAACCTATCAGATTTTTAATGTTATTGTAACAGATATGATTTTTCCTAATGATTCACATGTTTCTGATGAAATTTCTCACATATCTGGTGAAAATATTTCGGATGAACCTAATCATGATCGAAAACCTGATGTAGTTTTGATTGATGCTGATTTTTCTAATGATCCTTTGCTCTGCAATGACATTCTTAATAAATTTGAGGAAACCATTTCAGAAGAATCAAATCTTGATGTCATATCAAATATTATTTGGCCTCATGATGCATTTGTTTCTTGTGAGAAACTTGTTCGATGCGAAGCACGAGTAATAAATGAGCTGGATTCCGATTACAATTCAGATAATTCCATATCAACTGTTGTTTGTCCTTATCATAAATTCACTTCCAATGTTTACTCTAGTCAAATTGAGAAAGATGTTTTAAATGAAGCCACATTATTCATAACTTGGGGATATAAAGATCCGACATTATTTCGTGAGGGAGGATAGTCTATGGTTCATATCCTAGGTAGTAGTTTCAGTATTCAACCAGCATGGTGATTGTTCACAAACCCAGAAATCAAGTGAGTGTGTTCCGATTTCAGTTGTTAATTCTAATACTAATGAGTGCATTCTAAATAATACAGAGTCTTTATCCAATACATTGTCGGACAGACACAGCATGAATTTGAGGAGAAGACGTACAATTGATTACAGACACTTAGACTCTAATTTAAGCTGTGGCGGATGTGGTGTTTGAATGAACTAATGACTCCTTTGTACTTGTTGAATGTTTGATTTCGAATTCTAAATACGGCACATTCGTTAATGCTTGTGTAGTACTTCTTGATTCAATTGCGTTACCCTGGGATTCTTAGTTCATACTATAATTCAATAACTTCTAATTATCATACCGTTGCTGCTACCTTGACGTGGTGGTCGGGTTTGCCTATCGTGATGATCCAATCGAGCTATACTAGTTGGAACAATCTTACCTCAAAGTTCCATTATGCCAGACAAACTAAACGCAAAAAACCAAAGGTCCGAAGCGGAAGTCGTAGCGCTAACTGGACAGAGGTGTGACGGCAGTAAGATGTTTCCTTCAGACAATCAGCATGACAATGATGCTGTCTTCCCACAAGGGGGGATGGAGTTAGAAAAGGTAGACTCTAGAAATACACACCTCGCCCTATCCCAAGGATACCTGTCCCCGGAGGTAAGGTCCCAAATAGTACAGAGCTAACACAAAAATTACTCACAAAATTGTCGTGTGTAAACGACCTCAAGCAGTTGACCCACGAGCACTGCGATCACGCTCTCAGGTCCCTAAGACCACCCCTAACCCAATTTCATTTCCAGGTACCTCCAGAAAAATCCTTCCACGGTGTGGGCAACCGGGATGTGATAACTGCCCTCTGGTGTGTGCTGTGTCCCCGGAACACGCATACAGCATCCTAGTGTGGTCATTCACTTGACCCCACTCTGCCAAAACAGAGAACCGAAGAGATAGCGACCCGATGGCTAGTTCTCGTGGACTGGCGGGTGTAGGTATAGCACTAAGTACGAGGGCAGAACGAGCACTAATAGAGTAGATCCCCGTTAACAGTCGCCTATGTGCTGTTCGACTAAACAGCTCCATAAGAACTCGGAAGGATAGGGACACACATAGTTGACTTCTCGTCATTTCTGCCTATGCTCTCACTGACTGCAACCTGGATGAAGTGAAGGATGACTTTTACAGAAAGCTTTCTGGACTTTTTCAAAAAGTTAAACCCACAAAGATAGTGCTCGTAGCAGGTGACTTTAATGCCTAGCTAAGTATCTCAAACCCAACAGAAAGATATTTAAGTGGGTATTTTGGTATTCTGGTTCAATGAACAGATAATGGTGACCGTCTGCTGCAACTGTGAGCAGATAATTGTTTACTTTTGGCAAGCTCTAATTTTAAGCATGAGGAGAGACATAGTCTAACATGGCGACCTCCTGCACCAAACCGACGATGGACTCAAATAGAACATATTGTCATCAGTCATCGTTCAAGATGCTCGACAGAAGACTGCCTCTCGCTCTGCAATATGTGTTTAAACTCTGATCATGCTCTAATATGAAAACACATTCACTTGCACCTCATTGGACGCAGAAAAGCCACGTTAAGAAGACACATTAGAGTTGAACTCAAAGATGAAAAGCCAAAAGTAGATTCCAGTAACAACTGAGGTCACACTTAGGTGTGTAGATCATCAATGTCGAAATGATTGGAGGCCTACTCGAGTTAGACGTGAATGGTGGGACAAACAAGCTAACGTTGAAGTCACACCTCGCGGTCAGCACCTTACGTGGATTACCCCATTGACGTATCAAGGCACTATAGATGCTTTGAAGACTGTACAACATAAAGGACGTTATTACAAAAATACATTAGTTAAATTAGATACAAGCGAAGGTGAGACCACTGTCGCATGGGCCAGTCCATGACGTACTATTAACTGATGCGCGTTGGTTGTCCTTTACCTTGATTAGAATCGATGATTTGTTCGATATTCAATGACCCAACTGCCGGATGATTTGGCTAGGGCTAAGTGGAATTTCACTGGACTTACAGGTAGTTCTAAAAACGAGACTGACCCAGATGTTGCTTGGAAAGATACACGAACATCTATGGAAACAGCAGCAACATCTATTAGTGATTTGGACCAAAGGGTCATGAAAAACCCGTAGATTTCTGCCGCAACTTATACACAGATCGACTGTCGTAAACTCGTCCCATCAGGCTCCCAACACGCTGATCTAGTTTAGCCAAAAACTAGGGAACGACAGCGATCTGTCGTGGGCAACGAAGGAGATGGATAAGGTAGCAGCTGTAGGTAACACAAAACAGCTTTTCAGACTAATAAAAGAAACTGGAATAATCAAGTCAAGTGTAAGTGATAAGATCTCCGAAAAAGACGACACTCTTGTCTGCTCACAGTCCAGATGTTTAGAACGACGGGTAGGACACTTTAGGAAGCAGTTCGGCCGTCCTTCACCTACTCTACAACTACCCTCCCAGACAGTGTGAACGGAACATTGAAGTAGGTCCCCCAACTCTAGCTGAAGAGCAGCTGGTCCACATGGATTGGCCCCAGAAGTCTTTAAGGATAGTGGTCTAGTTTTAGCGATTAGGTTGACTAATATTTTAGTTAAAATCTGGGAGTTGGACGTAATTCCATCCGATTGGACGAAATAACTGTTCGTCCCAATATATAAGAAAGGATTAAAATTATCCTGTGATAACAATAGAGGGATTAGTTTGACTAACACAGCATCTGAAATACTAGCCTCAATAATTACCTGGAGCCTAAGACTCGTGGACTGCATACACGAGAAAATCAGGTTGGCTTCAGATCCTGTCGTGGCTGCATCCAACACATTCACCATTTATCAGGTTTTAGAACACAGGCATGCTTCTCAGCGTCTGACAAAGGTGGTCAATCTTGACTTAGAAGCAGCATTTGATTATGTAGACCGAAAGAACTACATAAACCTTGTGAAGGCTCTTTACTCGAACACTGCTAGTCGAGTTAGAGCTTATGGTGAACTTTCATCTGCTTTCGCAACCTCAAGTGGTGTCCGTCAAGGCTGTCCACTTTCTCCATTTTTCTTTAAGTTCATCATGGACCTACTGATGCAAATAATGCTGTCGCCGACTGAATTCTCGGGTATTGAGCTCCTTCCAGGAGGTCCACTTATCGACTTCGAATACGCAGATGATATAGTCCTGTTTGGTGAAGAACCTGATAAAATGCTGAGTCTTTTGTTAGCACTGAGTAACAATGCCAGAATGTCTGGAATGTGTTTCTCCCTCTCTAAATGCAAGTTGTTGCGTCAACACCCGAACTAATGATAGGGAGTGAAGTAGTTGGACGCGTCGACAACTTCACTTATCTTGGAAGTCTGATCCGCCCCAATGGGTTGGTTTCTGGCGAAATTTCACAGGTTCAAAAAGCTCGTTTGGCTTTTGCCAACTCACATCACTGATATGACGGGACGAAAAGTCAAAATTAGATTGATTTACTCTTTACGATTTTTTGTTCAGCATTACTTCCGTTTTAATTCACTGTGATGGTTACCAAGTATAGTACTTGTTTTGTTTTCCCGTATGGTATTTTATTCTGTATATCATACGATATTCTTGTACTAAATAGACATGAACTATTCTCACCATATGATTTGTTATAACTAAGTATTTTTCATATATCATTTTATTGTAATTATTGATAAAAAATGGGTGTATGAATCAATATATAAATAAGTGTGTATTCCGGACTAAACATGTGGTTGTTCGTACTTCTGTGTGCTTGTGGAACATATTTCTCTCTTCCAAACTTGGACCTTCTCTAGTTAGCTGGGCTGGGATGCGTCAGAATAGCTAGCTTATTGGTCTTTGGTCAAAGTCATTGTTCCGTTCTTAAATTAGGTAGACCCGTAATCTCTTCAAACATAAAAGTCACCCATGGCGAAGGCGGAATATCCGACTATCAATTAAGAGACGAGTATACTGTGCAGTAGTTCGTTCTGTTCTACTTTGCGGCTGTTAATCGTGGTCATTAAGAGTAGAAGATACTCGTAAGCTACTAGTATTTGATCACAGATGTCTAAGAAATATGGCTCGCATCTGCTGGGATCACCAGGTAAGTAATAGTGAGGTTAGACACGGAGTATTAGGGAATGAAAATAAATTAGTTGATGGGACTGGGAATTAACATTGACTGAGACGGTTGGGCCACTGGTTATGTATGCCTGAACACCGATTAACACAGAGCGTAATGCTGACTAGTGTTGGAGACGGTTGAAAGAACGTTAGGGATGGCCAAACAAAAACGTGGCATCAGTGCTTAAAGTCTCTAACTTCTGGTCTGAGCCATGTTGGTAGATGCAGACTACTTGGTTGGGGTCCGCGTGACTATCGTAACCAATGGTTGGAGATTCTGGATGACATCACTCAGAATCCATCACAATGGTATCGGTGTATACACTATGTTTTCCCTTAAACTATGAGATTAAAATTACTTTATACCTTACTTTCTAATTATTTCTTCCTGTGATATATACTTATACCCAATCATTCTTTTATATATTACCACCATTGAGTTAACTACTTCTATGAATCCGGTGCTCATCTTGCTGTGCTAATGAGGTATGGCAAATTGGACCGATGTATATATGTGCCTGGTCCTACGTTGTAGCTAACTGAATGCTTCCTTACTGACCTCTACTCAAAAGTTATTATAAACCATGACAGTTAGACGAAGTGTATACGAAATTTCTCTTATAAATACTTTATTATTAGTTCCATATCACAATAAATAACACTTCCTACTTTGTTTCTATACCCTATTTCATTCAGCACCCAGTCACTTGATAGTTCTGATTAATATAAATCTCCATTCAAGTTCATAAGTTCTCGCTTTCTCTCTCTTAGTGTCATTCTAGTAGTGTCTAACCCAGTAATTTGAAAACACCACGTATCATTATGACTTGCTACTTTAAATGTCAATCAAAAAAGCGACAGATCTAATTAGAACTATGACAAGTTTAGTTATTTGTGTATGATGTAAACCAGAAATCTGAATTCATGACTTCATCAATTAAAATAGTTAGGTTTCACACTTATAAATTCAAAAACACCATATTCCATCCGACGCTAGAGCTGAAATTACACTAGTTGACTGGATCCATCCTACTTACTACTTATGTACTGTTGTATTAAACGGTCCGATCGAAGTTAAAAGAGAATTAAAGCAACGAATTCATTTTATTGCATCTACTTACCTTGAAAACACAAACATTGGTACAAGGAGGCACCAAATAGATATGCGCCACATAAATAATTCGATTTGTGTGGGGGCTGGGATATTGCCCTGGTGCCCAAACAGAAGCCGGATTGCAACCCACATACCACGGGCAATCTTTATCAATAACTGAATTACAAACATAAACTGCTCCTTCACTCAATCGTTAATTCATGCTATCGAGGCTTGTCAAATTCAGATAAAAAATAAAGGGAGACAAACTATTCGTGAAGCTCGATCCGTCGAATAATAACTTGCAGTTAAATGACCTAAATGGTCAATAATCCCTGGTTAGGTGGATGAACTAGTCATTCAATTTTTAAGAAGTCATAATAACCGTTTTCCACAAGCAGTACATATTCAATGAAGAAACCGGAAGAAATTGTTTATTCAGAAGTGTATTTTAGTCAGAAACAACCAATAATTGATTAAGTAAGATTAAGTTTATATGAATAAAGAGATTTAATCTAACTAAGCAGATACCGATAAATAAATCACTTAACACTAGTGACTGCCCTAACTTAACGATTAGTTTTTGGGTAAACAAATTAATCACCTTATCATCATGAACTGATATCACAGCTGGAGAAATATTGAAGATTAACATACAACGTTAGACACCTGTCTAATCTTGGTTTAAGGCTTTTTATCACCGTGTAAACAAAGCTGCGGATGCGAATGAATCAGGATTAATCATGAATGGAGAACGAGGTTCAGATGGTTAAAATTGATCAAATCAGTACCAATCAATTGATGACATAAAATCCCTACATATGAAATGTTGAACAAAAGAGTAAACATGATTAAAAGATAATTGGGAGATGATCTATTGAATGGTATATATTTCACGGGTCACTCAACTGACGATGAAATTATGACCTAAATATCAGACTTAACTCATTCTTTCGTAATCATCTAAACATTCAAGTCTTGCTATGAGAATTACACTTTTAAATTTATAGATTTCATTTAATCAGAAACACTCATCAGTTGTCGACTTCAATGAATGATTTTTGTCAATAAATAACAGCTGTTCAATGTGTATACTACAGAAGTTAGTGACACAGAAGAATGTCGATCCTGAAGCGACAAATTTATTAACTGTTTATAAACTCGTCATCATCACATATGGTAGACCGAACAATCTGACAAAAATGACATAATCAGAGGGTTATAGTAATCGCTCCATGTTGACTTTAAGCTGAAATACATGGGAATTGCAGAGAAAATAGAAAAGTGAACAATAACAAAAATTAGACCAATATACAATGTCACTAGATGAGGTCTGAAAATAAAAAGAGAATTGGTACGTCAAATTGATGGGTGTAGAAAGGATCTCTCTACAACTGAAGTACAAAATGATAAATATTTCAGATAAACTAAACAAGAAAAGTAAATCTATTATCCACAATCACATACAAACTGACATCATTGTCTTCGCTATAGATGTTGACTCGACCAACTGCAACATTCACATTCAAGTAAATCCTTCACCTCTATAAAATAAACATTGTAGAAGAATGGCTAGATCTAATCCAATCTGTAGTAAACCACACATTGGAAACTGTAATGGAGCATTTTCTAATATGAAATAAATTGTTTTGAATATATCACCTGAAGTCCACATTAACACCATTGAAATACTGAGAATGACAAAAAACGAAAGATAATAATATCAGTTTGAATTTGTTAAATTTAAGACAATTTGTTGACAGTCACAAATGAAAAGTAATCTACTTTTAAAGATTTGGTGGAACAAGTTTCTAACTTTCAAAAAGTGAAACCTTCGACAACTCAACACATGATATGAGACTAAATCACCCATCCTACTTGAGACTAACGTATATCAATCAAATCATGATCAACAGTCTGACTACTAAAAGCTTTCCAGATTTCAACTTTGTAAATCTGATAATGATGATAGAGATAGGCAAGTTTTACATTAATTTAACATGTTTAGGCACGGTTGCTCGATCTTAATATTCCTCCCCAACTTTGCCATCGATGACGTTCTGGAAACAGCTCTGATGGATGGAAGTAGTGGTGATGTGGATCTGCTACCTCGAGAAAGACTTTTCGACCTTGAAGATGCGGATGATATCGTCTTACTGCCTTACTCACCCTCCACTCTCTATCTCTTCACAGCATCATTGTTGTGTAATGCATGTGTATTTAGCGCCTCCCTGCACCAATGTTTATGTGTTCAAATAAATAAATAATAACATTATTAAGTTTTTAGAATTAATCCAACATTTGGTAGATGCACTTTCATTATCATGGTCCTAATTTTCATTTGAAAATGCATAAATTTCATTTATTTTATTCATATCCTAACATCATCAATACAATGACTTAAATTAATTGAATTCAAAGAAAAAAACTGTATTTAACCATGAGCCGGACCGGTAACCTTTATTAAGGCATCTCAACATGTTTACTGACAAACAAGTTACTTATTACCTTAATTATTTCAGATATCTATTGAATTCGGAAATATCGACATCGGACTCTAATTCAGTCAGCCAAAGATACGGTGTACATCACAGTGTCGATAGTTCTCTTTTAGATGTCGTGCGATACCATATGTACGAGTTATTCGGGGATCCTTAACCCAGATAAAACAAGTGACACTGTTTTCCAAGGCCTCCGTGACGAAAATTACCTTCAAATAATTAAATCCGCATACATTTAAATGTGACAGCATTAAAAATCAATTAAATTGCACACAATTCAAATTCAACGAGTTGCTAATGTAATCAATAGAACAAATAAATTGAAACAAAATTAGACCATTCAAAAGAATCTTTTTTTACTTAATGTGAAAAGCAACCAAACAAAATCAACAATAACGATAAAGTGCAACTTAAAAGGCAAACTTTAATGAATGAGTCGTGAAATAAAAAAGTACGTAAACCAGGACAGTTAGATTAAGATTTAATTAGCTAAACAGTATTTTTCTAGAATTCTATACAATTATATTAAATTCTAATTGATCGGTATATATATATGCATTCAAAGGGAATTTCACAATACTTATAGAGCTTCGCAAGATAGTTCGATAAATGCCAAAAGCAATCACAATTCATATTGATTCTACAAAATGTTACAATTTAAAATATAAATTTATTGATAACCAAGAAATGAACTATGTTTTAATAAGACAGTCGTGAAAGATCAGGGTTATATGTGATTTAGTGCTCTGTACTATAAACAGATAATTAATTTCAATATCTAGATCATCTGCATCCCGAACAACTAAGAAATGAAAACAACATTTCTGGTTTATTTTTTCAGTGTTAACATTACATTCCTGAGAGCTAGACATGTGTGTGGCATATATCCATGCAAGTAGAGCTCCTAAAACCTAATATTCAGGATCAACTGGAGCATTTATTTAAACCAACATTGTCAGTGAATTAACGAGAAACACCCAGTTATATCTTTCACCGATCCAATCTCTTCCATTGATGCAAAGGCCAAACATCATTTCATCCTCAGTATCAAGGTTGGTTCCATTTCCACTGTTCGTTTGAACTTCACTTAGATTAATGTAGTAATGAAACCAGCGAAACTGATCCATAAAGTTCACTAAGTTTTCCCCCTATCCAAACGTTACAACTCAAGGAAATGTGGTAAGTAGCCTCTATTTGTTATTATTTAATCTAATTTGTAAGGATTCAATCTAGTATCCCTGTTTGTCTGGCTTAAAAAGGTTTAGATGGTTCATCAAGAGGTTTGTACAATAATAAATGTCAGTGAGAACTTCGTGTTAGTTATGTCCATGACTAACCAATCAAATTGTTGCTTAAGCTCCCACCAAATCAATCTGTGTGTGTTTGTAGACTATCCCCGTTGTGTATAACCTGCCAATTGAAGGACATTATTATCCTATTATATTAGTGTGACTCATTCACGCAATAATGATCGGTATGTTTATGGGTTTTACTTAATGATTATAATTCCTTTAATTATTGTACTAATCTAATTGTTTTCACGTTTAGAAACAGATAAAGTTTAAAGCCAAGTTGTCCTTGTTTTGATCATAGCTTTCACATAGACTCTGGGGTCACCAGTATCGCGTTTACAGTTCTAGCAGAATGTCTGTAGGACAAATTAAATCCTACCAAGTTTCGATCAGTATCTCATCAAAAATTCATACGGAGAATCATAAAACTGATCTGATTCCTGAATAATCTCCCCACTATTCAGAAACTCATAGTGATGACCAGTTCGCAGGAAACAGCTACCGAACGGATCCCCTGTTAGAGTTAGAATTACCTAGAGTACGTTTAGCTCAGACAGAAAAAGAAATTGAGTTGGGAAGGTTATGTCAAAAGGAGAGAGAACATTATAGTCAAGTTATGGCTGGCAAGGTGACGTCGTACGAGTCTACATCTGCCCAACATGCAGTTGATCTTTCTCCTGGAAAGGACTGAATAACAATGATATCTAAAGCTTTAGACCTACCAAAAAGAGAGATCATGTTTGATGGTAATCCCGTGAACTTTTGGAGTTTCATACGGAATTTCGTAGAATGCTTCGACGAAAGTGTTGGAAGTCGATCTAGGTTAAATTATTTGATTCAGTATTGTGATGGTGAAGCTAAATCTACTACTGTTCATTGTGTATTGCTCGAACCAGAAGAAGGCTATCGTAAGGCGTTAGAGCTTCTCGAGGAAGTATTCGGTGAGAAGCACATCTTAGCCCATGCATTTATTGGTAAGATGCTGAACATCCCTGCTATTAAGGGGACTAATCCAGATAATTTAAGAAGACTATCTCATGAGATGTAGATTTGTGAGCTAAAATTCACGCAGATGAACAATGTATCCAATCTGAATTCTACAAAGACTATCGAGAGCATGTTTTTGAAACTCCCACCACACTTACAAAGAAAATGGGCGAAAGTGGCATGTAGAATTCTTAAGAAGGGTAGAAAGCCTTTATTTAAGGACCTTTGCAAATTTGTGAAGGAGCAGTCGGATATTGTTAATACCAGATACAGACTACTTGTCAGTGAAGATCGTTACAAACGAAACTGAAGGCAGTCGGTTGTTGTTACTAAAAGAAACCTTGATTCAGAGTATAAGGCGAGTGTCATTCGCTAACGCGAGTGGGTCTGATGTCGCTCCACATGTAAGATCAAGCACCTTTAAGTTGTCACGTTTATTATGTACTGGAAACCACCCCTTAGACCAATAAGAAATGTTTAGAGATAAGGATATTACTGAAGGGATAGAGCTTGTATTAAGGGAGTTGTGCGGTGTCTGTCTGAAGGCGAACCACAAAGCGAGAAACCGTCGGGCACCGAGGTCATGTGCCGTCGAAGGATGTGGCCGGGGACACCACACCTTGTTACACAGGAAGCGGGAAGAGTAGAGAGACAGTAATAGTAATGTCCATACCAATACCCAACTCTGTACGAAGGAAAGTGCTAGCGTGTACAGAGACCAGTAGCATTTGAAATAGTACCTGTATTGGTAAAAAGTGGAGAAAGGGCGGTACAGAATTGCGCTTTCCTAGATAGTGGCTCAGACACTTCGCTTATTACAGAAGATCTAGCTAGAAGGTTGGGTTTAGAGGAAGAATTCAAGACGCTTTTATTGAAAACGCTGGATAGCCAGTCCACATTTCATTGTAAGATTCTTCTTCATCACTGAATTTCAAAGGTGTGGAGAGTTGAGAGATTACCTATGTTTCATGGAACGGTATCAACAATATCTCAGATGGCATCGTGGTCTCACTTGCGCGGTGTGACCCTTCCAAGAATTGACAACAAAGACGTTAAAGTACTGATAGGGTACAATGTACATGAGGCACATGCGATAAAAAGGAGAGCGGGAAAACCTAAGGAATCATACGCTATAAAAATTCCTTTAGAGTGGACGTTGTTTGGACCTTACAGTGAGACCACGAGAAATATGGGTATCGTAAATTATCAATTGTCTAAAGATGAAGTAGAGGCTAGATTAGACCAATTATATAAGATGGACTTTGAAGAAGACCCGAATCAACGTGCGCCTATGTCGGTTGAAGATCGTAAAGACTTAAATGCAATGTCCAAATCTATACAGTTAGTGAACGGGCATTACCAAATAGCTTTGCCCTGGCGTCACCACCAAAGTCTACATAATAATAAAAAACTAGCGATGAGTAAATTAAATTCCTTGAGAAACCGGCTCATCCGTCACCAGAGATTGCATATAGAATGTTAATGTGATGGCATAGTATGTTGATCGGGGCTACGCCGAAAAGGCTACAGAGAACCTCATTAGATGTCGGGTTTGGTATTTACCGCACTACCCTGTCTTCCATCCGAAAAAAACTAATAAGGTAGGAATCGTATTCGACTGTGCAACACAATACGCTGGGAAGTTTCTGGACAAAAACTTGTATTCTGGTCCAGATTTAGTTAACAATCTGGTAGATGTCTCCACCAAATTTCGGTGACGGCCAATAGGTCTCACGGCAGATATTGAAGCTGTTTCATCAAGCGATTGTACCGCCACAGGATCGCTATGCTCTTAAATTTTTATGGTAGCCGTAGGGTGACATAAGAACTGAACCAGAAACTTATAAGATGAAAGTACATTTGTTTGGTGCGACCTCCTCACCAAGTTGCGCAACGTTTGCTTTAAAAAGAACTATCACACATAACGAGGCTAGGTTTCCCGAATGTATTATACAGACAGCAAAGGAGCAGTTCTACGTTGACGATTTATCAACCAGTGTTGACACGTTAAACTCCGCCAGTAGCTCTCCTAGAGTTACTGCTGGTCCCAAACCCGGGTAAAGGAAGAGGGTTGGGCATGGAGTTAGTGTCCCCATCCCGTAGAAAACTAACTCGCTAAAAAACGCTAACCAGAAAAAATAACTTAAACCATTTAAACTCTGCCCTGAGAGTTAGGTCTTCATTTAGAAAAAATATGACACCTCATGGACTACATGAACTGGGAGAGAGAAACGAAAACGGGGAAAGATTTGCAAATCTGTGTGCATTCAATAAATTGGTCATAGGTGGCACAATATTTCCACACAAACGTATACACAAAGCTACATCGATCTCACCGGACCACACCACACCACAGAGAATCAGATAGATCATATTTGCATCAATAAAAAGTTCCGAAGGACAATGGAAGATGTGAGAACCAGGAGAGGAGCGAATATAGCTTTAGATCACCACCTGGTTGTGGCTAATTTAAAACTGAAGCTAAAGAAGAACTGGACAACTGGACAAACAGCACTACAAAGGTTCAATACAGCCCTCCTTCGAGATACCAACAAACTCAATGAATTCAAGATAGCTCTCAACAACAGATTCCAAGCCCTACAGGATCTACTGAAGGAAGAAGAAACTACTATGGAGGACAACTGGAAAGGTATCAAAGAAGCATTATCTTCAACGTGTCAAGAAGTTCTGGGCCCCAAGAAGCATCATCACAAGGAATGGATCTCGATAGAAACACTGGACAGGATCAAAGGAAGCAAAAACAAGAAGACAGCAATTTACAACAGTCGAACACGAGCAGAGAAAGTCCAAGCACAAGCTGAATATACAGAAGCAAACAAGCAAGTGAAGAGGAGCATTAGAGCCGACAAGCAGAAATACGTGGAAGAACTCGCAACGACGGCGGAAAAAGTTACAAAAGAAGGAAATATGAAACATTTTTACGATACAACGAAGAAACTAGCAAGGAAATATACTAAACCAGAGAGACCGGTCAAAGACAAAGAAGGCAGACCAATCACTGAAATTCAACAACAGAGGAACAGATGGGCAGAGTACTTCGGGGAACTCCTGAATAGGCGGGCCCCAATGAATCCACCGGACATCGAAGCAGCACACACAGATCTTCCCATAGATGTCAACCCACCAACGACGGAAGAAATCAGAATGGCCATCAGACAAATCAAGAGCGGGAAAGCAACACGACCCGACAATATACCAGCTGAAGCGTTGAAGTCAGATATCGAAGTAACTACAAGCATGCTTCATCTTCTATTCAAGAAGATTTAGGAGGAGGAACAAGTGCTGATGGACTGGAAAGAAGGACACCTCATCAAGATTCCAAACAAAGATCTGAGCAAGTGTGAAAACTAGAGGCATTACACTACTGTCAGTACCAAGAAACGTCTTTAACAGAGTGTTGCTGAAACGTATGAAAGAGGCAGTAGACGCTCAACTTCGAGATCAACAAGCTGGGTTCCGCAAGGATCGGTCGTGCACAGTCCATCGTCGAACAATCTTTTGAGTGGAACTCATCACTGTACACCAACTTCATTGATTATGAAAAGGCATTTGACAGTGTAGATAGAAGAACGTCATGGAAACTTCTTCGACACTACGGAGTTCCTGAGAAGATTGTCAACATTATCCGGAACTCATACGATGGACTACAGTGCAAAGTAGTGCATGGAGGACAGCTGACAGACGCATTCCAAGTAAGGACCGGAGTAAGACAAGGCTGTCTACTCTCTCCCTTCCTCTTTCTTCTGGTGGTCGACTGGATTATGAAGACCTCGACATCTGAGAGAAACTACGGCATACGATGGACAGCTCAGAACCAATTAGACGATTTGGACTTTGCAGATGACCTAGTTCTCCTATCGCATACACACGAACAAATGCAGATAAAGACAGCCAGCATAGCAGCAGTCTCTGCATCAGTAGGCCTCAACATACACAAAGGGAGAACCAAGGTCCTCAAATACAACACGGAGAACAGCAATCCAATCACACTTGATGGCGAAACTCTGGAAGATGTAGAATCCATCACATACCTGGGAAGCATCATCGATAAACAAGGAGGTTCAGATGCAGACGTAAAATCGAGGATTGGCAAAGCAAGGGCTTCATTCCCTCAATTGAAGAACATATGGAACTCAAAACAACTTTCAACCAATATCAAAGTCAGAATCTTCAATACCAACGTCAAGGCAGTTCTACTGTACGGAGCTGAAACGTGGAGAACTACAAGAACCACCATCAAGAAGGTACAAGTATTTATCAGTAGCTGTCTACGCAAGATATTCAACATCCACTGTCGGATACCATCAGCAACAGCCTATTGTATGTCCTATCCATTTCCATCGTCTTTTCCTAATTTCCTCGTCAGCTGGGAGCTGGTTGGCATAGACTATTTTAGACCGTTTTACGTTAAGAGGCGGGTCGTTGAAAAACGATACGGTTGTTTGTTCACTTGCCTGTCTATTAGGGCAGTTCACATCGAAATAGCCCACACCTTGGATTCTGACTCATTTTTATGCGCTCTCTCGAGATTCTTTGCTCTGGGTGGTCACCCAAAACATGTTGTCTTAGACAAGCCACCAATGAAAACCTGGATGCGCTGGGCAGCCATTTCGTCCAAGTGTGGAAGGTTTCAAAAGTGTACATACAAGTCTCTGTATCCAGTAGCCAAGCCCAGGACCTTCGATCTCGAATGAAAACGCTTAACCTCTAGACCAGTGAGCCGGAATCCAGTGGTGTACAGGTTTAACTTTAGAACACTTCAAGTATGAAAACTTTCGAATTAAACTACTAACCACTTACCTCATTCCAACAATCGATTTATTATTAAAATTCTTTGTGAATTGTGGTAAACCCAACATAGATTCGATAAACAAGGCAGTAAAGCCCAATAATTGAATATAAATTTGACTTGATGACAATAAGTAAGTGCACAGACCGGAAATTAGTGTAAATAAACATAAGAATAATAAATAGTTGGAGAAATGTGTCCATTTCCAAAAATTACGAAGCCAGACATCTATGCGAAATGTAAACATAAAACAAACCAGAGAAAGGAATTCCTCGTTATTACGGCTGACTGCAATATGATAGACGTAAGATAATACACTAAAATTGATGGGATGTTAATAATACTAGGGTCAATGCTAATGACACAATATACATTCATCATTATTATGTTAAAATAATTAAGTAACTCATTTAATTATTCTTGCTCATTAAATACTTCCTCTTAATAAATTTCCAATTCTACTAAAATGGAAATTAGAAGTAAAATAGTGTTTTATTTTTGGTATCCAATGAGTAGGAAACAGAATTTACGACGTTTCATAGTTTAATAAATAAATAACCAAATAAAATTAGCACAAATGTTAATTTGGTTCGATTATTTACAAGGGAAATACACTCTGTCAAACATGATTATGAATTAACACGTCAAGATATTTACAGAAGAAATGAAAGGACCAAATTATAAATCAATAGGGATAAAACATAAAAAAAGGTGTATAATGCAAGAGAGCAACATTACCTATATTATATTAATGTTAAAAGTAAAACCAGTATCACGAGAATATGTTTAATGTATGTACATACTGATTTTTGAATAAATCACTAAAGTTTACAATTTTCATCTTGTTCTTAATGCTCTAATAAATCCAAGTATTTCTCACTCTGGCAATCTCTAAAACACTAACACAAAGATTAGTAGTCTTAGATCCCGCACGCGGAATTATGGATGAACACTGCTAAGGAGTCCCGACCGTTGTTGCTACCTTGACTTGGTGGTCGGACTTGCCTATCGTGATGAAGCAACTGAGCTATTCTGGCTGGAACAACCGTTCCTCAAGGTCCTACCATGCCACACAGGTCGGTCGAAGAGCGGTAAGAGTAAAAGCAACAAATCCAAGGTCCGAGGGCGAAGTCGTACTGCTGACTGTACAGAGGTGTGACAGCAGTAAGGTGTTTCCTTCAGACAACCAGCATGACAGCGATACTGTCTTCCCACAAGGAGGGGTGCCGTGGGGTTAGAAAAGGTCGACCCTAAAAATGCACACCTCGCCTTATCCCACGGATATCCGTCTCCAACGGTAAGGTCTCAACAAGTACGGAGCTAACACGAAAATTACTCATAAAAAGGTCGTGTGTGACCGACTTCAAGCAGCTGTCCCCTGGGAACTGCGGTCACGCTCTCAGGTCACTATGACCACCTCTAAACCAATTTCCTTTTCAGGTACCTCCAGTAGAACCCTTCCACAGTATGGGCGACCGGGAAGTGATAACCGCCTTCATACCTCTAACCAATAGTACTGCTAAGGAGTCCCATCCTATGACGAGACGGCCGTCCACTGATTCTAGGTTTTCACTGATGGTCTAACATTGATCAATTCATGATTACCACAACCCTACGCTGGTAATTTTTCTGAGTGGTTGATAGATTGGATCGATTTCAATGCGTTTGGTGATTACTAATCGACCTCAGTGCCAGGCTTCTAAAAACCCTCTAGTGTTTTTAGTATTCCCTTTATCCAAGATCTCAACATTTCTTCAGTTGAATGTATCTACAGTTGTCCACATGCATTTATATAAGCGAGGATATGTCATGGCGTTTGGCCGCTAATTAGTGTTCGTGGAGACGAAGATAAAGGGGGTGTCTATTTTGCCCAATGTAGCGCTCTTAGTGGTTGGAACAGTTTATTTTTTAGATCACGGAAGTTTTTTCCTCCTTAATCATTTATTTTTTTAGTTTGCATAGGATTGATTTAAGTGATTTTGTTGATTTGTAAGCTACATCTATTCCAAACAGCTTCAATAATTGCTTTGTAATTTCTGATGTCTTCCAAATCAAGTAACAGAATATACTCTTGATTAAACATCCATGTATTCAACACATGTATTAGCCATTCATAAAGTAAACAACTTATTCCAAAAATGAATTAATCATACTTCCACATAATTTAATCTTAAGCATGAACAATTTGCTCAGAATAAATGTTTATTTAAAACACATGAACATTTCGGTAAAAAGCATTCAGAAGAATTTACTATGCAATGTAGAATGACACTATAATGAAAAAATAGAAGCGGGGAACATCATATTATCAATAAACAAATAAACACGAATGGTATTTAATAAAATATACAATTTAATAAAAAATATAGAGAAGACTTCTTACAGTTGAAATTACTCTCGTGTTTATAACAACTGTGTGAAAAACTACAGCCCGATAGCCATTGACCTTTGCTTTAACCTATATCTGACATCTCAAACTATTGAGCTGCATAATAAACCTAATCAGGAAATTAGATTAGGCTAATAGCTGCTAGTCGTATGCATCAACCTTTCATTCCACGATGATATGCTGTGAACTAGCGATTCCAATTTTTCACCCAGTATTAGAGTAAGCACCTAATGCATTTTGGAAGCAGCTGAAATGACATAACCCACCTGATTTGATGACCTGAGACCATGTGTTGGGGTATTCAGAAAATACCCCAGAAATTATCTAATAATATTCCTGAGTGAGAAATGGTGTCATTTCCCCATTGGTCAGTATTCTTCCAACGTGTCATTTCCCTATTGGTCACTTCCTGGAGGTCAAATCTTGTACAAATGTTACTTTTTATTTTATGGTACAATGTAGTCTGTTTGTTTGGTATATAAACAGAGTATGTTTGAAATATAATGATTCATATCACAGAGGCTGAAACTTGCGTTCTGGACTCAACTGGCTAGGCTAGACAGGGCAGCACGACCAATCAGAACTCTAGACTGTTCTTACGTGTTTTACGCGTCTCTGGTCCGATCAATAATTCGCTCTCTCACACAGTTATAACACCATCATACTAAACGGACTATCACTTCAGTGTCAAACAAACATGAGTAAACTCTAGGAAATGATCGATGTATATGAAATGTCAGAAATGATAGAACAGAACGAAAGAAAACTAATCTGCTTATCATAAGTCAGTTTTTCACAAGAATTGCACAATTCTAGAAGCAAGAAGGAGCTAAATACTTTAGATGCAATTATAAGACTCTTACCGTCGATATTATTGCACCCTCTAAATAGACCCCTCAAAGATATGAATCGACAATCGCTTCAGTCCAGGACGATAAAACGCTCTTAAATTGCTAAATCTTTCCAAACGGTTTGGTAAGTTCTCTGAGCAGATGTTTGCCTCTATCGTTGAAAAGGGTTGAGGGTAGGTTGTCTGAGATTGGTGACTAGGAATGCTCCAGAAGCCGGAGTTCGTTTCGGAGCTCCGCCTCGTTCAGTGTATTGATAAACACATTCCAAGAACAGGATAGGTTCGTTGATGTTGTTTGAGTAGTAGGAAACCAGCTAAGCTATCCCACAAAGTACCCTACTTAGCATTCAAAGTGTCCTTGAAGATTACTAATCGGCGTGCCATCAACCTCACAGGATGTTTCATATACACTACGCATCTAGCTGTTAGCAGCTCGGACGACTTGGAAGTTTCCGGGATTAACCAGGTATAGCTCCTGCTCCTAACTCTTCATCACGCTCTGACCACCAAGCATAACGGTGCCTATGAGAACTTTGAGAAGTTTTACGCGTATAGCCATATCCACCATCCACTGACAGAAAATAAAGGTGATTAAGTAGTTAAAAGTTGTATATTGATCATAATAAAAGTGATAGATTTAATGTTTTATATCATCAAGCATATTAAGATGAGTGTGTACGAACATTATGAAGATTAACTAGTATCAGTACTGACACAATCACATGATCAACCACTTATGGCCTAAACGACAAAAATGCTACAACCAATGTCATTTTATCATAAAAAAGTGAAGAATTTATACCATAGAGTGATTAGCTATCTCCTTCAGGTAATAAGCGACAGCTCAGAGCAAGAGAAATCTATTGAGAAGGTTACCATATTATGGTTACTACTTTTAGAATTCTTCAACATGAAATGGTTGGATAATGAGTATATTCAGTCTACTTAACCCTATTTTGGTAGAAAACATTTTAGCTAGTTATGGGCTTATTTACTGTGAAAAGTGTATATACAGACTGACTTTATGTTTACTCCATCTGTTAGGTAGCTATATGAGATTGTCAAACAACCCTGAACCTCGGTTACTTATTGGTTGGCATTTATCAAATTCCTATAGGACTACAGCCGATAGTTTCAAGAGCAGAACAGATACTACTGAATTGTTCTAGTCGACTACCCTCAAACACCTCGCATCAAACAACACAAGTTACGATGTACAGTCGCTTAACCCAAGGAGGGCACCCCATGTAACAATTCGCTTACTTACTGCAGTATTTAAGGTTCTCTTTCATGAAATTTACGGAAAAGATAGTTTAAAGACATATAAAAAAGGATAAAACCGATATTAGGTTGAGAAAGGAAATTATTGCAATGTTTATTTCTAA
This sequence comes from Schistosoma spindalis, assembly GCA_946903255.1. Lineage (NCBI taxonomy): Eukaryota > Metazoa > Platyhelminthes > Trematoda > Strigeidida > Schistosomatidae > Schistosoma > Schistosoma spindalis. Next base: position 78,168,022 of record OX336416.1, on the reverse strand, counting down.
CCTATTCCTGAGATATATGCCCATATATTTTTCCGTACTTCTCTGAACGCACTTAATCGGACGTTTTATCACTTTATCATTAATCTGTTCAAGAACCATTTTTTTACTACGACAATTTCAAGAAAACTTTTAGGCGTGTCTGTACTTTTATTGGCATAAGCACTCAACCCATGTTGTCTCCAGCATAAATCATAAAACATCGTCAATATAAGAGGATTGAAAATAACCTCATGACCACGTGAAAAAACAATTGTCCATATCTTCATTTTCAAGGTGAATTTGACTGAATAAACAAGTACAGATTTTTATAATAGACTTATAGATGCACTTAATACATCTACAAATACAGTTCAATAACTCAACCAAATTAAATAAATTAATATCCACATGATTTACAACTCTGCAATCATTAAAAGAATACAGTTGCATAATTTAATCATCTGAAAGCAAAATTTCACCTAAACGTAAAACCTCAATTAACAAAAGCAATCTTCGAGAGATATTTGAAACGAGCAAATCAGTGAAACGAAAAACCAATATTTTGAAACGTTCTAATACTTTAACAACTCACCTTGGAACTGATTGATACTCCAACTCTCTGTCTCTACTTTCCTAATACTGATTGTACATGGCATAGACGGAGAACGCTTTATGCTAGACAACTGAGTAATAGTTCTCAATAGAATAAGCATAGTAACAATCATAATGAAACTTTGAAAAAGTAAGGCGGTTGAAAATGGCTGTACAAACCTATAACGAGAAAATAATGCATTAATATATATGGGAAGGGAGGTTAAACTGATCAGTACTTAAGAGGTTATACAAACTGGGTTGCGATCAGGTTAAGGCTTTCTATTTATCAACCAATAAAACAAACTTCGAATTCTAGGCCAATGTTCACTCCAAAATTCTTGTTAATTCAACGATAATATTCAACTTCCGTTAGTAGTATAGCAGTAGAGACATTACCTTATCAGAGACTATCACGATGAGTAGTAATTGCTACCGCCATAAGAGGTTGAAAAACGGAATTACTTATGACAAGACGCTGTGAGATAAACTACAGGTGTTGGATGAGAGTATATAAGTGTGTCGCGACTTCTTGAACAATACCCTGAAGATGATGCAAAGTGACTTAAAGCTTGATATGATGTGGCGCTAAATTGGAAAGAGTAGAAATCCAAAGGATATTTCGACATGAACCAATGAGATAAAAAATAATGGCCCCAACTAAATTCCCAGTTTTCGTGCTTAGCGTTTATCTAGCTCCTCCTTTATACGCTTTCCGGATGTTATGAGAATGAAATGTACTCTGTTCCCCTCCATATTGTATAACATTTTATTCAGAAAAATTATAATTGCAAAGCAAAGAAAAGCATAACAAAATATATATATTTGATCATTCCTTTTATACAATAAGAAACAAGCCACATGCAGTACCAACCAAATTGATAATATAATGAATTATTTGCCATAGATTATAATTCTAATGATCTGATAAGCGAATTTTCGATTGTTTAAGTTAAGGTAAACAATCCTAATCAGCAGATGACATTCAGCGATACAATGTGGCTGAGTGACGACTGCTTACAAGACCGGACTATTGAAATAAATAAAAAAATCACTAGTCAGAATAGCACTCTTATGTAATGAAAAAGGGACTACATGCCTATAAATAAGACAAACACAAAAAATAGCACAGTAAAATAACATAGGTGACTGAAATAAATCAGTTCTTAAGTCACTCATTCTCCAATGAATTAAGGACTGACTATCCAGACTGATTCATGCCCGTCATATTAGTACCACACAAAAAATTTAAAAATTTAGGCAGAACATGGTTCACTTGACTGTAATTCAATAAACCAGTATTTGAAATGTCTAAAAAATCAGGATACAATGCACAGTAAACAAACGTGTTAGGTTATTTTATAATACTAAGAGGCGTCTTGGGGAGTAGTTGCTTAGTGATCAAAGCAATCAACCTACAGCCATCTCTGGAAGTTAGAAGCCAACTTCAATTCTTTATATATCGGGAGCCACTTGGTAAACTAGTTCTCAGACGAGAATTTAACTTGAAGCCGAGTGCATGAACTTAGATATGATTTTCAATTCATGTGGTTACTACTAAGAAACAAACTTGGAGTGACCAGCTTTGCAGGGTTCTGAAGCACACTTTACCCAAATATGGCACTAATATAAAAATAGTGCGGGACGGTTGTGATTATATGATCGAGTCCATTGTAAAATATACCTTCAGTAATAATCTTTCAATCTTTCGTAATATTAAAGTACTAAGTAAATAAATAAACGTCCCAGATGAAACATTAAAAACCAAGATCTTAATAGAAGAAACAGTATATACTATCGCCTCAATAGTATCTAATTGTCATGTATACTTTATCGAACAGTTCTCACTGTAAAAAAACATATAAGTTTAGAACTTGGGACATTATCTTATAACCCAATGATTTTCAGTATGGTTTCGAAAAAGAAGAGGTAACTACTTATTCCACTAAAAACACAATTAGTAAATGAAATAATGAAAAACTTACCAAAACAATATTCTTAGAATATTCGATATTAAAAGTATAAAACAAACAAATGAGGAAAAACCCTTAATAGATTGTGTTTTGCGAATTTTTAAATATTGTGGAATATAAGGAACCGCTCCTCCAAAAATATAAAGTAAGCTGAAAAATTTATACAACAGCCTTCCATCTTCAGTTGTAATATCTTTATTACTTTCAAATATGTTAGACATCGATCAAGCTATACACTATCTAAAAGATTTCAAAATGATAAAGAGAAATTTTACATAAAAAAGGTAAATATATATTTCAATTAAGGAAACACTAAGTCACACGTGAGCGTTAAGAAAATATATTTAAATATGAACAATTTCTTAATCCTCTAGACAGAACTATAATAAGAGCGGCTCAACAAAAGTAAACAAAGACTTTCCAGTTGTATTATTATCGACGACTGAGTGGTTATATGCATATTTTGATTAGATTTCCCAATCAACTTAAGATAATCCTGTCCCTACTGCCACATATCTCATTTAGTTCCAAAGTTTGCGAAAGCGACGAAATTCTTTTCCCATTTTACAACAGTTAACAGTTGGCCAATCAGTCCTAATCAACGTACAGTTGTCAAACCACATCGGTAAGGCAAGATAAAATCAGAAGTATGAATGGCCGAGTAGAAATAATATAACAGTAATGATGAAAAAGACTAACCTATTGATATGATTTGAGGAGACAGAATGAAAAAAGGATGAAAGAATACTGGAACTTAAAATCTAAATAAAGATGGACAGCAAATCCATTAGCTCTACTGAGACTAATTCTGAGTCACTTTACTTAACGCCTCCAATCAATAATTGTAGTTATCGGGTGGGCCCCAACCAGGTAGCCTGTATCTGCTAATACGACTCGGACCAACAATCACTGATTTAATGACCAAGCTTAGTTTCCTTCACACCTACTCTTACACCAGCTGGCATAGACCCTCAAGATAGATGACATTTAGACATACGTAAAACATGCCCATCTACCTCAGACGATGAAGCTTTCCAACCACATTAACCGACTCCCTATCTTCCCCTAGTACCTTGTTTTACCTCAATGTTGTTTACTCAAACTTCCTACGACACCTGAGCAATGCGACAAACATGCCAATGATCACAAAACTGCAACTCACGTCTACTTTCAAAGACCACGTTTGTCATATAGCAATCATTATTATTATTTGAACACACAGATATTAGTACAAGGAGGCACCAAATACATATGCGCCACACAAATCTCATTTGATTTGTGTGAGGGCTGTGATACATATAGTAATACATAAGAGACCACCAACTTTACTCGTAATGAATAACCCACATAATGTTGACCAGTCCAGAAGCAATATGTTTGTATCCAGAATATAGAAAGCGCATTCCAAACACGGTTACATTGCTACTCAAAGACTTCTGGAAACTGCATTGTCACCGTTTCTTAATTAAAACTAATCTATTTTACCAACCTAAGATGCATCGGAACCGATTTCCAAGCTATAGTTTGTTTCTATCCCATATGTTTTGGACGAAAATAGTGTAAATACACTGTAACTTAATAGAAAATAGTTCAGATACAGGAATATGATATCCGTTAGAATGAAAATGAGGTGACTATTTTTCTAAACTTTGTTATCATAGTGAGTGAATATTGCAGAATTTATGAATAGGCTGACGAAACTCGGCCTTAAAAAGTGAAAAGAACTTATTCATCTGGGCGAATAAAATTTGTGTACGCAAGATAACAAGTGAAAATTTGCTACATAAGACCAAGTAAAATATTAATTTAGTCATTCGCAAGTGTGAATATTCAACTTTAGTTAACAACTTTAGTCAGCAAGCCATTATATAGCACACCATGAAATTTTATCATTTTGTGAGTTGATATTTACCCGAACAAAAAGACTAGCCTATATGTATATCAATTAGATTGTTCCACAATTCCACTGCGCACTCTACACAAAACATAAATAATTGCTTTGTTAAACTACTGAGGGAATTACTGTATTAATGCTTTGCGAACTAACGGGATGCAAATGCAGTTGACTACGAGCCCATATATGGACCGACGGGCATTTTTGTGGGTCTCATCTCAGAACAAACGAAAATCTCCCCGTAACTTCAAAGTCAGTCAGTCAGTAACAACGTGGAACTTCGTACGTACGTACATCAGTTCGAGTTGCCATACCACATTAGCACAGAGATTCAGTTATCAATTCAAATCCCATAGTGGTAGAGGTACTGAAAGTATAAGTAGAGATAGGGGACATTAAGGTTTGATGATGTTATTAAAGGAGTATAGTCCAGTGGAATAAATTGGGAAAGAAAATAAAGGACAGACCAATGTAATTATACGGACCATAAGATAAATAAAGCTCAGCATGCTGAGTTTGCTGTATATAACAATGTCGCAAGTAAAAAAAAGCTGAAACTGAAACCAGTTTGATAACCGGTGAGCGTACTGAAGACTAAGGTCGGAGCAATATGCGTTTAACGTAGTTTTGTAAACACCTAGATTGAAATACTCCTCACAAAACGATGTTGTTGACGAGAGGTATTTTTTATTGGTAAAAAGAACTTCAATGTAACTTTCTACAATTGTTTGAGCAATATAGGCAACTCGCACACCAGTCATTCAAATGAATCATATTACCGCCGGCTACTCACTTTTGTAATATGAGGGCGGGGTATATCAAGGGGACATTCAATGTCAATTGAATCCATTTCCGTGGATTTCGTGTGGTGATTATAGACCATTCTCCATAATATTATGTGGCAATTTATTTACCCATATAGTTTCTATTTCGCTAGATTCGGGTGTTGCATGTTCTTTAATCAACAGTTCTCTCGTTCTTATTGTTATATCTCTGTACGATACTTAAAATGGACGTCTGAATGCAGCTGACCGCAATTCAATGGCTTTCGAGGTGAAATTACCATTGTAATGGACCCAAAACCAATCGAAGTTCCTGCATGATCCGTCAATAATTAGTGTCAGTTGCTATGTTGTGTCCACACAGCTCGTTCTAGCTTTTAAACAGACCAGTTTATCCATTCTTCTTGAGTCAAACTTTGACCGTGTTAATTATTCGCTTATCGACCTCGACTGTTTTTACATGAGCGTATGTGCTTGGGCTTCTTATCTTATTCATCACACTTTTGTAACTTGTTTTTGTTCGACTATTAATGCCGATTTACTTTGGGCTAAATTGAATTGGCTTGCTCGCCGCCTCCATTGCGCGTCAGTTCGCAATGCTCCGCTTTCCTATTGTAGATCAACAGGTGTACGAAATATAAGTATTCAAAAATCCATCCTCGTATTTAATGCGAGTTAAGTCGAGAATTATGTGTGTCGATTGGTGACATGCATATTTCAATAACAATCCGAAACCATCCAACTGGTATCAGATATAGCGCACTAAAAGTTCATATTATCAAGTAGTGCTAAAAGTTATAACAATATATTTACAACAACGTAAAAGGAACAATGCCTACGCGTTCAGAAATTTTTTATCTGCACTTACTTGACACTGTAGACTTTACGGAAATTGACTACAAAAGTTGTGTGACAACTGTCAGTATTATTAATGTAATACAACACTCATTGGTTCCGCATGAAAATTCACTTTAAGGAAAAAATCAGGTAAACTCCTATTTGAAGCTAATCCTCACGTTCAATACCGCTGCAATCATTTCCAGTTTCGGCACAGTGATTTATTCGGTTATTGCTATACTTGATTTACTATGCAACAAAACTGTGTGGTAGTTGCATGAGCAACGATGTCTGCAACAATCCTCCGGCTCATCAATGAATAAATGTAGTTCCGCCTCCGCTCCGAATTCGTCGACTCTCTTAGTCCTACGAGACATCCGGCCACCACTCAAATTTTAGTGATCTACCATTTGGCTCAGACACCTCACTTCTAAATATTCGGAATATTCGCTGATATTTTTGTCCTTTATCTTCTTATTCAGACTGTCTAAAGAAATACAATCTTTACTACTAAGTTTCTCAGGAGCTGGCAACGACTAAACTGTCGAGTTTATCGTTCCACTAGTCCATCACCACTTGTTCTCCTCCTCTTGGTGAAAAACATGCTCTCAGGGAGGGATTGTCTTGCTCAGTAAACCTCCTCGTAGCAAGAGAGCGATGGACATGGATTCTTGATAGCGAAAAATCAAAAGGTGTCTACATAGGCTTTAGCAAACCATTTGATAAGTTGACGGGAAATGGACCACTCGAGTGGTCAACTAGTTGAGTTGCAGTTTCAGTTCGCCGTAACTGATTTTCAGAAATTCTCAGCAAATTTGTTCTCAGTTTAGTGTGGTAGTACACTCCCGTGTCCAGGAGCTTTGTTTCCTCATTATGGCGACGTCTATGTGCATTTCGGATGGACATAGAAAGTTTGGGAATGTGCACTTGAAAGAAGACCGAAATTTCATTGGCCATCATTACAGATATGTCACCTCCTTTCATCAACTCAATTGCAACTTTCTAGCTGTTGCTTCATTGAGAGGTGAACAGTTGGAGGCATTTCGGTAGTTGCACCATCCACGATTCGTTAACAAAACCTAAACCATACCGTTTGCTGCACAATAAACGCAACTACAGCAGGCAGTGGCCTACTTCTTATACGTTGACTGAAGTGTAGTTTTTATCGTCAGTAGTCGTTAACTGGTACCTCTTCTCAAAATCGGATCTTAACTTATTCAGCCTTCTGTAAAAGGTTGATCGAGGGCGTCTCATCACGTTTGTCACTCTGCTGTTTGTAACTCGTCTTTGATCCCTTTCATTATGTTCTACATTAATAGTTTAAAAGAAACAACTAGCTGTTGTCAGTCTCAACAGAAGCAGTAATCGAACTAGTGGACAGTACAAACAACTCAACTGCGTGGTGTGATATTTTTAAAAAAGTGGTGTGAAACCGACTCTTCTTTGTCTCATGTCGATTTGACATACTAAAACAAAACCTAAACGTCAGTAATGGGATGCTAACTGAATTCCATGATCATATTAAAACTACCATTATTAATTGTCATTTCATCTTGAGATTTAAAAAGTGTACTGGTTATTTATTGTTCGTCCGGAAAACTGGGCAACACTGATTTTGGGGTTTCTCCCAAAACGTTGAGGAAGACTAGCAATTTTCCTTGGACTTTGTGGATTTTTCTCAAAATAGGGAGATTGGGTCTTGAAGTCGGAAAACTTAAGGATTTTCACATCTCTCCTAAGGTGGACCAATGATATCTTGGCAGACTGTAGACAGAAATCAATAAATTCCAAAAGCCCCAGCCAGCAGTTAATGGAGTGCCGCATGGCTCTGTCCTAGGTCCCTAACTTTTTATACTATATGTAAAAAATTCACAATTATAGCTGAGTCTATGATGCTACTACACGCTAATGAGTAGAAATAACAGAAGATCCAGATGCATATGCACTTTAGGATTTAATTCATCCTACAAATATTCTACCGGGACTGTAAATGTAATACTCGAGATCCAGGGTCTGTGTGTGTTATGACAGGATGAAAAGTCAAAATTAGATTGGTTTACTCATTACGAATTTTATTCAAAATTAATTACGTTCGATTCAACTTGATGATCACTCAGTATAGTATTTGTTTTGTTTTTCCCTATGACATTTTATTCTGTATAACATACGATATTCTTGTATGAAGTATTATTCATACATGTGGTTTATTCTGATTCTCAATGAAAAATGGGTGTACAAACCAATATATAAATAACTGTACTTCCAACTAGCCTGGTCATGATTGCTCGTGCTTCTGGCTGCTTGTGGAATATATTTCCCCGTTTCGAACTTGGAATTCTCTTTCTAGCTAGCTGGGCTGGGACGCATCAGAATGGTTAGCTTATTGGTCTTTGGTCACAGAGTCTTTGTTCCGTTCGCAGACTAAGCGAACGCGTAATCACTTCAAACATAGCAATGTGAAAGCTATGGTCAGAACAAGAACAATTTAGCTTTAAACTTCATTTGCATCTAAACTCGAAAATATTCGGTCACTACAGTCTTTAAAGGAATTGTAGGCATTAAGTGAATATACCAACCATTGGCTATGGTTAAGCAGACATTTTCTATTCTCTTAAATTAGGAAATTAAATGGCCTATAGAAGTAACTAGACTTATGACGTCTCGCAGTTGGTTTAAATTTAGCTTAGAGATACCCTGTGGAGTAAAATGTGTGAATAAAATATGAAAACTAAGATTCGTTTATTACAAAACGTGGAGATAGAAGTGATATCTCACTTGACTGTCTTATGAAGTCCATTATCAGCACTAATTGGTCATGATATTCGACAAGTTATACTAGTTTTAAAACAATTACTCCTTTTGATAAATTTCGATAATCCAATGATAAAACGAAATTTATCAAAATTACGTGATATATTTGCGAAATACATTTCGAAGGTTGTAACTTTTTTTCACGTGGTATTATTTAATTCTCCTATTAGTTTTTCCCTTTAATTTAACATTTGTTAGCGATAGATAACTCATCACTGATAGGGTTCTGTCAACGTCATACTTTAATTTTGCTGGTTCTCACGCTCTCTATTATCACCAATTAACGTTAATATATTTGATCTTAACTAATACTGGATCTGATCCTACCATTAAACTTTACACGTGTATCAAGTGAAATTATAACTGTCGCTGTTCACTAAATTAAACTTCATACTCCCATTCCTTACAATAATGTCCCGGCCATCTAAAAAACATGCAATCTCTCCTGACGCCTATAGCGCTTGCAAAAAATCTAAATCAGTCACTAAAGCGAATAATGTGAAAACTTATAAACACATTGATCAGTCTGCATCCTACTCTGATCTTCCCTCAGCAACAATAAACGGGCACTGTTTACTTGGGCACGACATTTCACTACCTTGTATATCGCTTGTAGATATAAGTAAGAGCAGTCATATGCCGTTAGAGTCGACACCATCTGCCAGTCCAAACAATAGCATCACATGTTGTGAGCAGTATTTGGACAGTTCGGCTGACCCCAAACACTCAAATATTTTACAATCGGCCATCCTGAGTAGCGGTCCACGGAGTACATGTAAGCCTCCCTACAATAGCCAGCCCGATGATGTAGATCTTGACTACTCACCCAGATATGTACTCCATCCCCCAAATAACTATGCACAAGGCGACCATCCGTTAGACACCTGCAACAGGTCTGTGTGTAACCATATCGGCCTTAAAAACTTTGATACACATTCCAATAATCTCATCACTAATAGCAGCCAAACAGAACTCAGCTTCACCCAAACTATCCAAGATTTATTACCGTACAAATATTTAGTCAATATTCCAGAAAATCCTGATCTCGAAGTTATAAAAAACGCCGAAAAAGTAATTAACCATATATCATCTGAAGTGTTAAAAAGACTTGTAGTGACCTACTTTTGTCAACAGAACGCGATTGGTTCGATGAAAACAATTATTATTATAACCAATTGTACCAGTGACTGTTTTAATCTGCTCGTTTGTTTAACTGTGCTAATGACAGCCACTATACTTACTCTCCCGTTGACTTTGAACTTGTGCGAATCCGGGGCAGCGCTCCAGGGGTATCGCGACACTTTTTTGCGCTACTTCTTCATTTCTGCTTTGTGCACAGCCAAAATTTGAAATTTATTATAATTAAATTTGAAAAATCATTTTCCGTCTTCATAATTAAGTGAAAAGGGGTTTTTTCATTCTGCGTTACATGGTATCGCGAAGTCCTTGAAAATTCATTAATCAGGTGCTGCTATAATAGTTTTTTCATATTCGCATCGCAGATTGGCGATTATTTCTACCTAACTATACAAAAAGAGCAGAGAAATCGTTTATTTTTATATGAAATGATATTATCTAAGCATATATTGTCATAAAAATTGTATTGTCGTCAAGGCTACCAAAACTGCGTTACAACTAACGATACCATGATAACATTTATCGTTTTTCCCTTCTGTATTACAATTTTGGCTGATTTTCACTGTTTTGTTCGACTTTTATGGCAGACATAGGCTAATAGTGAAAATATTAACTGTTGTTAGTGTTGTCAATATTATGTATATGCTGTAGATGGTTATAACACATACCAATATGTTAATATCACCTTCTACAGTTAGATATATAAGCTACCAAATCATTATATTGCAGGAAATAAATCATAATCATGCGAGAGAGGTACAATTATGTGGAGATTTTACCAGAGAGTAAGCTAAGATTGCTTTATAAAGCTAATTAGCTTAGAGTTAGTATATTATCTCTTGAACAGAGTTCCAATGTTCAGGCTGCCGGTATTCTTGCAAAGATAGCCAATAGCAGAAATAAGTACGATTGGGTAATTAAGATATCTTGATCTCAGGTGACCAGATTGTGTGAGATCGTATATAATGATCTTCGAAAATTACCGAAGGCCTGGCTAACTTATATGTTGATGCCGTGAATGACAATTAATTATACCTTGCGTGAGACTAAAATAAAAAAGGCACCAATAATTGCAGATCATACAAGACGATTCAAAGTAAGTTCACATAGCAGTCTTTATATATATATAAAGCAAATAAGCGTGATGTACCAAATGCACTCTCGATTTGTAATTGAATACCGGTTTCTCTTTTTATGTAAGTTTTGGGTAAACATTTATATTGTAATAGTTATTTCCTGTCTATCTTATTTCCAGCTGGCTTCGCAAGTGTTCACCGACCTAATTGGAACAATTCTTAAGAACTGGAAGTTATTCATTAATGGATCATTTTCGTTGGATTTCAACATTAATAAACGTTCTCATTTATAATACATCAGTGTTTTAATTACGGCAATGCTTACCTATCGTGACAAGTCAAATTTCGACCTAGTAGTATAGTAAATCATGTTCAAAGTTGCAGTGTTTGGTAAACAGTGCGTATAACTAATCGCGTGTGCGCTAAACTGGTAATTATTACACAAGAACGCGAAACAACATCCCTTTTTCACAGCGACATAAGACTTCACAGTACACTCTCCCTACCGTAACGCTATAAGAATGAGTTAATGCCCATATAAATGAATTTATGTAAAACTAAAAAGATTACAATATTAGAACTTCTTGTCATCAAGAAGCATAGCTATGGTCAGTGTTAACAATGGATTTTGACGATGTAGCTTCATCATTAGCACCGATTGAACTCATCACTTGTGCGCATATGTCTTCAGATGCTTCGAAGCATGAACGGATGAGTTTACTTGCCAAGGGTTCACTAAGAGCATGGATTGAGTGGTAGTTGTTAGTGAACTTCTCTAGCAGATCATCACTCCCGGTAGAGATTGACATGTTGTCGAGCGCACGAAGAACCAAGTCCATTATATATTTCCTTGTCCACCGGCTGCTATGTCGAAATAAGTCTACAATGCTTATAGAGACAAAAGAACACACACTTACCTCCACTTATTAGATCTTTAGAATGTGCATACAGAATATGACCACAGGGTAGCATGTAGTCATTGAAACGCTCACAAGCACATCGTGCACGTGAAGTATCAACAACATACATCATACCCTTGTCGTAGCACCGAAAAACGAAGCTCACATATCAGACCGTCTAGTCTTTACAAGGTGTTCCAAGCATTTACGTACATCAGGATTTCGGAACTACAGAAAATAATTTGTACAGCTAACACTTACCTTCCTGAAAAATGCTCTTAAGACATGGAATGAACAAAGTACTATGTCGGCATGATTGTGCGTAGACTGCACTGCTGAAATTTCGGTTGCTGCCGAATCCATAACAAAAGTGCGTGTATCATAAGTACAGCACATTATATCTTTGAAGCATTCCAATAATTTTACGACATCTTCTCGTCGTTCTTGCCTGCAAAGAGCATACATAACAGTGTGCCCTTGCCCAAGACTATCAGTCACCACTAGCTGGAACAGTGGAAAACTGTAAGATGAATTAATTGCTATTCGTTACTTACCCAACTTTGTTGGTCTGATAAGTCGAGTCAATACATACCACCTCTGGGAACGCGTGGTAAATAGATACCTGCTCCCTGCGACTGAAGCAAATCATAGATATGTTTCCATGTTCACTGAGTACTTTAACTTCAGTGTTTGCTTGAACGCGCTGTAAAATGTTATTGATATTTTTGGTGTCTAATCTCAATTAATTACAATGTGAGTTCAACAACCTGGGTACAACTGTGAACGCATTTTACAGATATCATCCTTGGTAAGCTGTTTATGGAACTTCCAAGAAACCAGATGCCGTAAACTACGAGTCGGCGTATTACTCATTAGAAAAGTTCTTAAATATAGACGTTCACTTGACGTCAACTTTCTTCTTGAAGGATCTACAGAAATATATCCTTCTGTGCAAGGATGGTTGTGCACGGTCTTGACAGAGGTGACTTTCAGCTCACCATTTACTGCACGGACCCAAAATCCAGATTGACAATGACAATATTTCGACCTGAAGGATAAATTAATTTGAAGCAAAGCATACGTAGATGACCGACGTCGTCTTCTTTGTCTAGGTTGTGGGGGTGAGTTAGAAGTTGTGTGCTCTTCGGAAGAATGATGATCACTATCATCACCTACATCCTGAACGCAAGCATCTGACTCTGACGAACTGCGTTTACGTCCATATGTACAAACATATCTCACGAAAAGATACTTTAGATTTGGGTCATCATTGTTCTTTTTGCATACTGACATAACGTACCTAGTATGCGTATACTACAAAAATAATCATTAACCACAGAAGTCATATTACCTTATGTACTTCTTTCAAACAGGTCTCAAAATTGTCCCAACTTGTAAATCTCCGAGATAACATGATATCATTGAAGATTGGTCCTATATCATGCATCATAACGATGGCATCATCTTCGTTACTTGAAGGATGGACGTTATCAGACATGGTGTGGCTGAACTTAATTCAAATCTAAAAATGCCTTGATTTGACCGCCTCTGAAAAACTTCACGAGTTGTCGATGTCACGCACCAATCATGTTGAAACAGTTTGACCTTCAAGTGCTCGCAACCTCCATCAGTGGACGATACCCCTGAAGCGCTGCCCGAATCCGGTTACGCTCAGTAACCACACTTGTACTCCTTTGGCACGATCTCGGTATTCTTTCGATACCACGAGATCGCCAACAAATACATCTCGACTACAGCCATCATCTGCCTTCTGATTTTTGGCCTACCGGAATCTTATTGGTCTATTGGCACGTAGTCTGGTAGCGGTGTTCATAGTCAAGCTCAACTCGACACCATGCTACAGACTTCAGTGTATGCAAAATTTTATTGTGTATAATATACCTGATAGTGCGGACGTAAAGATTGTTAGAAATACTCTACTACAAGAATGTGGATTGTCACAATCTTGGTGTGTAACAAGATTACGTAAAAAACACACTAAAGTCTCCTGTCCCATTCTATTTCAGTTTGGTAGTACCACTGAAGCTAATCATCTCCTCAATAGTCAGTCATTACTTAGGCGTATTCCAACATTTAGAAAGATTAGAATCATCCATGATAGGACTGCTATCCAGCGTCGAATCTTCAATGGAACACAAACTAATCAACCCAGACTACGTAGCCGTGGCAGCTACAGCGCTTGCCACTGCATAAATCCTAAAAAAACTATACACTACCCCTCCCAAAAACGGAGGCACGTCGGATGCTACTATTAGTCCTAGGAACAAGACAGCACATAAAGCAGCTGCGACCACTCATCCTCAGCCCGAACACCCAACTACCCCAAAATGCCAGCCCACTTATGCCTCAATAGTGCCACAGTATTGCCTCGATAAGAAGCCTAAAAATAATCCTCCCAGGAAGTGCGCCAACAGCTACAGATGCTCAGACACTGCTGTACGAAATAATGCTAAACTCCCTGTAAAAAGCCACCAGTACTGCAGCACCCCTAACCCAAAACATGCAACTTTTCATAACAGTAGAATGCCCTACAACAAACATAGTGAACTGGCAGCACCTACTTGTCCTAACTTGAAACGACACTCGATAAGAACCACACCTACATGTGATACTCGTAAGTCATATAGTGTGGACCTTACAAGCTCCATGAACCAGCACACAACTACACACAACAGAAACACCTCTCCTGGCAACAGAGTCAGGCAATCCTTCTACCCTTACCAGAAACGTACTACCTCCTAAACTACCCATAATAGGACTAGAATCGCCCACCACACACAAGGAAGCCATAACGTTGGCCTACTTGGGAACCCACCTACTGACTCTAGATACTATCTAAATCAATCCACCCCATACAACTCCTTAATCTCCAATAATTCGACAAATACACCATCTCATCCTTTTTTTATCTCTCTCCCCCTCAACAGTGCTGCTTTTGGGTCTCCAAATGTTGAGGGCGATAATCCCATTAATCTGAGACCATCTATACACTCCGACCCTATGGGGAGTGGCACACCTTTCTCAACGTCAACAGCTGTCTCTAGTCTTAAAAGCTCCTTGACTGTACCTCCTGATCACTCCCCGAACACACTACCTAACCATCCAACTCTACCTTTCAATCTTAAACATACTCCTTTCACCAAACTAACTTCCAACTACCTTTCTCGCATTAACCCTATTGGTAATAAACTAAATGCGCATCAATATGAAGTCCACACTCCCAATCCTTCTTTAGCACATGGCGAAACAGACGATCCACTGGGTTTGCAACATACAATTCTACTAGACAAACACTCACCGTACCTGACACTTATGTTAATCAACGCTCGATCTATACAAAGTAAGATGACACATCTACGCACCCTACTACTTTTAAACAACCCCTCACTTGTTTTGATAACGGAAAGTTGGCTGTCCTCCGATATCACAGACACATATCTACAAATAGACACCTATGAGCTCTTCCGCTGTGATCGAGTCAACAAGAAGGGTGGTGGTTGTCTTGTTTATGTATCTAAAAATCTGAAAGCGGAAACCTATAGCGACAACATCCTCAGCAAACTTCCTGATTCGATATGGCTCACTGTGCACACTCATGAATGCAAAATACTAATCGGATGCATATATCGAGCTCCTAACACACCTAGCTCAACTGACACAATTATAAGTGAGTCATTTGCTCAGGCTGCCTCGCTTGACTTCACTTACAAAATTGTTTGTGGTGATTTCAACCTACCCACCATTAACTGGACGACACACTCTGGCCCATTGTGCTTTGAAGGCATACTTAGGTCCTTAGACATACACGGTTGGCAACAACATGTACACCTGCCTACACGAAATCACAACATTCTTGACTTGATATTCTGTCATAATGTCACACCAACATCAATAGTGGTTGGCGAAAAGTTTCACAACAGCGCTCATAAAATAGTCCTCTGCACCCTTCCGATTCTTGCCATGTGCAACAAACTAAAGACAATAAATACACGTCTCCAATATAGAGACTATGCAAACGCTGACTGGGAAAACTTTCAATTTCTAATAAAGCACTCTGACTGGAGCAGTTTCTTTACCAGTGATAACCTCTTAGAAACATTAGAAATATTCAATACCACCATCAAATCTGCACTAGACACTACTATACCCTTTAAAATTGCTTTTAAGACGACTACTCCCTACATAAACCAAAAGACTAGGTCTAAACTGCGTAAACTGAAAAGGACGTACTATATATCAAAAGACTTCAGTGCCCTGCACCAGATATATTCTGTACTCGACGGAGTACAAAGTCAACACGACAAGCATAAACAGGCAGAGGAACATACTGCGCTCACTGCTGCATCTAAAACCCATGCCTTATGCCGTCTCCTCGCAAAACGCATAAGAAAGAACGAAGATAACAACATTCACTCCCTACTGCACGATGGAGTGACGCATAATGACCAAACCATCATATGTGAACTATTAAGTGAATGGTTTTCCCACAATGGAAATACATCTCATGTCACAGATATCAACACAAAGTGCACCTGCAAAAATTATCTTAGTACCATAAACTTCGACATAGGGAGTGTACATACCGCCATTAAAACCCTTAAGCCAAATGTGAGTTCTGGTGCCGATGGCATCCCCTCAATCCTTTATAAAATGTCAGGTTTGGACATACAGACGCTATTACTCAAAATATACACATGATCCGTAGAGACAGGTACATATCCGGAAACCTGGAAGGTAACGTATGTTCTTCCAAAACACAAATCCGGACCGAGAAACCTGGTCGAAAACTACAGACCTATAAATATCACTCCAGTTATATCACGCATAATGGAAAAAGTGATAAAAAATCAACTATCTGATCACCTACTTAAGGAAAATCTAATAGACCCGTCACAACACGGCTTCATTAGAACAAGGTCGTGCAGTACATGTCTGATAGACTTCTTTAACGAGGTTACTCGCATACGTGATCAAAAGAAACTGGTGGTTATACTATATTTCGATATTAAGAAAGCTTTCGATAAAGTACCTCATAATCTTCTAATCAACAGACTTAAGTCAGTTGGAATTATAAATCCTCTTTTGCAATGGATCAAATCTTTTCTTACGAACAGATACCAAATAACCAAGATTGACTCTACAACATCTACACCTCGACCAATATCCAGTGGTGTTGTGCAGGGTAGTGTCTTGGGTCCATTGCTCTTTATAATATACATCAACAGTATATGCAAATGCTTTAGCACAGGTAAGACCTACCTCTATGCCGATGACTTAAAAGTCATCTATAAAACCGACACTTGGGATGTACGTAGTACTATGCAAACAATCCAACATGAACTCAACATAGTAGACGACTGGTGCAAACGCTGGAGGTTAGAGCTCAACACAGAGAAATGCGGCTGGTTATGTATAGGAGACACGTCTCTCAAAATAAAACTAACAATTAACAACAACACACTGTCCAGACTGGCATCAGTAACTGACTTAGGGGTACACTACTCACAACGTCTTAATTTCTCTGAACACATCTCAGCCAAAGTATCTAAAATGCGGAAATTGCTTGGCTTCATTCTCCATAATTTCTATAAAAATGAATCCAAAATCCTTCTTTATAAAGTTTGTGTAAGACCTATCGCTGAATACTGCTCGTTCTTCTTTTCCAACCTACGCCTATCTGATATACTAAAGGTGGAAGGAATACAACGAGACTTCACCTGCAAAATACTTAAGACTGAATCAGTCGTTGACTACAGTTCCCGATGCCAAATCCTAAGAATAGCACCCCTTTGGAAGAGAAGGCTTAGGTCTAATTTGATTCTATACTTCAAACTACTCAAAAACCTTACTTATTCAACATGTAATATAGTTCTTGCCCGAAATTCACATGAATATGTACTTCGAAACAAAGAATCTACGGTCAAAGTTGAGAAATACAGATCAAAAACTCGGGAAAACTTCTTCCTCATCAAGTATGCAATAATTTGGAACAGTCTCCCCTCCGAAATACGCATGGCAGATGAATTACATACGTTTGTAAGGCTGCTTGATCAAGCCCTCATTTGCACTGATCTAACACATACGAACAGATCTGCGCCCCACTCAGATATCATAGGCTCTCCACATGTCTAAACCAAAATGGACTCCAAGTTCAGTTTGCCTTATTTTTCCTACTTTGCAGTTGTTTTAGTTACTTTTCCCACTCTATTTCTTCACTTAAAGTAGACAGGTAACTCACTGGACCTGCCGATACTGTCCAACTAAACTCGGTCGCTAAGAGACACACTACCACCCTAAAAAGTCAAGAGAACCGCGCAATCGACTGCCTACTACCGATCGAACTGCATCTTTGAAGCCTGTTACCCATCAACTGGTTAGGACAACACAAAAGAACATCAGCACCAAGTTAGTGTGAGTCTATCCTTGTTTATTGCTTATTTGCTTTTTACTCTTCTGCACACCATGTTGACTAGCAATTAATATTATTCCTCCACTCGTTACCTAATATACAACCCATATACTTCTATACTTTTCCGCCCGTTTTATTAAACCACTATCCTACATTACACCCCTCTTAATGCTTATACTTTAATAGGCAAACTATACTTTATACTATAGTCAATTAAAGCACTGCATCGATGCCTTACCCACAGTTCATAATTTGTAACTGCCTGATAAGCTTGTAAAATGGTACTTATAGAAATAGTGTTTTTCAACAGATTGTGAAACAGAGGATTGTGTGAGGTATGATATATATCCAAGAATAAGCTTAAATGACCCTAACATCACAAAAGCAGGGAGGGTGGAGTTACTGACCAGCAAGCATTGATGGTGAGGGCGATGACTTCAATCCACCCGTGTTTGTGGGGCAGAACATTTTGTATGTATCAGGCTCTCTATGATTGAGCATAAGTCAATCAATCTGTGATATAGATTATCTTCCTACGGACACCACTCAGACTCATGTTTCCAATTTTATACTGGAGTAGCTATTCTACTAAGACAACCTATAACATGCTAACTCGGACTTTTACACATGGATTGTGTGGCTGGCATCGGATGAAAAAAAAGAAAGAAAAAATCAGACAACAAAAGATATAGTTATTATTATTTTCAACACTTCACCCTTTATATGCACACTCCATTCTAATAAACAACTTTCCCTGTACCAACCTTAACTTCCCTTCCTTCATATGAGCTTAATCCAACTTGTTAAACATCACAATTCATTGTTCTTTATTACTACATTCTCTTGAATGGAGCCTCTGACTTTATTTCACTCTAACAAGAGATAATATGAATTTAATCTAATTTATTATACCTTTGTCTGTTCTACGTAATGTTAAGCAACGTTTGGAGTCCATATCCAAGTGCCTTGTTGCTCTGCTGTTTCTCTTTTTTATTTTCTTCAGAATCTTGCTCCGAGGGCACAGCTATGAAGCTTCTAACGTCTGGAACAAACTTGACGTAAGCGTCAACTCAAGGCCATGGTTTATAACAAGCGCTCTACGAGACTACTTTATAACAACTATAAACTTAATAAGTTAGGAAGCATGCTATGCTCCAACAAATGTTATAATTTGTAGATCATGCCTGTAAAAATGGCGTGTACCTGCTCATGCAGAAATATATTATTATTATTAATTGGATCACATATATACTTGTTGAGAACATTTATACATAAAAAAGGTGAACTAGACAGGTTAAAAGTATTGCGCAAATATATCACATAATCCTGATAAAATCCGTCTTCTTATTGCATTATGGAAATATACAAATTTTGTTTAATTTTTTTTGCAGGTGATGGTCTAAATAATCCAAAACACGCTTTTGTTCATTTGACTATTGTTTGTTGTCATATAGCTATTTAGTCGAACATTTGGTTCATTTAGTAAACTACCTGTTCAATCACCCCAAATATTCCAGGATATCCTGTTAATGAATTCCCGCTTAATGGTTGCATGACGCCATGGAAATGGCAAATAAATCTGCTTGCGGCTTCGCGAAACGTTCCTCTCATAAGCATTGAGTTTCTTCACGCTCCTTACAAATCATTGAACCCCATCAGTCTACTACGTACGCCGTGAGTTTAACCACAAACGAAGGTAGTGAAATCTGGCTAAGGTTGCGTAAGAACTGAAAAGCCTGGTGGTCGGAGCGTGCTAATGAGTTGGAAGCAGCAGCTTTTGGCGCGAAAACGAAGAAATCCAAATTTTCAAAGAAAATTACAAATAATTAAAATAACCCATAGTTTCATTGTATAAGAAAAAGAGAATTCAGCGAAGAAAATTTTCTCTTCGACGAAATCATTTACTTAAGCTGTACATTCGTATATATAGTTATATGGAAAATGTATGTCTATTGGAGGATAGAAAAAATTGCATCACCAAAATGGATTCGAGGAAAATAACAAATGGGGTTACGTACTAATCAAGGGCTAAGAAAGAAAATCGTTTATAGGTCAGATAATAGTCCAATTGTCCAAACGCATCTCAGAACACTATCCGTCTTGGCTTTTAAAAGGAGAATGTAAGACAATCACTAGTTCCATACAAGAGCATTTAATCAATCGTGGACACACCGCTCCCAAGTATTCTTCCTTTAAACTGATCTACAGAGTCAAAGGAATTGGATCGAAGGGGTGTCGAGTCAATATATTATGCACTGCTGAGGCATTGGCAATTCACGCACTCAAGCCCGAACTTTGCGTGCAGAAACGATTTGTCAAGCCTCTCATCCTTGCTTGGCCCTAATTCCCTTAATAGGTATGTTCCTTTTTTTCTGCACTTTCATTTTTGACTATTATCGAATTTCTTAAAATTACTATTTTGCATTTTAAACCCTAATCAACTATTATTATTATTACCTTATTCAAGTTTGCATGATTATTATTCAGTTTATTATTATGACCTTTGTGTTTGTCGCCTTTCTTCATATTTGTCAATTGGACTATTATCTGACCTATAAACGATTTTCTTCCTTAGCCCTTGATTAGTACGTAACCCCATTTGTTATTTTCCTCGAATCCATTTTGGTGATGCAATTTTTTCTATCCTCCAATAGACATACATTTTCCATATAACTATATATACGAATGTACAGCTTAAGTAAATGATTTCATCGAAGAGAAAAATTTCTTTGCTGAATTCTCTTTTTCTTATAAAATTACAAAATTAAAGCATTTACCATGTGAGTTCTTGAGATCTAACATCCCCAACACTAAGGGTAGACTGTATTGTTTACAAAGGTCTGAGAACTAGTGAGTGTACCAACGTCATGGAATGAGTCGATAGTTATCCCTATCTTAAAAAAAGGTTCATGTCGTTCTTGTAACAACTATCGAATGATAAGTCTACCTCCGATTGCTTCCGTCATTTTTCGTAGGTTGTTCAAAACCCGAGAAAGATTGACTCACATCTAACAGGATGGTTTCCGTTCCGCTCTAGAATGCATTGGTCATATCTTCACCCTCCGCAAAATGTTAGAACACCGTCATACTTCTCAAAGGCCAACAATCTTAGTGTTTCTTGACATCAGGGCTGCCTTCGATTCGTTGGATGGGACTGTTCTCTAAGATTGTCTATTGAAGAAGGCTGTGTCTGAGAAGTTCATTAACATTATTTGCCGACTCTGGGATTAGTTGGAAAAAGAGGAGGTGGCCAGCGTATATTGGAAGTGAAAAGTCAACTGAAGCTCGGTTCCCCAACCTCATTGAGGATCTTGGATTATACAAAATGTGAAGCCGGCGACTCGTTGGAGGAACAGTCAGACACCGTCGTGCTTAGACTGTGTATTTACAAACGAAGAATTTCTAGTTGACAACCTCTCAATTCTGGCTCCCCTGGGGAAAAGCGATCACGCCGTTATAGCCTTCAGTTTTGTCAGCAAAGATTGAGCTAAGATATCCCAACAACAACAGGCGCTGGAATTTCAAACGGTTGAATGTGCCTGCTCTACAGGACTATCCACAACATGTGGGTTGGGATGTTCACCCTCAACTTGATGTGGATGCTCATTGGGACTTCTTACTGCACACGCTCTTATGTGCTACAAAGCAGTCAATTCCCCGAACGGTCCCCAAAATCCACATGCAACCTACAATCATCAAAAATCGCATTCTTCGTTTGTTAAGCCGCAAAAGGCACTGTTAGGCAGAATACAAACGAACTGACAACAACAGCGCATACAGGCAATACAAACATATAAGAAACATATGCACGAAGGCTATAAGAGAAGACAGGCTTCAGTACCAGTTAAAGCTTATGGACAAATTTGTCTCCAATCCGAAAAGCTTATTCCGTTACGCAGCCTCTCTTCGTCAAGCCAAAACTGGAGTTTCTCAACTGCTAGGTCCTAACGGCCCGACCGATAACGACGGCGACGCCGATAACCTTCTGGCTGAGCAATACTCCCGGACATTTCAACCGACCCGCACCAACGATACTGATGACAGCTTCATCTGTAACTGCACAGGACTTTCCGTAGTGCACCTGAGCGCTGACTTGGTGTTCCGAAAACTGCAGCACCTAAGAACAGACACTTATCCTGGCCCATATATGGTTCATTCTGCTATACTAAGGGAAGCATCTTCAATCCTGGCATCACCGCTTAGCGTGATGTTCCCTCACTCACTAAGTCGAGGCAAACTACCGGAAAATTGGAAGCTGGCTCATATCACACCAATCTTCTAATGAGGTCGACTCAGCGAACCTTCAAGTTACCGACCGGTAGCTCTTCTTTCTATACCTTCAAGGATCATGGAGTCCCTGATATACGATGGTATACATGACTATCTGCTGTCCTTAAATTTCTTCCCACCCCAGCAGAATGGTTTCAGGAAGGGTTACTCCTGTATGACGAACCTGCTGACTGCGGTGGACAGATGGACGAGCATCTTTGATTTCCAAAAAACTTTTGATAGGGTTAACCATGTCTTGTCAATAAGCTCAGACAATTGGGTATCAGACCACGCCTAAATGATTGGCTCAGTTCATATCTGACAAGTCGACATTTTAAGGTCAAAGTAAACCTCAATTTATCACAGGCCATGGAATGTCCTAGTGGGTTCCCCAGGGCTCAGTACTAGGACCTCTTCTCCTCTTGATTTATATAAATGATCTTCCTCAACAGCTATCGTCAGACTTATTACTTTTTGCCGATGACGTGAAACTCTGGAGAGAGATACGTGGCCGAGTGAACATACTGGCACTTCAGGAGGATCTGACTCAACTTCAAAGTTGGGCAGACGATAACGGACTTACCTTTAACACTTCAAAGTGTAAAATAGTCCATCTGCGACATGTCGCAGACTACAGTTACAACTTAGGAAACTCCTCTCTAGTAGTATCCCGAGTCGAAAAACATTTAGGAGTCCTGGTGCCCTACGACTTAAAGTCTTACGCTAACTGTGACAGAAATTCCTTTCGAGCAAACCTTGCACTGGTAACATTGAAGCGCATTTTTGGTCAGTTTGATGGGAGAACTTTCCACATAATCTTCGATAGTTTTATTAGTCCCCATTTAGAGTACGGTAACACAATATTCCCTCCTACACTCCAAAAGAATAAGGACACTCTGGAGCGTATCCAACGGCGAGCCACGGAATCAGTTCGGGGACTCCAATCACTCGACCTTTACTCATTAGAGTATAGGCGTCTGGGAAGTGACCTTCTGATGGCTTACAGTATCCTTAACACTTCTGGACATCCTCTCAAACACCTACCTAAGCTTAGTCCCAATACTAACCCAAGGGGTAGCACCCAGAAATTGGAGGTACAACATAGCAGAACGGACTGCAGACACAACTTCCACTCCTTAAGAGTTGTCAAATGCTGGAATTCTCTGCCGGCTGAGCTAGTGCAAGCGCCTTCCCAGGAGTCCTTTAAGAAGCGACTTGATCTATTCTTAAGGACTAAGGATAGTATTTTACTATGATTTACCAATCTCTTTTCTCTTTTATCGTTAATATACCTAGGTTCTTGCCTGTAGGTGTTGGTGATCCCCTGCTACTAAACACGGAAGCCTGTTAATCGAAAGCTTCTTCTATTCCATTCACAACCATCTGAACCATGCCGGAGGTAGCTGGTC
Source organism: Schistosoma spindalis (assembly GCA_946903255.1). Classification (NCBI taxonomy): domain Eukaryota; kingdom Metazoa; phylum Platyhelminthes; class Trematoda; order Strigeidida; family Schistosomatidae; genus Schistosoma; species Schistosoma spindalis. Next base: position 78,143,935 of record OX336416.1, on the reverse strand, counting down.
GCGACGTAATTAACTTGAGTCCAGGCATATATATATATATATTAAGCGAATGCAAAAAATGTAATGAATTTATTGCGTTTTGTAAATACTGTAGTTTTCACTTTGTTCAAATAAAAAATTGTGGATACTAGTCCGTTAGAATATGTTTCAAAAATTTTAAATTAATAAAACTGGTATAGATGAACATCGGCGAATAAAATTTGGAATATTTTAAATAAATCATGGATCGTCTTTGGTGTGATATACCTTGGCAAATGTTTAGTAGGGCCTTTAAAAACATCTATTTAAAAATGTTCGTAAATATTAACGAATCATATATTATACTACTGACTATCACTTACCTACTTCCTATCCTCGCTTAACACCCAAACATAATATGCATGGGAATGGATTACTCAAATAATATTCACAGCACTATCAATAAGATGAGTGATTTTATTTTAGCGACAACTGCAAGTTTACTGAGACAGCATTGTGATATTGAAAACAAGGCTGAAAGCTGAGCCTTTCAAAATCAACCATTTTATCCGAAATTTAGTCGCTATTGACATTTATGCAAAACTGTGAATCATAAAATTAAGGAAGTTGAAATGCCCTTCTGCTGCGACAGATAATCTTAAATGATAGCAACTAAAGTATGCTGTATTGGAATGCGTTTAAAAAACTAGTATTTTATGGACTGATAACCAACGTCTAAAGATCAACATTCATTGAAAATATTACTAAGTGATTTCGTAAAACCTGATGTCTTACAAGTCGAAAAGCAGAATACAATTTAGAATAGTGATTCCAATTGGTTAAACCATGTTTCTTTAGCATTGGTACAACATCCTATTCGCCACTCTCACGTCCGGTCCTAGGAAGATAGATTAGTAGTTAATGTGCTCTACTTCTAACTCTTAAGTTACAGGTAAAACTTCGTTCAACCTACTTTGGTTTTAGTATCGGGTAGCGTCATTAACCTTTAAATCTCGAGTGTGACTTAAAGCCAAGTATATAATTCTGTAATTGATAAGTGAATTGCTTTTTTTCCGTCGTAGAAATATTTTCCTATCGCTTGAATTACGACTGAAAACCATATTAAGATCAAGTTTATATATGAAGTTCGTGACGTCATTTGAGCTTATTTCATCGACTAAATACTGTTTCCAAATTCTAACCAACTGATAGCCGAAATATCAGTTTTTTTATAGCAATTGCCTGGAAGCTGCTGTCATTACATATTGATAAATACTAACAATAACGTGACATATTTTTCTTGCCATATCCCTTCAAACATCTGTCACATTGAACTAATTCATGATTATACAAAAAGTATTTATTAACATAGTATATACAATATATCAGTGTCTATTAAACATTTAATGTCGTCTATCACGATCTTTATCTCGGGTACGTTTATGATCTAAAATAAGTATTTAATAAATAGTTTTAATGATTACCTGGTGAACGACTATCATCACGTTTGGATCGACCATTTCGACGATCTCCAGAATGACTACGTCTATTAAGAAATGATTAAAAAATGGTAAGATCGAAAAGATACTCAGAAACATTTAGTATTGATGAATAGTTACATTAAAAACTAACTTTGCCTGATAATTTGTCATTATTATGTACGAAACAATACTTTTTGTCTGATAAGCCTTAATAGCTTGACTGATTCCCATCTTACTTAGCTAAATGAAGATAGGATGAGTTACATAAATGAAAGTATCTACCATGAAGGCTTATCCGATGATCAATCATGTGTGCCTACTCATGTTACGTCAATTTGGTGCTATTTCTCAAGATTGAATTTATTTTATTTGAACACATAAACATTAGTACAGAGAGGCACTAAGTAGATATGCGTCACACAATAACAATGGGGACGTGAAGAGATAGAGAAGGTAAAGTGTGTATAAGAAAAAGGAGAACAATAAAGAACAGAAATTAGTGTATGAGAGTAAAATAATAATAATAATGAGAGACAATTCAGTTAGCAAAAGTACAACCAGAAAGAATTCTTTTAGTTAAAGAAGTTACGTTAATTTTTTTTTGAAAAAAAGGAAAAGAAAGTTACAGCAGGATATCCACTGGCTTCTATTCTGAGCCATATCTGATAACTAATTGACATATCGTCTCTGTGCCCTAACACAGTTTGCTAAGCTTCTGCTTGCTAATTTAGTGTTGCCACTGGATGTCAGCAATCCTTCGGAGACAACGATGATCAAACACAGAGAGTCGTCTAACATCCTCAACTCAAAGACGCCAGGTCTCACAAGCATAGAGAAAAACTGCTCTTGCCAACGCGCTGTAGATCCGACCTTTTACAACCAGACTAACATCACGAAGGCTCTAAAGATAGCTCACATTGGTATAAGCCGCTCTGGCTTTCATTACACGCGAATCGATCTCATCGCTCACGCCACCATCAGCACTTATGCAGCTATCCAGATACACAGTCTTCGTTTATAGTCAAACTTGTGGTCACCCGGAGTAGACCAATGGGCTTCAATGAGCTGTAAGGAGCCTGAAGGAATTCAGTGCTTATAAGCGGAACGTTTCGCAAAGCCACAAGCCACTTTACTAAACATTCTCATGGCATCGTGCTATTGTAGCTAATGTTGTTCTATAATTTTCAGTGGGATGGTAGCTAGCCTCGAACCTAATTCGGTTTGATATTTAGTTGCAACAGAAGCTGAAACCAATTTGCTGATATCGATCCGTTTAGGACGATGAATTTGTTTACCAATGAAAAGTAAGGTGAGATTAGTGCGAACAAGAGTAGGTTTGATCAGAGTCCAGATATAAATAAATAATATATCTGTAATATCCCAATGAGTAGAAAATTAGATAGGCACTCCCAAAGAAGCGTCAATTTTGAACACAACCACGCCAGAGGTAGCTGATCGCAATGTGATCAATTTGATTCCAGGTTTGAGATGCCATCTAGCACATTGGCGATGACTGTGCCGGTAGTTAGTGCTAGATCGAAAAATGTTGTAGTCCGCGCACAGATGTAGTAGACGGTCATCATTATCTGACCTGCGACCAACAAGTCCCCGTTGGCCACCTAAACGACCCTCTTCTGTGCCTATACACACGACGTGAATATTCAAGTCTCTGGCTAGTAACACAATATCTGTCTAACACACTTTTGTAGAAGGACAATTAATTGGTGGTAAAACTCATCCTTGATCGCATCCGGGCTGCAACCTGTTGGAGCGTAGGTGGAAACGACAAAAAGACATCGTTTCCCACACCGATTTCTCGACATATTGATGAGGCTTTCTAATCTAAAAGCACATAACCGACTGTTAATGAGGTTACAATGGATCAGTGCTGCCTCAGCTCCAGCGCTTAGTGAGATACGAACTCCGGTAAAACCAGACGATGTCACAGGGTCCCCAGATAAACGCACGTTAAACAAGCTTTTCTAAGCAACAGATGGGAAGCGAATTTGTAGTACTTCACTAGAGTTTTGAATACGGGTCTCCGATAGACAACAGACACTGATATTGGGAATTTTTAAAGACATAGCCAACCCTATCTGTTGTCCGATCTGCATTAGTGTGAGAACGTTACAGGAAGCCAGTTTGAATGGCATACGTAGTTTCGGAAAGACTGTTTTAGTATTCGTAGTCTGTGGTAGCATTTAAGTTTCGACCAGTCAGTGACACGAGATTATTTAGATAGAACAGGCTTTCCATCATAGGCGAGCTGTTGTATAAGTTGAAAAATAAAATACGCAAAATGATAATTAAGAGGAACACATAAGTGACGTAGCATGAAAGAAATAAAAATGAGTGTCACCATGTGATTGAGAATAAGATTTGTCTGAGTGAGCATTGAAGCAAAAAAAATTTCTGAAATAGTAGTTATCAATGATTTGTGTGAAGGTTATGATACTGCCTGAACGCCCAATTCGAAGCAGATGGTTCCCTTAGAGGGCCATACTTTGAGCCTTTAACCTAGAGATCTAAATCACAAGGCAGTAGAGCAACGTTAAGAGATGCAGCACCATGGTAGCAAATGATCAACATTAGGTTCATATGCCATTTTCCCCCTAGGATCCTAAAGCCATTGCTTTGGAATCGGGGTTTTCCAGCTTCCCTAGGTAGATCCCCCGTGTCCACCAACCCGTCAAAGCGCCGGACATTCGCTTTTCGTCCTCTCAATTTCGTAAAAAACAACACTGAGAAAAAGCAGTGAGTAGGACTTCTTTGACCGTGGCTGGTCTAACTCAGATCGGTTCGGGATTTCAATGAAACTCAGCGATCGCCACAACCATATACTTACAATGATACCTAAGTCAATAAAAATTTAGAAGATAATGAAATGAACTGTCAACTTAGACATAAATCTGAAAACTGAATGCAAAATAACAATAGGAAAGAAACCAAACTTTAGTAAAAGTAACTGAGCGATAAATATTTCCTCAAATGCATAATTTAACGTCGCTCCTTCATAAGAGACTGAGCTGATGAACATTAATTTAACAATCCCACTTTTACCTATCCGACCGACAAAATTTAGACCGATATTAAAATTTTTACCAATAAAAACCCAAGTTGCGAATGAAACCACTAGAAAACTTTAACAATGCCATGATGCTACTACTGAAAATGTTGGCATCATCATTTAGACTGATATACTAACATAGAAATTACATCGTATGTCAATGACAATATTAATTTTAATCATTTTTACCTACCTATGAGCTTTCTCGCGATCATGTTTGCGTTCATTCTCTTCACGATCTTTATGTCTTGATGATATATGGTCTCTATCTCTTTCTCTGCGTTCAGCATGAGGAGACTCTTCACGATGTCTACGTCGATGATGGTGGTCTTTTCCATAATCTCGTCTCCTATGTTTTTCTTTATCCTTAGATTTATAACTCTCTTCAACATGATTCAAGGTGTCCAGCTCCTCAACATATTGTAAATCTTCTAAGTCTTCATTTAGAAGTGATTGTCGTGGTTCTAAACCATTTAGCTCCTCAAGAACTTCACGTTTTTGTAAACGAGGTAAAATAACATCACAGACACGTTCTTCAGTAAGAAGTTGATCAATAAAATCATCCATGTAAATTAAACTGAAATCTGTTACACACGGGAAAATTTTTCACCGTAACTTTTTGAGAAATGTAACCTACTTCCCATTTTATCTTGAAACTTAAGACGTCGAAAATCGTTATACAACGTCTCAAGATATTTGTATATTTCAACAGAATCACCAACTAGTCTAAGATAAAATGCTCCTAAAGCACGAGCGTACCTGGACAACATAAAAACATTTTTACGAACCACAAACTAACTTGTATGGTTCTTGTTTGATAAATTCGATAACAATATCTTTGTCAGGTTGAATTTGAAGCATTTTTAATGTAAGACATAGAAAAGGAGTTGGTTTAACACTTCCACTATACACACCACCAACATAACGAAGTTCCACAGCTTTATCGACAAGTAATTCAGCTTTAGATAAGAAAAAGTAAAAGATGAATTCAATATACCTGTAAGAGCAAAGCAATGCTCTTTCCAGAATTTTGATTCATAAATTCGACTTCGAACTATTTTCTCCAGAAGATACTGAGGATTTGTCCCATGAACTGTATGTGCATCTTTGACTGTGCGATTAGCCATGGTATCGAGTAATGATACGCAAACGATTACTAATAAAAGATACATTTAGTACTACTCAGTAAGTGTATAAACAAAAATATCAAGCTATCATCAATACTACTCAACTTTCCCAAAATTTATATCATTGGATTAAGTTTGAAATCGTGAATTTTCCGTTTGAACACATGTACGACGAGATCTATACAACTAACAATAATACATTTGATGACCTGGCTCCGTGTTTACACGTCAATGGTTGAAAACAAGAAGACTAAGGGGATCGTCATATACCACACCACATTAGCACAACGAACTGAAACTAGTAAGATGTGTACCAGAGGAGCAGATATGGTAATAGCACCAGTAGCAGTAGAGAAGATCGGGTATAGATATATGACTTCTCTTGGTTTGAGTGTTCTCTAGTTTAGCAACGATCAAACCCTCCTTCAGAAATGAAAAAAGCAAGGCAGCAATTTACGTTACTAAACATATGTGAAGCTAGATCTTTGTATCTACAAGTCAGGATCTATTTTTCGGTTTTATGAAAGTCCAGACACGTTCGAAACAACTTATTGGTGACCTTAAAGAATGGCAACCCCAAAGTAAAGAATGTAGGTGAGGAAAAACGTATCGGTACTTCTTGAGGATGATTTTACATCGACGCCAAGGAACCTAGATAAGGTCAATGGATTCTTAAACTACTTTTCCAACCTATTACCAATAAATTTACTGATATCTTAAAATATCCTTAACAAAACAACAACGAAAACCTTTCTAGTTGTAGTTTGAGTATGATGACCCTTTGGGATACTGTTAAATGTATTACGATCTACACCGGTTATCGAGGTAGTAATAAGCACATATTTATTCATGTTCTGTCACCCTTTATGGATCAGATACCTAGGGAGTATTACAACTGAGGATTTGATACCACTGCACACCGACAATTCGAAGCTGTTGAAGGTCTAAGACATTTTGGGTAATACCTAACATGTTCATATAAACGAAAATCGAGATAATTCTGTCTACAGAAGGATAGAATCATATATTTGTTTAATCTAACGGCTGATCAGCTTATATATATTCAGAACATTAGATCGGAAAAGAAATAAGGAGAGTTACGATGAACTCAAATGGATATAAGGAACGAACTACGACAAAACGAACACACTGAAAAAGAAACCAAAACTACCGCTCGAGTTTGTCTAGGTCTTCAAAACTCAAACCTAAAACTTTACATGATAGAATTAGCAAAGTATTTGTCCCTTAGAATCGATGTATATGTAGCAGAAGCGTTCTAGGTAATGAAAAGTTATGATTTTTGTTATTTTACTTTTGAAAATAAAGCGTAAAACAAGTTAGTTATTAATAGTGGAAGTAATTAAAATAAATATGAATGATCCTCCTTTGTACTTACAGAACTCAACTTCAAGTCAATACCTGTTTTGAAAAACTTTGGGGAAAGTTTTACTACTATGGCCTCTGCTAAAGAGATTCTGACCGCAGAAATATTTGTGAGGATTTTTGTGTTACCTCATCCGTGTTCTATCTTAAATAGATCTCTTCATCAGTTTAATTTAATGCCAAATTAGTCTGTTGATCTGCTAGAGAGAAAGAGATTTGAGTGGTATGATATTTCGTACTTATATACTCTTTAATATGTAATCCAGTTTACATGCATGGGGCTTACAAACGAGCCGTCCTAGTACCTTTCAGTTGCCCATGCTTTAACATGTTCCAACAGAGCGACTTTTTGAGGTAAGAAGGCATAGCACATATGGTGGTGTCTTGAATAAGAACTAAGAAGTCAGGCTACCTCAGTTCCAACACAAATCATAGAGCAGTATCCAGAAATTAGAGGTGCAATGCACCAAACTGGATTGTAGGTACACCTCCTAGTTTTAGTTAACAGTCACGCCCCCTAATTTTTCACCAGCTGAGATCGTCCAAGAAACTCCTAAGAAGTCATTTTATAAGGAACTTGAATTAATATTGGGGACTTAACACAGTATTTCATACTAATTTATCAATATTCTCATTTCATTTCTTAGATGTATCGACGTCTGTATCCAGAGTAATCAGTGATCCACTGCTACTAGACATTACCATTTGAATCTAACTTTCTGGAAGTAAACCCTAATACAGTATGATTTATTGACTACGGAAGATCAAGTGGAAGAGGCACCTAGAGTATCACAAAAAATGATACCCAAGTCCTTTACAGTGTTAGACATTGTGACACTGCTAACTTCCAGATAGCACGAGCTAGTTAAAGCATCACTTCTGTTCACCATTAGTATTCCGTACTTATTGAGAGTGAGGGGAAAATTCCTGGTGGTCTTGTCGCATATTCTGTACAAGTCTTTTATGTGAATCAAGATATCATCTAAGTCTTTTAAAATTTTGAGATCATCTACGTATGGTAGAGTCTGAAAATCTAATGAACCAGTTAAATTGCTAATAAATGATAAAGAGAGGAGTGATCTATTGACTTATTCTTAAAAGATTCCAATTGTCGCTAAGAATCGGTCAGATGGAAGAAAGTAAACTTAAGTGATCAGTGATCTCCCAATGGGCGATCTACGTGGTATTTGATCGAATATTTCATGATGGCCTCTATTTAGATTTTTGAATAGAAAATGTGATTCTCAACTTCATCAAGTGCTTCATAAAAGTTAAGGAAATCTGTACAAACAGGATGGTTGGGCCCCATTAATAGAGTCTCGTTATAACAGGCAGTCGGTAAGCTTGTGTTAAATGACCTTCCAGAGAGAAACCAGCGTTGTACATTTGGTTACAGTGGGACTCTTTCTGAGCTGTGCCTATAACATTATCACTTGCTGAGAATAGGGAAATCTGTCTGCGATTGTAGATTATGGACTTGCTACTCTGCTTGTCTGCTGCTACGATTATGACCTTGCCTATAGTATGATGGTAGCTTATTCCCAGTTGAAAACTGTACAAAGAGGTCAGCAAGAGGGAAGCAAATTAGAGCTGTATATTCCAATGGATGTGCATTGTCTGCCTTATTAAATGGTGCTAAAGCTTATGATTTTTATCCATAGACCACATTAAACAAGACTAATGATTTCTTTTATCGCATTTGACTTTCACAATGTATGTGTAATGTAACATCCTTTGGTATGAGCAGTCATTGAAGCAACGACATTTGTTCCAGGTAGCAGGTTTGTTCCCAATGTGTTTCCGCATTAAAAACCATATAGAAAGATTTGAGGGTATGAAGTGTTCAAAGGGCCATAACACAAATAAGTTTGCCAATTCTGATACATGGTTAGGGAATGTGTAGCCTAAGCTGTAGGGAATTTGATGTAGTCTTGTCAGATTATTGAGCTACATTTTCTGGAAGTGTGAATTCTTGCATCAAACCTTAGTATCAGTAATCAGTTTGAAACACTGACAGCACCCACTAATAAAATCACAGAGAAATTTGCTATCTCGGCTAACTTAATAGCCTGATAAACTAGATGTTTCAGGCAACCCGTAGTTGCAGGTGATCTATGGTGTACAATTACCACATAAATGCCTGATGTACTCTTCACACAGTAAAATTAGGCCTCCCGATGGCAAATTCAGGATGCTCTTGAAGGATACAAGTTATCATTGTTTTTCGAACGATGCGTTGAAGATTAGTTGATTTCTCAGAGCTGGCTCCTCAGTGTTATGGAATAGATCCAGATATTTAACCGAGCCCAATGCGATTGATTTAGTCAACCGGCGCCAGATAAATAAGGTATAGTTTTTTGAAAAGTATTTGTGTTCTTTCTGGTACTTTATAGCACTGTATGGTGTTGTCTGGGTCCAATTTATTCCGAGGCAGGCTTTTCAATTATTCTACATGCCCTAACCTTATTTGTTTCGATGAACGTACTTATGATTGACTATCGTCGAACGTTAAATTATCTGCATAAGTCAAAACACTGCTGGTTACTGTCTTATTTGATGAACCTTTGATCATATTAATGATTAACAATTCTCCATAGATTGCCAAACCGGATATGGGAAACTTAGCTATCTTAAATTAGTTAACCGGTACCCATCACGGACAGACCTCGATCAGATCACAGTCAAAAACTAAGAATCACTTTGAAGCTTAAATAGAGCATCAGTGTAGGCACTTTAATCACTAAACATGAAAGTGCACTAAAAATCTTATTCGCTCCTTACCATGGGAATCGTGCTTCACCAAAAATAACACTGACGCTGCGTTTTTCGACTCATACCGAAATTTGGCGTATTGTGTAGACTGTACTGCTCATTTAGAACTCAAACGGAGGCTAAATTACTTTTCAAATCCAAAAAAATCTGAGAAAATTAAAGTGCGGCTACCACAAGTGACATGAATTGTATATACTTCAGAATGTACTTAAGTTAATCGACTCAACGCAATTATTTTTTGAACGTGAAGATTAAAAAGTTAGTTAACAAAAACCAAAACTTATAGATAATTCGGTATTTTAAATCCAGTGTGAAAATGAATTCTCTTAATACAACCAGGCTCTTTGTAATTAACGGCAGAAATGAAGACGACCCCGACACTATTTGTGGACAATTTAACCGTCATTCTTCGTGATACCACAACACAGAAACCCAAACCTCTATCAAAACGTCTTGCATGTTGCCACCTAAACATCTTTGACAACTAGAATAATATCCCCCAACATCAACTGGGTTATAACCACATTGAAAAAGTTCGATGGTGGTAAACACGATAGGATTCGTGGATCATTCGTGAAGTACTGCCGCAGAGAACTACCATTTTTCCGTTTGAAACTGTTAAACCTGTCCACGAACTATGAAGCCTATACATCTGCATGGAAAACATTAGTTGTCATCTCTAGATTCAGTGCGGATTCACGTGGCGATATTGTTAACTATAGGCCCATTAACTTGACATCCGTGCTATGAAGAATCATGTAAAAAATCATCAACAAAAACTGCTATCATTTTCACTTTCGGCAAGCCTGATTAGTCCTTATGAAAGTGAGTTAATGACTAGGCACTCATGATCCACAAAAAGCCTGGAATTTGTTGATCAAATTACAAAGCGAAGGGAGGTTGGTCAATCAATCATATTCGATACTTCGATTTTGGTGAGTCTTTGGAATCATAGTCTACTAGTGATATTAGTACTGCTCTAATAATAGACCTGATGCTAAAATGATAGATTGCTCATGATGTAACTGCCTAATCTATAAGATTTTACGTGGAACTCACATCATTGTCTACACTAACTCATCGTATCGCAACAATCACCAATATAGGATGGGGAATACATCAGGCTGAAGATAGAACAATATATTTAATATGAGTAAAAAATATTAGATAACACTCAACAGGGACCACGCCTGCAAGGCCGAGCTGTGCCATTCGACCAACTCGAATTAATTCAACTCCTTGTTCCCGGCATCTGCATCGTTGGGTTTTTCTACGCATTAAATGTTGAACATCTATTTTCTCAAGTGTCCCCCGTTCAGATTTGAGAATTGCCAAAGGACGCTACAAGTCTCATACAACTTCCTAGAATTTTCCACATTTAGCAAAAGGAGTCCCTTATTGTTCTGATCAAAATCTTTTTTAACAGAATGCAGTCTAATCGTTCTCTTTGGATACTGCTACTCCAAACCCATGAATGTTACCGGTGAGGTTACACAAGGAAGTGTGACTAGTTCGTTGCTTTTTCATCTTTATTGGTGACATGTGCTCTCGCTTTCAATACGGTACACCTTTCCCTTATCCTGATGACCTAAACATGGTTTATTCATCCTCGTCTCCTGACTACAAAAGCTATATCTCAGAGGTAATCTAGGAACATATAAACAAACTGTACAACCAAGCTGTGGAACTTGTCTCTGACGTAGTCATTCTGTATAATTTGACTTTACTTACTTACTTACTTACGCCTGTTACTCCCAATGGAGCATAGGCCGCCGACCAGCATTCTCCAACCCACTCTGTCCTGGGCCTTCTTTTCAAGTTCCATCCAATTCTTGTTCATTTTTCTCATATCTATCTCCATTTCTCGGCGTAATGTATTCTTTGGTCTTCCTCTCTTCCTTCGACCTTGAGGGTTCCATATGAGGGCTTGTCTTGTGACGCAGTTCGGTGCTTTCCTCAATGTGTGTCCTATCCACTTCCAGCGCTTCTTCCTGATTTCTTCCTCCGCTGGGATCTGATTTGTTCTCTCCCACAGTAGGTTGTTGCTAATAGTGTCCGGCCAACGGATCCGAAGTATTTTGCGTAGACAACTGTTAATAAACACCTGTATCTTTTGGACGATGGATTTCGTAGTTCTCCAGGTTTCCGCGCCATAAAGTAGAACTGTCTTGACATTTGTATTGAAAATTCTGACTTTGGTGTTGGTTGCCAATTGTTTTGAGTTCCAGATATTCTTCAGATGTAGATATGCTGCTCTTGCTTTGCCAATCCGTGCCTTCACATCTGCATCAGATCCACCGTGTTCATCGATGATACTGCCCAAATATGTAAAGGTTTTTACATCTTCCAAAGCGTCTCCGTCAATTGTGATTGGATTGGTACATGTTGTGTTGTATCGAAGAATCTTGCTTTTCCCTTTGTGTATATTGAGACCTATTGCTGCTGAGGCTGCTGCTAAACTGGTCGTCTTCTCCTGCGTTTGGTGTTGAGTTTGCGATAGAAGAGCCAGATCATCTGCGAAGTTTAGATCATCCAATTGCATCCTAGCTGTCCACTGTATCCCGTGCTTCCCTTCAGATGTTGATGTCTTCATGATCCAGTCGATCACCAGGAGAAAGAGAAAGGGTGAGAGTAAGCAACCTTGCCTGACACCGGTCTTTACTTCGAACGACTTTGTCAACTGTCCTCCATGAACGATCTTGCAGTTTAATCCATCATAGGAATTCTGTATGATATTGACTATCTTCTGAGGCACGCCGTAGTGTCGAAGAAGCTTCCATAGGGTTGTTCTGTCCACGCTATCAAATGCTTTTTCGTAGTCGATGAAGTTGATATAGAGTGATGAATTCCATTCAATTGATTGTTCCACAATGATCCGTAGAGTTGCGATTTGGTCTGTGCACGATCTATCCTTACGGAATCCTGCCTGTTGGTCTCGAAGTTGGGCGTCTGCGGAGTCCTTCATCCTGTTTAACAATACCCTGTTGAAGACTTTTCCCGGTATTGAAAGAAGAGTGATTCCCCTGTAGTTGTCACAGTTGCTGAGATCGCCTTTCTTTGGTATTTTGACTAGAAGTCCTTCTTTCCAGTCTTTTGGTACCTGTTCCTCATCCCAAATCTTTCTGAAGAGAATGTGGAGTATCCTTGCAGTTGCCGCTACGTCTGCTTTCAGTGCCTCTGCTGGAATGCTGTCTAGTCCTGCTGCTTTGCCACTCTTGATTTGTCTGATAGCCATGCTGATTTCTTCAATTGTCGGTGCGCCAACATCAATTGGGAGGTCCGTGAGTGCTGCTTCGATGTTGGGTGGGTTCAGTGGGGCTGGTCGATTCAAGAGTTCTTTGAAGTGTTCTACCCACCTGTTTCGTTGTTCTTCAATGTTGGTGATTATCTTGCCTTCCTTGTTTTCACTGGTCGTTCTGGTTTACGGTGATTTCCGGAGAGTTTCTTTGTTGTTTCATACAGTTGTCTCATGTTTCCTTCTCTGGCAGCCTTTTCCGCCGTCATTGCCAAATCTTCCACATATTTACGTTTGTCGGTTCTGATGCTCCTTTTCACTTGCTTGTTTACTTCTGTGTATTCAGCTTGTGCCTTGACTTTTTCTGCTCTTGTTCGACTGGTATTGATTGCTACTTTCTTGTTCCTCCTTTCTTGAATCTTATCCAGTGTATCGACCGTGATCCAATCCTTGTGATGGTGCTTCTTTTGGCCCAGAACCTCATGACATGTTGAAGTGATTGCCTCTTTTATCTCTTTCCAGTTGCTCTCCATAGTAGTTCCTTCTCTATTGAGTAGATCATGAAAGGCTTGGAACTTATTGCTGAGGGTTATCTTGAATTTATTGAGTTTGTCATTATCCCGAAGAAGAGCCGTATTAAATTTTTGTGATATTGTCCTCCCCGTTGTCCAGTGCCTCTTGAGTTTCAATTTCATCTTGGCGACCAGCAAGTGATGATCTGATGCTATATCGGCTCCTCTCTTTGTTCTCACGCCTTCCATCGTCCTCCTGAACTTTTTGTTGATGCAGATATGATCGATTTGGTTCTGTGTGGTGTGATCCGGTGAAGTCCATGTGGTTTTGTGTATGCGTTTATGTGGGAATATAGTCCCGCCTATGACCAGTTTATTGAAGGCACATAGATTTGCTAATCTCTCCCCATTTTCGTTCCTTTCTCCCAGTCCGTGTCGTCCCATGATCTCTTCATATCCGGTGTTGTCAATTCCAACCTTGGCATTTAGGTATCCCATCAGAATAGTCAGGTCTTTTGTTGGGCACTTCTCGACGATTGACTGCAGCCTATCGTAGAATTGATCTTTAGCGTCTTCATTGTAGTCATTGGTAGGCGCGTAGCATTGGATGACGTTCATTGTAATCCCCGTTTTCTTTGTTTTGAAGGAGGCTTTGATGATCCTTGGTCCATGAGATTCCCATCCTATGAGTGCATTTTGTGCTTGTTTGGACAGCATCAATGCAACTCCTTGTGTATGTGGGGCATTTTCTTGTTCATGTCCGGAGTATAACAGCAGCTCCCCTGAAGCTAGTCGTTGTTGTCCAACTTGCGTCCAATGTGTTTCACTGATCCCAAGCACCTCTAAATTGTATCTCCTCATTTCTGCAGCAATTTGGAAAACTCTCCCAGTCTCCCACATCGTGCGAGCATTCCATGTACCTAAATAAATGGTTGCTCTGGTTGTCAGAAGGGGCATCGGCCTCGTGACTTCCGAAGAAACTCGGCTTTCATCATGAAGCGTCATAATTCTTCTAAACGAAGACCTCCTGACTCCCAGGGTAGAGTTTAAATGGTTTGAATAATTTTTTCTGGTTAGCGTTTTTTTAGCGAGTTAGTTTTCTACGGGATGGGGTCGCTAACCCCATGCCCAACCCTCCTCCTTTATCCGGGCTTGGGACCGGCAGTAGCCCCCGGAAAGGGACTCCAGGCGGAGTTATAATTTGACTTTACTCACATCAAATATATTATTCTAACTTTAGCCTAAATGCGTTCTTTACAAACGCCAACATTTTCACGCGGATTGTTACGATACGACAAATCAGAATAGAAAATGATGTGACTTGCACGTAAGATCACATAAATTAAGCAGTCACAACACGGCATATCTGCAATTTTAGGAGTGGTCTGTTGTTATAATGGTACTGATAACGAGGTTCAAATGGTTGTGGCTTCCGTGTCTAGTAGCAGGGGATCACCAATACCACTAGGCAGGAACCTAGGTATATTAACGATAAAAGAGAAAAGAGATTGGTAAATCATAGTAAGATACTATCCTTAGTCCTTAAGAATAGATCAAGTCGCCTCTTAAAGGACTCCTGGGAAGGCGCTTGCACTAGCTCAGCCGGCAGAGAATTCCAGCATTTGACAACTCTTAAGGAGTGGAAGTTGTGTCTGCAGTCCGTTCTGCTATGTTGTACCTCCAATTTCTGGGTGCTACCCCTTGGGTTAGTATTGGGACTAAGCTTAGGTAGGTGTTTGAGAGGATGTCCAGAAGTGTTAAGGATACTGTAAGCCATCAGAAGGTCACTTCCCAGACGCCTATACTCTAATGAGTAAAGGTCGAGTGATTGGAGTCCCCGAACTGATTCCGTGGCTCGCCGTTGGATACGCTCCAGAGTGTCCTTATTCTTTTGGAGTGTAGGAGGGAATATTGTGTTACCGTACTCTAAATGGGGACTAATAAAACTATCGAAGATTATGTGGAAAGTTCTCCCATCAAACTGACCAAAAATGCGCTTCAATGTTACCAGTGCAAGGTTTGCTCGAAAGGAATTTCTGTCACAGTTAGCGTAAGACTTTAAGTCGTAGGGCACCAGGACTCCTAAATGTTTTTCGACTCGGGATACTACTAGAGAGGAGTTTCCTAAGTTGTAACTGTAGTCTGCGACATGTCGCAGATGGACTATTTTACACTTTGAAGTGTTAAAGGTAAGTCCGTTATCGTATGCCCAACTTTGAGGTTGAGTCAGATCCTCCTGAAGTGCCTGTATATTCACTCGGTCACATATCTCTCTCCAGAGTTTCACGTCATCGGCAAAAAGTAATAAGTCTGACGATAGCTGTTGAGGAAGATCATTTATATAAATCAAGAGGAGAAGAGGTCCTAGTACTGAGCCCTGGGGAACCCACTAGGACATTCCATGGCCTGTGATAAATTGAGGTTTACTTTGACCTTAAAATGTCGACTTGTCAGATATGAACTGAGCCAATCATTTAGGCGTGGTCTGATACCCAATTGTCTGAGCTTATTGACAAGACATGGTTAACCCTATCAAAAGTTTTTTGGAAATCAAAGATGCTCGTCCATCTGTCCACCGCCAGTCAGCAGGTTCGTCATACAGGAGTAACCCTTCCTGAAACCATTCTGCTGGGGTGGGAAGAAATTTAAGGACAGCAGATAGTCATGTATACCATCGTATATCAGGGACTCCATGATCCTTGAAGGTATAGAAAGAAGAGCTACCGGTCGGTAACTTGAAGGTTCGCTGAGTCGACCTCATTAGAAGATTGGTGTGATATGAGCCAGCTTCCAATTTTCCGGTAGTTTGCCTCGACTTAGTGAGTGAGGGAACATCACGCTAAGCGGTGATGCCAGGATTGAAGATGCTTCCCTTAGTATAGCAGAATGAACCATATATGGGCCAGGATAAGTGTCTGTTCTTAGGTGCTGCAGTTTTCGGAACACCAAGTCAGCGCTCAGGTGCACTACGGAAAGTCCTGTGCAGTTACAGATGAAGCTGTCATCAGTATCGTTGGTGCGGGTCGGTTGAAATGTCCGGGAGTATTGCTCAGCCAGAAGGTTATCGGCGTCGCCGTCGTTATCGGTCGGGGCGTTAGGACCTAGCAGTTGAGAAACTCCAGTTTTGGCTTGACGAAGAGAGGCTGCGTAACGGAATAAGCTTTTCGGATTGGAGACAAATTTGTCCATAAGCTTTAACTGGTACTGAAGCCTGTCTTCTCTTATAGCCTTCGTGCATATGTTTCTTATATGTTTGTATTGCCTGTATGCGCTGTTGTTGTCAGTTCGTTTGTATTCTGCCTAACAGTGCCTTTTGCGGCTTAACAAACGAAGAATGCGATTTTTGATGATTGTAGGTTGCATGTGGATTTTGGGGACCGTTCGGGGAATTGACTGCTTTGTAGCACATAAGAGCGTGTGCAGTAAGAAGTTCCAATGAGCATCCACATCAAGTTGAGGGTGAACATCCCAATCCACATGTTGTGGATAGTCCTGTAGAGCAGGCACATTCAACCGTTTGAAATTCCAGCGCCTGTTGTTGTTGGGATATCTTAGCTCAATCTTTGCTGACAAAACTGAAGGCTATAACGGCGTGATCGCTTTTCCCCAGGGGAGCCAGAATTGAGAGGTTGTCAACTAGAAATTCTTCGTTTGTAAATACACAGTCTAAGCACGACGGTGTCTGACTGTTCCTCCAACGAGTCGCCGGCTTCACATTTTGTATAATCCAAGATCCTCAATGAGGTTGGGGAACCGAGCTTCAGTTGACTTTTCACCTCCAATATACGTGTGTTCCGCGAAATTGACTCTAGGGAGATCGAAGTCCCCTAGAATCAGGATATAAGTGAAACCGAGACGCGTGGAGCGAGATAGTTCTTCCAGCATACGACTGTCATGCTCGATGTCGGCAGTGGGCTTCCTATATATGACTCCGACTAGGCACCTAGAAGTAGTAGACAATCTTACAGTGCACCATATGGATTCCTCATGATTGTGAACTTGGTGTACCTTCAAGCAGGATCGTATGTATAGGGCTACTCCACCCCCAATTCCTGTTTCTCTGTTGTTGCGAAACAGAGACATCCCAGGTATTGCTAGCTCCTGATCCGAAAACTGAGTTATCCAAGTTTCAAATATTCCTATCAAATGAACCTTACTAGCATTGCTAAGTTCGCGTAGCTCATTCATTTTGTTTGGTAGACTCGCTGCATTCATGTATAAGCAGTTAAAGCTTTCAATTTGAAACGCGTGAGCTTCTTCCTGTTTGTCTGTGAGAGCCTTACGTGAGTGAACAGGTAGCCTACCTATATAAGGTTTGCCGAATTCGTAGGCCCTGTCCTTTGCACGTTTTTTTATCTTCAAGAATGGTCAGCTCCAGCTTGCCTTTATGCTTGATCCTGGCGTCGTATGGCCTGTCCGGGTGCATGTGGATTCCAGTTAGCAACCGACGTCTGTTGGCACGAAATGCTTCCAGAGTCGCAGCCGCCATATGGGAGGATGGGAAAGTTATTCTCATTGGTCAGGGTCTAGAATCTTCGTCCTTCTTGGCTAGTCTCGTCACATGTTGAGTCAGTATGTTTTTGAGCCTCAGGGACTGTTTGATGAATTTCAATTCCCGAATGTCAGAGTTTGCTTGACCAGGATACATGTTTTCCAGTACACCTTGCACAATGATATTTCTTCCGCTGAAAATCTCCTAACAAGTTTCTATATGGACGTTCCGGATGAGATTGCGCTCAGTTTACGGTATGTCGGGCAGTATTCTGACGTTCCCATCGGATTTCAGTAGATGACTAGCTAGCAGGACATCCTCTACTTCGGTAGCTTTCTTGAGTGTTACACGGAGAAGTCTCGGGTGATTTTGATGTTTAGATTCCTTTCCCCGAGTGAGCCGTGTGACCGTCAAAGGCTCTATTCTAATCAGTTCAAGCTTTTTGTTCAATTCACCCCAGAGCATTCTGTCATTTTTGTCCTGCAAACTGAGAGGAAGGTCAGGGTTGTCTTTAGGGTTCATGGTTATGAGAGAGTCATCATGGACCGTTAGTGTTTTTCCAGGATTTTATGGTGCGTTCAGGTTCAGTATGTTGTTGTCTGGAGGTCGAGGCAAGTTTCTAAATCCTAGGCTTTTTGATAACTAGGCGGACGTTTTTTGGGGTAGACTGAGTGATTAAATCACCAGTTGATTTCTGTACAACACTTGGGATGTTTAGCTTAGACGGTGACACGTGGTCCTTTTTAGCTCTGTTAACGTGCGTCCAATCACCTGCACAGTTTTTAGGAACCACTGTTGCATTTAAGGTCCCTGAACTGGGAGACCTGAGTTTAGTGAGGATGTATGTTACCGTCGACGTAATGATGGTGCTGAGTTTCAACATGTCACCATTAGAGCTAATGCATGCTCCATCGATGGTAGACCTGTCGATATCCATATTCTTGTTTTCGTTGCGCTCCCTTGTTTGTCTACCTGTTTCATGGCTATCTGTTTTTAAGTTTGCTGACAAATTATTCCACAGACATGTCGATAGGACAATGATGTTACTCAGCAATACTACAGCATCCATGCTGCACATAACACATACCCACTTATGATCCAACTTGCTGAGCCTCTTGTAAGCAGCTGCCGTGAGATTTGTGCACGTTTCGTGGAACCAACTTTTGCAGTTATTGCACTGCATGCCAGATAAAAACAGCGAACCGGTATCCAGGTCGTTTGCATGAAATTTTTCATGACTGTATTGACGTAAACTGTATTATAGATACTATTAAAAGCTGAAGACCGTTAAAAATACACTAAAAACCACACTAAAAACGGGAAAAATGAATAAAAACGGATGAGATAAACTGAACTAGCCTTTACGTGAAAAACTGAAAAAAACCGAATAGTAAGCTGAGGCAAAACCACAGGTAACTTTTAAATTGTGCGAAACTCAAACAAAAGTAATCTACAGAACGTATAGCTCAGAATAGATTCTTTAGATCAGAAATGGTACTTTTGTTGCGTAAGGACACAGCAAAAGTTTGAAAAATGCAAACCACGTTAGGACTAAACTTCCCGTTCGAAAAGCGTGCGAAAACCATAATTCTACAGATTCACAAAAGCTGTGGTTGAGGTATTCCGACTATGAGATCATCATCAAGGATGTCAACCACTCAAATTGAAACCTCTCTGGATTGGGCATAACAAATAATCCTTTGATTTTCTTTTAAGACTGACACAGTGAGACACGAGATATATATGCGCTACATTTCGTCACTCGATTAATGTGACGGCTGGAAGGCTACACGGGCCCTCAAAACGAAGCAAATGGTCTTCTTAGAGGGCCACACTCCGAGCCCTTAACGTAGAGATCTAATCTACAAGGAAGTGGAGCAACGTTAAGAGATGCAGCCTCATAGTGGCCGGTGTGAAACAATAGGTTCATACACTACTTGTCCCATCAGGATCCTGAAGTCCATGTACACCACTGGTTTGAAATTAGGGCTTCTCAACTCCTCGAGGTAGATCCTCCGTATCAGTTCACCAGATAAAGCTCCAGATATTCGCTTTCCGTTTTCTGAATTGAGTAAACAACACTGAAGAAAAGCAGTGAATAGAACTTCTATAGCAGTGGCTGTGTAAGCTTGATCATGTGAAGTAATTTCAAGAAGGAACACAGACTCTCATTATCCTCGATCGTACCACATTATGTAGGGGCACTTATTCAAACCATGTCTTCATCCGCAAAATTATAAGCAGTAATTTTGGCTTTTCTGCATCTATCCCTTTGTACTCTATAATGTCATACTCCAAACTGAGCAATAAAGTGAATATTTTATAGATTCCGACAACCCACAAAACGTACATCAGAATTCCTTCATTATTCGCCATTCAACTGTGTGGAACAGACTCTCAGCAATAATGCACTGCAGTGAGACAATAACGTCGCCATCCCATCCAGAGTTCATAATTAAAAACATAGAAACTTGCATTTCATTTGGTTAAATCAATTGAATTTTCAGACTCATCCCATCTTCACTACATAAATATGACACAGAAAAATTAGCATTTGACGATTATTCCTTGCAACCAAGTAGGGCTTTCATCTCACCATTTGATAATCTTGCTGCTTGAACTCTCATTCTATTATCAATTCTTACCGCGTTAATGAGGTATCGTAAGTGTAGGACTCGTGTCTTTCCAGTGTACGGAAGGAAAATCGACGTGGATAAGGTTTCCTTTCATGCGATCGGTACTGATGCTATCGTTAGTTCCGTTCTTATCGATAACATAGTACTTGGGTTCACACTGAAGAACTTTGAATGGTCTTTCGTGTGCTGTTTCGAGAGGTCGTCTATGTGAGTCGCAACGTACCATAAATGTGTGTACTATATTATAAGTTAGGCTGGAGGAAACATCAGTTGACTGCGGTAGAATGGAAACAGATTTAACTGAACACATTGCGTTTGTAAGCCTGTTCGTCCGTAAGTTTAGAGCCATATTTATTCAAGAAAACGTAGGATCTACGAATTCTCCGGGAAGTCGAAGTGTAGTTCCATAAACGAGATGAGCTGTTGTGTATCCAACGTCAGCATTCACTGAATTATGAATATCAAGTAAGATGGGTGTAAGAGCGTTAGTTGGTGTCCATTTCTTTGATAGGCGTAATCCCTTTTGGGCTTATTGTGTTCCAGAGAAATTCTAGAGTTCTAACACCGAAAACACACTTTGACGTGTGTTCATTATAATTTCATCCAGACGTTTTAAGACTGCTCTTACATGTCGTTCGTGTGGTTGTAAATTGGGATTGGCAATTAACAAATCGTCTATATACCGTTGTGCGAAAAGCATATCTCGAAGTAGGATATCCATGAATCTTTGAAATGTTTGTGTCTCATTCCTCAGGCCGAATGGCATGCATGCAAACTCGAGTTGATTAAAACTAATGTGGTCATCATCCAATGTCGAAAACTTACAGAGCTATTGATTTGGGGGATTAATTTACCGTTACAATGAACGTATTTCAAGGCAAAAACTGTTAAAACTAGCAACCATCGAGTAAATTTGTGCAGATTATGTTTAAGGCCATTTTTTGTCTACCTGTCCAATGACATTAGTTAACACCTCAGTTCCTTAAACCATCACCACAATGAATGGTTCTGCGTTGTTTTGTCCCATTTGCACAAGAGAAAACTGGCAAACTGAGGCTTTCCGAGGGGACCAAGGTAGTACTCGATGACGAGTTAGTGCCTTATATTCTCCAGTGCTTACTGATTATCTGGATTGCGGTCCAGACTTAGAGGTACTTCAACTTACTTTTGAGCCAAAATAATAATTTCGCAAAATCTACGCGTTATACATTAATCGTGAGAGCAACTTAGATCATGACAAAAGTTTTAAGTGAAAACCAGTGATGGTTTACATACATACACCTGACCTCGAAAAGCTATCAAACTGTCATATCCTAAAAGGATTTTGGTGAAGCGCAGTCTATGCAGGTTTTGTTAACAAAAGTGCTGCCCCCGCAATAAATACTGAGCCACACACTTTGTCAATAGACCACATATACTCGTAGACGTATTATTTTGCTCGGATAGTAGGCGATAGTTATAACTCATCTGACATAAACATCTGAAAGGTCGACAACAATCCAGTTCTAAGTGGCATTGGGGAATATATTTTTGGTACCGTCATATGCATATCACACTGACCAAATTATGTGTACAAGACTCCGATTATTTCACTCTACTTATCCAATACAGTGACGTCATATCTGGGCTTCTGTACATGAATTGGATTCCACAGAAACAGATATACATTTGCCTATGTTGCAGAAGTTGATAGATGAACTTTTGACGGACAGACCAAGATGGCTGCCAAAAATGTTGATAAATTATTCACATGACTTCAGTGAGTTAACTTTATTTTTTACTACTCCTTATCAGAGAACACTGTTTGTACACGCGGTTACGAACGACGGTGTCAAAAGTGGTCACATATTTGATAGGGTTAAGTAATGAATCCAATCTCGAGCGGGATCTTATTGATATATGCTTTTCCATCCTAATATGTTTGTTTCCATGATGTTTAAACCGTGTTTGTTCCCTCCAGACTGGCAGATCATATTGTTAGACCGAACACCTGTGTAGCACCCAAAATTTATTGTGTTTAACTATATATTTATTTTTAATTTTATAATTATTTTACAAGAGCAATGTGATGAATTTTCAGGCTTGTCTGAATTTACTCACTTATCGCTTTTATGAGGTAAACTCTTTTTTATGTTGAGAAGTTTGTGTGCCTAAATTAGAACCTCCTGCTCTGCTTGTTCTAAACATGTTAATAATAACATATCACAACCATCTTGAAGCCTTTTTAAATCTTTATACGACAACGGTTAAATATAATACCGAAAAAATCCACTTTCAATATTGTGATGTCTCTGAAGATTTGTAGGTGTTATATGTTTAAAGATGTCACGGATATTCAGGATTTCATAACAATTTCTTCTGTAACATTCCTATAATCGAAGGATAACATGCCCAGCCAAACAATTAGCTATTATTGCAGGAGTTAGATCTAAGCTGGCTAGTAGTTGTAAGGAATTCATACCATGTAGTGCTCAACAGTGATATTTTGCGAATGAGTAACCAAGCGCCTCCAGTTAGGTTGGGTCCAGTAAAAATTATAAGGTCACCACCAATGTCAAAGACATAGAGAACTATTTGTTTTAAGACTTATTTACCGCTGATTGTTCATTCGTTTAGTCCTTGAATAGACTTTCCTTTTTTTCCGCCGTAGGACAAGGAGTTCAACTGGTTTACATCAATTTGGGTCCCGTTTATCACTCAAAAATTTCTAGAACGAATGTTATTCATCATTTTTGGACTCATTACAATTACACTCGGTGGACTAACAATTTGCACGCTAATCCAGATTGATTGATCAAACGTGCATAATAAAAAAGATATAAGCTCACCTTCATGGATTTTCATGTCACATCATTATTTACAGATCATGGTGGGATGCTAAAAGGTTCGCATTTAGCTCTATGATCGGCACCATTGTAGTGGTTTCTTTGCACTCCCATCATTCCTAATGTAGCTGGTTGTTGAAAATAATGTTGAGAGTTCAAGTCCTTGTTAAACCATGTAACAAACATTCGTAGAATATCAATGTAAGCACTATACACCACTTGATTTTCCTGACCACGCTCTTAGGGCCTGGTATTTTACCCTACCATATACACAACGAAGATCTCAGGCCAACGCTGGCCGCACCATAGAGTTGAAGCATCACTGGACGACGAAACATTAATGACTTAATATTTATCCTAGCAATATAAATGACCGTATCGTATAACACTTCTGTCCTCGAAAGAAGTACTCACTGCTTCAACTTCCCGTCCATCACTATAATAAACACCTTGTATCAGCTTCTATCTGTTGCAACATAACTGAGCTACTTTACACTCCTATTCGGTTCATTTACTTAACAGGCTAGTCCTGCATACGGAATGGAAACAATTACACTGCCATGAAACTTGAAACAATCATATTTTCTGTGAACCTTATCAATAAAGATAATAAGTTCATTTTCGTCTTCGATTTCACACAGCATATTAATGTGATTCTATTTGAACAGGAAATGTAGCGGGACCACACAACCGACAAAAGTGAAACAACTAAATAAAAAAACATTTATTGATCAAATTACAAAAACTTATCAATATTTTAAAGGGAATACAAACTTTATACAAATGGAATCCCCTCAAAGGAGGAGAACGTTAAAAATACGTTACTTAGCTCTTTGCATTTGCCGTAACCTATATAAATCCATAGGTACATTACAGCCGAGAGTAGCAGCTGACAAAGGATTTCTTAACTCTGACCCAGAGCCAAGAATTTGACCCCCTAATAAGGCAGCTGCACGTTCATCTTCATCATCATCATCATCGTCATCATCCTCTTCTTCTTCATCTTCAGAGTCGCCAAAGGCATTTAGATTTGTTCGTTTACGTAATTTAGATTGATTAGCCACAGAAGCACGGTTACCATGTCCAGCTAAACTATCTAAAACTATTTGCTGTCGACGTTTACGAGCAGCCAATAAAAGTGGGGCAGCGGAAGTTGCTGTACTAGCCAATTCAATGGATAAAGCTGTACCAGAGTCAATACTTGTAGCTAATTCTTCAGATTCACCTGCAACAACTTCCATATAATCTTGACAGAATGAAGACAAAATAATTGTCAACAGATTTACTTTAACGGGTGAATAATGATAATAGTAATTAAATCCGGTCAAATATGTCATCGAAAAACGTGAATTTAAATGATCACACACGAAAAAGAAGTGAGTCTATATTCGTTTTCAACTATTAAGTAAACAATGGAAGCTCAAGTTAAAAAGAAGTTTAACTGTACAAAAACAGTATTTTCGTAAACATAGTAACATTACGAGACAAAATGACGCTCTTTACACAAATGGTTCGTGGAAATTTTACCACCACGGATTGGAATCTACCTCTATTAGTGCGTTTCCATATACAGTCAGTCAGTAACAACGTGGAACTTCGTACGTACGTACATCAGTTCGAGTTGCCATACCATATACGAAAAAGCATGTATTCATGTCACTTGAACCAAGATTAAATATCTCCACGGAACAGTTATTCAGTCGTGATCGACTTGTGACTTTTTAGTTAGTATCATAACGGATCACCGTTGAACATGAGAAAGTATTTGACTGAACAGACAGGAGGACCATATGAATCCTTCTTAGACACTATGATGTGCCTAAGATCGTCTCATAAACAGCGAAAACTGAAGGTGAAGATAACCAGTGTTGCACCAGCTTCTGAAACAGTAGGCCCAAACATTTAAAAAGGAAAAAGCAAGATCCCTAAATACGATACTGTGAGTGTCAACGAAATCCCACTTGATGACAATGTTCTGGAAGACGCGTAGACTTTTATATATCCGGACAATATAGTTGGTAAACAAAGGCGATCTGATTCAGATGTGGAGGCACAGACTGATAATAGTAAGGGTATTATTCCCACAACTAAAGGACTTCTGGAACTCAGAACAACTGTCAGTCAACATCAAAATCAGAATTTTTCAACACAAACGCAAGACAGTCCTATGGTACGGAACAGAAATTCGGGGAACTAATATAACTATCGTCAAACCGATCCATTGGCCAAACATACTTACCAAGAACCTACTGTGGCAGAGAACTAACCAGCTTTTAGATGAAGAGGAAAATGAGGAAAGACACCAGAGGTGGAAAAGAAATACATTGCAGAAATCACAGAACTCCATTGCGACGTTAGCCCTAACCTAGAATCCTCAAGGGAAAATAAAGAAGTGGCAAACTAAGGAATAGACTGCACCGGGAATTGGATACAGATATTAGAAGAATGAATAGCACTTGACAAACCTGGAAAGGACAGATTTGGTTAGAGAATACTGGTCAAAGGCCTATCCTGCATGAGGGGTAACAGGAATAAGTAAATTGATGCTGCATGTAAATAAGAAAGAGTTCATATGAGATGGTTTCAATAATTTCACAAAATAATACCCACAAAAAAGTTGATTGATTAGCTTGTGAGAGACCTTTACAAAATATGGTGGATATCAATATTTTTTGTCAATAAATAATACATAAACACAATTGATACAATTAATACAACAAAGCTAACTCAATACGGAGTCTCAAACTAGGATAAATAACTGTCCAACGACTTCTGACTTTTAACGGTTTGTAAGCTAAGGCCAGTCTGCTATGTGATATATCAGCATAGGTTTAAACAATGGTAAAATAAAAAAACAGTGGATGAATGATAATTATTAAATAAATTTCCATTAGTTGTAATAATGGATCAACATATTTAAATCCACTTACCATCAGGGATTTCCAATTCTAGGAAATGTTCCAAAAATTTATCTACATCAACAAATGGACCATGAAAACATTGTGGCGGTGGAATTAATTTCAGTAAAGAGGAAGCAGCCGGTGGAGGTGGGAATTCACCACCAGCTACTGGGTGACTTCCAGTACGTGGATAAGCTTTCGGTTTAAATGGTAACATCTGACTGACATCAGGCTGCGGATAAGTTGGCCTTGGGTCAGTTCCATTGATTGTCGAACCTAGAGCATCACCTACTACTACGCCTGCACTACCACCAGAGACACTGGATAGTGTGGATCCTAGAGAAACCCCAGCAGCTCCATGGGAAGAGATCACACCGCACAATATATCATCATATCCTTTGCCAATTCCAGCCAGCTGAAAGCGAGTCAGTTCCTATAAAGTAAATTAAATGGTAATTGTTTTAAATAGTATTCACATCACGCAAAAATTGATGGTATCATCAATTCTAAAAGAAAACAAACAAAATAAACAAGTGAACATGAGCTTACTCGATAACCCAAAGATCTAAGCTCTGAATCTGTACATGGTAATAAATCTAAGAAACGATATCTATCAATTAGAAGTGCGGTCTCTAATCTTGAAAATTCTTTTGAACTATCCAATGCTTGTAAACGTCGTTTTTCCACTTTCAGAATACTAGCCAAATCACCAACCTGTTGAAAAAAAACCCAGTAAAATAATAGTAACAAAAGTAAGAAAGTAATCTAAAAATTAATACATTTCATTTGTTGAGTGCATATATAATACTTTCGGCATTAAGTCTTACTATTTGTGCGAGGACTACTGATACTAACCTATCGTCCAAACTGGAATATTAGGTGTAGTAGGTTCTAAACACGCGATGCACATGTGTCCCAGTGATGATGTACACAGTCAAACTTCAATGAAACATCAATAGCTCCAAACTAAATACATTAGTTTAAAGGTTAAGTGCTTGACGTGAGGCCTGAAGGTCTTGGGTTTGATCTCTAATGGAGCCATGAATGACCACTTCCATTGCACATCTGTGCATTCTATGTTGATTTTTGTTTGTTTGGCTATAACAAAATAAGTGCCCAACGTTTCTCGGTTTCCCATGGTCGTCTAAATGAAATTGATCCACCATGTAGAATTACAAATTCAGCAAACTTCATAACCCGTCTCACTCCCACACAAAAAATTATAATCAGTTGGGAAATGGTTTTATTCCCTTAAATTCAATTACTGCAGATTTTAAAGTAAGTAGGTAACATGAGTAAATTACTTTTTATAACAAGAATATGTAGAACACAAATATTGAATAAAAACGAACGATAGAAAAAAATTATCCATTTACCTGTGATTCAAATTGTAAAAATCTAGCCCATATAAGACGTGCACGTTCTTGTGTAATTTGATTTGATCCTAAAGCTCGTTCAAATAACACTCGTATATTATTATCCTCATTTAAATGTGCCATAAAATCAACATAACACAATACATATTCCGCAATACCACCGAAACGTTTCATTCCTAACTCAAATATTTTATGTCCAATAGTTTTATCCTAATACGATGAAGTTGAAAAGAACAAATAAACAAACAAAAAAAGTTACCAGAAAATAGAAAACAAATAATGAACGTAGGATAAATTAGCAACAGTTCGAAAACTGTTTATACGGGGAAATATATGGGACAAAATATGAGTTCCCATCTTTAATGATTTTACTCTTAAAAAATGTCTCCTATATGCAAATAGATGATACAATTTAATCAACATGTATGAAGGTCATAATTCAGTAGGTGTTGCCATGATGATTTTGAAACATTGGTCTTGGAGATTGTGTCAACCCAGTAGTCTCCATACTAAGCATTGTTTTAGAATAAAGCATAGAAAGATGGCTTGTTAATGGCAGTGCAAAGGGATGAAGCACAGATATGTCAGTACATCACTAAACACTAGATGGATTCTTAAAAATCATGATCCAAATTATTCTTATAATAATAATGAAATTTATTTTTAATAGCCAAATAGTAACATATGCGACCACAAGTTACAGAAACGTTAATTTACAAAATATAGGGTACATCATTCCGATACCCTTTAAAATGCTTTTCATTTGCGACAATATAACTGTCTCATTCCCATTATTTGAAACACCGCCTGAAGTCCTATCAAGACAAGCTTTTTAACTGCAAGTATTTTTAGAACCGTCTGCGTAAACGATTTTCCCAAATTAAGTTCATAAGAATAGTGAATCAGCTATCAGAAAGAACAAAGGATAGCATACATTCAATATTTTCACTAACACAGGAAGTTGATGTTCCCCTTGGCTTTGTATTATACTTCCAGTAGTGATGACTCTCCTTGAGATGTTTGATTCACTTGAAAAGAGCCGTAACTATTTATTCTTCAACTCTATTGAAAAAACCCAACATATTTCATAAACCACCTAGGAGTTTTTCACAAGCTTCAACAAAGGTGTGATGATGAACTGTCGAGTATTTATTGGGGACCACATATACATATACAATAAAATACAAATTTATAAAAGGAGAACAAAAGACACCTACTTTACTACAGAAATATTCCATTAATGCAGCACTACAGTAAACATGATAAGTAATGCGTGAATCATCACGAGCTAGTTTAAACACATATCTAGCAGACATTATGCCTTCAGCTCTCCTGGCGAATCGCATATATTGTATATAAGGCTAGAATATAAATTAAAGAACATCATTCAGATTATACAGTCAACCTGTATTTGTTTTCACAACATAATTAATATACAACTTAAAGCAATTAGTCCCTTTGATAAATTTCGATAATGTAATAAGAAGATGGAGATTATCAGAACTATGTGATATATTAGCGCAATACATTTCGAACAAACTGATCACACATATACTTGTTAAGAGCATTTACATATAAAAATAAAAGGTCAACAGGACTGGAAATGGGGTAAGAGGAGATTAATAATAAAAATAATAATAATTAATAGTAATAATAATAATAACAATAATAGTGATAACAATAATTATTATTTGAACACAATTCAAAACCTTATCACTCTGGATAATAAGTCAATATTACCAAGGTAGGTTTAAGGTAAGAACAAACTGTTTTTGAATACATAAAGGGGGTTTGAATTTTTGTATGGCTCAGGCTTCAATAAACCTTAGTATACGCCCTTTTTCACTTTTATACAATACCACAAAAGCCGAGTTTAGATCAGTCTTATGCCCTGTTTCAATTATATGTTTAGCAATAAAGGATGATGGATGTTTATCCTCTGCTCTTATTGGGTCACTTGATTGTATTTGTTTCTGCAGCCATTTGGGTACATGTTCACTCACCCTAATGTTGAGATCACGATTGCTCTTCCCTATGTATGTGTGACCACACACACATTTAAATTGGTAAACACAGTGGGATGTGACACAATCGTTATCATGTCTTTTAGGTTTTGGATGAAATATGAACCTTGTTCTTTCTTTGACAATTACCTTTTCTGCGCAATACGTTTTATTGATGACTGATTTAAGTCTTTGTTTCAATAACAGGCTATTTGAATCACCTCTGAATGGTAAGGTGATGTAGAAAGGCTTTTTTCCTACCGAGGTTACAGTACGTCTCACTGTACCATGGCCTTTCCATCTATTTTTATATATAAATGCTCTTAACAAGTATATGTGTGATCAGATTGTTCGAAATGTATTGCGCTAATATATCACACAGGTCTGATAATCTCCATCTTCTTATTATATAATATACAACTATGTAGATGACATAATTCGTAAAATTATAAAAATATTAAATATTAGTTAAATAAGCAAAGAACTGATACATATTCACATACCCTCAATTATACCCGACCGTTGCTGCTACCTTGACGTGGTGGTCAGTCTTGCATATCATGATGAACCAATCGAGCTATACTGGCTAGAACAATCGTTCCTCAAAGTCCTACCATGCCACACAGGTCGGTTGAAGAGCGGTAAGACTAAAAGCAACAAAACCGAGATCCGAAGGCGAAGTCGTACTGCTGACTCTACAGAGGTGTGACAGCAGTAAGGTGTTTCCTTCAGACAACCAGCTTGACAGCGATGCTGCCTTCCCAAAAGGAGGGGAGGGGTTAGAAAAGGTCGACCCTAAAAATGCACACCTCGCCTTGTCCCACGGATATCCGTCTCCAGCGGTAAGGTCTCAACAAGTACAGAGCTAACACGAAAATTACTCACAAAAAGTTCGTGTGACCGGCCTCAAGCAGTTGTCCCTTGGGCACTGCGGTCATGGTCTCAAGCCACCAAGACCACCTCTAACCCAATTTCCTTTTCAGGTACCTCCAGCAGAACCCTTCCACGGTGTGGGCAACCGGGAAGTGATAACCGCCCTCATACCTCTAACAGCACTCAAGACCACTGTATTCATAATCAACCTCCCTCTTCAATTTCTATTATTCCTCTTACATCGACTTTCAAATCTAAACTCCCTCTTTTAGCTTCCTCATCAAGTGTCACCACAGCCAACGATTCTAGTGCTCAAAACGCTGTCCCAGGTCTACTGAAACCTCGCTCCAAACTACACATTGGAGCCTTCAACGTACGCACCCTATGTCAAATCGGCCAGCGGACCTCCGTGGCTAAAACCCTAGAATCTCGTATCATTGACGTATGCTGTATCTCCAAAACACGCATACAGGATCCTAGTGTGGTTATTCACTTGATCTCACCTCGGCAAAACGGAGAGCCGACGAGATACACCCTCCGTGCATCTGGCGACCCGACGGCTAGTTCTCGTGGACTGGCAGGTGTAAGCATAGCACTAAGCATGAGGGCGGAACAAGCGCTAGTAGAGTGGATCCCTGTTAACAGTCGTCTTTGCGCGGCTCGGCTAAACGGCTCCGTAAGAACCCGGAATGATAGGGACACACGTCGTTGCCTTTATTTCGTTCCTGCCTCCCACTGACTGCAGTTCGGATGAAGTGAAAGATGAATTTTACAGAAAACTCTCTGAACTTCTTCAAAAAGCTAAACGTTCAGACATAGTACTCGTAGCAGGTGACTTTAATGCCCAGGTAGATAGCTTAAACGAAACAGAAAGATATTTAGGTGGGTATTTTAGTATCCCGGCACAGCGAACAGATAATGGTGATCGTCTGCTGCAACTGTGCTCAGACAATCGTTTATTTTTAACAAACACAAATTTTAAGTATAAGGAGAGACATCGTCTAACATGGCGACCCCCTGCACCAAACCAACGATGGAGTCAAATAGACCATATTGCCATCAGATGGATTGGCCCCAGAGGTCTTTAAGGATGGTGGTCTAGTTTTATCGATTAGATTGACTAATATTTTAGCTAAAATCTGGGAGTTGGACGTTATCCCATCTAACTAGTCACAATCACTAATCGTCCCAATATTTAAGAAAGGGTCAAAATCATCCTGTGACAACCGCAGAGGGATTAGTTTGACTAATATAGTATTTAAAATACTAGTCTCGATAATTATCGGCTTCAGACCTGGTCGTGGATGCATAGACCACACGTTCACCATTCGTCAGGTTCTAGAACACAGGCATACTTATCGGCGTCCGACAATGGTGGTCTTCTTTGACTTAAAAGCAGCGTTTGACTCAATAGACCGAGAGGTTCTGTGGCAGTGTCTGTCATTGAAAGGCGTACCTCAGAAGTACATAAACCTTATGAAGGCTCTTTACTCGAACACTACTAGTCGAGTCAGAGCTTATGGCGAACTGTCATCTGCTTTCGCAACCTCAAGTGGCGTCCGTCAAGGCTGTCCACTTTCTCCATATTTGTTTAACTTCATCATAGACCTCCTGATGGAAATAACACTCTCATCGACTGAATTCTCAGGTATTGATCTCCTACAAGGAGGTCCACTTATTGACTTAGAATACGCAGATGACATAGTTCTGTTTGGTGAAGACACTGATGAAATGCAAAGTCTTTTGGTAGCACTGAGCAACAATGCCAGAATGTTTGGGATGCGCTTCTCTCCCTCTAAATGCAAGTTGTTGCTTCAGGACTGGTCTGCATCAACACCTGAACTAAGGATAGGGGGTGAAGTAGTCGAACGCGTTGACAACTTCACTTATCTTGGAAGTCTGATCAGCCTCAATGGCTTGGTGTCTGACGAAATATCAGCAAGGATTCGAAAAGCTCGTTTGGCTTTTGTCAACTTACGTCACCTATGGCGAAGGCGAGATATCCGTCTATCAATTAAGGGACGAGTATACTGCACGGCAGTTCGTTCCGTTCTACTATACGGCTGCGAAACTTGGCCATTAAGAGTAGAAGATTTTCGTAAGTTACTAGTATTTGACCACAGGTGCCTTAGAAATATTGCTCGCATCTGCTGGGATCACCAGGTAAGTAATAGTGAGGTTAGACGCAGGGTATTAGGAAATGATGGTAAATCAGTTAGTGAACGCTATGCTCGGTTCCTAAGCTATTCTTGAAACCCCCAAGCTAGAACTATACAGCGACCTGAACACGAGAGAGAAGGTGCAAAGTATGCAAACACTTTACTCCAATGTTCTTTTTAATACAGAAAACAGAGGGTTTTTATAATATTCTAAATGTCCTTGGGTTGCTCGAAGATTCTGGAATACTACTAAACACAGTAGCGGTATAACAATCGGCCAATCAGAACCTCTACAGTGACGCTTCACATCCTTGATGTTTTCTGGCTAAACTCCAAGTGAACGCTGATTGGATGAAATGCTTCTTAATGTTTCATGATTCTTGCGTGTCTTTTGCGAGAATTTTTTTGGATCATCCCAACAATCAGTTGATGAGGTTACGAATCTTCATCGACTGAGATGGTTGGGCCACGTGCTGCGTATGCCTGAACACCGATTACCACGACGCGCAATGCTAATCGGTGTTAAGGAAAATTGGAAGAAAGTTAGGGGCGACCAAACCAAAACGTGGCATCAGTCCTTGAAGTCACTAACTTCTGGTCTGAGCCATGTTGGTAGATGCAGACTACTTGGTTGGGGTCCGCGTGACTATCGTAACCAATGGTTGGAGACTCTTGGTGACATGGCTCAGAATCGATCACAATGGCGTCGATGTATACACTCTCTGTCTTCAAACTAAGAGATTAAAATTCTATCTTCCTGTACTATCTCCTTATACACACTCTTTCTTCTATATATTACCACCACTGAATTAACTACTTCTATGAATCCGGTGTTCATCTTGTTGTGCTAATGCGTTATTGCGACTTGGACCGATGCATATATGTGCCTGGTTCTACGTTGCAGCTGAATGACCCTCAATTATAAGTCAGGCATCTTAAGTAAAAACCTTACATGAAGCAGTAACTTAGAGATTGAAAAGCACTTAGCCTTCATCTGGCAAGTGGCAGGTCCGAATACCGGTTTAGTTACTCCTATTTGAGGAGTCAAATGGTGGTATCACAAGTACTAAGCACTTAGCTCAAATCCGAGTAGGTAAACTTATCTTGGTAAGTGAGGTGTATTATTTCCGTACTGCTACGATTATACTAAATATTCATACATAGCCACAATAATAAATGACTTCATTCATTAGCAAGATAATATATATCATTTAACTGAGGAAATGCATTCACTCTTTCCTAAGACAAAAGGATGATTCAAAAGTAAGACGAAATTCCATTTACTAGAATAGGTCAACCTCAATTTCAGAATAATTTGTTCACATTATCTGTACTGACTGATTATCAATTACACTAACAGCATGTTCTAAGTGAATACCTGTTACCTTTAGTTGCTGCTTAACAGATGAATTGAAGTACAAAAATATATCAGCTGAAAACGTTTTTCAATTTTTTTTATTTGATGTGAGTTTATGAAAAACTCCAACACACTGATTACATCACGGCTATACTGAAAAATACACTACTCAATTTCCGAAAAGTATTTACACAAATTATAAAGTCTGAAAATATTCTGTAAATTATTTTAAGCAGTTCACTAACGTGCAGTTACCAGTGATAATTCGAGAAAAAAGCTCAACTGGAATGTGGAGAAGGTTGCAAATAGATTTTGATAACAGTGCAATAGCAAACACAACATGTTATGGTAGCTTTAATTAGAAACTGTAAACGTTTACAGAAATGCGAGAGAGTGAATGGGAATTTCATAAATGTAAAGAACTTAACTAATGTTCTCTGTAGTGAATAATATCAAAAATTATACTGCTTAATCATGATAATTCACTGCCGACTTTATAACAAAATAAACTTAAAAAATAAATAAAAAACCAAAACGAAAAATGTCTCACTCACTAGTGTCGGATCAATATTCTCCAATGAAACTAACTTCTTGTAAATAGAATGAACTTTTGCATACTTACATCGACCTTCTTCATAATCGGCATAAGCAAAATATAACATCATATTTGTTTTGAGTAAAGCAATAGCTCGTTCATACATTGCCGCTGTATCGTTGGCAAATTGTCTAGCTGTTGTTTGATCCTTTTACAAAAAAAATTGGAAACAAATAGAAAATTTATCAGAAAACACAAAACGTCTTCATAAAATACAACGAAATTGTTTGATGACCACGACTCTTCCATATATATATATATATATATAATTAATATTTTGAGTAAGGCTGAAATTTTACTACGTAACGGTCCGTAGGACCAAATAGTAATACTAGACCCTTTACACATACATAAAAAGTGAGACATGGTAGAGTGTGTACGCCAATACTTGGCAAATAAGTAACAATAAAACTGTGTAAACTATACTAGAATAAAACCATAAAATTGATTTGTTTAGTCACAATAAACTGAACAAATTAGTTACTGAATGATTGGTGAATATTACACACAAAGGATATAAGTACGTACTCCCTTTTCAACCAAAATTTTGCTTGCATGATCCAAGTAGCTAGCAGCTTCATACCATATATCTGGATGATGTCCAAGACATAAAAGACATTGTTCATAGGCAAACATTACTGAAAGTAAACAAAGATATATAATGAAACTTTTATGCAACTAATAATGACATTTTTAAAAGTTGGCTTTCCGATGACGTAGCAGTACGGTAGTTACCAAGCGGCAATAGTTATAACACAACATCTCAGTGTCTATTAAATCATAACTCCTAGTGTAGCTACAAGATCAAATGATTATTCAGAGCTCATACACCAACCTGTGCTTGAGTGCATAACAAAATTACTGAAACATTCAGTTAGGTTTCCGCTTATTAGCACGTTGACAGGGTTTGAAGACGTTATTCAAAGAGTATCATCCAGAGAAATAAATTTGGAAAGAGCAAAAAAGGGACATGAAGAATTCAGAAGATTAGAATTTGGGAGAACATAAAGAGTGGATGCACCTGCATCATAAGCAAACGATTTTGAGCCATGTCATTCAAGATCTCTAACCATCGGTTGCTATCGTCTCGCGGATCTCAACCAGGTAGCCTACACCTAGCAACGTGGCTCAGTTCACTTGTCAGTGACTGCATGGCTTTGTGCCATATTTTGGTCTGGCCGTCCCTAGCTTTCTTCCAACCTACTCGCACACCATAAAACACCGCACGTCGGGGCAGTTGGAGGTTGGGCATACATAACACGTGTCCTAGCCATCTCAACTGATGAAGTTCCACTACTTCATCAATTGACTTGCCATCCTTACCTAGTACCCGTTTCTTAACAACTGCATTACTTACTCAGTGGTCCCAGGATATAAGAGCAATGCTTCGAAGAAGCACAACTGAATTCATTTCCCATCATCCTCCGTATTTTGTACAACCCTACTACTGATTGATTCCATCCCCTCAAAACGTAATATGCTAATTTTCACACAAAAACTATTGCACAAGAACAGATTATCAAAGTGGTTAGGAGTAATGAGCTGGTAAAAGCCTTTCAGAATAAGGAAATACCAATATATATAATCTTTTCAGCCTAATTTTTTATGTCCCAGTCATTCTTTAGCAAGAGTCACTATAGATTATGAATAGTAATAACCATATATAATCGTTTGAAAAATAAATGATTTCCTAGTGTGAATTCGTGACTGAGAACATAGAGTTTAGGGCCTTTGAAGAACACTGGCTAAGTTCCCTGATCGGACACTAATGACTGAAAATCTAATTGTAAATGAAGTTCTTAACCTCACAAACAAGCACTACTTTTACTAAAAGTTTTCTGCTACTTTTAAAAACACTACCAACCTCTTTTTGTGACTGTGATGATATCTTCTGTCTTCAATGGATTATCTTTTTCCCATTGAATATACTTCTTCCATAGTTCGACCTTAAAAGCAAAGTACAAAGCAGTGTAGGAATTTAGATAGAACCAGAGTGTTGATTTCAAGCGAATTAAAAACGTATGGCCAAGACTGATTACACACAGAGCAACTACTGGAAACTTAATTTTCAAAGTGGTCGGAGGAAATTTCGTTCGAAAAACTTATCCGATAAACTGAAAGTGTTATGACTGGTGGTCGACTGTTATGACTGCGTCACCAATTGTTGTATCTGGCCGTCGCTAATTGTTACATCGGAATCGCTTATCACCAATACTTGTAAAA
The DNA here is from genome assembly GCA_946903255.1 of Schistosoma spindalis. Classification (NCBI taxonomy): domain Eukaryota; kingdom Metazoa; phylum Platyhelminthes; class Trematoda; order Strigeidida; family Schistosomatidae; genus Schistosoma; species Schistosoma spindalis. Next base: position 78,106,961 of record OX336416.1, on the reverse strand, counting down.
TGAAGAACCACTGCAATTCCCCAGACGCGAAAGTAAGAACACAATGAATGGTACAAGTGAAGGTTTATTAAACCCAAAACACGACGACCACAATAGTCGAAAATACATTCATTTATATATTAATTTGTACACCCATTTTGATTATTAATTAGTACGAAATCACATATATCAAAACACTTACAGTTATAACAAATCAGATGGTATGGCCGAGAGTGGGGTGGGTTCGCCCTCCCTCTCGAAATACTCTCACACGGCCACGCGTATATAGCCTCTGCCAGAGAAGTCCTACTCACTACCTTCTCGTGACGGGGGTGTTGTTTACGAAAATGAGAGGACGAAAAGCGAACGTCCGGCGCTATAACCGGATCCCAATTCAATGGTGCATATGGGCTCCAGTATCCTGTGGGAACAAATGGCGTATGAACCAACTTTTGGTCACCGGCTTCCATGGGACTGCATCTCCTCACGATGCTCCACTGCCTTGTGGACTAGACCTCTAGGTCAAAGGCTCGGGGTGTGGCCCCCTAAGAAAACCACCTGCTTCGGTCTGGGCACCCGGGCAGTATCCCAGCCTACGCACTAAAACATGATGAACTATTTACTTATGGAAAATACTCTTTTCGCTCCGATTTACACTGAAATGACTCGCACCACTATTATTATTATTATTATTATTTACCACGTCATCTATTCACTCTCTTTTATTTCCACTCTGTCCATCCTTATTTTTCGACTTATACAACAGCTCGCCTATGGTGAAAATTCGGCTGTATCTAAACGCTCTCGAGTCACTGCCTGATTAGAAATTGTATGTTGCCACCGAATACGAGTACTGAAGCAGTTTTTCTGAAACGACGTACATCATTCAAACTGGCTGCCTTCAACGTTCGCACACTTATGCAGGTCGGACAACAGATAGGGCTGGCTATGTCTTTGGAAAGTCTTAATATTGATGTGTGTTGTTTATCCGAGACCCGTATTCAAGACTCTGGTGAAGTACTACAAATTCGCTCTCCATCTGTCACTTCAAAAAGCTTGTTTTATGTGCGTTTATCCGGGGACCCTGTGGCATCTTCGTCTGGTCTTGCTGGCGTTGGTGTCACACTAAGCGCTAGAGCTGAGGCAGCACTAATCGACTGGATCCCCATCAACGGTCGGTTATGTGCCGTTAGATTAGAAAGTTCCATCAAAGTGAGAAGAAATCGTCATCTCAGCCTATGCCCCGACAGATTGCAGCCCGGATGCAATCAAGGATGAGTTCTACCACCAGTTAACTGTTCTTCTCCAGAAAGTGCGTTCGACAGATATTGTAGTACTAGCCGGAGACTTGAATGCTCAGGTCGGGCGTCTAGGCACAGAAGAGAGTCGTTTAGGTGGCCGATGGGGACTCGTTGGTCGCAGGAAAGATAACGGGGAACGTCTACTGCAACTATGCACAGACCACAACCTGTTTCTGGCTAGCATTAACTTTCGGCACAGTCATCGCCGATGTGCCACCTGGCGTTCCCCTTCCGCATCTCTAGCCTGGACTCACATTGATCACATCGCGATCAGCTACTGCTGGTGTGGTTGTGTACAAGACTGCCGCTCCTTTTGGAATACCTATCTGGAATCTGATCATGCTCTAGTCTGCGCCAATCTTACCTTACTTTTCAGTGGACAACGAAGTGACTGCTACCAAAGGATTGATGTTAACAAGCTGGTTGCAACTTCTGTTGCTAGTAAGTACCGAACCGAGCTAGCTTCTAGGCTAGCTATCATTACACCGAAAAGTACAAATGAGCATTGGTTGCAATTGCATGACGCCATGAAAATGGCGGGTACAGTCAGTTGTGGGTTCGCGAAACGTCCCGCTTACAAGCACTGGGTTTTTTCTGGTTCCTTACAACTGATTGAAGCCCGTCGGTCTACTCCGGGTGGCCGTGAGTTGGACCACAGACGAAGGATGTTACATAACGAAATCGGGCAAAGCTTGAGTAAGGACCGAGAAGCCTGGTGGTCGGAGCGTGCTAATGAGCTGGAAGCAGCAGCTGCATCTGGTAATTACCGGAAGCTCTTCCAACTCATCCGAGCCACCGGCAGCAAGAAGTCCGGTGTGAGCGAAACAATCTGCGAAGATGACGGGATGTCAGTCACTAACATCTATCGACGTCCTGGATGATGGGCAGAGTTTTTCGAGGAGCGATTCGATTGGTCTACTGCCCCGGCAACATCGGTCAGACTGTCCCGACACCCATGGCCGGTGACGACTGATCCACCAAATGAGGCGGAAGTCCGCAAGGAACTCCAACTCTTGAAACGTTACAAATCACCGGGCCCAGACGACTTACCTCTGGCTCTTTTTAAAGATGGTGGTGACTCACTGACTAAGGGACTGACGACGTTGTTTGCAAAGGTCTGGGAACTAGAGAGTGTACCAACGTCATGGAATGAGTCGATAGTTGTCCCTATCTTTAAAAAGGGTTCACGTCGTTCCTGTAACAACTATCGGGGGATAAGTCTACTTCCGATCGCGTCCAAACTATTGGCTTCCGTCATACTTCGTAGGTTGCTCAAAACCCGAGAAGGATTGACTCGCGAGGAGCAGGCTGGGTTTCATTCCGGTCGAGGATGTATTGATCACATCTTCACCCTCCGCCAAATGTTAGAACACCGCCATACTTATCAAAGGCCAACAATCGTAGTGTTTCTTGATATCAGGGCTGCCTTCGATTCGTTGGACAGAACTGTTCTCTGAGATTGTCTATTGAAGAAGGGTGTGTCTGAAAAGTTTATTAACGTCCTAAAAGCCCTATACACAAACACCTCAGGCAGAGTGAGGGCATACAACCACCTTTCTCCACTATTCCATTCGAGCAGTGGGGTTAGGCAGGGTTGCCCAATCTCACCATTCCTCTTCAACTTTGCCATCGATGACATTCTGGAAACAGCTCTGATGGATGTAAGTAATGGTGGTGTGGATCTGTTGCCTGGAGAAAGACTTCTCGACCTTGAGTATGCGGATGATATTGTCTTACTGTGCGAGAATGCCCAAGCTATGCAATCCGCACTTAATCAGTTGGCAATCAATGTCCGTAGGTATGTTATGTGCTTTGCACCCTCGAAGTGCAAAGCACTTCTACAAGACTGGCAGGATTCTAATGCTGTACTCACTCTGGATGGTGAGCAGATAGAAGTGGTCGAGAAGTTCGTGCATCTGGGTATCTGCATAAGTGCTGGTGGTGGCGTGAGTGATGAGATCAATGCACGTATAGTGAAAGCCAGAGCGGCTTATGCCAATCTGGGCCACCTTTCGCGCCTTCGTGATGTTAGTCTGGCTGTAAAAGGTTGGATCTACAACGCGACGGTGAGAGCAGTTTTGCTCTATGCTTGTGAAACCTGGCCTCTCCGAGTTGAGGATGTTAGACGACTCTCTGTGTTCGATCATCGCTGTCTCCGAAGGATTGCTAACATCCAGTGGCAACACCATGTTAGTAATGTAGAGGTTCGGCATCGTGTGTTCGGGCACAGAGACGATAATGAAATTGGTGTCACCATCTTGAAACACCGACTTCGGTGGCTTGGACATGTTCTACGAATGTCGTCCCAGAGAATTCCACGTCGTGCACTATTTGCCGACCCTGGGACTGGTTGGAAAAAGCAGAGAGGTGGTCAGTGTATGACATGGTGTCGTGGTACGAAAGAAAGCTGCAAAGGGCTAGCTTCTGTTGGTCCTTCACGACTCCCTGGTTGGGGTCCGAGAGATGGTGTAACACAGTGGCTAGAGAAGTTATCAGATATGGCTCAGAATAGAAGCCAGTGGCGATCGTGCTGTAACCTTCTTTTACTTTCTTCATAAAAAGTGGCTGTATCCTCCTTAAATGTAAGATTTCTTCTGAGTGTACCTTTTCGTCTCCCCCCATTATTGTACTTTTTTTATTTTATAATCCCGTACGTTCCTTACTTTTTTCCCTTCTTAAATTCTCATTGTTTTGTGTGGCGCATATATATTTGGTGCCCCCTTGTACCAATATTTATGTGTTCAAATAAATAAATAAATATTTTATGTTAACTTAATACAAGAATATCGTATGTTATACAGAATAAAATATCATAGAGGAAAACAAAACCGAATGCTATACTGATTAACTATCGCAGTGAATTAAAACGGAAGTAATGTTGGACAAAAATCATAATGAGTAGAAGAATGTAATCTGTTATGTCCTGATAAGCATAATGAATGGTAACTTTTGGGATCTATTTATGGACCAATAATACGCGTATATTTTTATCGTATAATTGTTAAATAACTAAACTGTTCATATTCATGTCCCTCTTATTATGATTTTTATTTTGACCTATGATCTATTATTATACGATCTACCATTCTTGAATTATGCCCTGTCTATTAATTACTACCTCCCTCATTCACAGCCACATTTGGCTAATTCTTGTACAAATGTCGTTTCATACTTTATGGTACGGTGTGGTCTGTCTGGTTGATATATAAACCCAGTACATCTTGAACAAATGATTCATATCGCAGACGCTGAGATTGATGTTCTGGTCCGATCGATAAGTCACTGCTCTCTAATTGGCGGTATTATTACGTTATCCATTAACGGGGCACTCAGGCCACAAGTTATAATATAGTCTTGACTTTTCATCTTGTCATATCAGATAGATTTAATACAAGTGCATTTACTTTGAAACGACATAAGGTAATAAATAAATTCTTGCTTTATTTTAAGACTCATATTGCAAACAAATTTTTCATACAGGTTAGTTAAAATAGACCCTCCAAATACACGGCCTATGAACGAGCGTATTCAAAATAAGAACTCATGAGTGTTTTGGTGAATTTATTACTTCTAATAGTTAAAAACGATCAAATATTTTCACTGATAAATTAGTACGGGTCAAGTTATTGGTTAAGTAATCGAAGACAACTGCTTTGAAGTATATATAATGAAGAGAAAAGCCGATACAACTATTTCATGTAACCTCTATTATACAAGTAGAGTAACAATAAGATAGGTTATTCAGCCTGATAGATTAATGTTATTCCGCTCATTTATATTGACATCATGCATTTGAGTGGGGACATAAGCTACGCAGACAAATAGGAACTGTAAACCAGTGAAAGCATGACTAATTCTTATGTATATTGGTCTTAGTAGTAAAAAAGTAAGCCAAAACTAACTTGCAGAGTAGGGTTCAAGTCTGTGAACAAATAGTCAAGTCCTTTCACCATTAAGGAACCATAAACGTCATAGTGAAGTCTTGCAGTAAATACCATATGGTGATGTGGTAGCTTAGTAGTTATGGCGTTCAACCTTTGGTCTCAGGTTCGAACCCCGTTTGATCTGATTTAGTCTGAGCAACCAGGTAGTATTTTTACCCCTCCAGATGTGGCTGTTACACAAATAACAGGTGGATGAGTTAATTAAAATTAGAACATACCATATGAACTGACCTGTTTAGCTTCATATGGTGTATTTTGGGGTGGCACTGACGGCATAGTCCTGGACAGTCCTTTTGTAATAACTTCATATTCTTTAGCTACACGACGTGCGTTCATGTAGTCCCGACTACGTTCTTCGGTGAACTTTTTCGCGATAAGAGGATTGATTGAGTTTTCATACATGCAATAATCACGCCAAATAGTTTCGATACCAAGCATAGGAGTAACAATTGCACGTTGGTACACACGTCTAGTTGCAGTTATTTTTTGACTTTCTGCATATGAACCTTGAACTTGACTATACAAAAATCAGAGGAAATATAACAACTTCCTGTTCGCAGTTATGCTATACTTTTCACAACTACCCAGTCAAGATGAAGTCTCGTGAAATTAGGGTGAAATGAATTAATTATAGTATACTTAACACGCAGTTTATTAAACAACTGACCATAAATATGTATTACTAATCCGCTGAATTAACATCTAGGCTATTTGAATTTTTGCTAACATCTAGATTCCCAATGATTGTATCCACAGTACTAACCCTTGATTCGAATCAAGTGATATTCCTATAAATAATCGACTATATGTGCATTGGCATTCGTTTTTTCAACTATACATGAGAGGATGAGTTGCATAAAATATATGTCCAACAGAATCATGTCAATCCATTGATTTACATCAAAAGACACAGGAATGGGATATCTGAAAAAGAAACTCAATAAAACTCACGACAGAAACGTGTAAGATCGGTAGCATCCCAACAAAACCTATTTGTACTGAACCTAGACAACCTTCAAGCTCTTTCAGAGGAGAGTAATGAGACGGTGTATAAATAGCCTAAATGATGAAACTTACAAATTAAGGGATAAAACTACTCTAGAAAACCTTAAATTATCGACCCGTATCCTAAATTAAGGGGATCAAAATATGCAGCTATCTAAAGACATAGCTCGATGGTTTCTGGGACCAAGACAGATAGACTTTGTACTTTTCAGTAGTCGATTAACTGTATCGAAACCCTAAATTTTTCATTTGAAAAAACCTCATTATGACACACAAGACACTAAGAACTGAAAACTTCGACCTAAAACGTCTACAGTTGCTCGAACTAGACTAGAAATTTCAGTCAGACCGACTGTATGTTGTTTTCCAAACTAGAAAAGATTCAACTTGTTAGGTTAGAGACATCCAAACAAAAACCCACATTGTTATTTTACTTCACTTAACCGGAAAAAATACTTACGTTGAACGAAGAAAGGATATGTAGTCTGCCCATATTGAATAAGAATTAAGGTCTAAGCCCATTTTATCCAGAGTGAAATCGTAAGCTTGTGCCATTTTCTCCCTAAAGTGAAAAACAGTCAGACTAAGTATATTCCTTACTTAAAAGATTGATGCTTTCCTTTAGTTTCCTTAATATACTGCAAGTATATTTTCCATAAGTCAATATTTAATATCTTAACTAGACAACGCTGAAATAATTTTTCGACTCTTTCATAATTTTTGGCTTTCATCTGAAAAGTTGCTTAAAAAGCATTCAAGTTACCTCTTGATTAATATAAATTTTCCAATACTGACCAGCTACCGGGAACTGTGTAACAATACGTTCAAAAACTTCCCTTGCATCATCAATCTTTTTACTTTGAGCATCACGCAACAAAACACTCCATGCCTCGATATCCCAGGGATTAGACTTGATTCTTTCCTCTGCCTTCTGCATTTTGTCCATTTTGTACACTCTCCTTTGCATAAACGGCATTTTGCTAGTTTTTAGTAGGACCTCGTAGTGTAACAAAGCTTGTCAAAACTACCGCTAATCAATACGTTACCTAATACCTATTCAATGCAAGTGCGAACCTGAAACTAGCTTTGTTTGCAAATGGTTCAAATGATTGCGGACGGAATGGAAGAAGGTTTCGCTTAACGGACTTCCATGTCTAGCAGTAATCGATCACTAATACTCCCAGGCAGATTGTTCGTACTGAATTTAAACACTGACCCTATTTCAGTGAACCCAGTTACCTTCGATTAGTATACACATTCTCATTGGTTTGCGCCCAGATGTTGGCTCTTTGATGATGATAATTTGTTCACTGTGGAAAAGTAAAAAAGCTAAATGGTTGTTACAAGTATATGGATACGATTACTTTCAATCAGTTGGCTTTTATCCAGTCTATGTATCAGACTTTGTTGACAGTGATCCGTGGTAGAAAATGAACTTTCGATATGAATAGTTTCTTAACTCCGACACTTATAATCGGAGGATAACAACCCAGTCAAATCAGAAGTCAATGATGAATGAGTTTGAAGACATATTTGGAAGGTTGTCGATATATTCAGAAGCGTTTGATTTAAGCCGGTTATTAGTTGCATACAAATTAGTGATCTGCTGTGGATATAGGGACGATCGCCTTTAGCCAGGGTGTGTCCAGTAAAACTAATAAGGTCAGGATCAGTTTCAGAGACTTGCAGGTCTATTTATTTTTGTAATTTGTCTACTGCCACAGTCCTAGGCAGATTAATCTCAAGATGCAATGCTTGCTAATTCCGAAAACGCTGTAATATCAAAGTAATTTATTTTTCAGTCTATACAGTAAAGTTTTATAACTAAATCTCAATAAATGTGCTAAGGAAATTCTGAAACCCCAGATAGAATGCTAAAATTAAACTTCTCAAAGCGAATTCACAAAACTAAGGAGACAATTAGCGTAATTAATTTTTCTTAACTTATCAGCGGATTTCCACTCCAATTATAGAAGTGGATGGGTTTTAATCAAAAAGAAGCTACACAGAAAGAGGGCTATATATATTTATTTACTCTCAAAAATTGTGTCCAAACTAAGAGCTGGCCGCAAAAACGATGACAGAAAAACTGTCAGGTGTAAACGTCAGAAAGAATGAAGCACTGAAGGCGCTAGGTACTTAAAATTCATTGAAGTTAACAGATGCCGATAAATAACGCCCTATGTTGACTAGTTAAGTTACTAGATGTTATATTTCCTCCTCAATAACAAATTTACCAATAAACGTTAAAGATGTGACATTCATTAAGATTTTCAAAACAGAATCTAGAGACCATTTATCAAAATATAGGCACATTAATTTCAGAAACACAGTTGCAGAAACGTTACAAAATATATCCAGAAAATTACCGTCCGATAGATGAAGTACACACAAGGAATTTTGAGACATAGTCGCTCACGAAAATCCTGTTGGTAGAGGGAAATTGGATTGAGTTTTTAAGAACAAAGAAACTGACACTGGATTAGGTAAGACTTTGACAAAACTCCGTGCATTAAACTCTTATGCGGTAGGTTTGCATTATTCAGACACCTGATCAGTATATCAGGGGTAATTCATAGTTTAAATGCCGAGATTAACTAACTTCCTGTGGTTACTAAAGATTTGATAACAGTGTGCGCTAAGTAAAATAAGAATATATTCACTACACACCACAAAGCCACAGTGAGGTTTAAATTTAAAAACAGCTTGTAGGCAACAAGCCGCTATTAAAATTTCAACTTGAATCTCATTACACAATAACTGGGGCCTGCTATAGGTACAATCCCAGCTAACCTTACGATAAACGGTTTCGAAAAATCGTTAGATCTCTGCACATTATTCAATCGTAGATTGTGGTGCATCAGATAATAAGATATAATCTTAAGCTAAATACATCTCATGTTCTTTCGAACACATCGATGAAACCCGGACGAAAACGTTGGCGAGTCCAAAGCCGAAAATGAACTGAATCTCCGTAGTATATGGGTTTACCCATCGTTTGATGAACGCCTGGAATCTGCCTGCAGGATGTCTTCGCTCTCTGAATCGACAGATTCAAGAGAAATCTGGATGCATAAATACCTGCAAATGAAGAAATCATTAAGTTCATCCTTCTTATGTCATAACGACATGATGAAACTCGATAATTTCACTTACCTACCAGATAAGTTGAGATTTCAATATTTCGGTGTCTTTTCTCATCTTAGTTGCGGAATTGATGGCTGATCATAATGACTGGTCAGTCATATTTCATGGAGTCAAGGAGAGTAATATCCATGACCTCAGAACCCGAGCTGAGGATGAAACCGGGTTGATAAGAGTTCTGCATGGTCAGCCGATGTTTCAAAGGATCTCAGGAGTTATTATGTTAAAGCTTGCAAACCAATTAGAAGAAAGGAAGCCAGAAAAACTAAAGCTAAGATCAGTTGCTGGCTAGAAAATTCCCAAGAGTGTGAGTTTTCACATAATGAGACTTTGACAGATAGTGATTTCAAAGTCACTTTGGGTGAAACACGAAGCCACTTAAATGGACTTCTAGTCCGTTTTGGAAATGCCCAAAACTTGCCCAATAAGCTATCCCAGCAATGTGTTCAGACAAATCCTATCAAGCCGGATGTGGTCGTTGTCATCAAAATTTGGGTGATCCAGCCTGACGCGGTCATTACCTGCGCAACATGTGAAAGGGGCAACTAAGTACGATATGAACTCCCAATAATCTTCACCAGATCTCATATTGATGACTTTACAGAAAAGCAACATATAAGTATTATAGGAGATGGTAGTAACACATCACTAGTGTAAGGTGATTACGAAAATGCTCATGTATTATCAAAAAACCTCTACAACGTATATATAGTGCGAATTATATTTTCTTCGGTTCATACAAACTCTTCCTTACACACTTTCAACATAATGACCATTGAAAAGCTCTTTGGTTGATGAATGAACTTGATTAACGTAAATCTATGGGATCTGATGAAAGGTATCTTAGATTGCTGAGGAGACTGGTAAATGTTATTTCAAATCCCCAAATCATATATTTTGATCTATGTGTAATTCAAGTGGGGTTGTCAAAGGGCTGAAAGGATGCCGTAGCTGAGAAATTGTGCTTAGTGGGATCAGTGCTAATCCTGTACGTAAATGACCTACATAATTTCCTTTCATAATCGGTTTCATCATATGCTGAAGATATCGAGATATGGAGAGTGATAAGATATAAAGGTGATAGTTCAGATCCCCAAATTAACCTACAGGATTCATCTGAATTGTACATAATTTAGCAGTTTCTGATAGATGCATTCAAGTGCATTAAGATGCATGTCGGTCTCTAATGTACGGATAAATGCAAAGTGAATGACCTTAGGACATCTGTTCCGGCATACAGCAACCTAAGATTCATCGTTAGCCAAGACTTGAAGACCAATTCACAATGTTGTGCGATGGCCATATGTTCGATATGTTAAACATTTAGTTATCTGTTTATCAAAGATTCTTTCGACTTTATATAGAAAGTTCTTTCTTTCCAAACTTAAGCTTTCCATACAAGCAACTAGCTCCTGTCTAAAATTACGCAGTACTGTGTCGGGAAATATAAAAGAGAATGGCAAATAACTTGATTTCCGGCATCGCAAAGGTGCCTTATGAGTAGAAACTCGGTTATATAAGCAGACAAGAGGTGACTTGATCACAGTCTTTTGATTACCTAGTGATAAGTTTACAGCTGAAACACCTTTATATTTCCTGTCTTCTGAGACAAAGAATTTGCGAGAACACTGGTAATGTCCACGATTTCCAAACAAATTACCTATTAATTGATTAACGATTGTCATCAAATAATTGACGGATGAAACCATTGTCTCCAAAACCTAATCATGGCTCCACCTGTTGACGCATTCCAAAAAAAGTTGAATCAACTGAGAAATAACCATTACTAAGACAAACATAGGCCAGTTAGCCTCCCGTCACTCCTAAAATGGTTCAAAATGGTTCAAATGGTTTTGGACGGAATAGGAGAAGCTTTCGCTTAACAGGCTTCCGTGTCTAGCAGCAGGGGATCACCAACACCTACAGGCAAGAACCTAGGTATATTAACGATAAAAGAGAAAAGAAATTGGTAAATCATAGTAAAATACTATCCTTAGTCCTTAAGAATAGATCAAGTCGCCTCTTAAAGGACTCCTGGGAAGGCGCTTGCACTAGCTCAGCCGGCAGAGAATTCCAGCATTTGACAACTCTTAAGGAGTGGAAGTTGTGTCTGCAGTCCGTTCTGCTATGTTGTACCTCCAATTTCTGGGTGCTACCCCTTGGGTTAGTATTGGGACTAAGCTTAGGTAGGTGTTTGAGAGGATGTCCAGAAGTGTTAAGGATACTGTAAGCCATCAGAAGGTCACTTCCCAGACGCCTATACTCTAATGAGTAAAGGTCGAGTGATTGGAGTCCCCGAACTGATTCCGTGGCTCGCCGTTGGATACGCTCCAGAGTGTCCTTATTCTTTTGGAGTGTAGGAGGGAATATTGTGTTACCGTACTCTAAATGGGGACTAATAAAACTATCGAAGATTATGTGGAAAGTTCTCCCATCAAACTGACCAAAAATGCGCTTCAATGTTACCAGTGCAAGGTTTGCTCGAAAGGAATTTCTGTCACAGTTAGCGTAAGACTTTAAGTCGTAGGGCACCAGGACTCCTAAATGTTTTTCGACTCGGGATACTACTAGAGAGGAGTTTCCTAAGTTGTAACTGTAGTCTGCGACATGTCGCAGATGGACTATTTTACACTTTGAAGTGTTAAAGGTAAGTCCGTTATCGTCTGCCCAACTTTGAAGTTGAGTCAGATCCTCCTGAAGTGCCAGTATGTTCACTCGGCCACGTATCTCTCTCCAGAGTTTCACGTCATCGGCAAAAAGTAATAAGTCTGACGATAGCTGTTGAGGAAGATCATTTATATAAATCAAGAGGAGAAGAGGTCCTAGTACTGAGCCCTGGGGAACCCACTAGGACATTCCATGGCCTGTGATAAATTGAGGTTTACTTTGACCTTAAAATGTCGACTTGTCAAATATGAACTGAGCCAATCATTTAGGCGTGGTCTGATACCCAATTGTCTGAGCTTATTGACAAGACATGGTTAACCCTATCAAAAGTTTTTTGGAAATCAAAGATGCTCGTCCATCTGTCCACCGCAGTCAGCAGGTTCGTCATACAGGAGTAACCCTTCCTGAAACCATTCTGCTGGGGTGGGAAGAAATTTAAGGACAGCAGATAGTCATGTATACCATCGTATATCAGGGACTCCATGATCCTTGAAGGTATAGAAAGAAGAGCTACCGGTCGGTAACTTGAAGGTTCGCTGAGTCGACCTCATTGGAAGATTGGTGTGATATGAGCCAGCTTCCAATTTTCCGGTAGTTTGCCTCGACTTAGTGAGTGAGGGAACATCACGCTAAGCGGTGATGCCAGGATTGAAGCTGCTTCCCTCAGTATAACTGAAATCGAAGTGGATCTATTATAAGGTCAAGTTAGTTTCTCCAGTATGGATTAGTTTGTTATGTAGCTTTATTATGAATCGCTGAAGGCCTCATTTTAGTGGTTTAAATAATTGTATTTCAAGTTTGTTAAACCCATTCAGTTACTTTAACAACATTTTGTCCTTGATAGAGCGCAGTAATTGATGCTGTTTTCTACATTGTCATGTTCGTTCTGATTACGCTGTTTGCTAACTTGGCTTTGTCAGCTACCTTTGCTAACGCCATTTTTCCAGACATTACATTGCACGAGTGTGCTCTAACAAAGGGATGCTTGAGACCTGCTATGTGTACTGAGTCATCTTGTGCATTTCTTGTCACCTGGAAGTTGGTGTCTGTGAAGTCTGAAAATTACGTGGAATTTGAGCTTAGAGGGAATATTCAAAAAGTTACAGGCTTTATAGCACTGGCTTTCTCAAAAGATCAAAGAGTAGTAAGTTATCGTGTTGAGGCAATGTGAACTGGTGTTTTCTATATATTTTTGATTCGACGTTTTTCTATATATGTATTTTTTATTCATATAATTTCAGCATCGTGATTTGCAAATATGATCTCGCTGAAAGTGCTTAAGCTGGTTTCATCATCCGTGATCATGTATGGTGTAGACTCTTACATATTTCAGGGTCTTAGAAATACGTTCTCACTACTCTCATCTGTCAATTTTATTGGTCACACTGTTTTTCAAGTCAGTAGACCACTTGATTCGTTTCAATTTATATGTTCACTTTGCATACGATATTTATTCAACAAGCTTCCAGGCGTCCAAAATCTTATGTGAGATCATTGACTTGACTATTAAAAGCATTCTAGGGGTTTACGACACATTGTTTCCTTTGGGTATTTTTATCATGTGTGTACCGTTTCTAAATACCAACAGTCTCACTAGCGGACACTAATATTTAAGTGTAGATCCATACTTCTCAGAGGTTTATTTCGACATGTAATGATAACTTAAGTGCTATGTAATTTTAGTTATTGATAATAGATGTGAATAAATTATTTACGTTCGCTACTGTGGTATGCAAGTACCTTCCAAAAAAATTTACGTCGATATTTTTTAAACGTACAAAAGCTTGTCAGCCGTCATATCCGGTATAATTGACGTTATAAATATCAGTCCTCAGTTCAGAAATTTGCTGTAATACCTCTTGGTTCCTGTTTCAATGCAACTGACTCATATTGTTTCTGGATTTTATATTTCAGTTTAGGAAAGATAGGAGTCTGAGTGGTCTGTGTTAGTCTTGGCGATGGGGGTCTCTCAATTCATTGTCTTTCTTTTTTGTTGCTACCTGTACAAGCTTATTCAAAATGAGCTTAACTAACAGAAATACAGTTCATGTATGTTAGTTAACATATTTCAGACAAGGTTATAAGAGCAATCAATATGTGAATTTTAGAATGTTATGTGACTGAAAATAAAGGTAAAGCCACTGTATGACAAATTTTATGAAATAAGTAAACCACCAATAAACTCCTTCAGAAAAATGAAATAGATAAAGACACCAATAATAGCGGTGAAAATGACAATGTTATATATCCAGTTACAAAAAGCATTGTTACTAAAACAGGTTATTCGGTAAAGTTCAGCAAAATAGCATCCGAGAAAATAATTTTCTCTGTAAAATTTTAGCGAAAATGTTTCACTAATTACCATATTTGGTATGTCTGACCATGGGAAACGAACAAACTTGTTAGATTTTAAAAGCACGCTTATGTTGTCATTTGTGAGGTTTACCGTTTTCCAAACGTTACACCAGAAACCAACGTATTGCCAACCTGTTTCTTCACCGTCTTATGGAATTTGTAAGCATAGATAACTATAGATATAATCAGGTGTACTAACAATAATCGTTTACATGTCCTCGAGATTCTCAGTTGTTTTAGATGCTATAAAAGTGAGGGACTTATTTTTACTTTTTGTTCATTCTATTTCCCTTTCTGTTTACGCATTTTTCAACCACTAGTTTCTGTCTTTATTCTCCCGTCTATTATTGTTCATTGTGGTGTCAAGTTGGATCGAAACCTTATTCGCTTATTTCAAGCTAATCATGTTTCGATCAAGTCTTATTGTTACCTAATCTTTCGGATAAGAGATTCAAGATGTGCCATTCTTAACCTGGATTTCAGACTAACAAACTTTAAAATATACGATACGTTGAATCAAAAACTTTATCCAAGGTTGATGGGAAGAAGTCAATTATTATTTATGTATTATAGCAAAAACTCTATACTTAACGTAACAATAAATAATTAAAGCGACGTTTCGGTAGTGATTTATCAAAAATTTTTATTCGTATCCTGAATCCTATTACTTTGTTTCTTTTATGATCATTGGTAAGTCAATGGGTTGGATAAATTATGAATCCGTCTTTTACGATCGGATGTCGTTTTTGTGCTACGTATAATCCATCTATACTGTCACTACTTATACTGCTCTGGAATTTGCCTTGGTAATTTTGTTCTGCTGCGTTAATATGGTGTGACAACTTAAACCGCCACTCGTATGCGTTGGATTCTACTTTGCATATTACTAACTGATTCCTATATTATTAAGCAGTCATACCTACTGCTGAGGTTATTATGAGTATCAGTTAGTGTAAACTGTTTTATTATCACTGTAAAAACTAATCAAATTAAAAAAAAACACAAAAAATAAAATTTTCAAATTTATGTACTTCTCAAAGTAGGAATATTATATCATTATCATGGAAAGTTATAATTGAGTTAAATATAATTTCGACCAATAAGTGTGCCAAATATATCTTTGTATTTTGACTTTCAACACTCTGTTCCCTTCAGCATAACCAACTGAGGGTGTGGATCACTGATTTTATTGGTACATGTCTATTTAATTGGTATTATTTTCAGACCATTTTAATCACTCTTGTTTTAACAACCGATTAGTGTCTCTAGATTGCTTACAATAAATGTGATTCGAAAATGAGCGCACAACTATTCACTTGACTTCTGAGTTCATTTTTGATAGAGACCACCTAAGTTCTGCTGTATTCACCTTAACTATATATATATATGGTAAATGATTGCTTTGTAGACTAAGTATTGTTTGTTATTAATTATCTTTTTTTAATCTTGAAGATTACACCTTGCTACACAAATGTACATGTTGAGCAAAATAATTAACTGTAGATTAATATAAACTAATCCATTAATTCAGCTAAATTCAGCTTTAGTTTTTTTGTTTCAAAGCTCAGAAGTATTTGAAGTTAACCGTTATTTGGTACGTAATTACATGGAAAATTTATTTATAAAGACATCTTCAATGTAAATTTGATGTTGATAGTTGAAAGGTTCATTTGATAAGTCATCTATAGTCCACAGGATACATTTAGGCCACTGATATGTAACATATTGATTAATATTTTCAGCCTAAGTCACTGTAGTACGATGATCTTCCACTTTCGCCATGATTGACTTCAAAAGTCATTACTCCTTACTGGTACTTCGACAACTCATCTGAGTACTAATCGGTATCAAATACACAATTATCATTTTGTTTATTTTTAAACATCAGTTGAACTGGTAGATAGATTTTGTCACAAGCTAACATTAGTTGGAGAAACTATTAAATTGCATTCGGTGAGTTCATAGTTATCTTTTAATTACAATTTTCTCAAACCACTAAACTTTACCAATAGTCTGTAATTATATGCATATATATATATATATATATATATATATATATATATATATATATATCAAGAGAGAGAGATTCAATATGCTTTATTTTTTTAATTAATGACAACAGAAATCGATTTCATTTCTAATCAAACACTTCTTTGTTCTAATTTTCGTTTATCTATATTCAAACCATTTGATATATTTGATTCACGCATGTACTCGGTGTTTAGGTTTAATCGTATTCACTGATATATTATTCGACAGTATTTTCGTGAGTATTCTTTTCATTTTAATAAATGAATTTTAATTAGTTTAACATATTTACAAAGCATTTATTGATTAAGTAATGAATAATTCCATCTAAATTGATCTCAGTGGGTAGCGCTCATTATTTCGTTTGTTTGTTTTTGAATAGATTAGTAAATTTAGATCAAGCTGATGGATGCTTTTTTATGATTTATTTATAATGTAATAAGTAATGGTATTGGAATGCTTTGATACCATGTACTCATTAAGCTATTTTCACTTGACTGCTTGTCATTTTTCTCTCTAACTGAAAGTTGTACGCATAATGGTACAACAGTTATCCTAAATAGAAAATTATTACAGTTATCAGGCCTTTGCAAATCAGGTGGCTGTAAAGTTTATTCTAATATTCGTGTTTTAAAGACGTAATTTTGTTATTTGTGTCTTCTGATACATTGTTTGTATAGGCCTATATTCTGTTTCCACAACTATATTATGAAGACGGCATGATGATCTAAATCATTTTAGTAGTGTGTTCTTTGACCTTCCTCTTTTCCATTTCCTTTCAGGATTCCAAGTTAGCGCTTGCTTCATGATGCAGTTTAATGATTTCCTCAGTGTGTTTCTTAATCACTTCCAGCGTTTTTTCCTAGTTTTCTCTTCATCTAGAACTTGGTTTGTTCCTTCCCACAGTAGGCTGTTGCTGATGGTATCCGGCCAATGGACATTCAGTAACTTTCATGGACAACTGTTTATAAATATTTGTACCTTTTTGATGATAGTTGTAGTAGTTCTCGAAGTTTCAGCTCCGTACAGTAGAACTGTATTGATGTTCGTATTGAAGATTGTGACTGATGTTGGCTGACAGCTGTTTTAAGTCCCATATGTTTAACTGTGGGAATGTCACCCTTTGCCAATCCTTGAATTCATATCTGCATCCGATCCTCCCTGTTCGTCGATGGTGCTGTTCAGGTACGTGAATGATTCCACATCTTCCAGAGCTTCTCCACTGTAACGTAGTGTATATTATGTCGTCACTTAGATTAGTGGCCTGACTGCCACCTTATCGATAGAATCCGATCGACCACAAGAACTACATAAATATTAAGTCGATTACTACTTAGCGATCAATCAGTCCACCTTATTTTGTACTTGATAACTAAGTCACATCAATTATCATTGAAAATAACCATTGTAAAGAACACCACCTAATAAAAATGCTTACCATTGAAATAAACAATCAACAATTATTACAATTATTTTTTTCCAACGGATTTTCTTCTCACTAACTAACCGCAATCTGTCTAATTTTAATTGATTAGTAACATGATCAATCATTCATGTTTACTTTCGAAATCAACTTGTAATTATAATATAATAAAAAAGTTGTTGAATAGCTTATAAAAAATTATTAAAAACGTCAATGTTACTTAGCAGGTGAGATAATGTATTAGCAGGTGCTTATGTGTAGCTAAATTCAATTTGAACCTTTCTTATCGTTGTTGCTACTATTTGTCTCAGTCACTTGTTAAGATGAAGTGATACATTCTAAATTTCCACAATGTCTGTCAAGCAGTTGAGTTTATTGACAGATTACATGTATCTTGGTAATAAAAGTGATGGAAAATCGATAATGGTGAAAAGCAGCTTCCAGACCTTTCTGGTTGAGGGGTTTTATGGCGGTTTTCGGACAAGTCTTCAGTAGTATGAACTAGTTCCACCGAGAATCGAACAGAGAACTTTTGGGTCTTGCGGCAAACTCTTAGCTGTCCGACCACAAAGTTACTATCCGCTGTTTCGCATTTCGAACTTCAGTCGATTCATGGCAGAGGGCATCGATCATCCAATATCATCGTTAATGGTCGTTTCACTCGTGATGTTTGAACTGTACCATTTAAAACTTCCCATTAGAATTTTGAGAAACTCATCAAAACCAGTTAGTCAATAATAAGCGTAGAATTATATTTTGGTTCGATGGGTTTTTTGAAAAGTTGGTTATATTCGTAGATGATTTTCGTCGTGAATTGATATTACTTTTTTTGGAAGGTTTTCGAAATATACAATGAATAGGATTATTACTGAGTCCTTTAAAGCCTGCACGACATGGATCCTATAGTTTGTTTGTAGTTGACTCAGCCACATCTTTCAGCGTATACTGTTCACACTATCCGACCACCCAAACCGAAGTAGGTGTGCGGTAAAGATGAAAACGTGAACCTAAAAGTTGAAATCCAAACATTTTAATCGTTAGACTACTTCTCTTAACAATCAAAATTGAATTATAGTATTTATGTTGTCGTAAGGCTTCACATTTTCGAAACATTTACATTTGTTTGACCAATTCCCATGTGTTCTTATTTGTTAAAAACATTTGTACAATTTTCGTATTCGAAAAAATGGCAATCGTAAAAAAATGGAGGCAATAATATTTCATATTATTTTTCCATATTTTATGCGTTAATACTGTTATTATCTTCTAGATAGAGGAAAAGCATATCAGTGTTCAAGGTCATTCATTCCATTATTGACTAATAATAGTTTTTCTCAAAAAATGCTCACAATTAACTCACTTTATTAAAATAGCATAATTTTGCAGTCATTCGTTTAACATATGCATTTAAGTAAATTTATTAAATATAAACATGTCAGTAAATGTGTCCTCACACATAAAATGGAAGATATATCTATTGCATCCCATCAAATGTCATACATAAATTATGTTAACTAAGTGTATCACATCTCTATATGTCTGGTCATCTGATTTTCAGTAGTTATATCATTTATTCGAACTCTATCAAACCTTTTGAGACGAGCATATCAGTAAAAAGATAATAAGTCTTTATCTATTATGTATTAAGTACTACTCATACATCGTAGACCAACTTATAAACTTGTTTTTAGACTGCGTCTTTGTGTATTTTTCACTCACAAATACAATCGTTTAGATTAAGTAAATAGTATCCGTTATTATTACTATTACTATTATTATTATTATTATTATTATTATTATTATTATTATTAATTACTATTACTGCTACTATTATTATGTACTAAATTGTTCAGGTCACAGATGTGAAACTTAAAAATTTACTTCATACCTACTACCTACTCGTTTGTGTCTTGTCTTCATCTCTCGTAGTTAGTTCCTTATCTCTGTTGTTATTAGTAAATCTCTCCGTTTGTTTATTGTTGTTAACACTCCTGTTGTTTCAAATTAACAAAAACCTCCTTAACAACGAATTACTATCATTATCATTTGTATTAGATATCTTTAAGCAAATTATAGCGAATTAATGCCGGCTTAGCTAAGCAATATTTCCTTGCAATGGCCTTCAACCATCATGGATGTATACCAACGGTGTTGTAGTTCTCAAGAAAACGAAGTGTAATATTATACAATACCAGATGTGATAAGTTTGTCAGCAAGAATTATATTAAATTAATTCCAGCGGTTTATATAAAGCTTATTTAAATCAAAGTTAGCTTGCAACACATTATCATTAGAAATCAGCAAGTATTATTAGATAGCTGTTTCATTTTTTACGGAGTTGCTCAATGTGGTTCCCATTCACGACGACACATGGCATAGAACCAAGGGCCATCCAACCTTATGACAAACAGTGTACTATTTAACTACTACTGATTAGTTGTCTCATACCTAAGATCTTCGATGAAGTTGTTAATTAACAGTTAAAATTAAAAAAAAAGAATTGAAAATTTCGTAGCATACTACCAGAGTACATACTTAACAGTGATTGGTAAAAGAAAATGAAATATTTGACCAAGTAGTTAACTTGTTAAACATTTTTATAAAGAATATGAAGAATCAAAACATTTTAAACGAGTGTATTGGAAAAAATGAATATGTTAAGCAATATTTCGAAAGTTTCTTTTTCTTAGGCGTGCGGGATCAGGGTAAAAAATGAGACTGCGTAGACTTCTGATCACATAGGTTGACTATATTCAAGTGAATCCCTTGTAATTTACACTATTCAGAAGGCGAAGTTTTGAGGGGCACAGTATATTGGATTAGAGTTTCACAAATAGCTTCAAATGCTACTTTGAGATCATCTTGATGTCGACCATCAACAAGATGTCAATGGATAGAACTTTTTATGATCCATTCTTTCTCTCTTGTTCAACTATGAAGAATAATGTGATAAATCACTAACCTAGTTTTATGTAGGATCTGACTAGTTCCTTAGAATATTCTTAAGTCTTCAGAATTATAGCCTTCACTCTACTGCCAGACATTCTGTTCACGACTCACGTCATATACTACTTATATCTACATAAGTAGCACACGCCACAAGTCATATGTAACGTAGAACCTAACGTACATGTGCATCGGCTCAAGTTGCTACACCACATTAACACTGCGAAACAAGGTTATCAAGACAAATCACTGAGTAGTAGAACTACTACTTTTGTAGTTTTTAGTTAGCTTCTAATTTCTAACGTTCATTTTAGTAACAAGAATAAGCACTTACAAACCTTTAATATTCACCATATTAAATAATATGTATTATTGTCACGTGACTAATCAGTTCACATACACTGTCGAGTACAAGAACGATTTTTTAAAAGTCAAACAACCACTGGGAACTACGTAGATGTATTTTTTAATTCAACAGTAAACAACGATGGTATAAAATTAATTGTGTTCGGTTATCTACTGTTGTATTCCACCTCCAAGCCAGTCATAAGTAACGTGGTCTAATTGTGAGCAGAATAGAGTTTTGGTGTTTCAATATACAAGAGTTGTGTGTGAAAGCAATAAGACTGAAATCCTCCCATATAAAAAGAAATGTGGTCTAAAACGCAATACGACTGTTTCAGTTTCTCAAGAAACCTCCAATGTAAACACTTTAAAATTAATCAAATTGCTGTTATACATTCAAGGGAAAATCTCTGGCGCGCTTACTAACGCCTACATAAGTAACGAAACAAGAAACGAATTCTGCCAAAAAGTATTTGCCAACACGTAAAAACTACCAACAGAAATCAATATTTGTTTTTTCTAAAATATGATTGGTTATTCTATCTGTTTTTTATTTGGTGTTTATAAGTGTGCACTTTCACTGTATGTTGATTGGTTGACATACAAATTACAGAAAAATTTACTGCATACCAGTGTTGTGAAGCGTATTTCACCGAGTTATGCTTGTCACGTAGGCGGGAAATTTAATTTAAATCCAGTTATTGATCCAAAAAAGAATAATTTAAAAGATGCAAGAACTTTGTCATTTCTATTTCCTGATTGAAAATTACAAATAAAATTGAAAAGTTTCTCTTCTAAATTGTTTTCTCAAACAGTATGATTAGTAATTATTCCAGTAACTTTCTTTCACCGATTAATTTCAGTTTCATTTGAATTAGATAAACAATGCTTACTGCGTCTTACTGTGTATATGCATGCTATATGCCAAAAATTTTGGCATCGAAGCTCTTTGGGATGAATAATTCTCATCTCGATTGACTAAGATATCACTCAATCTAGGTGAATAGCTAAAATAATATCAATAAGGTAAACACTTATGTGATCTCATAATTCACATAATTTATTAAGTCTTTTAGTATATGTTGTTGCAGTATACATTTTCTAGATAGTTGAAGGCAAATTGTTTTCTCAACCATTGAACTATCAATTAACTATTGTGTTTACCTCCTTAGTCACTTCAGTGTTTGTTCGCTTGTGTATAAGTAGGTTGAAAAAAGGTTGGGTGAACAAATACATAGTTCTAATGCATGAAATCATCAGCTGTTTACGTAAACAATACTGACAAGTGTAGACTTGGTCGTTGGAGCCTACGCTGTAACCATAATTTATGATCGAAAAGGTTGAGTAATATGACCTAAAATGAATGTCAATAAAGCTGTTCCAAGGTTATTCCTCTAAATTTTGATCTTATTGTCATAGCATACTTCTCAGGCTGTTGATGAGAGCTTTTCGTGTTTTATATCAACACTGACTATTCTGTCACTTGACTATAGTAGGGATGTTATGCAGAAATTAGAAATCATAATTTTCGAAAAAAGAACTATGTATTTACTGGGATGCATATGATAGCTTATTAAATTATATGTCAAATTCTGATACCAGAAATTGGGTAAAATGAAAAAACCTAAAATTCCCGCAACGAGAACGTCATTAGTATAATATTGAAATCATTGCTATTGGCACTCATTTGTCGCCCTATCTCGAAACTTTATGTTAGTTTTCAGTTACAGATCACTGTCGCTTATACACTTGGAATATTTATACGTGTTAGATAATTTAGTTTTCATTACACTGAATTATTAAGTGTTTGTTCCTTCTAATAAGTCAAAAGTAAATTTGATTTCTTAATAAAGTTACTGTTTTTGGACGTGGGTGTAGATACCATGTATATAAACATTTCAGTACATTTCAGCATCCAGAACCTAGGTAGTAAATCACGTGATTATTATTACATAATCTAAATTTTGGACTAACATTAGATAAGATTGAAACGATTTCGACTAAATAGTTGGAAGCTATTTAAAAATAATTGTTTGTAAAGTAACCGGAATCGGTAATACGAGTCAAATGAAATACTATAACAACAATGCCATTCATTGAAATAATTACGATAAAGCACACTAGATGATATGTATAAATTTACAAATTATTTTGCACTATCAAACCGATTGGTCCCAAGCTACTAACCGTAACTGTTTTCCCTTGACTCTCAAAAAATACTAATAACTGACTAAGTATTTTCTTCTTCAATGTTTGTTTAAATATGATATCCCAGTAAATTATTGTGTTCGTGGATGTACTGGATAAATGACATACATATGATCACCAAAGTGTTGTTACCTGTAAACAGGATTTTGGTAGCCTGTTAACCAGTGTACACGCAAACAACGTGGGTTTTTTAAAGTTATTTAGAAAATATTTACAACTTCATACAATGATCTGAATCTAGAACCATTAAAATGATCTTTTTGGAGCGAAACACTTTGATTTTACAACTGATAAAAAACAACTACAACGTTTGAAAATAATTTGATGCTGAATTACTGCGCTCATCTAAGTTTCCTCACATTTTAGCCATATATTGTCAATTTATTTGTATTCTCAAGGTTTAGTAACCAGCATAAATGTTGGTAGTTCATTTTGAGGTTCGCATAAGTTTGTCATGTAAACATAGTTATTTAAATCGATTAATCAGCTTCATGTTCATAAACTGACGAGTTTGGATATAATAATTACGTGATTTTTTGTAGTAAGCAATGATGGATAGTGGCTAGCGGTGGAATTCAGGACGCGCATTCCGTCCTATTTGGGACGGATGTACCTGCATCTCAGAGTTGATGTTCACTCTGGGACTCGAACCCAGACTGATCAATTTCAGTCTTAAACCTCAATGGGAAGATACAAGCCAAACAATACCAAGTGAATTACATAGTTGTTTCGCAGTAAAATTGGCTAGTCGGATAGTAGCTAGCAGTAAAATCCAGGACGCACGGAACGTCCTTTTTAAGATTCCTCAGCTAGATGTACTTACATCTCACTGTTAATTTTCACACTGCGATCGAACCCACCACCTTTAATTTCAAATGCCCTGCACGTTATCCACTGAGCTACTGAGGTCAAATATCTTGTTGTTTGTGTCACGGTTTGTAGTCCTTTCAGTTAGTGTTTATGGCTATTTGGAAAAAATATTTCATAGTTAGTTATTAAAAAAAGATTATCATTAAATCTTGTTAAATCAAATCATATTTTTCGCTTGGATCATCTTTTTTATTTTTACTCCACAATATAGGGTGATGATGGTGTCGTTGGCTGTTATTATCAATCATCAACAAATACTGTGAATATTCGAGCTGGATATAATGATATAGCTGGTAAAACTACAAATTTTTATAATGGACCAGATGAAGTAAGTAAAATGCGATTCGTCATAAAATTCACAAACACTCACTCAATTTATTAAATATCTAAACATACCTTGGCTCGAAGAGAAAAATATAGAAAAAGTTAATCTTTCTTAATCATTTATTTCTTGTCGATAGTGTAAAACTATATTGTTCAATGTAATTACTAATAATTACTTAGAAGTTGTTAATAACAGAAAAATATCTGTTAACATTAAACGCAATTAACAAAATTGTAATGAATTACTTGTAATTGAGATTGAAAAATCTATAAATTATCCATGTTTAAAAGTTAACTCATTGCTGTCCATAACAAAACAGATGGAAATGTACATGTAAACAGAAATGATTACAATAAGTAGAAGTAAGAAAAAAGACAGTTTGTGACAACATTTCAATAGAATTTTTATTTAAATTCTTCTGTAACTCAAGTTTAGTCTTGATATTTCTTTGAAATGAGTGAATTTTCGATGATATTATCGGCTCATGAAAACACTAATAGATGACTTACATAATTGAATGCAAAGTATTAAACCGAAAATTGTTTATTATATCTTCTAGTTTGAGGTTTAATTCTTCCCTGACCCAATTCGTCGTCACCGGTTATTACTACTAGCTTTCACATATGAAATGTTTCAAACATTGATGCATAAAACCTCTTAATAAATAACTTCTTAATTTGTACAATTTTTTTTTCTGGAAATGACTAAATAATTCCTGATGCCAAATTTTGTTGTTGCTTACAATCAAGACAAAAAACTCTTGATATATACTTTCAAATTTTTCCTATTGTTTTCTGGAAACGTTTGGTTAAGATTCGAAATTTTATTTATACTATTGCGGTAATATATTTATATACTTACCAACTAATAGAGAGAATAAAAAATTGTTTTACTTATTGTATTACATAACTAATTTTTATTCTTAGTTCTGTAAACAGTTTGCTTATTTGTTTATTATAAAATTAATAATTTCACGATCGGTGCTATACTTAGTTGCTACCTGATTACATAACATTTAAGACTACATCTTTCCTCTCTCCCATTAAAGCAAAGATTTTTATAATCTAAACCGATCTACGTGGTAAGCTGTGTACTTATACGCACACGCATACGCCTATACACTTATTCAATTGCGTAGGTTATTTATGTAGAAGTACTACTAGATAACACATTTTGTCAGTCCACAATTATATATATATATATATATATATATATATATATATATATATATATAATTATTTTCGGAATTTAATTTATTTATAGTGTTTCTTGTCTTTGGCAGTCAGTTAGTCAGTCATCAGCAACGTAGAACCTGGTACATATGTGCATCGGTTCAAGTTGCCACACCGTATTAGCACAGCGAAATGATTGTGTTACAAAGTATTTTACCATATTGGTGTCGATAAATGTTTATGTACGTGTGTATATAACCACACATACATAATAAACTAACCAATTTTGTTTTGAAGAATACCTTGACCTACATCTCTCTTGATTTAAAGTAAAAAGAAATGTGGAAAAGTTTCTACTTTTTCTGTTTTTCTTTATCGATCCACGTTAGATACAAAGTTACAAATACAAAAAAATAAACAAAATGGATTGAACATCAAGTACACAACTGTACTCTGGGGGTAGGGTGGGTGATTTCACTAGATACACGGATAGAACATAGAGCATCAAAGACCCTCATGATATAAATGATATTAGTAGCTTGTACTATATCTTAGAATTTTGAAATAGTTTTCGTCCAAAAAGCAAAACAAAATTAGTTCTAAATTTACGGTACTGTTGCTTCTTTTGCACTAATTCTAGAAGTTTTCATCGTGTTATCAAAATTCTGAGGTGGATTTCAAGTGCATAGGTTGCACTCTTTTGCAGCCAACCAAGTAAATTATGGGATAGTGAATCCTGGAATCAGTTACTGAATGATATATTGACTTGCTGTAAGACTAAACACTAGAGATACCTGGGTTCAACCTGTTATGTGAGTTTACTAATAGTCTGATCAGCCAAAATATGTTCACTGAGTGAGAAAACTGATATTTCATTTCTCAGGAATTGTAGCACTGGTTAGATATCAGACTTATTGATTTTCTTTAACAACGAACGAACACTAGTCAAATTGCTAGGTACAAGCTGCAACGAATGGTTTCAATCAATATTGGATTTTTAAGTTATTGAATCATATAACCTAATCATAATAGCCTAAAATAAAATTAATTAGGAGCTGCTGAACATATATTCATAAAAATAATTTAGATCATAAGGAAAACTATCATTCTCATACATCTTCAATATCCCTATAGTGTTATTTTTTTCACGTGTTGATTTATATTCTAGACTCTTTTCTTCGTCCCTTGATGTTTTTGTCTACAAGATGGATAAAATACACTTTCTCTGTAATTTTGTTTTCCAGATACATGTATTTTTTACTTCTCAGATGTTATCGAATGAATAGGCATAGCCTACAAATTACTTATTCTTTGCTGTTATGACTTATATCTGGACTTCATTGTCCTGTATTTAGCGAAAAAACAAGTGTACTTAAGTGAACTCATCCTTCTCTCATTATACTACCTGTTTTTGGAGCAGAGAGGATGTTATTATAGCCAATCAATTAGTCGTAAACTTGAGACAGTGTTCGTACACAAATATATAAATGACTGATGTCAGATGTGACTTGTATATCATGATTTAGCGAGTGTTATATCGGAATAAAGACTGGTATGGCTCGATGCAAAGAAGAAGATATAGACAAAGAGATGTGGACTTATTGAACATCAGAAATGAGTCCAGAACTTAATCTAAATAAACCGAGTTTTTACAAGTTTTACTTATACTTATGAATAGTCAAATTTAAATAAATTGAACTGGATAGTTGAAATAACCCATTGTGTTATTGAATAAAAAAAAGGGAATTCAGCGAAGAAAATTTTCTTATTCAATGAACTTGATGTTAATTAATCAGTAACTTAATGTATGTATACAATCTACGACATCATAAGATTAAGTTGGTGCATAACAAACAAATGTCACCAATCCTAATATGGTCCCATTTTTAGCTGGACAAATGCGAGTTGGTTTTTCTGTAGGTGTCCTTATGGTGTGGGCTATTGATGTCGACAGATATAAGTGGTATATATCACCAATGAAAAGTGAAATGCCTGGATACAGAAGGTTAAGAAAATCGAAGATAAGGGAACGAGAACAGAGAGTGATTGGTGTGTAAATTAAGGAACAGTCATGTCTGAGATAATTGATTGACATTTTGCAAATAAAGTGTTTACTGTATGGTTTCAAGATTTTACTGTGATTCTGTAATTTCGTGTCTAAATACATTTGGTTATCCTCGCACTCGTTCACTACACCCTGATTTTTTCTCATTTGCTTCGTGTAGCTGCAAAATATTTCACACAAAAATGCATGTAATTGACTAAAACCACATGTAAATTGTATGTTATAAAGTTTTCGGAAGAAAGGTGTGTGTTCATAATCAGGTCTTAGAGATGATAATAACAACGACAATAATCGCTTAGTTGAATATTAAAAACCAGTTTTTTATCATTTCTGAATGCAAAACTACATTCCCAAGTTTAGAAAATCCGTAGCTGGATTTCGTTTATTTCAGTGAATATATATATAAATGAATGGTCAAAACAATCTTTTTCAGATGTATTAATAAACATATTCCATGCAGTTACTAAAGTCGATTGCCTCATTGATGAACATTCAAGTAATGTTTCTTGTGTGTGCATCTCATGGGACACATTACGCCTGTAATAATGACAGTGAACTGTTTGTATGATATTTACCCAACTTTTTTCCAGGATCGTATTGATGATATGGATTTGTATCTTCCCAGGTTGAAAATTTAAGTTATCACTGAGTGACCTATTAATGCATAGTTAAATTGACTGATAGATATCTGGATACTGTATGTCTCGAAGTTAATCTTCATTATTGATTCAAGTAAAGCTTAAAAAGAGTAAAATTCAGAGTCAATAAACTAATGTATCCCATTTATTCCAAATGTCTTACATTTTTTGACACCTACAGTAAAGTGTTCGAAACATCCTAATTGTGGTTCTCAAGACGACTAAAATGAATTGTTAGAGAGGGAGTGATTTTTTTTTGAGGGATTTAATCTAAAATCACTTATAGTTTATTATTAACAACGGCTTGCTGCTTTATATTTAAGCTTGTTTTCTTTGTGTTTCTTACAAACTTTACTCTGCTCTTAGAATCTACTTTCCTTTCTCTTATTTAGGTTTAGTCTTATTGCATTCCGCTAATCCGGTTGTTTATGTAGTGTGAGGCAATTTCCAAATGCTTGAAACAGTTTACATCTACCTCGTTTTTAACTATTCTGCGAGGATGACGGAACGCCAATAACTAACATCCATCGACGTCTTGGACGATGGGCAGAACTTTTCGAAGGGCAGTTCAACTGGCCTGCTGCTTCGGCAACATCGGTCAGACTGTCCTGCCCTCCATGGCCGGTGACGACTGACCCACCAAATGAGGCGGAAGTCCGCAAGGAACTCCAACTCTTGAAACGTTACAAATCACCGGGCCCAGACGACTTACCTCTGGCTCTTTTTAAAGATGGTGGTGACTCACTGACTAAGGGACTGACGACGTTGTTTGCAAAGGTCTGGGAACTAGAGAGTGTACCAACGTCATGGAATGAGTCGATAGTTGTCCCTATCTTTAAAAAGGGTTCACGTCGTTCCTGTAACAACTATCGGGGGATAAGTCTACTTCCGATCGCGTCCAAACTATTGGCTTCCGTCATACTTCGTAGGTTGCTCAAAACCCGAGAAGGATTGACTCGCGAGGAGCAGGCTGGGTTTCATTCCGGTCGAGGATGTATTGACCACATCTTCACCCTCCGCCAAATGTTAGAACACCGCCATACTTATCAAAGGCCAACAATCGTAGTGTTTCTTGATATCAGGGCTGCCTTCGATTCGTTGGACAGAACTGTTCTCTGAGATTGTCTATTGAAGAAGGGTGTGTCTGAAAAGTTTATTAACGTCCTAAAAGCCCTATACACAAACACCTCAGGCAGAGTGAGGGCATACAACCACCTTTCTCCACTATTCCATTCGAGCAGTGGGGTTAGGCAGGGTTGCCCAATCTCACCATTCCTCTTCAACTTTGCCATCGATGACATTCTGGAAACAGCTCTGATGGATGTAAGTAATGGTGGTGTGGATCTGTTGCCTGGAGAAAGACTTCTCGACCTTGAGTATGCGGATGATATTGTCTTACTGTGCGAGAATGCCCAAGCTATGCAATCCGCACTTAATCAGTTGGCAATCAATGTCCGTAGGTATGTTATGTGCTTTGCACCCTCGAAGTGCAAAGCACTTCTACAAGACTGGCAGGATTCTAATGCTGTACTCACTCTGGATGGTGAGCAGATAGAAGTGGTCGAGAAGTTCGTGCATCTGGGTATCTGCATAAGTGCTGGTGGTGGCGTGAGTGATGAGATCAATGCACGTATAGTGAAAGCCAGAGCGGCTTATGCCAATCTGGGCCACCTTTCGCGCCTTCGTGATGTTAGTCTGGCTGTAAAAGGTTGGATCTACAACGCGACGGTGAGAGCAGTTTTGCTCTATGCTTGTGAAACCTGGCCTCTCCGAGTTGAGGATGTTAGACGACTCTCTGTGTTCGATCATCGCTGTCTCCGAAGGATTGCTAACATCCAGTGGCAACACCATGTTAGTAATGTAGAGGTTCGGCATCGTGTGTTCGGGCACAGAGACGATAATGCAATTGGTGTCAGCATCTTGAAACACCGACTTCGGTGGCTTGGACATGTTCTACGAATGTCGTCCCAGAGAATTCCACGTCGTGCACTATTTGCCGACCCTGGGACTGGTTGGAAAAAGCAGAGAGGTGGTCAGTGTATGACATGGTGTCGTGGTACGAAAGAAAGCTGCAAAGGGCTAGCTTCTGTTGGTCCTTCACGACTCCCTGGTTGGGGTCCGAGAGATGGTGTAACACAGTGGCTAGAGAAGTTATCAGATATGGCTCAGAATAGAAGCCAGTGGCGATCGTGCTGTAACCTTCTTTTACTTTCTTCATAAAAAGTGGCTGTATCCTCCTTAAATGTAAGATTTCTTCTGAGTGTACCTTTTCGTCTCCCCCCATTATTGTACTTTTTTTATTTTATAATCCCGTACGTTCCTTACTTTTTTCCCTTCTTAAATTCTCATTGTTTTGTGTGGCGCATATATATTTGGTGCCCCCTTGTACCAATATTTATGTGTTCAAATAAATAAATAAAATAAATCTTCGGATTGTAATCCTCTCTTTTGTAGTTTTCTGAATGAATCGGTCGTTAAATGAGTTTGTAACTTTTGAGGGGTAATGGTTTCCTAGGTTTTTGGGAATATCTACTGTCTAGAGTACTTTAGATACACTATTTCATTCAACCGGTTTCAAATCAGAACACAAATTGGAAGTAAACAAAAATGCATCCCGAAAAGTCGAACAACAAAGGGTAATGTAATAAAATGTCAACATACATATATGACGTACACAGGAATACTCTAGTATCTTCTCAGTCTCTCCGCTAGCGTTGACTGGTTGAAGAATGAACCAAGTTGTGCTTTCTATTTCGATCTAGTTTCGAGCAAGTAATAATCAAGAATCTATCCTGCTAAGGAGTGAAGTTTTTCAAAAAAGATAAAAACATAGTTTGCATGAATATTACCTAATCTGACTTTGATTTATTTATTAAACAACGTAGGTTACAGATTCTCAAATTCTCATAAAATTGTTTTTTTTTGTTCAACATTTTTCAATTTATCAGATCTATTCGAGCTCATTTATTATTATTATTCATAGGAATTATTAATAACAGATGGTGAGAATTTAGGTGGTACATTTAATGCAATGGATGGTACATTACAATGTCGTTTTAGACGACGTGTTCGACCACTGGATACAGTTCATCAATTAATGGATTTAACATCACCGAATGCATATCATTTGATTGTTACTCGTGGTGTTGAACGTAAAAAAGACGGATTCGGTCGTCCTTTTGCTGGTGGAGAATCGGTGTCTCAACGTCCGGTTGTCATTACTTCGTAAGTAATTGAATTATGTTTACTCTCCTTTTTAAATCTTTGCTGTAGGCTTGTTTTTCTCTATAAAAGTAAGATTTTTAAAATATATTGGTTTTCTTGTAAAGTTATAGCAAAAGTTCTGGAATTATTTATTGTAAAGTGAATGAAAAAGGGTAGTTGATTGACCGTTTGCAATCGAGATAGCTTAATAATAACGTTTCTAACCGTTGTATACTGAATTACATAAATTTAGATCGGTAAAGGAAAAAATAAAGTTACACAAATCCCTGGTCGGTCTAAGTGAAGGCAAATTTATTTCTTTAATTAAAAATTGTTTCGTTTCGAAAGTGAAGTTAATAGACAATTCCACACTGATAAATTACAAAAAATGTTATCTAAAATTTTTCAGAAACTAATGATTTCGAGTAATCGTAAGTAGGAGCAATGTTACTGCCATTTTGAAATCTCATATCATAAAATCATAACTTGAATCAAGTGTGTTGTTATTGCCAATTAAGTAGGATAAAGTAAATAATTGGTCAATTATTCCTATTACGTTAGAATCTTTTTTAGAACATTGTTAGAATAAACGATGTTTCTATTATTTGACAAAAATTGTTTTGGACACTAAATTTAACAAATCCGTACCAATACAAAATAAATAATTAGTCGTTAATACTAATAAGCACGTATCATTAAAGTTATACAATCTAATTAGTGTGAGGAATAATTTCATAACGACCAATGACTTTACAGATAAATATCATGTCTTCATTTACTAACCGTTAATCTCTTTCCATCGTACTCATGTTCCATCTAATATTACATATTTAAGTGATTAGGTATGCGTATATTTAAATAAAGTTTAAATCCCTCCTCCTCTATAAACACTAAATATGCAACATATCAAGTCTGTACTCTTTAACTTCACTAATAGAGCACAATCAACACTGATTACCAACTGTTATCTATCTGTTTTCATTAATTTTGTGATTATTAATCCAATGTTAGATCTATGCATATATTTGTAATCCATTGTTTTTTTACCTTTTTATCAGACCTATTTATGGAAGTATGACAGGTATAATTGGTCGTGGTTCCGCAATAGCTAAAACTCATGGATGTCTTATGGTATTAGCTTGGGTATTATGCGCTAGTATTGGTATTATACTAGCTCGTTATTACAAAGATGTATGGCCTAATTCTGGCCTATTAGGTGAACGTGTCTGGTTTCAATCTCATAGAATATTACAAGGCATATGTGTCGGTTTAACGTGTATTAGTATAATTTTGATTTTTATCTATTGTGAAGGCTATTCGCAAGCAACAGCATATCCATATTATATACATCCAATACTTGGTTTGATTGTCTTCTCTTTGGCTTTGATTAATGTAAGTTTTATATATGATTTTCTCATATTTCCTTAGCATCTATAAATAAATTTTCTATACACATATAACTTCATGAATAACTAGAATTATTGAAATGATCTACTCGATAGTTTGTTGACATAAACTCAACTTGGACCTCCAAACAACACAGTTACCAGGATATAGAATCACTGGGTGATACTATAATTTATGAACGAACCAATCACATTTAAGATAGCAGGTCTTGGATTTTCGTGCGAAATTCATTCACCTATTTGGCTAAATACTATTTTGGCATTATAGCTGATGTCAGTTTGTGATGAAAATATTAAATCTAACTCCTAAACCTAACATTCAACTGTAAATCCTAATTCCTCACACTAATATATAATTCTCATTTAACCTTGGTAAGTAGGTGGACATCCCAAGGCCATTTTAGCATTGCTCAGAGGTCGTCCGTAAATTATAGTCTTGCCAATCGCTGATCAACTAAATCAGAAGTGTAATTTATGTGTAAAAAGATTTAATCAAGATTAAATGACTGAAATAATTACCAGATAATGAATAATGAACAATCAAGAATTACGAAGTAATCCGTATTCCATCACTTTCATCCTTCATATATGTTGAGGGCGTTAGATCCCCAGAACTCACTTGGAAAAGGCCCTGATTTTGTAATTCTATTCTGAAAATTTGAATTTTATGTTTTCGAGCCAAGAGATGCTTAGTTGACCTACAGCTTACCTTTCCCACTCGGAAATCTTTGACTGTCATTGGTTGACAGATTTTTTTAGTACTCTATTTTGTGGCTCTCCCACGGGCGTTTCTATCATCGTATAAATAAGCTTGCCTTGTGTGCTTAGTGACGTCGTATTTTCTGGGTGCTTGTGGAATACATTCTCTACGCCTTATCAAGACTTCTTGATCTAGTTAGCAGGGCCGGGGACAACAAGTTTGAATAGCCTATCGTGTCACTGTATCTTTGAGCTTCGTTCCGTTTACCGAGTAAGGTGAACTCGTAATAACATTCAAGCATATCAATATCATACTTGCGTAATTGTGTCAAGTCATTATATCTGAAATTCTCTGTTTTATCCGTATTCAGACTGCAGACTTTTAGGTTGAAAGATATCAGTGGTAAATAACTTAGAGTTTCATACTGATATTAAGTCATGATGTATAAAAAATCAATACACCTATTCATTAAATATATAATTAAATTAGTTACTTAGTCGCTGCTTCTATTTGATATACAGAAATCAAGTAGATGTGTTAGGTAGAAGTCACAGAAACCAAGTATGTTTAAATTATGTTTGTTTCAGTTGTTTAATAAGACCTAAACAAGTACTCTCTGAAGTCCTTAATAGTCCAAGAAAACCAGCGAATTCATGATTCAAACAAATTGACTGATTTCTTTCTCGATTAACCAGCTCTTATTGATATTTGCATAATATGGAGTTTCATGAGGTAACCTTGTAGATGGCATAGTTTTCTGATCCTATTCTTGCGTTGTAATTCACCTATCGAGCACAAGTTTATGTACTTGTGTTTAGGCCATATTTCGTGTGTGTGTCTACTAATACTAACTGAACTGAAGTAAGTTGAGTGGGGTCCAAATTTGATGCTCCAAGTCGAGTATTTTCATCGCTAACCTCCACTACTTCAATATGATTCTTGTAAACTCAGTGTACGTTTTCGCTTCTGTACTCTTGTTTTTTACTATTTCCTCGACATATATTGTACGTATGTCAACCTACAAGTTAAGTCTCAGTCTGGCCTTTTAATAGAACACCTGGATAAATAAACCCATCCATTGGTTCGGTACTTTAAATCTATTTATGATGTAGTTTTTTTGCCTCAAAAACATCTCTCTTTTCTTTTATATTCAACATTGATTATATCAAAGGGTAATTTATTGACGTATTTAATTCTTTTTAAATTTGTTTCATACATTTCATTCTTTTAAGCCAATTATCGCATTATGCCGTTGTAATCCAGCTCATGAATATAGACCTTGGTTTAATTGGATACATTTTTTCATTGGGACATTTGCTTATGTACTATCTGTACCAACAATGATGTTAGGTTTACGTATGCCTGCTGCTGGCCTACAACTACAATTTATTAATTATCCATTATGGATTTTAATATTTTTCGTAATCTTCCAATTTATGATTGAAATTATTCTGGAGATACATGGATGTTTCTATTATCGTCGAAATAAAAGTAAGACATATGTTTCAGATTATTATTGCTCATTATTTCCTGTTTGTTTCATTATGTTTCACTTTTAGTTAGACAATTATTTTCTTAACAAATCCAGTAACATATTAGTGGCTTTTTAGAGTATATACCTGACGCTAGTTGCCCAAAGTTAAATCTTCTTGTTTTATATTCAAAGACATCATTAATGTGTTCATGGCTGTGAAATTTATGTTGTTGGTCGACTTTAAAGACCTAATATATAAATGAATATAGTGTACTCAGTATAGTCATTTAGGCTGGTAATCACTGGGCAGCTTCCTCGATAGAATTCGGTCAACTTTAATGAATAAGGATAAACACAAAAATAGTTGATTACTCAGTGATAAATCTGTATACTAAAAATAAATTGAGGACATAATGATAACCGTATGTTTCAAATATTGTTTAAGTCGAAAATGTGAACAATCGGAAAATACAATGACTGATCTAACGCACTTTAATGAATCGGACCACTTATATTCAATTACACTTCAACGATGATAACTTCATGCGAGTTAAGAGAGGAAAATTACGGGACTTTCAAGAGAGCTTTCATATGACTGTATGTATAATGCTATGTGGTTGGAGATAGTGGATAAGAAGAGCTGGATCTAGGTTTCGTGGTAGTTGGTACTCACTAGTGAAGCGTACCTGCAATCTTGAGGGATCTAATGCATTCAAATGCTCATCACCTAGCTTCACACTATGTATGATTTTTTCCGGAAAAAAGTGACAGTAGAAATAAATGTGCATTACATGACAGCAGTTATATTATTTCTGAGGTATAAGAAAGGTCACAAGAATATTTGTTGTTGTGGAAAGTGACGTAGGTCACAATAATAATTTGCACCAAACCTCCTACAATACTACTAAATGCATACAAACACAATTTTAACACCACAATACCTCTTGATTTCATTCCTTGCCATTCACCATCAGTATTAACATATTGACATTTTTTGAGATACTAAACCCTCATATAAAAGTATAATAAATGTTCTATTTAATTTTTTTGGATTTTGTTTTAGTTAATGTGGAATTCCGTGTTACAGTTTGAAATCTAATTTTAAAAATGTTTCAATTTCATAAAATCGTTTTTCTACAAATTTGTAGATTTATCTACAAATAGAATTCATAATACAATAGGTACTAACAATAATAATAATAATAATAATAATAATAATAATAATAATAATAATAAACCTAATCTCGTTTAACGACTACAAATTTCAGTACTCTAGGAAGAAAAAGTTGGTTTAGATCAAAAGTAGTGTTCAATGAATAATAATAATGGATGTAAATCTATAAACGATCCTTAAAGATTCCATGATTTTAATCATTAATGAACAACTTGCTCACTACTAAAAAGTATGTGAAGAATTTCTAATAATATCAGAAGGGGTATTGTGAACATTATAGTAATTTCAATGGTTGAGATCATGTGTCAATTGAAGCTAGACCACCATGGAAAACCTGGAAGCACTGGACGGCCGTTTCGTTCTATTGTGGGACTCCTCAGCAGTGCGCATTCACAAGCCCGCCCCATGGGACTCGAACCCAGGACCTATCAGTCTCCTGCGCAAGCGCTTAACCACTAGACCACTGAGCCGTTCACTGCTTCCAGGTTTTCCGTGGTGGTCTAGCTTCAATTAACTCATGATCTCAACCATTGAAATTTCTATTAATGTTGATGGATTGTCCTAACCAAATAGTTTTATTTATGAAACTTTTATCTTTTTGCCTAATTAATATTATTTTTGAAACCTTCGAAACAAAGAATTGGGCTACAATTTCTCCGTTAACAGTTTATTTCATCAATATTAAGATGTGATAGTTTTTTCTCACAAGTTCGTGTTGTGTATAGAAAAAAAGTGGAAATTTTACAACTAAGACTATCCAGCCCAGAATATGTGATACTATTGAGACTCGCCTTCTGCACCATAAAGTTCTATCCGTGTCAAAATCCTAGGAAAAATATATTTGATCATTATCGCACAGTTTATATGGAATCCGAAACAAGTTACACAAAATTACCTTTTTAAGTAAAAAGCACGGTCATCATTCTGTTGAACAATGCTATACAATCCCGTACAACTTACAGTAGTCATGTTTGAACAATGCAATGAAAAGCGCAACATCACTCGTCTTCTTTCCCCACTTCATTATCCTCAATCAAATGAATAGGTGGATATATTCGTAAAAAATTTCAAGAAGGAATGATTAAAAAGATCACAATAAGCAAGGTGAATCCAGTTACACTGAAGAGTCCCACTAGTAGAATTTATCGTGACTAGGAAACTACTAACAGATTTCGACGTTTTGATTCCACCAAAATACCAACTTTTAATCGTCCAACTCACTAAATTCACACCTGCAGTCAAGGTATGGACTACACTACAACAGTGGATGTTTTTATGCATTAGTTACTCAGGTATTTGGAAGTCTTTCTTATAAATGTTTTGTTTTATTGGGTACAATTACAATCCTATAAAGCCCACTATGTTTATGTACGTATAAAATGGAATATATTGCTTTATTAATATCTTTGGTTTTTTTCTGTACAGATAAGCGTCGAACATATGTACTAGAGATTGATCAGTATCAAGCTGCAAAACGTTTAAACAACGCACGTCAACCAAGACCTCCTGAACCTGAACCTTCTGTAAGTTTCATTCCGTTCATTGTTTCTTTTGTTCTAATGAACGAATGTTTACAGTTAGATGGTGATTGGAGGTAGTCGACAGGAAACCCTGGACCCGGGTTTCGTGCTACTTGGCACTCGTCAGCAAGGTGTACTTGTAATCTTCGAGGGAACTGGTGCTCCCTGGCGGATTCGATCCCGTGTCACCCAGCTTCACAGTCAGAGACGTTACCACTGAGCTATCCAGGCCGCGACCGACCTCCTGTAGGACTGAGATGTAATCACAATTGATTGATCACTGTGAAGCTGGGTGACACGGGATCGAATCCGCCAGGGAGCACCAGTTCCCTCGAAGATTACAGGTACACCTTGCTGACGAGTGCCAAGTAGCACGAAACCCGGGTCCAGGGTTTCCTGCCGACTACCTCCAATCACCATCTAATCTCACAATAGTGCCCGCAGTGTCGAGTCACCTAGACTGGTGGCCACATTGCAACATGATCGATAGCATTCGATCTGCACTAATAATAAGGACTAGACACGCATGACATTGGTCACCCAGTGATCAATCAATTGTGAATGTTTACAGTATAGATACGTATTCCCTTGACCTTTATTTAACGTTAGCTAAACGAAATGTTCACTTGTTTAGTTTAATAGAAGGGAATATTTTAAAAGGTTCAGGCATTACTGTCAATTATGATATAACAAACTCCTATGACTATTTCTACCAGATATATATATATATATATATATATATATATATATATATATATGACTACAACAGTAATTTTCTTTTTTCTCCGTTCTAGATCTCCGACATTAGTATTAGCATACACCTAATTATAGCAACAAACATGAATATTTACATGAATAAATCATACAATAACAAATCACTACATAATTTAACTAAGTAATTTATTTGTGGAAGATGAGTGCCCAAAGAAATTGTTATAGTGTTTTAGAATACTAGAAGGTACCTATCTGCTTGTTTAGAAATGTTGGATAAGGTGAACAGCTCTTGTTAGTTTCCAACTTCATGCCATCATATCAAACCATAGATGACGGGATTAAATCGTTATATCTTCACGATATTTTTCTAAACTACTGAGTTTTAGTTTAAATCCCCGCTCTATTTACTTCACTATGAAAAGTTACATGAATTAAATATAATCTCAAGTGAAACCTGACAAATCAGAAATGAGTTTTTGAAGTTTTCTTGATAAAACTGTAAATATTAACCAGTGACTGAGTTTCTGCTTTACTTTTCGATAATTTTAGGGTCGTATGTTCAAATATTTCATAATTGGACTCCATGCTACAGTTTGCGCAATTGTTGCCGTTATCCTCGTTATAATCATAGCAGTTAATTGATAGTTATTTTCTTTTTAGCTTTTACACTACTTAACTGTTTTATCAGTAGTTTAAGTAACTATTGTAAATGTGCCTTATATACAAATGTCTCATAACTGGCCATGTTTCTTTACACTATCGTTATCATTTACGTGTGCTCCGTTTCTTTTTTTGTTAAATCTTAATCATTTTTTTTCGCTCGTGTATCCTAGAATTCTTATTTTGTCGCTGGATATATAATTAATGAGTAAAATTTCAGCTTCCTTTATTCTGTAATGTGTAAAACATCATCCAGTTCGAGAAAAATTTCACAAATGTTAAGAAAACGC
Source organism: Schistosoma spindalis (assembly GCA_946903255.1). Classification (NCBI taxonomy): domain Eukaryota; kingdom Metazoa; phylum Platyhelminthes; class Trematoda; order Strigeidida; family Schistosomatidae; genus Schistosoma; species Schistosoma spindalis. Next base: position 78,067,404 of record OX336416.1, on the reverse strand, counting down.
GAATAAAATAATTTTATTCATAAATAATAACCTTAAATGACGCAAGTTAGTTTATTCTATTGGATTTCCTCCAGAAAACCCTTCTATCTTTCTAACTATTGCTTATAGCTTGTTTTAACTTCAATTGGTTTTTTTGTGCCTTCTTGTTTTAAGAATTAATGGGACAAAGAAGGGGTAAAATACGACTTACCTTTAAAGATTCTTCTGTGAAACAAAATATTTCATTTCGACGAGTGCACACAAACGCGTTAGTGGTGACATATCACGTATATATATATATATATATATATATATATATATATGTAACATTTATGCACCACACTAATATTTATAATGCTGCACCATTATTATTATTATTATTATTATTATTATTATTATTATTATTATTATTATTATTTACTATTATTCTTAGCATTAATAACGTTTTTATCTGTCCAATTCAATCAGTATTTACACAAGTATTTATCAGTGCCGTCATGTATTATTATTGATAACGAATTCAGTTATATACATTGTCAAGATCCATAGCTTTTGTTTTTTATATTAAAAACCGTTCAGTTACAAAAAACAACTTTCTTGATGCTCCCTCTTTCTTTCATTCCATTACTGTTTATCGTCGTTTATACCTTTTCAGTTCATTATATCAATCTTATTTTCCAAAACAATTGTTTGTTCTTGATATGCATATGCTCTCTTCTCCCCCCTATATGCTATACCTTATTGTTATTCTTCGAACACAATCGTGTTGTTGTTCTGACATTTAGGTTCATTTACCGAATTTGTTAACTTATTTATCATTTTTTCTCCACCTTAATTTTTTACACTATTCGTTTGTGCGCCGGCTAATTTTGTCTTGTTTTTGCTTTTGGTTCAAATTCTTTTTAATTTAAACTGAATAAAATGAGCAAAGATGTTTATATATAATACATATATATATACAACCAACTGTTTTTTTTGTTTAGGTGTCGCTTTTAGAGAAAAATATTTTTGATTGAATAACTTCTTTTTCAATTCGATATTAATGGTGGTTATAAACAATCTGTTTATCAGTGTAGTCCTATGGTGCCCGATAACGACTAATTGACCAGTTGTACATGCATATCAGTGTTCGCGTCGGTACTCCAACTTATTGTTCATTGCTTCAAGCACCAACTTGTCATCTACTGAGCTAATGTGTTCAGATATGTATTTATTTTAAGGGTTTGTATTTTCCCGTTATTGATGTTAAGAACTGCAACTGGTTAGATTTTGCCAGATGGGGTTTCCATTACTGCTTACAATTCAATAGAAACTGATCAATCACAGCCGTCAGTGTTACCATCAGGAAACTGCATACCCTTAAATATGAATAAGTTTATTATTTCATGTTTCCTTTATCTCGTATATTGTCACACACTAACAGAAATAATATATAAAAATGAAAATCAATTAAGAAGAATTTCAAACATTGAGTTTCTTGTATAATTTAAGATAGGACAAGTCCGTCATCATCTAGAGGATAAGTGTTTTCGCATTTGACTTCAACGGTTCATATCAGCTCTAAAACACAGCAGATACCAGGAATGGTATGATTGGGAATATAGTTTGGTCATGTTTTGTTCAAATATTGTAGAAAGATATATCCGAAACTGTCGACTAACTTTTATCATAGGCTTATTGATGTCTGATTTCTAGGGTTCACTTGAGCTCTAGCGAGAAAATGTGACCAGTGCGTTTCAAACATGTTAACTGTGAGACAAATATTACTGATGAGAATTGATGATTGTCTCATAATATCGTGAATTAATTGAAATTAGGAACGTAAACCAATTAATACAGACTTATCAGTATAAATATTAAAAGCTCACCGTAACGCTTTAAAACCCTAGGTTTGATACTGTGTATGTTCGTGAATCCTCAGTCCCGAGAAGTCATATATGAGGATTAATACATCTTGGTGTTAACTGTCTAACTAAAGTCGTGATTGTGTAAACCATAAATTAGTTTATACTTCTGCATAGATTTTCATTGACGATCAACTGAGTACTGGTTGAATATATGACTTTTAAATCAGTGTTGAGATTATGTATTTAGTATAGGCTTGTATAAACAAATTTCGACAAGGCTAAACATATAGAGAGAAGCACATCAACTATCTTCTGTTGTGCCTCATGCTACTCTTCGAAAACGAAATGATTTTCGACTATTTCATTTGATTTAATACGAAATAATATGTGAACGTGTATTAGAATATATACTACTTCCATTCATTAATTTTCTCCGTCTTAAAGGGGTAAACTTATGCCATTCCGACACATATTATGTAAACAGTATTACCAAGACATGTTGATCGATAATACAATTGAAGAGCGGATAAATTAAGAAAGACAAGACTGATTACATGTACGTGTATGATGATATATGAGTATGTCCTTTGTTCCAGTCAACAAAGCAGTTGGGAGTTACATAAATCTGTATATCTGCTTTCATCCTTCACAAGTATAACGTTTGGGTATTTTGGATTAATGGAACAATAAGTTTTTAGCTTGAATACATTTACAGAAAAAGCGTGTAAATATGTTTTACTAATGGTACTATATTAAGTAGTTAAAATATGCTAGATGACAACACAATAACGTATTTATTGAAGTAATTTGTTGCGATTTTCGCCCAATACTCTGAAAAGAAGCAGATACTCTCACTCTAGAAGAGATAAGAAATGTTCTATCTTTTATCTATATGTCCACTAATCTGGGCATATTAGATATTGAGACCGAGTTTTCTCGATCCAGTGATAGGTTGCTAAGTACAGCTTCGAGACTAGTAACGTGTCAGTTCGATTTGTGACTGAACGGCCTTGAGGACTGGGAGAAATCTGTTTTATCTCTGACCTATGACCTGATAGGTTGGCAAGAGGGAAGACAATTTAACTGAAACTATTATCCAATTTATTCTTGACTCAAACCAATTCAAAAAGACACCTGACTAACAACACCACAATGTGCAAAAATGAGAAAAATAGTCATATTCAAACTAGGATATTGGGGTAAAAACGTATGGAATACAAGGGTTACGTTAAAATCACAGTAACTTCGAACTAAAAAAGAATATCATAGTGATCTTTACGCTAAATGAGCGTTTGTGTTTTACAAAAATGAAGCAGGCGTAAAACTAAATGTTTGTACTTTGCAGACTCTGAATGAGTCGAAACAATGTCCTGAAAAATAGCTTTCGTCGATTATCATTGCTACATTTTTCTCTCTTCACACCAAGAAAGATTATATAATTGATTGTATTTCTAGATGCCTTAACATCTTCAGCTCAACTCGTAATCAAAAGTACTGTGTCTACTGATCTGACTAGTTATGGGACTTCCACTAACCATTCGGCAACAATATCATATGAGAAGTAATTCATTGCCGTTATGGCATGGAAAGAAGTAGTTTTACGATATAGCTTTGGAATGACGTACAATCGTGAGATAGCAGTACCCAATGCCCTAGATGTTTGAAGTGATCATTGATGGCTGCTGACCCATCTTAGATTATTTTTCAAGAATTTGACCCACTTTTAGAAACTATGTTCTTATTTCTGGACAGACGAATTCATCTATCTCTTTTCAATTATGTTGCACACCTACTCACTCGAAGAATCTTTAAAAGATATGGAACAAAGGCTTAATAGTCAAATAGATCATTGTCATATGATTGGTTATTTTGAAGCCCTAAAGGTAACTCGGAGATTTTACTTGTGTACATGTGTATGTAAATGTTTATACATGTTTGTTTGACTATCATCTTGCATTAGGTATAAATATAATTTTTACCCAAGACGGTTTCTACATACATGTACCATGACTCATATATTTAAGCTTGACATCTATTCATACCATACATTTGTTCTTTGTCTGGTTGACCGCTATCCTGAGAACAATCTTGTTTGAAATAAATCTTATCTAGCACACACTTCCTGTCATAACTTGTTATTACACAAAAGCAAATGCAATTGCCATGGTATTTAAGTCAAGTGACCGTACGAAGTTAAACTAGATAAACAATGGTAGCAAGGACGAAGCAAGCAACAAACACACTTATGGACAGTTTAATCGTTTGAATCTATGTTGGTGATTTCTTTAGACAACTTGAAATAAAACTGTGGGAAAGCTTAGAAAAAAGCCTTTACAAATTTATAAACAGGTTGTTTGAGTAAATATCTAATTGGTTTATGATGAGTGTTGTTAAGCACGAACGCCAATATAAACATACATAATCGTATCACATCAAATCTGAATACTTTATTCAGCTGAATACTGTTACGAAGTTTAATCTTTATTCAAGATAAATCTGTAAATAAAATCAGGTATAAAAATATGAAACCATATTGCTTAAATTATAATGAGCAAAATAAAGATAATTATAACAATGTAAATATCCCTTTCAACAATGTTTTTAGCTAATGCTGTACAGAGGTATTTTACACAAAGTAATGATTGACTGATATTTTTAGTAGTCAATTTATCATCTTTTTGATCAATGAACTGGATTTAAATGCGTTTGTGCCACATTAGATAGATTGTTCAAAATAAAATATTTCAATAGTTGAAGCTAGGTCCTGGGTTCGAATCACGCGAGGAGCGGGATCGTGGATGCGCACTGCTGAGGAGTCCAATATCAGGACGAAACTGACGTCCAGTGCTTCCAGCTTTTCCATGGTGGTCTAGCTTCAACTGACTCATGATTTCAACTATTGAAATTTCAAGAAATCTACACATAAACCCCTCTAATAATAAAATATTTCATTACATTATTTATCGTTATTATTAAAATTTGACCTAATCTATTTATTTTCAAATAGACCTCATCTATTAACCAGTTTGATAAAGAATAATGGACTATCAACATGTAGGCTATTAACTTAATGCTAACTATTAAAATATTCATTGTCAATTACCGTTTAAACCATAAAAATCAATAGTTAAACAATCCGTCTTCACGAGACTGTTACTAACAGTACAGTTCAATCTGTATTTACAAAATAAACAGTAAATAAATGAGATATGAACAGTTAACATTGAACAAATAGTTATTCATTCTGTATGCTTTTTGTTTGCAACTCCTTTATGCTACATGAATTTATGAAGATTAATATTGTTCAGGAGGGAAAAAAAAACAGAAATGCAGTTAACATTATGGTCTTTATGATTGTATTATTTTTATAAACTGTTTATGATTTTTATATAAAAAACAACAACAACGACAACGAACAAACACAATAAAATAAACAAAACAAAAATATTAAAGAAAAGAAACACATTACATGGAAATAGTTTTTGAAAACTACTTTCATTATTTGCTTTATTTAATCATCTCTTTATCATGAAGTTCCATATTCAGCGATAAACACCTCAACGACAACAACAACAACAAAAAACAACTACAATCAGCTTTATATGAACTGAACATCAACAATATAATAAAGATAGCAATAATAAATGAATAGAAAACGTAGGAGAGGAAATTCTGACTGAATACTACATGGTTTCATTATGTTTTTTTTTAAACAAATGCATGTTTAGGTTACATTCAAATTTAAGTAATTTCTAGAATTCAACTCTTTATTCACCCAGTATTGGTTTTTCAGTGGTTCTATTACTTTTTTGAAATTGACTCTTTGAGATGATTGCAATTTATACAACCACTTAAATGTTGAGTTTCACCTAATCGATAAATTCATCATAAGAGTTTTACCTGACTGTACTAATAAATCATCATCATTCCAGTTTATTATAATCTTAGAATAAACCAACAATGAAAACGAAACATGGTTGAGTAAATAGATTATTATGAAAATAACATAAAACCCACTTTTTTGTTTGTTAATATTTTTCTGAGTCATGACTGTAACCACGTGCACAAAAATGATTTTCAATAAAATTGGTTGATTAATTACATTCCTACAAAATAAAATATGAAATTAAGTTGTTCTATCATATCTTATTTGTCTTGTTGTGTATGTAACGACTATGTTAAGTCGGCAATCTTACTGCCTATACTTCAAAAACTTGTACCACTGCATTTCTCACAACGTGAAGGAAGGATGCAAAAGACTGATTTGATGAAGATTTATTAACTCTCCAAAAATACATCCTTAAACGAGTCTCGAAATCGCGTCGTCAATAGGCCAAAGCACTACCAATCATAATCAAATTTTACATACAGCAATACTGCAGTCAACAGAACACCGATGGGGACAATCAAACTTGTTTAAGCACATAATTACGGAGCATGTCAATAAAATCTAAGAACCATATTATAAATGCTTAATTTGCAAAATGTCCATCAATTGTCTTAAAATGACTTAGAATTTATTGTTCTTGCATTTCATACAAATTGTATTATGTTCCCACTCTTTACTGTCCAAGCCTCTTGTCTCTCTGCTGCTAGACGTTCTTTTCCTGACTAATGTCATATACTACTTATATCGATATAAGTAGCACACACCACAATATCACAGCGGAAAATACATGGAATTGCTGTAAAAGCATACATGGAATATAGTTCATGTAAACTGATACAGGGAATATAATTGTCACAAAAACAAAGCTCACACCTATCACTGGCCAAGATTCTTAATGAATTGATACAAAAAAATATATTAGCTTAAATAATGTTACCATTTTATCCCGTCATATCAGAACTCATTAAAAAATTTAGATTATTGTATCAAAGTAAAATTAAATGACATTTTGATTATTTAATTCACGCTTCATTAAATTTATTGTAACTATAAAAATTTAATTTATACACACCAATAATTAGAAATATGAAATGCAAGCAAAACTTTTTCAAGCAACGTAAATGTACTAAAACTATATGTTAAAGTGAGGGTTCGAGTAAAACTTATTCTGCTAAATAGTCATCCCTGAGTGAACACTAGGATGCAGGTAAATCCAGCTGACGAGTCCAAACTAAAACGAAACGCGCATCCTGGATTCCATTGCTAGCCACTATCCATCTTTGCTTATAATGCTTGTGAATTAAGGCAATACGCATGGGATGCACATATGCCAATAACAGACTGATCAATTTCAGTCCTAAGCATCAATCGAAAGATTCGAATAAACAATATCAAGTGAACATGGACAAATATGTTTTAAATATTGCCATTGATGTTGAAAAATATAACTGATCCAATTGTTTTGAAAATACATTCGGGTGATTTAATAACATATAAATATATACGGATTAATTGACACCACATTCAAAATTAATTTAATTTATCCATCCAGATAGTGACAATTGATCCTTTCAAATAAGTTTCTTTGTGTAATGTCACCACTTTCGCATGTCAGTGATAAACTGTTCAGAAAAAGCACAAATTAAAAAATAAATAAAATATAATCAAAACAAAACCCAAGCTTTGATTATTCCCGCTTTAGCCATGCAGCTATATCACCCACAACTGAATCTTTCACTAGTAAGTAAAATGACTCATTCTCGATTTAAAACAAGGTTAACGCCCAAGGGCATATTCTAGTCTCAGTTACCTAGCAGAATACATAATGCGAAACCTAAAAGAAGCCTCTCTATTATTAAAATAAGAAGGTCCTGTTTATTTGTTTCAACAAATTTTTCTGAATGAATCAATAATCTACGCATTGAAGCTGGGCATCACATCTTTATTATAAAAACTAATTTTTTTTCTCTCTCACCCTCATGGAAAATAATTGGTATGGTTACAGTAACATTTTTGAGATTATTTACCGATTATTCACTTATGATTTCTACCGATAAATCAATTAAAATTGTGAAAAATTAAGTGTTATTCGTAACATCTACAGTTTATAACAAACCTTTGACAATCCACTATCCATGTGTATTTCCTGAAGATCGGATAAACACTACGAGTACAATAGGTTCTCAAGAAATATTCAAAGAATCCAATAAGATATGACTGGTCTATGAGATTGGATCATTGTCTACGTGGTTTTCGTCAAAGAATGGTCTAAATTTTTGAACTACTAGAAATCAAGATGTACTAAACAGATATTTTGTCCTTGTTTGAAGTTCAGCCATATGTATCCATGACTCAACTGGTGGTGGTCTAACATCAATCGATTAATGATCTCAATCAAAGACCTGCGGTTACGTTACATTTATACTACGGGGATAGGTTCCTATGATCAGAACTCCCAACTTTAATCAATTCATGGTATAGTGTGAATATCATTTATCAGTTAGTGATGGAACCAATTTCACATCAAACATGAATCAACGCCACCTATCAATAAAACTTTGTTCATTTCGAAAGTGAGTTTAAATTAAGGTTTCTTTTCATATCATAATGTTCGTCCACAAATAATCCTTAAAATAAATTTTCTATGTCGTATAAATTAGTCAATTATAGTTTCATTGTTTACAGAGAGGATTAGCCTTAGCTAGACAACCATTGAAAGTGAGGAAGCACTAGACAGATGTCTAACCTTATTATAGGACTCCTCAGATATACTCACTCAGAGCCTTCAAGTCTTGCAATAAGTCCTTAATTTTTATATTACTGAGTTGAGATCCAATGGTTGACATTTCGTTTAATTCACTTTGTGATATTCGACTCACATCAAACATGGTTGAACTATATTGATCATGTCTTTTCCCTGAAACTCAAGAGAACAATTCTTGAAATTAATACTTAAGTGATCTTCGGTTCGCTCTTTAGTGGGGTCGTAGTTGTGTACTACTGTGAGACGTCCAGGTTGCTGACTGGATATATGATGTAGATGGCCCGGCAGGTCGACATTGCTACAGAGGTCTCGATGGAAGGCGTGACACAAACTGAGAAAGCGTCACAGAGAGTGGAACAAACGCAAGAGTGACTTTTGTTTAAAAAGGTCATGAGTGTAGTGTATCCTTCTCAAGTTGACAAATATAAGTAGTGTGCAGCAGCAATTGTAAGTGGAATGTCTGCCAGAAGAAGACTGAGTTGGAGAGAACCGGAAGGGAAACAGAGAGCAGTTGTAATAACAATAGAATTGAAAGAATCATGAAGCACGTAAAGGATAACTGAAGGAACATGTGCAAATAATGTATTCAATGCAATGTTTTAATATTTTACCAAGGCATTTTGTAATCCATACCAAGCCTTAGTTCGCTATGCCATTAAGTGTTTTCATAAACGAATTATATGGCTGCTTAGTGTCTGGTTAGTAAGATCAATTATACTATCATGGTAAGCCTCCAACTGAAATCACGATTTTGTTTCAGACTTTCTGAATCTATTTCATTCTATAACTATCTGTTTTCTAAGACCACTTACTTCCTTATGTTTTTCATTGATACAAATCAATGATTTATAAAATATTTGTTGTTAAATTACTTGTATTAACATGTAATAGTACGTTGTGTTATGTTTTCTGGCTTCCTGAAGAATAAAGTTTACAGTGTAGGAGCTAATAATTTTAAATATTCAATGCATAGAAGTGAACCTGGAAATAGAATTATCCAGGCCACTTTGCTTTCGTGTAGAGGTATTCATTAATTCATAGAATGTAAAAACATTTCAGTTTATTGATTATTTTGTTTATCTCACTATTACACTGTATTATACGTAGACTAGTTACTAGCTTGATATTTGGTTGGGTTTATAACCACAGTAATTGATATGACATGCTGATAACGTAATGTAAAATGAATACACGATAATTTATAAATTGTTTATTCTTAACAGTATTACGAAGAAGTTGATTATTCTAAATCATCTGAGCTTAATGCGATTGTACGATTTGGTGAGTAAGATAATCAGTATAAACAGTTATTTAAAAATTTTTAATGTAAACAGTAAAAAAATGAAATCAGTTGTTCATTAATTGGTCACATCAAAAAATTAACCAGTCTCTACAATTAATAAATAAAGAACTGCTGCAAACATCAAATAATTGTCAGTGTAGCATAATTACGGTGTATGTTAACTTGAACGAAAGGTAAGATCCACTACTGGTTTGTTATAAGCTCTCTAATTAGGGGACAAATCACTTTGAAGTATATCTTGATCGAGATTAAAATGAGCAAAGTTTTACGGTGTTAGAATATTTATATATTATATCAAGTACAACTAGATTCACAGACTGGTCATTAACATCGTGTGGTAGAGCAATACAAACATTCCAAGGCTTCAATTTTATAAACCATACCGCAAATTAGTAAAAGATGGATAGTGGCTAGCAGTGGAATGCAGGACTCGCGTTTCGTCCTATTTTGGACTGGTTGACTGGATGTATCTACATCTTAGAGTTGATGTTCACTCTGGGACTCCAACCGAGTATCGTTCGTTTCAAGCGCCATCGAGTTATCCACTTAGCCACTGAGTTCTGATAGGCACTTGCTTGTGCAACGGGGTGAAATTTAAATGCATTTGGTATTGTTTGCTTGAATCTTCCCATTGCTGTTTAGGACTGCAATTGATCAGTCTGTTATTGGCATATGTGCTTCTTGTGCGGATTGCCTCCGATATGATTTTAAGTTACATGGATTGGTCGGTCCACCTCTGCCTATAATGCATGTAACTTAAAATAATATCGAGGCAATCCGCACAAGAAGCACATATGCCAATAACAGACTGATCAATTGCAGTCCTAAACAGCAATGGGAAGATTCAAGCAAACAATACCAAATGAATCATATTGCAAATGTTGAGAGAGTTTTGAATAGATAGAAGAATTTTTTACCACGATAAATAATGGCTTTAAAAGATTGATATCGTGGAGCCCTGTAACTATGTTCTCATTATCTGTTAAAAGTTAATGAATAATTCAAAAGCGATAGTCTTATATAATTACACCATTTTAGTCAGATATTAATAATTGATTAAAAACATCATGTAGAAGACTGTTTTGTGAAGTAATATTGAGAAACATAAAATCCATTGTTTTGGAATGCCATTCAAACAGTCACTGATTAATGAAACAGAAATAATTATTTAGTGTAGACTACATACACAAATTTTGATCCAAAATTGGGAATGTACCTGTAAGACCTATACACTTAGTGGCCACTTTAACTACTTAATGAGAGGACGGGTAAACATTATTGGACTGAGATCAGTAATACAGCCAACTTTTGTGATGCGTATATCACATGAGTGGCCTTTTCGTAATTGGTAATGAGGTACATAAAGCATGATGCTAGAGACCACCCCATATAACTGAATGGAATTACTATTTTTATTTAATGAGCTTTAAATATTCGGTTTGTTGTTAAGTAACTCAAGTCAAATTAGATTAGAATGCGATGTAAAGTGAGTGCTTTTCCGTCTGATAATGTCAACGTCTTAGATATATCATTGAAGTAAAAACAACTAATCTACTATAATGTATAGTAATAATTCGTAGAAATCTTAATTTGAATGAAATCAGCAAGTGAGACGATCTAGTTTTCATGTATAATACCAAATTATCGTTGAATCAATAAAAAAAATCATTCCTATTCTGAAGTTACTTGTAAAAACAATAATATATAGAAATCACTGAAAGAAACAAATCTGTAGGATTTTCCTCAATATCATCCTTTTCAACTAAGTGTGATCGTCAAGTTTACAAAGCAAAAGACTGACGTCAAATATTCACCTATCTGGTGCATAAATAAAATCTTATCTGCAGTCATATATTTGTTCCTGTATTAAGCTGTATCAGTCCTTATTCACTTATTGTGGTGCGAGCAACCAGTTGTGTCCATAAGATATAACAACTAGCTATACCAGTATTTTATCGAGACAAAAAAACTTGAATTTCTTTATGCTCACTAACAATGGTCATCCAGTTTAAACGATCATCATTAATTAGTTCACTTTGAGACAGTAAGACTAGTGACATCCATTTTAATCAATAACACAAATGAACACGAGCAACCACTTGATATCCTAACACTTAACAATCTACACACGATTCATCCCCAGGGGCCAATCAGAACACGAAGACAAGACGATTTAACTTCTATATGATGACTCAAAAACTGGCATGATTATGGGCATGAAAAACGTGACCACAAATAAAAATCGCAGCTTGTAAGTAACTGGGTCATATATATGTCAAGGTCGATACACTAAACAAAAGCTGATAATTCGGGAAACTTGAAAATAATAAATACATGAAAATAAATATAATAGTGCATTGTTGAATAGTTTTAAAAAATTCCAGCTTTTTCAATTATTTACCTGAGTCTAGAATTATTATTATTATTATGTAACATGATTATAGAATTCAGTCACTGCTTGTACAATTTATTACATATTATATTGATAGTGGGCCTTGTTTCAAAGTCGATTTTTTTTGAAGCAAATATCAGGTCCAATAACATCGTTGGCATTTTATTGCGATTGTGTTGCATAATATTTGATATTATCTATACGAGATTTATGAGCAACAATAACAACAACAAAAAAACAAATAAAAAATTAATATACATATACATACATTATTTGACATAATTTAAGTGATTTGTAAACAAAGGCTCATTGAATTCCATACTCATAAATGTATGAACTAAATCACTCTACAACAGTGAATATAGATTGTTATTATTTCAGTGTAATTATTACAATTGTTTCCTTGTTAAACACACACACACATATACAGACGTATCTATTCATGAACAAACTAGTTTAGATAATAAGCTAATAAAAACTTGTAACTTGATTTACACCTTGACAAATCTTGACAGAGATTTAAACCTAAAATTATGAAATATAAGATGAACAGTTTTTGTGTAAGAAAAAATTGAAAAAATAAGTGAGACTGAAACTCAAAACATTAAAACAAAATGTGTTTACTTGTTAGACCTAGTGAATTAGAAATTTAAATAGGACAGAAGTTCAGATTTTTTTTCAAATTTTTCGATGGTTTTTTAAACGATATCAGTGTTCTGTATTTTAAAACCATTTTCCCAACAAGTGTTGACTAATTGATTCGGCTAAATGATGAAATTGTAAATTTACGTGGAACAACTATCAATCATGATAACTCGATAATCAGTAATTATTCTTTATTGTGTGAATATTAGTGATTTATTTTATTTTAAATATAATGTAAGTAACTTGAATATCCCTATGACCATGTTTTATAGAGAGATCCACTCATGTTGATTGTGTATATATTACTATGTTACAATGGGTTCGATAAAAATATTACTTACTTACTTACTTACGCCTGTTACTCCCAATGGAGCATAGGCCGCCGGCCAGCATTCTCCAAACCACTCTGTCCTGGGTCTTCTTTTCTAGTTCCATCCAATTCTTGTTCATTTTTCTCATATCTATCTCCATTTCCCGGCGTAATGTATTCTTTGGTCTTCCTCTCCTCCTTCGACCTTGAGGATTCCATATGAGGGCTTGTCTTGTGACGCAGTTGGGTGTTTTCCTCAATGTGTGTCCTATCCACTTCCAGCGCTTCTTCCTGATTTCTTCCTCCACTGGGATCTGATTTGTTCTCTCCCATAGTAGGTTGTTGCTTATAGTGTCCGGCCAGCGGATCTGAAGTATTTTGCGTAGACAACTGTTAATAAACACCTGTATCTTTTGGACGATGGATTTCGTAGTTTTCCAGGTTTCCGCCCCAGATAAAAATATTGAATGACATATATAGCTTACTTGATAGTTCCATTAACGAACTGAAATATGACCTTCGAGTGAAGAGTTTTTAAAGGATAGATGAACTTATCAACTGACTTGATATGAAAAAGTAACTTGAAGACTCGAAGAGAGATAGATCATCAATTGATTGTTGAAATTATTGAGGACATTCTATTCAGCTGAATGATGGATTGTATCAACCAGTAGATACCTAATATAAGGATGTGTGGAAATAAATTGCAGTTTGGGTCACTTTAGTGTGTGTCTATCAGCTTATTTACTCTCGTGCATCATGTTATATTGGTCGCACATAATTTAATCTTAGCAAACATGTATACGAACAATACTGTGCATGATTATCAAAAATTGAACACAACTGATCAACAGCATTATTGTTAAATTCCTCGTTGGTTTTGAATATCTGCACTAGAATTGTCGTTTAAAATCATTTAGAAAATCAGAAGTACTGGTTCTAAGAAAGGCTGGATAATAAAATTCCTCATACCGATGGCACTACAAACCCGTCAATTTAAGTTTGTTGTATGCATTCAGAAGCATCTGTTCAACTAGCTGTTTACCATAGTCTTAACACTTCTCTTATTTCTTGAGTTGTTTTTTGACATATATTTACCTCTAGTCTTTCTTCTTTATATCTGTCGACTGAACAACCATCTTTCATATCTTTTTTCTATATATTATCTCTACTCTCAATATCCTCTGACTATTACGTAACTTTAAGACTTTTGACCAACGTTTAGTACTTTTTCCGCTCTATTATAAACTAATAATTGTAAAATAACTATAAATACAACTGTAAAGCTTAAGTAAATGATATCATAATAAGTCGATAAATAAAATATTGTCTCCGTCGATGCAGAATAGGTCCTGCTGTTATTGAATGAAATTAAATGTTATATTATGAACACTGTATGGCAATTCAGTTCAGACACTTCTTGTGTGAGACATGGAACTTATTTAAAATAGACACAAATTTAAAAGCAGAAATTATCAGATTACTCTTCAGTTTCAGTAAAGCAACCATCATTAGTATTTATTAATGACTATATCAGCAATAGGACCTAGGGTTTTCAAGCTTGACAGATATCGCGTTACCTATAGACTATCGAGCTGAAATCCTGTAACGAACATTCACAACTTTAATCAGTTAGTAAAGCATGACGATCGCACAGTATCATAAGTGACATACATAAGCTCTATCAATCGTGACGTCCTATTACAATATTTGGAATTTATTTAAAAGTTATTCACTACTCTGTTTCGTAATTTGTAGTTTCATTTCAGATATTTGTTTATTTTTCTAGTGTGAAATAATGATCTACAGTATTTCTACTTTCAGTTAACAACTAGGAAAGATATCTGGAGTATATGATTTTATATCTAAATAAACTTTAAAAAAACATTTGACCCTGAAAACAAAATTTTTCCCTTATAGCACTATCTTTTAATCATATGTTGGTGAAAAGACACCAGTTTATGTTTACTATTTAACTAAATTGTTTTTGCGTACTTGTACGTAAAATGATAAGAAAGACTTTTGGTCCAAGTATACACTATGAAATGTATCGTACTAGCTGAGCTAAGTGGTTTGATTGTGAAGTTTTCATCTTACTGCTGAAGAAATATTACCCGTTCGAATTTCATATAGAAGTAAGCTATTTAATTATTTTACATCTTTTTAATCGATTTCTTTTTTTCATTCTTCAGTACTATATTTTATCCGATAAGTCGAAGAAATAGGCTTCTCAGGAATAGACCCAAACTACAGCGTAAAAGCTATCAACTCTCAGTGAATTACTATTTAATATAAACTATTGACTACAAATCACTTTGGAGTTTCTGAAGCCTTCTTAATTCAACCAAACAGATACTATTTGAGGATTAAAAATTGATCTAATAGGTAAATTTTTGTTCTCCATTGGAAAAACAATGATAAAACTAACAATTCTAACAGGTTAAAAATTAAATGAGGGACCGCTTAGATACACCGATATATTGACAGTGTTTCGCTTTTTTTGAAGGAAAGTGAAACTGCTTAAAAAACTTAGTTTATCAAGATGAAAGATCATTTATATAGTTGAAGAGAAATAGGTCCACTTATTTTTTTCACTGAAATACCATTGTGTGTTGTAAACACATTTTTTTAATAAAAATAAACATTTAGCTGAAGGCTGTTGTTGGTTGTCACAGTAACGACATTAAACGGTGAATGACTTTAACACGTGGGTTTTACATACTTGTATCAGTCGTTATTCAAATAAATATTTTCATATATATATATATATATATATATATATATATATATATATATATATATATGACTGGCATATGAAATTCGTGTTATGTAGCAGCCATAGTAACAAGTAATAGGAAATATGGTTGAGTGAACCAAACAACAAATAGTATATTAGCACTTGTCGGAAAGTTGTGGGTTTATTTGCAATTTTATAATTTTTAATTATAAAAGCTTTACATTAATTAATATCTAGACATTTTAAATATAATAAGCATATTGTCAATGTGAATGTGTTTCAGTAAACATTGGACATGAATTTCTTTCTAGTTGGTATTCTTGTATTGACTGAACGAAAAAAAGTAGTCAGTGTCATATTTATCTAGTATCTGTCTAATATCAAAATCTGAATAGCTTATTGGTTAGGTCTCTCATAATTTTACTGGGTACTGTTTATTGGGATCCTACAGAAAGAACCAGGTTTCACCAATATCAGAAACACACCTTGGTGACAACTACTAATCAGCGTAAAACCTAGATCCAGAACTGCGTAAAGAATAACTTCAATGTCGTACCGTCATCACTTAATCCACTCAATTTTCAGTCAATTATAAGTTTAAATATATTGCGACTTGTTTAATAAAATTTGACTATCATTAAGGACTAGATAAACATGAAATTACCTATTACTCAATGATTAATCAGTGTAGATATTTATTATAGTTAAAAGTAAAATATCGATCTGCTGGCAAGTAGTTACCGACATGATATATAAGAAAGGTTTGTCAATTAAGTAGGTCTGGAGTTGCGGTGATCTGTAAAGCTGTGTAGCTATGTAGGCGGTAAATGAAATGAATTTGAATTGTGAAAGAGATATGGTTTAGTGATGAGAAGTAGTAAAAAAAATTCTTCACGGATTAAAATAAGTTGTTCAATAAGCAAAATTATAATTACAGTTTGCCATTCCACACCACCCCCGGCTGATTATGTTAACCTAACAATTAGTAAATGCTAATCCATCCATTTGATAATTTTTTTAAAATCATTGAACTATTTAAAAATATTTTATTATAAGTTGAACGCGGATTGATTTGTTAGAAACTAAAATGTTAATCCATATGCCGTACTGACAACCAGTTGAGTTGATTATTTAGATATTTGTTTAAAAATGACAGTTTATCACTTGTTTTAATATAATGAGACCCTTATTCAAATAATAAATAAAACTGATGCTTATCAGAATATTATTGTAGCCAATTTGGCGTATATTAAACTTATTGATAGATATTCAGAAAGCTAAGTGTAATTTAAGCAAAAAACAGAAAAGAGACTATTTTGTCACTCTTTTGTTTATCTCCATGTTAAATTCTTGAAAAAAATAAATAGCTATAACTTTTAATAATGGATTTTTTTGGGAATCAGTATCGATTATTTTAAACTGACGGTTTTTTGCACAACTTTCTCTATAATGTAACAATGATTTTCATTTCACTAACTGACATCCACTGTAGAAATATTGAAAAACAGAGAAGATAGTTTAGCAAGTGTTAAGGATGTCCAGTGATGTCCATCAAAACCAGACAATCCGTGCGCACACATGACTAGACGTTAAAAATTCAGGTATCATTCCTTGGATGATTCTAGTTAGAAAATATCTCCATAACTCAATCATAAATATTTTTTCCATATTCATTTATTTTATTGAATTACTATCTTATAGGCCTATGTTATAGGTAACGTCTACTTCACAAAAATGTTGGGAAATTTATCTAAGAAGTAATCAGTAATGAGTGTAGTATTATTATTAATATTACTGTTGTAAACTATGGATTCGCGATTCTCAAAACAGGAATATTGGCTTTTTTATATTCAATCCTTTATCTGTTATTATCTCAAACTCATTAAAAACATCAATCTTTTTGCATCACTCGTAAAAATTCTCAAATAACTATATTCATAATCGTTCTATTCATGTCTCTAAAACATCAGAACAGTAAAACAGTAAAATTGACATGACGGAGCAACTACTAGGCCTGAAAGTGAGGAATTAATTCCATGGGAAAGTGGATAACTTATAGTTGTCACTATTTTCCAATCGTTCATTCTCTAAATAACTTCTTATCATGTTTATTTTTGTGCGTAATATTTTGCTTAGATATGATAATTTTTTGAAAAAAAAAATCTATTCTACTGAGCATGTCTTGACTTCTGAAATAAATTAAGTTGGGAGTATACGTCACTAATTTGATCACATGGGTAGCCATCACTCTGTTACATCGTGTCGTTGAATATCATCTATTGATCAGCATTCTTTTCTTTAATTTTAACAATTACAAATGTTGGTTGGGAAGTCGATAAAATTCCAATCTCAGATAGAATAATTTTTCACACGAGAAACAAAATAAATATTCATTTACTGTTGCAGAAACATACAGCCTAGTTATCATTGTAGACTGAATTTATATGAATATAATACTCATGTTTATTTTACATTAACTGGCAACTTGGAATCTATATGCAGTCTTAGATGTGAACAAAGAAGTCCGATTTTATGTTAAATTATATTTGGTATCTCACATACAGTGGAATCTAGAACGCATATGTCGTTCTATTTGGGAATTGTTAGCCAGGTTCACGTCTAGACCTGTGTTAATGTCCACACTAAGACTCTATCCCAGTAGATATGACTTCAAACCCCAACACGTCTATTGAGCTACTAAGTTCAGAAAGCCACTAACTTATTCAACACATATGAAGTTATATATATATATATATATTCAACAGGTTGGGTTTTCCCGTTATCGGTATTAAGGATTACATTTACTTAGACTCCATCAGTAATCGTGTATCCTGAGAGGATTGTATTGGTACTGCCTTCCAGGATTCCGCCCTTTATCGGGATAATCCACACTGGATCAACAAATAACCACAGTAACTGGTCAACTGTACTCTTACACATCAACTACAGGAAATTAGGAACCGTTAGTATCATAAAATATTATCTAAATCTTTATACCATAATTATGTAAATGATCAGTCATATTGTTTTTAATTATTTCAAGCAAATTATTCAGTACTCTTTAATTTTCAGTGTTTTCTTTGAAAACAGTGATAGTTTGTGATGTAAATAAGGGTATTTCCTTTTTCGATTTCTGTTAAATCCTGTTGCTAACACCCATTTAAAATAAATGCACTTATTATTACATCTTTAGATGTGTGGCGATAGTTTGAGTTTGAGTTTTTACTGGTGGCTAATTCTTTCTTTTTTAAATTTATTATCTTGTGGTTTGAATCTCCTAGTATATATATATATATATATATAACCAGATTCATAGAAACCTTCAAAATGCATCACAGTATGTATTTATTACTAAACTGTAAAACTAACAATAACTAATGTAGAATAGCAAATTAATAGGTTTCCATCATTCAGCTGGACAGCTGTCAAATAAATATAGAAGAAGAATACATGGAGTGATATTTCACTAGTAAGGCTGAGAGAGGGAATAGTGGTAGGGGGAAATGTTTTTCAAAAAATGAAAACAAACAAACACTTGATATAAATTATTTCTTCAGTATATTTTACTTCAATTTTAAGGGTGTAATTTAATGATTTCATCTCTTGTTAGACTCAGCTGTTTGATTTTTCTTTTAAATATAGAGAATATGCGAGATCACATAAAAACGCAAAATGGAGTTTGCGACAATGTTGGATGTATGTGTGTTCAGAAACACATGTTTACAAAATCTATTGTTCTTGTTGACCGCCATTTAATGTACATACATATTGTAGTACACATGTCGATAAATATTATAGCTGTATGTGGTCTTTCACTGGAGTTAAAAAGATGTATATCTTGTAGTTATAGTTTCAGTTCGTTTTATTCCCGGTACTTTAGTAAACATGCTTTTAAAGCGACAATCAAATAAAATGTTTTTTTTCACCAAACATTCAATCGATTTACTAAATTCCAGTCAATGTTGTTCACAGTTTATTATCAATGTTTTTCTAACATGGAATACTTACACAAATTGAGTGTTTTCTTTCTTAAAAACAAAAATTAATGCCCTAAGTTTTGCCAGGCAACATTTACAGCTCATTTAATCATGTATATACGCAGTTTTATTTGTTGTTACATTACATCACATTTTGTTACACTTTATAGATCCTTCTAGTTTTACTGAACACATTCAACATCTAAAAATAAATGCTCGTAAAGAATAACTGTCTAGTGAATTAATGTATCACAAATATTAGAGTCGAATAAACTGACTATGACAACTTCATGCCTATCTATCTATAGTTACTATAATTTGTAATTATTAACCATGACATTTATACCAGACTATATAACAAGTGATTTGAGAGACACGTATTATATTAGAATAAACTAATGCTTATTTAGATAAGAGGTTGCGTGAAGACTATACAGTTTAAGTTTTCACAATAAGCTGATAGCCAATGAATAGCACAAGACAATGGACAATTGAACAGTTATAATTCGAAACTTCCTCACAGTGTACAAACACGGCCGCATCAGAAATAAAACTTTGGATTTTCATGCCTCGAAAATGATCACATTACTATTCAGATCATTTAATTAATAACCAACAGACGACAGTTTTGACTGACAAGTAGTCCGAAACTAGGATAATATAGTTGCTTAGTTCTCCCTGAATTTCAACAATAATCTAATTAAAGTCAATCTGTGATGCAAATTATCTTCAAAACATTATTAACAAAATATCAGTTGCGTTTCCTCTTGAACTGGAGTTTAAATTAACCGACAAAATACCTGCTTGCTAGACCAATTAACATATTTGTAGTTAACAATAAGGTAGTAACAAAATAATTAATAGATCATAGTTATTAGTAACTTTTAAGGATAAAAAATATTCTGTTCCTTAAGTTTTCTGTTTATTAAACCGACCAGCAGTGAGACTTATTCACTGTATTTCTAAACAGTTGACAAGAATCTAGTGAATTTCATGAACCAATGACTTTTAGTGAGTTACAGAACAGTGAAAAAGTTTAAGATTTTCTTAAAATAAATTATTTACAGCTAGAACGATTCAAATATAAATCCTGACAGAATGGACTAAAATTAGGCCTATTGTTCAAATCTTAACTCCTTTGGAGAGTGAATAACCTATAGATTTAATATCTAGTAATCTCGTATTACATATGGTCATGTTATTTTCATATTAATATTTTATACATAAAGTATTCTGGATTAACGGTAAAAAAACAGTATTCTACTGACTAATGGTCTTGCCTGTAATATTATTTCATTTTAAGACTAGAGTTAGTTATCCAGTTACGTCAATAGTCATCACTCAGTCGCATTTTATACTTGCACTCCATTCATTGGTCGATCCACTAAATTCATTAATATTAAACGGTAAGAAAACCAAGAAAATTTTCTTCCTTCAACTAGAACTGAATCATTGAGAAAAAAAGGTTTTAAAAATACAAGGAATACCAGTCACGATAATGCGGGTTATACATTCGATGTACCCACAACTGATTGCTGATATTTGCAGTAAAATTTGAGCACAGGAGCTAACGCATCAAATCTCAATGCGCTATTCACTAATCCACTGAGTTCAGATGGCTACAAGTTTAGTCACCATGTACTAAAGTATTAGTAAGTATTCGATTTAAGTGTTGAATATCAACAGCGGGAAATTATAAACTCTTACCAGTTTTCACATAAATCAACTAAATTATTTGAAAAAAACGTGTTTGTTCAAGAAATATATTTATAATAAATGATATATCATGATGTGATTTATTGATAGGAATAATATTTTATTAATTATAGTTCTGTGAATGATCAAAAATCCGAATGGATAATCCTAGCAAAACAACCAACAAAAGTTGAGTACATTAATATGTATCGAGAGTGTTTATTGTGAAATAAATATTTATCCTTGATAAAAACTGGTATCCCATTTTCAGCCTATTAGAACCGTCATTATGTAATTATAATAACTGAACAAGAGGTAACAATTATTTTTTTTACATCTTATCCCGAATAATCTCAATAAGACTTTATTACATAATTGTTTATAGATTTAATGTCAGGTTTATTATTACTATTAAATAGACGATATTAAATAAAATACAATCTTAGTAAGATCGTCATTAAGAAGTAATATAATACTTAAAGAACTATTTGAAAATTTATCAGACCTGGAAACATATAGTCTCATATATTGACCACCCCCTAATGTATACTCTCAACAGTAGTGTGTTTTTTTATTATCAACAAATTACTATCTCAATACTAACTTAGTCACCTAGATAAAGTTTGCTACTCATTTGCAAACAATAAGTTAGTGTGAGAATTGTTATTAGGCATCATCAAAACGAGAGTATCAAACGTGTTCACATTGGTTTATTCACAAAACAACATTATATGCATGCAGGATAACATCATATCTGTATTCATCAATAATTATTCATTGAAATTATTAAATTAATTACGAAATTATTTTTAAAAAGTTATCTATAGAAATAACAAATTTCTCCACTAAAACAAAAAAAACCCCAGAATAACCGAAACTGTACGATACTGTGAGTTTTAGCTACAATTAATATCGGCAATCTGATCAGTTATTTTATTTTCTGTGACCAGCTTTTTACAAGATTCTAATACATTCTTCTGTAATCCAATTGGAACAATTCAAATAAAACAATACAATAAAAGACATACATACAAAAAGATATTTAATTGTGTTTATCTGTTTGCTTATTTCTTTTGTCTTTGAGGTGACTTCATAACGAATTTTGTTGTTGTTGAAGATAAACAAATTAGTAAGATAAACAAAATTCAGTGAATTATTTAAATTAACGTTTGTATTCTTTTGGTTTTTAACACAGTTAATTTATATTCTGATCAGTCAAGAAAATAGTTTTGATTTACACAACCATCAGGCATTATTTGGATAATGTACAGTTTATTTGGAAATCTTAAATATAATGATTTTATAACAATCAAGTTCATTTTTCGGTTAGAATGGTTAACTATTTTGAAAATCGATGTTTACCGTTTTCAAATTTAAAATCATGAACTGATCTTAGGTAGACCACTATTGAAAAACTCAAAGCATTTGAGGGCTTTTCGTGCTACTGTATAATTCATCGATTGTGCACATTCACGACCCTGTATCCGGAAATCAAACCCAAGACTTGCGGTTTCACGGAAAACGCTTAATCTTTAGACCACTAAACCGGGATCCACTTCGAAATATTGCGCAATGTTCATCCATTCCCTGTGCTAGATGGCCATTTCACATTCGACACTGTTAAACTGCACTGAGGAGTGCCATACTAGAACGAAACGGACGTTCAGTGCTTCCAGTTTTCCAGTAGTGGTCTGGTTAGACTTCAAAAGTTACTGTTTTTGACCGATACCATTTATAAAATCATAAAGAGTCAATGAACACAGGACAGCCGTATCACCCCTAATAACTAGCTACCATACTTTTAGTTGTTCCCACTGAAAAATGCAAAGTTATAAACTAGCATTCGAAGTGTGGTTAGTTCGCAATATACCATAATGATTATTCGAAATGTATGAGCAATATATATCTCATTAACGACATACACCCAAACTCAACAAGTTATGTGTTGTTAGTAGAAAAAAATGAATAAAAAGTTTTGCCTTTTTATACAAGTTGATATTGTGCTAGTCGGTGTGAAGAGGAACAAGTAAAAAAGCTATTCTCAATTGTTGAAAATGTTTTTGTTTGATTTTATTGTTTATTAAAAAGTGAACGGCTCCAGTCTTATAGCTGGAATATTGTTTAGTCATTCTTGTTGGTAAGCGAAGTAATTCTTGAGCAATATGTATGGCAAAAGAATAATGTTCTTTATCGTCATGAATAAGAAATAGACTTGAGACAATCTAACTGTGAATTCTAATTGAAGCGTTTTTGTGGTGCCGTTATGGTTTAAAGCTATTGGATTAAATGAAATAACGGTGATTAACGAATAAATAGATATCATTCAGTCTCTCATAATCAGAACTAAAATAACAGGTTTTCGTAGTACAACTATAGCAACACACTACAAACTAATTGCATGAAAGCACGTAAAATTCTTGAAAGTGTCAGTAGCGAGAGTTAAACTGATGTATTCAGTAATACCATCCCAAATAACCAGCATGTTTCATAGCTGCTATCTATCAAACTACTTCACTAGGTTATTGAATAATATTTTGTATTTCTCATTTGCAATATATATCTAAAGATGAAGGACTAGCTAAAATTAAAGTATTCATAAAAAATATGATACGTCTTTCTGGTTGTTTGGTTCATAGTCTATCCAGTTTATTGAAAAAAACATACAACTGTTATTCTATATATATACCCCATAATGAAATACTTGATATTCGTAGCTAGTCTTGGTAACCTTATTGAACATAGGTTAATGTACAAGGTGAGGCAGTGAGACGCGACATCTGATAACCCATTATGGATATGGGTTATCCGCAGAGATTATACCGTTTAGTTTGCACAAATCCCACATAAGTATTATGTTAACCTTGTTGCATTTTCGTTATGTATTTATGATACTACTGTCTGAAAATAAAGTAGAATGAACATTTTGTAACTATTAGATCTTTTTCCGCATGAAACGTTATATAACAATATTTCCTATCCAAGAACATTAATATATGAATTTATCTTACGTTGTCTTGAATCAAAATTAATATCACAGAGATAAAAAGAATAACCCGCTTCTTATAAAGATTTATCGTTTGAACAAGACTGGAAGAATACAATCACAATGCAGTTATCCATCATCAATATGGATATCATATTACGTAAACCAAAATAACATTATCGCTGTCATAATTTACTAATAAACATCAGTTCATTTGTTCAATGACAGAATATAATGTCATCTCATTCAGTTGCACAAACTTCAAGGAAACATTTCGATTAAGAATAATTTTTGATGTTTTATTAAAATTAAAAACACACGGTTTAACTGTCTCAACTTGAACTTCTATCCTCAGATGAAAAAGCAGTGTGATTGGCTTTTTATTTCCATCAAAAATGATTACTGATACCAAAAGCTCGAGATCTGAATATTCATTAGGAAATCCTACATAAAGTTGAGTAATGATCTGTTTATTACATTCAGTGTATTTGAAAATGAACAATAATTTCGTTTCTTTTATATTTTTTGTATTTTATATGGTACAGCTAATTTCAATTTAGACTAGTTAATTGTAAATAATGTTCATCGGCTTTGGAAAATAAAACATTAAGGTGAAATCTCCTTGTTATGTTGATGATGACAATGTATATTGCTAAGTGTGAATTAAATTGTGCTTGAGTTTTTGAATTTCATTTTATATCCCTTCTCACCATTTTGCTATTCTAAGGCTGATGTAAAAAAATGAGAATTAGACTTAATAATCAAGTTTTCATTTCTTTAGAGTGCTACTGACTTGTAAAATCGTCCTCACCCAATCACGTCGAATATATGATCATGTTTATTTTTTAATTAATAATCTATTTATAAAAATATTATTGTATAAGTAGCCGAGGACGAGAGTTTTGAACTGTTTTGACTTCATCAACCAAATATACCTGCATCTCAGTGATGTATTTATCTTAAACAATAAAACCTTTGTTTAATTCCAGTGATCATTGAACTAAACATGGAAAAATCATTAGTACAGCACGTGGCTGGTTTTCTAAAATTATCTTATCGCATAATGCTTATTATAAGAAAACATTTTGTTTGTTACCTAGAGACGTAAATCACTTTATTTTAAAGATAAAAACACAATATTTACATTCCATGATTAACGATTGTATTTTAATTATTTTTTTTTATTAACATGTGCTCAATATAAATCATTTAAGAGAGAAATGAGTTTAAATTTTTACGTGGAATATTGATTTTCTATTTTATCCAGTAAACGGCTTATTCATAACTGACATCCATTTTGATGAGAACAATTTTATCTAATTAATAATCTTATATACATGAAATATGCACATCACAATCTCTTAGATATAAACACACGTTTATCAATATTTCATATTTGTTTGCTTTTTGTTTAAAGCAAAAAAAGGTTTATTTGTACATTGAACTAGCTAATACAATGTTTGTCATCGTTTATTTGTCTGTTTGTTTGTTCATTGATGTATACCATTGTAAAGAAATTATAGAATTCGTTTGTAAACACACATGCATTCACGTAAATACATAAAGTAAATAAAAAAAGTATTTAAAATGTTCATATAATTTGAAAGTAACCAATAAACATTTGTTCATTCATTTGCCTATCAACAACAGAAAAAATACATGTGAAATTTATTAATACAAATGAATGTTTTGTTAATAAACGAACATTTAGTTTTAAAATAATAGTAACAAACATAAGAATATACTCATTATTTGTTAATTTTTAAAGGTGATTCCTAGAGTTATAGTGAAAAATGGTAACAAATGGAGTTCAACCACCTTGAATGTGAGACAAATATTTACAATGACAATGAATGGTGTTCACACAATATTTCAAATTGACCGGAATTAGAAGTTTAGATAAATGTAAACCAACTTAATGATCTTAATGCTTAGGAATCATCATCAGGTGTGTGCTCCGAGGTTTTATCTCCAGCATATCCTGGTTCCCACTAGTTGTCCAGACGCAGTTAGTCTGTGATCAAAACTAAAGAATTAAACTATTATCATTCTATTGATATTGTTAAACAGAAAAGTCTAAGGGAGGAATGTGAGTAAAATATGCAAATAAAGAAACAACTTTTGACAAATTGATTGTATTTATGTTTGTTTATTATCATTGTGTTGATAAATTTGCCTGGAGAAAACGTTTGCAAAAAAAGTAATTAGCTTAGTGAAAAGTAGCAAAAAATAAAAAGGTTCATTTGGTAACAAGTAAATTACAAAAATAATTCATTTTAAACTAACTGGCAATCTGAAACAGGAAACGAATTCATTTGTAACATGTCAAATATCTATGACGTTTAAATGCAATTACAATTTACGGAAATCTAGCAATTTATGTCTAAAACTGAACATTTTTTAAACTGAGAAACAGATGAAATTTCCGTATAACATCAAAAATGGGGTTACCATTAGAATCCAAGCACTATTTAAAACAAGTATCAATAAACACGAATGACGTAAACGTTTACTTACCATATTTTGAAGGCATACAGCAACCAACACAGATCATTACCTTCTTTTAAAATTGGCAATATGAAAACTTGAAAGCAATGTTTATCCCACCCCATAGTCATTTGTGGGCATTTAAATTAAATGATAGCTCTTGATCTTGTATTCACTCACTAAGTGTACATTTGTGATTTCATATTAAGTTGAACCCATTTTCATAACGTCATTATATATTTTTTTTTATAAAATACTGAATTCTAAGTCAACATTCCACGTTTTCTTATTTCAGCTAATTTATGGCACTGAAATAACTGAATAATTGTTTATTACTAACTTGTAGGTGTTTGTTGGATTGAACAAAAGAACAGTAATCCCAATTTCATCACAAGAAATTTCTTATAAAGTTGAATAGAACCTAATCTCTAATTTTACATAAACTAAGTATAATATTATTAAGGCTAATTTGTTTTTACACTAAAGTACAATATTCAAAAGAAAATAGATCTTATTAATCTTTTGCGAGAAAAATTTATTCAGTCACATTGTATTAAGGAAGATCAATTATTCATTGATTGACTATTACGTAACTGACAGAATATATATTTTATTTTATAATCCGTAAATGAAATTTACATGACATTTCATTTTAATCTATTTTACTTACAAGGGTTCACTTTAATGTTTGATAAGTCATAGTACTTTAGTGAAATTTTTCTCAGCAACTAAACCATAGATTAGTCGGTTAGGGGGAACAATATTGGATGTATTTCTAATTCTATAGTTTATTAAGTGTAAGGGTATAATAGCTATATGAGGATTGTTATTGTTTATAATTAGATTAATAATGTAAAAATCACAAAACAAACAAGCATTTGTTCTACTTTTAGACATCTTACAAAATGTGCACACAATATCATATTGTGAGACAAATACATTAACCAATACATGTATAGTAATTTGAGATTATTAATTTTCAGAATGTAATACACCATGGCAGGTGATTGATTCAGACAAATGTTGTAACTCATAGTTATTATTGGTAAAATTACTAATTTAGGTCTCTTTTCAAAATTCTCATCTTTGTTTTATATCAAAAACCATAAAAACCGAAAAGTCACTGATTATTTAAGATCTCAAAATTAATGAATTCTTCTTCATCGTGTACGGATTACGTTTTTCATAAAAGGTATAGTTGTTGAGCTGAATTCAATAGAAAATTTCTTCCTAACAGATAAAATATACCTCTGTAGATTTTCATGTTTTCAAGTTTTTCTCAATGCATTTTCATCATGTAATTTTGAATTAGTGACGTTCAAAATGTCTGACATAGAGCCTTTACGTTAATGTCCATGTAAGATCACTCATTTTTAAGAATATATTCTTGTAAAACAATGCAGAACTGTTGTTGTGGTCACGAAATGCATTTCTTAAGTAAGCCATATTATAATGCATTTTTTTGGGACGGTAACATCAGCCAATAGATCGATCCGGAAACAATTTTTTTGTGGAAGCAATTCACTGACTGATTTATTCTAACATGACTTACAGTATGGGTCAAACTATCAAAACTCAAGAACTAGACTAATGTTTTCTTGAAGTTTTTGTATCGTTCCAGTAAAAAAAAACAACCAAAACGTGTTTAGCACTTCCTAGAACCTTTATTTTAAAGTACCATTAGTTTATTAAATATTCTGTAAAATAATTTTTAATCAGAACCATTTACTTACATTTCAAATTTCAATTTTTATTCAGCGACCCAACCTATAAAGCTGAACATTTACTCATGAACAATTTATCCCTTTGAAATTATTAAATTAGAAAAGAATGGAACTAACTATGCGAAACACGCTAAGAAATGAAAATATTTATTTTCTTCTCTCCAATATTTATGATCTCTTTTAGTCCAGCTTATATTTGGCCTAAGAAGATTCAGTTTTATTTGAACAGACTGCTTAAATTTCTTCGGGCGATATATTTGCTTATCTGTTCAGATATTACAAATCGTTACTTTTATTTCCCATTTACACTAACTAAACACCTATGTTACTCAAACGTGTCATTAATTCAAGCCCACTTATAAAACGCTAACTGGATATTCTTTTGTCCAATACTAAACAGATGGAATGAGTTCACCATAGTGCTTTACATAACTTCCTCCTTTTTGTATTCTCTAGAAAAACCCTAAACAAAATCATTATAATTTCTGCACATACAGTGAAATGACAACGTTCTACAATATTTTTAGTAGGCATAAATATGTTCTACCATCAAAATAGTGTGTCGACTATAGTACTAATTTTTGTGGCTGAAGGGAAACAGAACTTTATTTTTTTCAAAGAATTTTTAAAATCAGAAGGGGTTTTGTGGAGATTTTAGAAATTTCATCGGTTGAAATCATGAGTCAATTGAAGCTAGACCACCATGAGAAACATGGAAACACTGGACGGCCGTTTTGTCTCATGGTGGGACTCCTCAGCAGTGCGCATCCATGACCCCTCCTCGCGTGATTCGAACCCAGGATATATCAGTCTCACTCGCGAGTGCTTAACCATTAGACCACTGATCCAGCATTCAACGGCGCTAATGTCTAACTTCAACCAATCCACGAAATCGCACCACCGTACACCATTGAAGTCCACTGGTCACTGCTTCTCACTAGAACTCCAGGAAATGCCTTTTGCAGTCAGCCACTAGTGAGCAGATGATTATTATCAAAAGGGGTTTTGTGCTTCCAGGTTTTCCGTGGTGGTCTAGCTTCAAACGACTCATAATTTCAACTAGCGGAATCTTTAAAAGTAAAATTATTAGAGTATTTTTTAAAAAGACCAACAATTTATGCTGAAAATCTCTTACTGCTTTATATTAGGTTTTGTATTTTTTTTTGTTTAGTGCTTTTTCATCAATCCACTTCACCCGACTTAAAAGAAGCTAGAAAAATATTGAATTGGAAAAGTTCAAACATTTTAAAAAAATACAAATTACAGAATAAATTTTTAACATGTTTAGGCTTTGAATGATTGAAAATCAATCACTCAGTATTTTCAAAATTTTATTACATTGAGCATCCGGTCGTTGATAGTCTATTATCCTAGTACTGGAATCTTTCTATAATGATATATTGTTTAATTGAAGTTGTCAGTAAGTATTGTGTTTTACTGTGCTTTAAAGATACATCCTTTCAATGATACATTTCTGGGCTATTTTTGTATAGATATTATTATTTTAAAGAAATTTTGTAACTTAATTCACATAATTTATTTCACCTATATCATCATGGTTACAAAAACTTTTATAACAAAAAATGGTTCATTTTTTATGAAGTCTGAATAAATAAGAACAGAGAGACGACCTTGAATACAAACTACTTAATCATAAAATCAAATCAAAATATTTCGTCCTACCCTTTCTATTGTTAATAAATGAATAATAGATTCAATAATAATAGTAATAATAATAATAAACAGTAATGAATTCATTTTTTATGCCGCTATCTAAGATCTTCGATTGTTTTATTTTCTAAAAAATAAATAAAGAAAAAGGAGTAGCTCAATGGTTTGTACGTTTTTAAAGTTTAATTTCTTTATCGTACGTGGTAAAATGCGGGTCTATTATATACACATAAACCAATAAATGCGTATCACTAATAACAGTAACATACTTAGATTCCTTTTAAAAAATAACAAATTATTGACTGTAAATCATTGTGTCATTATTATTCAAATATGCATATCAATCCATTTTTTTTAAAAGTTTGTGCCATCTTTATAATAGAAATTGTCTTTTCTTTCAGGTAACGCATAAAGAACTTACTTTATTGAGTGGGTGGATTATTTTGAATGAATCTTCGGGTTTTAATTTCTCGTTTATTTGTTTTTTTTTTTTAAATTTCGACTCTCGATTCAGTCGGTTTTGATTTATTTTTCCGTTGACCTTAACAAGAATAAAATAGTTTCGTTTTTATTTTCATTCTTGGAATTTTGTTAAAAGTAAATTATCTAGCATAGTTACAAATCATATAGATATCTAGCCGCTTATCAATAGTAACTGTGATGGTGAAACTTATTATTTAGACATGGGTGTTCTATACGATGAGATTTCAGCACAGATCCTGATCTCGCTATCTTGAATTAACTATTATGTTTGTAGACAAAAAAGAAACATCATTTCCACGTCCTATAGAATAAATAAATTGTGGCTAGTAGAACGAGGGTGGGAGCAAAAACCAACTCGAATTTCCACGCAGTGCTCCATAGGTACTAGGTGTCATTTTGACCACGAGCTAAAGTAAGCGGCTAAGTAGAGACTGAGCCGAGAAACCACTCTACCAAAATGGAGATCGGATTAATCACTCAGTCCCTCTTATTTATGATTGATTAGAGGATAGAGGTTACTTTTCAATTAAAAGCATGGTTGTTGTGCTAAAGAAAAACTTTGTTTTGATACCTAGCTGTATGTTATCTAAGACGGCCTATTAGGTCTGGGAAGGGTGGGCAAAAGAGGAAACCATTAACTGTGCCACAACCAATACGTAGGGGTCTACACTAGCCCTGTTCGTGATATGACCGTGATAAGAACATATTGTCCATTACGATTCATATTCGAATTGATTTGGGTACTTCATGTTTATTCAGTGTTTGGAAGCCCCTGGGCTGCAGCCTGGGGTGATGACATATATGCCTATATGTATACTATAGAATAGATGGACCTCGTCCTGTGCATTCTATATATGCATGTAACGTACATTTGCGAGCGGTAAATATTATGCCTATATGTACTCATCGGATGTGTAGATGTTTCTATGTACTTTATAATTGCATGTAAGGTATACTAACGACCGCGCCCATCTATCCCTATACATATATCACTGGGATGTATATATCCTTGATGTGCATTTTAATATACACATATACAGTATACTTTGAAGAAAGTTCCACGTTCTGCACCGGTACATTCATCAAAAGCTCATCAGCACTTGTGGTATTTATAAACCTTTCCGAAAGTAATGGGAACGCGTAGGCTATAACATGTCCGTCTACACAACTGAGATGTGTGGGTGTTATGGTTGAAAAGAGAGCTATCACGGGTTCACGTAGATTTGCGAACAAGAACGAGATTCGGTGACCGACGACCAGTGAGCTAGCTAATGACGCGTCCCAGCCCCAGCTATCTAGAGGGAGAAGTCCAGGCTTGAAATGAGAAGTATATTCTGCAACAACCAGAAACGAGAAATTCAAACAAAATTTAAAACATATATATACAAATATATATAATCGATATTGTCATTTAAATTTTTAAACAATCGTCAATAAGTTCGTCAATTGATTGCTATTCAAATATTTAAACAGTTAATCGATAAAATTACAAATGTGAGTTTTTGGGGAATTTATCGTCCCCAACAGTGGGCTATAGTGTCCGCCAACACTATAAACATCGAAATCTCAAATTACACATGAGAACTGCAGGATGAACTGTTACGAATCCGTTTACTCTACTTTATCCAGTACTCCAGTCGCACTCTTTACTAAGCTGTTTTTGATCCCGAATAGCCAAAAGACTTCTCCTACTTAGTTGGGTGGGAATACTACTACTAGCAGAACGCGCGTTTCATTCTGTATAGAACTTGTGGGTTAGATTTTCTAAATATCAGCAATAACATAACTTAGACTCGTATATTACCAACTCGCTACATTTTATTAGATCAGTTTCTAAAGTTGGAATGCAGAAATGATTTCTACTCAGAGACAGTAAAGTACAAATTTCTGTTGTGACGTGATGTTCGTTGGACTGAGTGTATTTATCAGGTTTCAATGCGGAAATAGAAGAAATTTGCATTATATTATTTAAGAATTTGATTAGTTTCTAAGTGCTTTATATCAGATCTATGGTGTGTTTAGGATAAAAACCAAACAGTTTTTGTAACGAATTACATTTAACAATATAAATTTTTCTATAATGAAAAGAATTTGCCGAATACTTACTTACTTACTTACTTATTTGAGCCTGTTACCACTCGTGGAGGAGCATAGACCGCCCACCAGCATTCTCCATCCGACTCTGTCCTGATTGTGTATGTGTAATTTACTGAATACATCAACTCAATTTAATTTTATTACTCTTTCACTACTGTTAAATGAGCTTTTCCAGTTGAAAAGCGTACAGTTCATTATGTTTTACTTAACAGATGATAGTTAACATACCTAGGAATCCTAATTTTGCCAAAATCACTATATTAAATTTAGCGTACAGAATAATTACATGACAAGGATTCTTTGGTGTGATCGACAGATGGTTTTAATCCCATACTAAACCTAATTTAGATCATTTTTCAGCGAATATTCTACCAGTTGCAGAATATCTCAACTGAATGAAGCAAAACAAAGATGAAAATCAAATAAAATAGGGAACTTTTCTTTTCAATTAACTTCAGACGTCAGGTTTAAAATGTAATGTGACTTGAAACAGTATTCGATCAAAAATATGCAATCATTGAAAAGAAACAGACTATGTTTAGTCGATCGTCAACCAACCATTGATTCATATTAGCAGCAAACAACTTAACACATGCTAAGATATCAAGGTGTTTATTCAGTCTATATGATCGTATGGTTTCTATAAACTAATAACACATCACACTGAACATATAACTTACACAAGTTTATCAACCCTTAAATTTTTACTTAAAATATCTCTACATAAGTCCTTGTAATAAAATTAAAATTCCACACTTGAGACAAGGAAATTCCAAATGAATGAACATGCTTAAAATGTATATGTAACGTCTATATTATAGAAAATTAATGTTACAAGAAGTGAGTAGTTGTATTTTAAATTCGATGGTACTGTTGTATGATTAGTTCCTCTTAAAACATTGAATATGTTCATATATATCTTTACTACCACTAATAATAAAATTGCTATCATAATCAGAGCTACAGTGAAATCTGTGATAGGGATCACAGTAATCTCAATCTGCAAGATTCTTGGACGTGATTCATTTCATCGACCAAATTGATTAGATAATAATCAAACCATTATTTAACTAGATGACTAACTATATTGAATACCTGTTACATTTTAGTTAACTAATAAATAATAATAACTCCATATACTTTGAAACAGTAGCAGTTTAATTTTTCACTAGCTTCATTTTACTTCTTTCATGGTAATGCAAATATGTTGTTCCATATAATCAGTTGTTCTACTCACCAGTAAAGGATTCGTGTTACTAGTATATGGCACGTTGTGTGCTTACAACTTGATCGGAAGTACTAGTTTTTTGACATACCGGACATTTAATTGAAAGCAGCAAATTCGTGCTTTGCTTAAAGATTTACTCTACAAGTGTAAACTATCCGTATAAGAAATGATGGAAAGGTTTTTGTCAAGATTGTCCAACAGCAAATGTTATCCGCGATTATGTATTTGAACAGCATAATATTAATTATTTGCTCTTATTATTGTTTATGACTATTCAATATCAAAGTGCGGACGATAGTAAATGGTTCTAATCCGACACTGGATCTAACACGACTAGACAGATCAATAGATAATACAGAAGGATAATCCAAAGAAGATGAAAAGCTTATTCAATTAGCGAAAGAGAAATGATGATAAGACATAGAGAGAGCTCGTTCTCAATGTAAATATAATGAAACAATTAAGCATATTATGACAAAGCCATTAATCACAGTAAACGTTAATTATATGGCATTGCCACATCTAAATAATATGAATGTGCAGATGGTGACAATTAAAAGTGTTGCTGGGGAGAAATTTAACGGGTCATAACGCTGGTCTGAGTTAACTTCAACATATCTAGTGCCTCGTCCACAAATCGATATTGTAAGATGTTACTTCACAACTTTCCTATTTCAGAATTATGATCAAACTACTTAAAAAATTTGTCAAAATATGGAGGTTCATTGTTCATTTGATATTCAAAGAGATAGCAACTGTTTCAAATAAAATTTAATGATTTGTGTTTCGCAGATTGAAACCAACATGTGGTGAGCCGTTTAAGTTAACTAGTGTAAAACAAACTGTTCACAAATTTAAACATCGTTTCATATCGTTGAAAGGAAAACACTTTTGTTATGTGACCCAATAAATCATCTAAATAGCAACTTATCATAATTGCATGTATATCTAGAGATTTGTTACTTATGTGAATGATTCCTGATGGAGTTTGTTGAGTTAACTCGAAGGAAATCTTAAATTAACATTTAATACTTGTTCGAAATGAATCATTTTCAAAAAAATCATCTTGAGGAGTAACTTCTCGACTGAAATGTTGTATCTAAACCCGAGGGAATCAAGGAAGTTATTAATATCAGTGTTTTTTAAAAATATACCTTACAACTAAAGTTAGGCGTTTAGTTATTGAAATATTTTCCACTAATTATATAGTTCGAATCATGAACTTATATAAGCTAGACTTCCAGTGAAAGCCTGGAAGCCGTGCCCGCTAGAGTTCAACCCTACCGGGTATGAGACAGTTATCCATCGCAGAGGATGTATGGGCATCGATCAATATTGTAAAAAGACTGAAGTTAAACATGTGGACCACAGGATCCCAGTTCAGTGGTCTAGAGATTAAGCGTTACCCGCGAAACCTAATGTCTTAGATTTGACTTCGGGATACAGGTTCGTAAATGTGCACTACTGAGGGACAAAACGGCCGTCTTATGCATCCAGGTTTTCAGTAGTGATCTACTTAAGATTATTTTGTGATTTGAACTGTGAAGATTCTACATACTGTATAGTTCTACTTGAATGTCAAGTACTTTATGGATTTTATAGTTGCAATGTACAGTGCACATCTAACAAACGTCTTTAAAAAACAAAACAACTCTTAACATATCCAACAGTTTTATCTTAGATCATATTCATTTTGATGAATTTTGGTTAATTGAAAATGATAAAATTAGTCCATCAAGAATTCAGTCCAAACTTATCATTCAGTTTTTTGTTGACTACAAAGTTCAGTCAAAATTCAAGAGTTTTAAGTTTAGTGATGAAATTTATTTTCTCAGACTTTACTAATTAATCTTCGAAGTTAAATGAGTGACTATTGATGAATACTGGTAAGATGTTATTGTGTATGCGTAAAAGGTTGTTTTGTGAATAAATTTTAATCAACAGGTTTAATATCTCATTTCACTTTGATAACTCGTTAATAACTTATTTAACTTCCAATTACTATTTATGAATGAGTAGAAGTTATGACTGATAACCTTATCACTGAGTAATAAAAAGTATCTCTTTTCATCACTGCTACTATCGTGGTTAATCAGTAGTAATCTAAATATTATTGTCTCAAAGTAAAATATAGAATTCCACAGTTACAGTAATTCTATGGTTATTCAATTTTTGCTCGTCCAACGATAAATAATCTTTTTCATTTATTTAAATACTGATTTTGTGAATAACTCCATGTCTTGTTTATATATTTATCTATACCTACATCAGATAAAATTGAATGTGTTCATTAAAAAAAAAACACTTCAATTATTTTGTTTAAATAAATAGGTTCAATCAGTGAACAGAAAGATAATCAAAATTGCTAATTGAAGAGGACGATTTGAATTGTTTAGTAAACTTTGGACTCATATTCATCGTCATCACCATTAGGTGCATGAAAATAAACAGTTAAAAAAAACTATTAGTTTACGCCACCTTTGAACAACTTTCATATATATTT
This sequence comes from Schistosoma spindalis, assembly GCA_946903255.1. Taxonomy (NCBI): domain Eukaryota; kingdom Metazoa; phylum Platyhelminthes; class Trematoda; order Strigeidida; family Schistosomatidae; genus Schistosoma; species Schistosoma spindalis. Next base: position 78,030,690 of record OX336416.1, on the reverse strand, counting down.
ACAAATGCCAGTATTTACTGAATTTACGTAAAGTGTTATTTCATAGTTTTTTATATAAAACCATGCCTGTTACATATTGTTAACATGTTTACTATGTGTTTTTCTGATTAATCAAAACTTTTATTGATATTTAATTGTTGTTTTACTAACATCAAATCACCTACTTGTTGATTGACTAATTGTTTGCTTATGTGAATACGTCTAGAAAATATGTACATAGTAATTTTGTTGGTATATTACATTGTATATTACTATCATTGATACGAAAACATACAGCATATGAAAAAATTAAAATCACTGTTTAAATCAACCTCTGATCAGAATAATTTCAGCATATTCTAGTGGCATACAAATAAGTGAACTATACCAGACTACCCGGTTATAATATTCACAACAAAAACAAACACATAAGATTCGTTATGACTTGTAAAAACTACTTTTAACTTGGAAGACAAACGAATTGAAATCGCTGATACTTCACTGTAGATATTTTGATCAGTTATATAAATAGATATTGAAATGAAATTACACTGATGACTTTAAATATTCATTAACCAATAACTCCCTTACCTAAACGGTGGAACAAATGAAGGTGTCACGTTTTTGAAAACATAATTTTGCGCAAAAAACAAGCAAAATTTTTGGTATATAACTACAAAAATTTGTTCCAGAATGAGTGCCTAACATGGTAAAAATTTATATGCATTTACAAAGTTGAACCTACAATATATATATATATATATATATATATATATATATATATATATATATTGTTGAGAAGAGTTCCATTATTAGTCCAGTTATCTTTGTTTTAAATGACACTTCACGTCCTTTTTAAATTGTTACGTCAATATACTATAAATAACTGATATTTCTGGGTTAAATTATCCGCATACCACATTACTTCAAGATTAGTTGCCAAAACTTCATTAATTTCAATTGCTACGTCAAAAAGGTGACTTGTTCAGTTTGTTGAAATACAAATAGCTGTGAAACTTTTGTTTAATTTGGTTCAATATTCTTTTATGCAAAATGAAATTGAAATTTAGCTCATCTTTGAATATCACAAACTATTCTGTAGATTGCATAGTTTGTATAACAGCTGTAATATCATTCTGGGACTTAAAAGAAACAAGCGGTAGGATTATTAGAACATTTTCCTTCGTTATTCTATCCAGAACTACAGTATACATGTCAGTGAAGCATTCCAGAAAAATTCATCTTTATAGTTACGAAAGGCCAAAATACGTCCGTACGTCGTTTTTTCAAAGATGATCTTGAAAAAAAATATATACCAATAGTTTTAAACCAGAGACTTACAACCGCTCCAGATGAACCTATAGTATCCATTAATCCAATTTAAGTTTGAAATGACAGATTCCCTTTTTTAACCCTTCTGGAGACGCCTCTACTTTTTTGAAAAATGTCAGTAAGATTTTCATGGAAGAGGTTGTAAATGCATGTTTGCATGAGAGCGAAGACAGTCTATCATGTAATTTGATTGAGAACGATAATTAAAACCTTGAATAAGTGGTTTCTTAAGTGATTTCAGACTGTTTTCTAAAACATACTTGATGAACCATACTACAAATTTTCTTAATAGCAATTTCTAAGTGGAAGTAAATAATATTATCATCAAAAGCGAATATTCTTTATGTAAGCAAAACTTTAATTCCATACCTATGAATCTGTTCATCAAAATTAAATTCGGACACTGACAAGATTGTTCTAGACAATGAACTTTGTAGATAATGTAGTGGACGAAAACTCATGGGGTGGGGTGAACCACTTTATTCATTAAATTACAGAATGCTTTCATAAAATATTAAGACCATACATGAAATAAATTATTTGCACATCCTCCTTCATTTTTTCTTTATGTGCTTCATGATTCTTTCAATTCTATTGTTATTACAACTGTTCTCTGTTTCCCTTCCCGTTCTCTTCAATTCAATCTTCTGCTGGCAGGCATTCCACTTCCGAATGCTTCTACATTATAATTATATCTGTTAATGTAAGTAGCGTACACCACAATACTATAGCGATTTATTTAGAACAAGTGAAATTTATGTCGAGTCCTCTTTGAATTTTAGTAGACCATACCATATAAGCATAAAAACACTCATAATTAGGAAAGCAAATGATAATATTATCAAAATAAAACTAAATCGTCAACAATAAACGGCAAGTTTAAAAAATTATTTTTATATTCACTTGGTGTTGATTACTTGTATCTTCCCGTTGGTATCTAGGACTGCGATTGATCAATCTCTTGTTGACGTATGTGCATCCTATGTAGACTGCCTCGATATTGCCTGAAGTCACAAGCATTATAAGCAAAGATGGATAGTGGCTAGCATTGGAATGCAGGACGCGCGTTTAATCCTATTCGGGACTGGACAACTGGATGTACCTGCATCTCAGATCTGATATTCACTCTGGGACTCGAACCCAATACCGTTCGCTTCAAACGTCACCATGTTATCCACTTAGATACTGAGTCATGATAGCGAAGTTTAATTCACTTGGTGTTGTTGACGAGCCCCAAATGAAACGAAAATCGCGTCCTGGATTCCACTGCTAGCCATTATCCATTTTTGCTTAATTACTTTCATAATTTGATATTTTACTCCTTATGCAGTGGTGTTTCACTTCCAGAAAAATACTGTATACAGTCAGTTGCTCTTCGACCTTGGAAATTTTTAAATATATCGTTTATGACGCTAAACGTTAATGTTCAGCTTCAATGTCGCTTTCAATAAACGATACAAATACATAATAATCATGGGAATATGAAAAATCTATCTTCTTCTGTAGAATAGTGTATTGTTTAATAGTACCGTTAACTGACAATCCCGTTTTACTTCCATCTGTGATTTATGTAGATAAGCTAGTAAATACACTGCTTCGCTTTTTACATACTGTAATTACAAAGCATTTATTTATAATTCATTGAATCATGACAGTGAAAAAAAACTCAAGGTTTCCAATCCGAATTGTTATGGAGACGAGGGAAAGAAAGAAGCATCGAATTCATTCAATTACTTCATTGTTACAAGACATAAGTAATAGTTGAGTGAAAACTAGGGATTGAGTTTAAAAAAAAAATTAGTTTCTAAAAATGAGAACATTTATCGTATCACTGGAATTTGATATAAAAATTATAATTGATACATTGAATAATGATAATTTGAATAAAATTAAGCAATTATTACAAGTTTATGTATCAATGTTTTTTCTCAGTACAATAAATATGCGCTATTTTAGTTTAAGTCAGTATCAAAATTAAACTCATGTAATTTTTGTTACTGGGATATAAATGATATCATTCCATTTATTATCAATTTAATAGTCGATTAATGAATGACTGTAAACTAGTTAGTTTCAATTCCGTGAAGTTTGAAAAGTTTCTAAAATTTAAAACAATTTAAAAACAACTAAAGTGAATCAACTTTACGGCTTGTGGATATAATAATGATGGAACACAAGGTCATTCATAATTATGACATTTCAGTTTGATTTGTTTTGAAAAATAAAACATTTCGACTGTACAGTGTGATTCTTATTAGGCTGCTAGTTGTATGAAGGACATCAGGATAGCCCGGATAGCTCAGTGGTAACGTCTCTGACTGTGAAGCTGGGTGAAACGCGATCAAATTTGTCAGGGAGTATCAGTTCCCTCAAACATTACAGGTACACCTCGCTGACGAGTGCCTAGTAGCATGAAACCCGGGTCCAGGGTTTCCTGTCGACTACCTCCAACCACCATCTTATCTCAACATATTGTACACAATGTCGAGTCACCTAAACTAGTGGCTACATTGCAACTTGGTCTATAGGATTCGATCTACGCTAAGAAGGACCTGATATACATGACATTGACCACCACCCAGTGATCAATCAATTGTAAATGTTATATAGTCTATGCCACTAACTGACAGGATTAACCGAAATATTCTTACAATAACCAACAGTATTTAGTCAACCAATAGCCAAAAATTGTTTAAATTTAGTAATAATTTTAATAACATTTATGTGAACTTATTCCAAACGTTTCTAGAGCGAAGTAGTTGCCGATCAATAATATTGAGTGATGGTCATGCCATATCATGAACATACTGAAATCAAATGCGATTATTGTTACCTAATTCTGTTTGAATTTCTTAGTCTTATTATGGTTCGCATAAGCACTGAAGGCGTTAAGTATGATTTCATTTTGGTTGGGAAAATCACACCACTCAGCAAACATCTACTCAGTATTCTACCAACTTTTTAATAGTTCTATAATTAGCGACTGTTCATGATGAAAAGTAACATTAGGCTTCAATTAGATCATATTTTACTTTAATGTTAACTTTTGGTTAATTCAAATAAAACAGTAGAAATATAAATTGTCGACGACCCAAACTGGTTTAAATTATACCCTATTGGTTTTTACGCGAAATTTTAGGCATGATAAAGGATAGCTTGGATTTTATAAGGAGCTAAGAAAAACCTACCAATATTTGACTACAAAGACGCTGAAAACTGATGAACATAAAAACACTAAATAATGGGGACTTTGATTTTAGAGTTTTGAATGTATGTTAAATAGGTTTGGTATTTTAAACTAAAGAATCCACTGAATAAATATTCAATCATGGCACTCTTCCACTCGTTTTCTAATCGTTGCCCCTAACACAACCCAAACTCATAAACCTAACCTTAATTCCTAACTCTAAAGATTAATACAATTTTTAATCCCAATCTAAATACCTAAACTAGCATTTCCATTGACTAAAAATTGTCCTTGCTTCCTTAGGGTCACTTCATGAATCCTTGAAGGTCACCAGTAAAGTACACTTACCCAGAAAATCCTGCTTCAGTAACAGAAGCCATATACGCAAACACTATAATGGTCACTCATTACTTTTTTTAGAAATAATTTAAACTCTAGATAAACAGTGTTATCGGAACCCACAAATGATAAATTTTATTATATAGACATGCCTTTCGATACAAATAATTTCGAAAGTTTAGAAAAAATTTTAAGGCAAATAGTGGTGCACATAAAGTATGACTTATTTTGGACAAATATAAAATTAGTATCTAAAAGGGTTTTGTGAATATTATAGTAATTTTACTATTAATGGTTGAGATCATAAGCCAATTGAAGCTAGACCACCATGGGAAACATGAAAACACTGGACGGCCGTTTTGTCTCATGGTGGGACTCCTCAGCAGTGCGCATCCACGACCACTCCTCGCGGGATTCGAACCCAGGACCTGTCAGTCTTCCGCGCGATAACTTAACCACTAGACCACTGAGCCGGCATCCAACGTTGTTAATGACTAACTAAACGACATATCCATCATTGTCTTCAGTCAGTTACTATCTCACAACAGACCCGGTTGAACTCCACTGGTCACTGCTTCTCACTAGAACTCCAGGGAATGCTTCTTGAGGCCAGTCACTAGTGAGCGCAATCCTAAAATGTCCCACAATACGACAAAACGGCCGTCCAGCGCTTCCAGGTTTTCCATGATGGTCTAGATTCAATTGACTCATGATCTCAACTATTGAAATATCAAATTGTCAGTAGAACAATAATCATTTGTTTACACTGGATCTCATAATATTCTAAAATATCTAAAAAGATACAAAATATCACAAAGTAACTGATCTCGGAAACAATAAATAACTAGAAGGCAACTCAGTGTTTCAAATATCTAACAAGCTCTTCATGAGGATAACATGTTTTGGATTCGAGTCCTGTCATGATTGTAAGTGGAGTAACTAATAAAGTGTCCCAATCAAGAGCAAAATGCTTGTCTTTGATTGTTCATAGTTCTCTAACTGATACCATTTTTGTAAAGAATATCTAAAAAGATTACACTTAAGTTTTAGTTTCTCTGAACTTAAAAAATAATCTTTTTTCATAAATAGTGATAATAATAATAATAGATTCGTTATTCAATATTAAATGTTTATTACAATATGGAATTTATTATATTCACCTTATTTTCTAATTATTAAATAAAATATTTAAAATTTTCTAATCGTCATTGTACTTTCTTCTCTTTAGCTTGATTGACTCAACATTATAGTTTCATGCGTGTTTGCTTATAATTCTATTTTTCACTATCCACTGTACATAATCTGATCAATAATCTGAAATATCTGTTTAATTTGTTTAATAATGTTCTCTCTTTGCATTAATTTACCATAGTTACTATGATTATATATCGTTAAAAGTATTTTTATAAATAATGAGAATGTGAAAATCTTAAAATGTGTGTACTAATTAATTCTTTTCATGATAACAAGTTGACTTTTCAGGTCAATTTTAGTCAGGGTTTAGCATTTTTTTACGTGTGAATCTGGAGGTTTAATTATCTGTATTAAACAATGCATTTGAGAGTAAACTTTAGCAAACAAAAACTAAGATATTATAAGATATTTAGACAAAAGTGTTGAGTATATAATTGTGATTTTTATTAAGATTAGAATGAATTTTCACTTCCAAGAAAAAGAGCATGAAACTAGTATCATTTAGATAATCCTTTAAAACTCAAGGGAAAACTGATCAGCTATCTCTCGTTTACTTGGGTCTCTTCAATTATTTTGTAAACATAAACGTACACATAATTGGATCTGAAACTTTCAGATATCTATTTGAACATGAAACAATTCCGGCATTACGTTTCATTCCAACAGACCCCAAATTTCATAAGATAGTGATAAACATTCAATAACATCAACATAACTATCTCACTACATACATGACTGAACTCTAAGTTTTGAAAGTTTAGACTTTTGATGACTATTTCATTTGAAAGAAACAACTATTTAATGCCATTGGTTATTAATCTTTCTCTGACTTGTTGACACATTCGTTTATTAAACACATTCAATTATTTCTTCCAACTAGTAACATAATTACGTCTTTTTATTTCGACTATCCTTTAGATTTGTGATCATATTTTATCTAACTGAGCTTTACTCATTTTATTCTCAGTATCATCATTCGTTCATTACGTAACCACTAGTTTTTAGATCTTTAATCTTCTGTCCCTGTCATGGTGTAGAATTTTCCTTCATACAAAATGTATATTTACTGTTTCCTTTGGTCCGTTAAAATTATTCATCTCATTGCTACACGATTCCAATGTCTGTTCACTACAGTTCCCGTCTAAACTCATTTGTGAAAGTAATTTCGACACATTTTGTAATTGTGATTCTTAAACATAAAGGGATGTAAGCAACTGATGAGAACCAGACTCAATAAAATAAATCCGAAAGTTCCGATTTAACTTCGATTATATTTGTACTCAATTAACTAGTCAAAATTCAATAAATCAGAAATTGTTGTGTTTCTAGGAAAAATTACCGGATTTTGAAGACCGTTTACGTCATTAACTGTCATGAACTAAAGAATCCGTGAAAAGTCTTAAACTGATGAACAGATGTTTCATTCTAGTTCAGGAATCCTCAGATGTGACTCGTTTGACCATTGAAGTCATTTAAGTGAAGACATAAACAGTAACTTAATAACAACATCGGATTAAAATTGTTCGTATTGGCCAATTCAATTCTATCTCAAAGGATTGATAGTTCTGTGCATCCATCAAAATTGCAGTTCTTAGAGTGGCTGCTGAATACTACTATCGATACTAGTTCTCGATCCCAGATTGTAATTAATTAAATTGAAATAATATCGTCATTCCATGTCTTTAATCTATTAAATATTTACTAAAAATAAATGGTCCGTTTATAAATCTTTTCTTTGTTGTTACATTCTAATCAGGATTATAAACATTGCTTAGTTCACACGAATGATAATCACATACTGTACGTATTTACAGTACTCCAGATTTACGTATATTTATTTAAACATTAAAGTTTTCTTACTATATATATATAATCAATGGGTAGTTGATACAATGGGATGATAATGTTAATAATTTTATCTAAACTTTTAAATAATCCAAATTTATCAAGCATTTAATGAACGTAGATACAGTTAGCTATGTAACATTGATTTAGTTTAATCGTAAAACTAATTGTTGTCGTCACTTGATCAAAACTAAATTGTGAATACCGAACCTATTAGTAGTAATTAGATATAACTTAAGCAACTGAAGTTAGATATTTTCTGATTAGAAAATAAAAGAGATCCATTCAGTACTACTAACATTTAAATCTAAATATGATATTCCTCTGTATGACTATCAAGTCCGTTTGGATAACAGACGGGACTGAGGGATTCGCTTGTATCAGGGAAAACTTGAGTATCAACTTGTCTCGAGCATGCAGTTTTTGTGTATGTGAGCTATTCGATTAGCAACCAAAGCAAATTGTTAGATGAGTAGAGGTGGAAAGTCGGAAATGGAAAAAACTACACACAGCATAACACATTCAGGGTCAAATATATCATTTGATTGCTAGATGGTTAGCTAAAATTTTGCAACTCGTCAGGAATCATATCAACATTTACAACTCCCTTGATTCATTTGATTTTGTCGACTCAATTATAAATATCGATGTAAATGGTAGAAAAATGACCTCATTGGACGTCACTTCTGTCCGTATAAATGTTCCACTCACAGAAACTATATATTTTTATGTGACTATTTAAAATAACAACTTTAATATTTGTATTCCAAAACATTATCTAAAAGACCTATTTCTACGATGTCCTCTCAGTGTGCTATTCAGATTTATTGATGATTTCAATAGAAAAACTTATGGAGTTGCATTGTGTTCACCACTGAGTCCCCTCTTTGGCGATTGATTCGTGACTAATCTGGACAATAGGATACTCCAACCAATAATTGAGAGGTTTCATTTATGTAAGATAATTTCATTATTTGTGAGGAAAATATGAACCGCAATGAAATTTTGAATCGATTCGATAATTGTCATCACCCAATTCAATTCATATTAAAGCCTCAGTTTCAGGAATTTCATTTTCTTGATGTCCGGTTGAAAAGAAGGTCAGATGGTTCATTATAGAGACCTACATGTGAAAAACCGACCTGGAATGGTCAGCACACGAATTTTAATAATTGGGTCCCATTGAGTAGAAAAAGAAACTTAATTAGGTAAATATATTCTCTTGACACAACAGATGACGAACTACTTCAACTTCGACAGATACTCAATAGAAATGGTTATTTACCTAGATTTTCCGATAGTAGCTTAACACCAAGACATTCTGAAAAAGTACTTACAGTTCAAAAGAAAACTATTTTTACGAATATCGAATTTAAATGAGATACGTCTGCTGAAATCTTGAATAAACGAACCTCAAAATCCCTGAATAAAACGTTATATTCAGCTAAGCTCTGTATTGTTTTCTCAAGCCAGCCTACCATTCACGAATGTATTAAGGTTAAACTCCCGCTTTGGGCCACGTCAATGTACATCTATAAATTTACTTGCTCTTGTGGGGCAGGTTACATTGGCCGCATAAAGCGATCACTTCCCAAACGCATCTCCGAAACGTTACCCAGAGTGGCTTTTGAAACGAGATTGTAAAAGTCACCAGTTCGAGACGGGAGCGCTTAACCATCTCTGGACACGCCCCTCCGAAGGAGCCTTCTTTTAAAATAATCTACAAAATCAAAGGAACTAGATCAAAGGGAGGTCGAATAAAAAATTATTTACTGTTAAGGCGTTGGCGATCCACCAATTCAAGCCCGAACTCTGTGTGTTAAAACGAAACGTCCAACTTTTCATTCTTCCTTGGCCCTAATCCCCTTCTGTAGTATGTTTTAGTCCTGTTTTTTAATTAATGGTTTATAAATTTGATTATTATCCCTTAACAATTTCTCATGATTACTATTCAGTTATTATTATGACCTTTATGTTTTCCACTTTTTCTTCATTTCTATCAAACGGACAATTATCTTTCATAATTCTGACCTGTAAATTATTTTCTTCCTTCTATTCTTTTCTAACCCCCAAATTATTACGTAATTATTACCTTTAATGATGTCATACATACAACTAATTTGTAAGGACTATGACTTCGATTTTAGGCTCTCACCTCATCTGGACCTTTTCTACATATGATCTTTATTCTGAAAATTTATCTGATTCAACAGGTCAATTATGGCATGCAACATCAAGTAGGATGTGATTAGGCGATTGAATTACAATTCGATAAATTACGTGTTCAATTTCAATTTAACGCCATTAACAAGGTGCTTCATTTTTCAGCCTCACCAATCCACACACTTCAAAGTTTCCAACCAGACTTCAATGTGATGGATCTTAAAGGTAATAACTGGTAGGTAACAACTAACAACTACCTATCTATTTCCTATTCTGTGTTTATTTACTTGATTTTAAATTATGATTATTGAATCACTGTTTATCTTAGTCATTCAACCCAATCTTAACATTACTCCTCCTTCTTCGTGAAATATAAAACTGATAACATTTAAGCAACGAATAAATTTGTGACTTTATGTTTTTGTCACCTTAAACTGATCAGTAAGTGATCTAGTTACTTCTATCAGGAACCATTAGACTTCATTGAATTTTGAATGATAACATCTTAAATTGATACTCAAAACAAAGTGAACTGCCAATGTTTTTTATTCTAAATTATTTTTTTAAGTAATATATAACCATATCGTTAGAATGACACTAGAAAACAAACAAACAAACGAACAACTAACCCACATGAAATAATCATGTGGAAATTCACAAAAATTAGAAGAAAGCGCCAACAACAATAACATTGATTATAACAACGACAACAAAAAAGAGGCGGGTAGAATGGCTGATAGAAAGCTTTTTTCATCATGCACCTAAATTTCGATACATTAACAAGGAAAACAACAGATATAAACAAGAGAGGATATTGTTTCTGTTATTATTTGTTTAAATTAATTATAATTGTTGGTAGTCATAATGATAATAGGGCTGACAATGGATATTAGAGACATTTTGTTCGCAAACATATTCGTTTGAATGTTTGTAATAAAATAATTGATAATTGTTTGAGCACGTGTATGTCAAAATGAGTATTTCAATAGTGGATCAATAGGTAAACGTACAGAAATTTGAGTCATTTGCTAAATGAATGACTCACTGGACAATAATAAGGCGCCAAAATGTGGGTAAATTTTTACATGTGGATAAGGAGGGGGGAGAAAATTAAAAAAACAGTCGAATGTTCGATACACCTCATATCGCAAGAATGACGTTGTCATATGGTGCATGATTGAAAGTGAATGGTGTGAGAAAACTTGTATTAAATTTTTAAACAAAGTGTAACAATTTGCTTCTTAATGAATAGAATTGAAGTACTCAAAATCCCATTCCTATTCCTTAACACAAACTTTTAATCATATGCTGAATGAAACATGTGTGATAAAAAACTAACTTCAGTTGACATAGTTACTCAGGATTTATATAAAAACACCGAATACTAAAAACCCATCAAAATATTCATCCTTGATTGGTGCATTTATAATAAAATTTAAAAATCACGCAAAGAAATAAAAGGAATCAGGAGAACAGGGAAGAATCACTTTCCTGTTCAGAGAGACTATTCATAAAAGCTATATATGCTCGTCTTATCATTTTATGGTCGCTATGGCATCTTTTTTTGAAAAACGGATATTAAGCAGTCAAACACAACATAAAAGAAAGAGTTAAGTTCATATTTTTTACTTTCACTGTCAACAATGAAAATGATCTGACTGTAATGTGAAGTAAGCAATAAAATGAAAGAGAGGGGACAACTAATTAAAGTAGCACTTTATATATATATATATATATATATATATATATATATATATATATATATATATATATATATATATATATATATAGAGAGAGAGAGAGAGAGAGAGAAAGATACAATATTTTACAGAATAAGTATTCCTGTAAAGTACGACTAAAATGTACTAAAATAGATCGAATTTCAATTAAACATTACAACCAAATCTTATTTCAATCGATATTCAATAAAATAATTGAATACATATAACATACAATTCAATAATTAAATTATCATATCAATTTTTCATCTAATTGATATTTACCGATGTTTAAGTCCATCTGAGCATATGTATTTATTTCAGTCGCATGGTATTGTTATTGGCACTTTCTGTTTTTTCAATCAGTAATCAACTAAATTATTTGGAACATTGAATAAAATGAAAAGTGTGGAATGAATAGGTCAACAAAATTTTTAAAAATTTTACTTTTTTGTTATTCTTGCGATTTTTCAAAGAAGAGAAGCGTAAACAATCAGTTTTCATTGAGCATAAATTAAACATGAGGATACTTGTTAATTAATGAAAAAATATAATATGTGTAAGGTGGGGATAATTTTTATTTTGTGAAACAATTGGAAAACAAATTTGGTAAAAACAAGATAAACGAGGAAGGATCGCTATTCTCAACATCATCTTCACTACTAGTAGTTTGTTTTTCATTCTTTTACAAACGTCCATCTCGATAATTACCATAACCATGAGCTAAAGGTTCCTTCTCTGGCTGTGAAATACCACGAGAATAATTATTATATGGTGATTGAGAAGTGGCTTGTTTTTCACTTGGTGTACGACTTGATGGATTATGTTCAATGACAGCACTGAAAAAGCAAAATAAAAGAATTAAACAAATAAAATTTTCTTATATTGTTACTGTTCACATTTCTTTCTGACAAACTGTATTTCAGTTTATTTAATAAGTATCGGAAGCGTTTTTTCCTCACACATATCAAAGTGTTTCAAGTAATCTGTAAAACACCATGCTGTAATAATATATTTTAACATTGATTGGAGGTTTTATATGACAGTCAGTGAGTTGTAAAATAGTTAAGCATGTGTTATAATGTCTGTAGTTACACATATGTAGTTACACATTAATAAGTGCATGCCTTTATACTCCGCTTACCGTTTACTTATCTCTTACTGGTTGGTCGAATAGTTGCTATGATGTAATGGATCACTGAAATCGATCATCTTACAGCTATATTAGACGAAGTCATCTAGCTACATGATACATTTCCCATTTGCAAAATGAGAACAAAGTGAGAGATTATTAAAGTCATCAGAAAAGTGTCATATTATACAAATAACAGTTTTTCATTTTAATTTAAAGTTAAGCTCGAATAAATTTAACCATAAAACCTCGCTGTCATTGGGCAGATTAATGCCATAATAAATTATGGAATCGATTGAAAGACCTGGATCGATATCTACTAAAAACATACTTTATCCATAATTCGTTTCAATGAACTGCAGGAATATCAAAAGGTAACATCTAAGTTGAAGTTATGAAGAATACTTATTCATCTAAAATACATCTGAATCCAAAGATGAAAATACGTGATTTTATGATAAAAAAAATACTGACTTGCTCACAACTGCTATCATGAAACCCTATTGCCGGTCCCTTTTCAACTTGAATAAAACAAGAACAATGAGAGTAACAGGATAAGATCAAAATTATCATTAACCAGTAGCACGTCTATATGTTCATTGACTTTCACTGTATTAGTAATTGTCTTTTCAGTGAAATAAAAATCTTATAGACCACTGTTATTAAGCAGAGTTATTTATAAGCACGCTTCACACTGAAGTGCAACTAGAACAAATATATATGTTGATTTTGTGTTAATGATGTACAAAACTCACTTGTATGTACAAATATATACAAATACATGCAAAGGGGCAAACAAACACGCAGAGCATGAGTGGTACATGTGCAATGTAAATCGAATGACAAACATTCCACAAGTAAATTTTTAAAAAAACAATAAAGAAAATGAAATAATCGAATCGTAAACACGAAATGTACATAAACTCTTTCTACAGATCATTTTAAAGTATCTTAGATAGTATGTTGAGGTTAACAGATAAATAACTCACACTCTCACAGATGTGTTTACAAAATGTATATATCTAATCACCAAGTAAGAATAGCATACCACCTACTCATATATACACGAAGATGCTGCTATTATGATTAAGTATCGTCAGAAAATGAAAAACTAATAAATGAACATACAACCACATTGGCACATACACACTACTATATGCTGACAAATTATGCAAAACAAATAATGACAAAACAGCAAATTTTTCATATTAACCTATGTACAGAGTAAGAGATTGAAGTTCTGTCTGATGAATTTGGCAAAGAAATACAACTGCGACAACAAAAGTCATGATAATTAAAATAAAAAGAAGAATGATGTAAGATAAAAAAAACTGAACAAGTATGCACTAAGCATCTAGTGTACCCCACACAATCACATACACATAATCAGAAATTGTATGTAAAAATTTAAGTCAGTTAACTTAGTTAATACACAGAATGAGAGAATAAGAAAAAAGTAAAATACCGACAAGAAAAATTCTGCTTACATTTATTATACAAGAGAATAATAGCTATTTTCTTACATAAATTAAACTTGTAATGAACTAGTTGATAATCAGTACTGATAGTATTAGTAATTATAGCAGTATTAGTATAATTATGTGAATATGATCTGAATTAAAATCTGACATCAAAGCACTATATATATAACTACTATATATATATATATATATATATATATATATATATATATATATATATATATATATATATCACTTTCGGCCTGAAAACATGTAATCCGATGTCTTGATTTTTGTAGTCAACTTGAAATCGGACAGTGAACATTCCAAACGGTACATTACTGTGTACCAAACTGGTAAATTACAAAATCAAAATTTAACTCCTATTAAGCAAACCAACAAGCTAATTGTCAGATGATATTTTGGATAGCGACTAACAGTGAAATTTACGACATGCATTCAGCTTGACTGAAACATCAATTGAATATACTTCCTCGATCATGTTTGCACGGGAACTCAATACTTGTGTTTCGTGGTTTAAAAGACAAAGCCATATTTTCTATACAGCTGGATCGCAAAAATCACCATTCATTCGATAGTCATGATGTCTAATTCAAAAATTCTGTTCGATGATAATCCATGGTGAATTCCTTACACTAGTTTCCATATTATCATATTAAGTAGGTACTTATTACAGGAAATGTGAATTGGTTCGAGTAAGTAAATTCACTTAGTTCAACCATCCTTCATTCTCAGTACTTCACTAAAGAAGCTATTCTACCATTCGAATAGTTTAATTATGTTGATAGAAAAAAATGACAATTTTATTATCAATATCGATTGTTGTGGAAACTAATAATAGCTCTAAAACTTCGGGTAATTTTTTTTAAAATCCATCGGACATATATCTGTTAAAATACACATAGACAAAAAACTCACATTGACTTACCAATATGAATTTGTTTTATGTGAAACACCAAGATTTCTCTCTTGTTGTTTTCTACGTTGTGCACGTTTACGTGACGAATAAACAATTAAACTTATAATGATAACAATAATACATGCTATGACAACACAAATTACAATGATCATTTCAATGGAAATACCACTACTACCGGCAGTAGCCAACTGTTGTTCATCACCATCTGCATTGACTGGTTTCAAATCATGACGACCTGATGTTTCACCAAAATCACCATTTTGTTGTTGATTACTATTATCTTGGCCAGTTGGTTGATACTGATCGAATACACCGATATTATAATTTGATGATAAATCTTTCGATGGTAGCACTGATTGACTTAATTCTTCTTTACATATATCATCAACTGTTAATTCAGTCAGTTCGCGAGATTTCAAGTTTTCCGGGGCATGACAACGAAATTCATAAATTTTAGCTCTAAAAATTTAAAAATAAGGAATTTTTAAGTAGCGGGACAAGATTTCAATCAACAGTGAGTCAGAAATAGAGGGAGATACGTTAGTAAGTCACGACGTATTCACTGTAAGTATGCTATCAAGCTGCACACGTCTGTTCACTGATAAAGTTAGAAGCATACTGAAAGAGTTGGGTAATACGACTCACTGAGCAAATTGACTTATAAGTTTCGGAATCTTGCACAAGTTGTTTCTATACACCGCAAAAAAATTTAAATGATCCTTACTTGTTTCATCATTAACATAATCAGAGAATAATTCAACTTAGAAAGTTACGTTAATTTCATCAGTAAATAAATCTTCAAATGAATTTCTAATAATTATTGCATTGTAAATAAAGATGATATAGTGAGAACTACACCACAAATATCTATAAAACCAACTGCTAACAACGAATTTCTTGACGAAAGAATCTGTTTTGTTGACAGGACTACTTCAGTACCACATTTCAACATGGTTGAATCAATAACATCAATGAATGTCTCAACACAGAATCACCTTGGCTAGAACGACATGACAATGACTTGATCGGACTTATTTTAATTATTCTAGATGTTATACTTTGTTTATATTATACAATATATTATATATTAATTTAATTCGGCTATTTATTTATTTATTCTATTAAGAATTAACTTACACTAAGTTGCGAAAAATACGAAATTAGGTCGTCAACTCGCTCAGACATTACAAATATATCGTTAATTTAATATGCATGGTCCTCCGGTTGTAGATTTCTCTTGTTCTCATTATTTCCGACGGCTAACAACTATTTATGTTAAAAATCAACCTTTAATAACTGTATTGCTTAGCATAGATAAATAGCACAATAAAAAAATTTTTTTTCGGGATGTAATGTTGCAAATATTTGTTAACTATATGATTATTGTTTTTCGATTCAGTGACGCTTCATTGTTCAATATTCTTTCTGGTTTTATTCACTTCTAATAAAAAGTTTATGTAACACGTTGAACTAAGTAAAATTCAAAAATAAAGTCTAATGATGAATGTACATTGTTTTGATTTCAAAATTTCGTGATATTTTCTCAAACTTGAAAATCACCTAAAGTAAATTATCCCAAAATGTTTCATAATAACCTCATAATCGTACAGTCAGATAGTTTGTTTTCACTAATGTTAAAAATAAAAATGGATCCTCATCTTTTAATGATAAAATTTACGAAACTAATTTTACTGTGTTCAAAAAATACTGTTAAAGAATTGTTTCCTCAGAAGTATATCAGTATGCCGAGAACAAAAGAGTCAAATATGGTACTTTCGCAGTTTTCTGATGATCATGATATAAATCAGGTACTAAGTGATTAGCTTATAATCTTTAAAATTAAGATTAACTCAGAGAAATCTATATTAGGGTGTCTTGAGTAATAACCAAAAGTTATGATATACGGATTGATTCATCGTTTCGAGGGTTAACAGTCTACTAAAAGAAAGGTTATTGGATCTACATCAAGATAAATATATTAGAATTAGTTTTTTTAAAGCATTTGGTTTCAAACCATGTTAGCATAGATCTACTAAAAATATTTACTTTAGTAAAAATAATAAATTATGTAAGTGTGAAATAGAGAGAACTGTCGATTTATTCTAAACCAATGTGCCTCTAAACAAAATACATTTGACATGGAACACAATTAATATCAGCTATGGGAACATATATTAACCAATAACACGAAAAAAACGATCAGTGTAAATTTGCAATATCATACAATGCCATATAGAATGATAACATATACACATATATACATTTTTACGAAGTAAAACGATAACTGTCACCCACGATATAACACTTTGGTCACATTTAACATTTTCAGGGAACCACTGAAAATGTCAAACATTTAGACTTCTACATCATATAAACTGAACAAGAAAAAACAATGTAAATTAATGATTTCATGGTGATAAATGTTTCTAAAATTTTAATCCTTTTATTCAACACAATTATAAGGGCTGGCTTCCAAAACTTATGGACAACTGCTTTCGAATATTTGTGAGTGCTTCAAAAAACTTTTCTCCCTCCCGATTTATTATGACTGAATATTTATGCATGTTAAATGTTTCATGCAATCAACCACTTTGATAAAATAACTTACAACCCATCTGAAATATAATTACCACTGAAGTCGGCCAAAGCCATCACATTGGTAGGTATACTTTCATCCGTGTATACTCTTCAGAGAAACAACAGTTGAATATATTAGAATTAGCAAATGAAATATACTATGGAATGGGAAAGATATAATCGAAATGCAACTTATGAGTGTTTGTGGATGATGACGAATGACAAGTGACTGCCGTTGCAAAACGTTTCTTCGGATATACAATGAATGGGGACAATTCCAACGGATTTCAGAATGTTGTGATATTCCATATGTGTTGAAAATTCCTCGCAATAATCAAACAAACTATATCGAATAAGTTGATTTTTATATTATCCAACATTGATATCTATTAATTACTGGTTAGAAGGTAGTTCCCACTATGAATCGCTACCAGACGAAGAATAATGGACAGTCATCTTGTCCTAATTTCAAACCGTATCGATAATAAAGCAGTAGCAAACTCAAGCCTTTGATTGAGGATTACTCTATATCGCAAATTAACTGAAGGGACAAATATGGATCACTGAATCCTAACTCAATAAGTATATAGTATCTCGAAATCTAAAAATTCTGTACTACATCTCTTATTTATCCCTCATTTCAGTTTGTTGAAGTCTAGAACTAGACCAAAACAATGCTTACTGTTTTTTAAACGACCCACTGTTCGATGTGATGTTTATGTTCAACAATTTATCATAATACTCTTATCAAAATCAATTCACGTAATCAAACTGACAGAAATGAATAGAATTGTGATAACAAGGAAAAAAGTACAATTTTTCTATCCATTTAATATTATGAAAGTTTTAAAGAACATTAAACAAAATTGAAAATACATTCAGAAAGAAAAACATGTTATGCGAAATAACATACTTATCAATTAGTAGTACTAAAATAGTTTGTTCTTTTTTTAAAGGAATATCCAGATGTGCAGACAATTTACCCAAACGTTGACGATACATAAGAATCTGATCAAATTGTAAATTGAATAAAGATATAGAATATGAACGATTGAATTTCTATTCATTGACTCAATAGGGTTATACACACGCCTAGAAATTTGGTATCTTTTTCGAGCTTAATCTTCTAATCATTAGACAATAAATAATCCTAGAAAGTTTTAAGCTAGCATGAAAGAAATTTTCCCACTTTCTTCCCGCTGATGACGTTACTTTGTGTTGAGAAGTTATTTTAAATAACGAAAATCATAAAGTAAAATTTTGTATATCCGATCATTGAAATATATATCACGCAGGTTATCTTAAGATGAATTTTTATTTGAGCGAGTTTTATTCTTCCTTTATGGTACAAAATTTTATGTTAAAAAAGGTAGATAACCTTTTTGGGTGTTATGAAGATAACATTCGTTTCACCTTGATCTTGCCTGGTGTTGCACTGATAACCACGATGCACCAAACAGGCATTTCGTCCTAGTATCGGATTCCTCAATCCTTAATGTCCATCTATACCACCTAAAAATTAAGCCCGTATCCATAAAACCCTTTTATTAGTAATATATAAGTTTACTTACTAGTAGCCAACTTGAAGTGATGATCGGTAGAGTTTAGATGGTTTTGGATTTATTAATTATAGAGCAATTATTTATCTTATGGATGAACTAAAATTAAGGAAATTTACCCAGAAATCCATTACTTGTGAGTGTATATAATTGTTAAGACAGGTGGTTGAACGGATTACTAACTAGTTACAAAACTGCAGCGAAATCAGTTGTCTGATGTTTCTAAAGAGAAACTGTTAGATATGATTCAGATTCTTAAATCATAGATAAAAATTTCGACCGGATAAATATAGTTATGGTTAACAAGTTAAATAACATTTCAAAATCTGTTGCACTAAATGTTCAATAGTAATTCATACAGACCACTGATTCATTTAAGAATACACTAGTCTCATCCTCCCTCAGATTCGTTGTGCCACTTTGTTAATGTAGCCAAATGACATTAGTTAACATTTATGCATTGTAATCGACAACACAGTTCAGTAGACACTTAAATATACAAATTAATCACCAATCTACTAAACGGTAAGAACTATCATCTTTGAGAACAATTGTTTTTTAGTAAATTAATCTTATTTACTAAAATAAAATTTTACCAAAAATATTTGCTAGCTATACAAGGGCACTAACTAGTTGTTTTTCTGAGCAAAACGTCACTACTGTCCTTATGGAATATTATAAGTTTGAGTTGAGATTTCATCAACTAGTCAGATTTTAATAAATTTATTTGGCAAGTCTTCAATAAAATCAAATGTGGATTTTAAAATTTATCTCGATCTCTAACTATAACACAAAATAACATCAGGAAATTCATATCTTTTTTAAAAATCATTCAGTATGAACGGTTCACACTATAATATATTATTAATACTAATAATAACAGTTGTAATAGTGTAGTGAACGAGAACATAAGTGAGCGCAATCGAATGTATTAAAATAGAAATTTACAGAATGACAGTAAAATCTGAAAACCATACAGTAAATACTTCATTTGCAAAATGTCAAGCAATTGTCTCAGACTTCACTGTTCCTTCATCTTCACAGCAATCATCCTTTGTTCTCGTTCTCTTTTCTTTGATCTTCTTAACCTTCTGCCGCCAGACATTTCACTTTCAATTAATGGTACATACTACTTATATCTGTCGATATCAGTAGCACACACCGCAATGATAATAATGATAATCACAACCATTGATGGCACAGTTATATATATATATATATATATATATATATATATATATATATATATATATATATATATAACTGTGCCATCAATGGTTGTGATTATCATTATTATCATTGCGGTGTGTGCTACTGATATCGACAGATATATTATATATATATATATATATATAGCTACTGTCTACTGTTCAGAATCATATCCTTAGGTCATCTGATTAATAAATTCTTCGAATTATTTCAGTGCTCTTTTTCCAAATCTTACAGGTTTATAATATATCATCTTTTGATAACTAAGAGAATCCGTGATAACCTGCTTTTTTGATAATGGGATGATATGGTAGTCAATAAAGGCGTATTCTTAAGAAAATATTTGATTGTTTGGCTTTTCTATGAATTATTAAAGCTAAATTGATAACATCTCATCATTTAAAAACATTTCCAAATTATATTGTGGTAAGACAAGCTTTATTGGCATGCTACTAATGGTGAACTGAGCCACCACATATACAAGACATTGATTAAATAAATCATTTGAACACACTAACAATTTCATAGACCAAACAATCCCTGATTGACAACTAATATCATATCTTTTGCTCGAATGCTAACAATCAATAACCTAGGCAACTCAATACTGACATGTAATCAAAGTTTCGTTGATAGTAGCATGGATAAATGCCAAACAGAATAAAGTACGCTTAAATGTCTTTGGTATCATAGTATATTCTCCTCCGTCAAGTTCACAAAACCACATCATATGAAGGTTAACAAACATGACAACTACATCAATAAGTATTTATCAATGACTTTCTGATATTCTATGTATCGAATCGTCTTGTTGCCACTCTTTGTGCAAGTTAATTTAATTTATAGCTAGCATTCATCACAGGGTGACAATTTCTGACAGATTTTAGCTATATCGATAGTAAGACAAACATTCTTAATGACATTGAATAATCACTCTGTAGAGTGTTAATTAAATGGTTTGAGTATGATGAGGCGTTGAACTCTAACCCAGTAGCCTAAGCGTTAAACACTAACAATGAAACTTTGCAATCATATGCTCCATCCCAGCTCAGGCTGTAGATGTGAATTGCTGAAGAGTCTCATACGAGCATGAAAGAGCTTACCAAAATTCTTTGATCTTCAGGAGTATTCTAATTAATGTCAATTAAAACTAATTAATTAGCTGATCGCTTATACTTTAGTATCACTCTCTAACGCCTCTATTTCATATGGAACTAATCAATAATAATTTAAGTGGATATTTGTCTGTAATCACTCTGATGTTTCCCATGACAATCCCTAAATAAGTATATATGTGATATATGCATAAAATGAGCACATATGGACACATATAACCATGCGTTTACTCGTAGGTTTACCCTGCTACTACTACTACCACTTCCACTACTCAAATAGAATGCTCCTATGAATAATAAAATCACATTATGTGTGGAGAAAAAGCATCAACTTTTTTCATTGTCTTATTCTAATTGTTCGGTTGTATACACACATTGTTTCTGTCGATGAAACATAGTTGATTGCCAAAATGTTTCTACATATACTTATATATTTAAAGTAGTTTGTTACGATTATAATACTGAATCATGCTGATATTGATAATAAAAATGAGTAGATACATGTATTGATTTATGACTGTATGATAGTTAATTTTTTCTCTTATTCAAACGATGTCTTATAGAAAAATCTGATAGGATATTCCAAAATATTACCAAAATTCAGTAATATTCCTAAGTAACATTATAAAAAGATCAACTATAATGCATAATATTATCGTTACGTTCCCGCCGTACCGATATACTATATAGTAATAATATACTAAAGCTCAGTGACGGCGAGAATAGTTCATTGGCAACGTCACTGACTGAGAAATTAAGCGATACGAGTTGAAACCCGAAGAGGAGTACCAGTTCTTTCAGTATTCCAGGTGAAATTTACTGATCACTGCCAACCAGTAGAAAATCTAGGTCATAGGGCTTAAAAGCCAAAAGTTTAACTCTGTTAGGAGCTATGAGTGAACACAGCTGGGTTATCTAAAATTAAGATTAAACAACAGTATGTTTCAGTTGATATCAGTTTACGATAAATAGATTTCTTTAGTCGAACAAAATCTTTACAAACCACCATCTTAATAAACAAAAGTGAAATAATTATTAAGCTTATTTCATAAAAAGTAGCATAAGAAATAGTCAAACAAATATTTGTAATGCTGAATGTCAGAAAAGGGTTAGTTTTAGAACAATTCATTCAACGGTAAAATTTTTTTTACCTGGAGCGGACCAGTTTAAAATACAATAGCACAATGAGTACTATATATATATATATATATATATATATATATATATATATATATATATATATATATAATTAGAAGCATTGACTCTAAACAAATTAGCTTTACCCTTTTAAAAAAACAAATTGATCACTACATATTAGCCACATCAATGATTGTGAATAATTCTGGATGATGACATTGCTCTATCAGTTAACTTAGTATGATATAAAAGTTTCCTATTTGTTTGTTTATACAAACTTTTGTGTTTTTCTTCCTGTACCCTAGGTTCCGGCCACTCTCTTGGAATGCATACATATTGAGTCCAGCTCTATTAATCTATGCACTAACAGAAAATGATGTGAATCGGTAACGACACAATTGAAGTAGGTATGTAGATGAATTAACACTGTAGCCGAAAAGCTAGACTGAATGAGGAGATAAAAGGAATTAGGGATGTTTACGAGGTAAACATTAATCGTTTTAACAGTAGCTGTTGTATACACACTTAGCAAATTAAGACAACTCATAGGCGAACGATATTGGTTTCAATTAGATCTTCATAAGGCTTTACTCTAACGTACAAGAATATATGGAAAATATTAAACCAATCAAGGCAGTTTATAAATTAATGAAAGCACTGAACAAATCACATAATTAAATATTGTAAGTAAGGGGTACAGATTAATGGTGTAATGATAGATGTACTAACAAGTATAAGAATAGTAAAGGCTAGAATAAAGGTGTGCCAACGTAGAAAGTGGGTTAAAACTTTGAAAAAACAGATAGTAAGACAATAGTCGTTAAGAGGTATTAAAATTAAGAAATAAGAGCAAATCCTGATGAAGACCCAATTGAAAACAACATTTTGCTTATATTTGTTGTTTCAATTTCCACAATGAAAATTTTTAATACTAGGTACATTGTACTGTCATAGAAAGCAATAAAAATGTTCATTAAAAGCGGGATCCCATTCGAAATAACCAATGGTAAATATGTACAGGGTTAATGATTGGCCACTGCACAGGGATGTGTGTTAGCATTATCCAACCAAACTGACCTAACAGTGAATATTACAAAAACATGAAACCTGTCCATCAACGTTAGTCATGCGTACCATTTAAATCTAATAATATAGTTTAGCAAGTGAATATGAACAATTCTTATTGATATAAAATTCACCAATAAACTATGGTGTTTACATTTTAACTACAATAATGACATTATATTTTGAGATCGATTAAAGGAATCACTCTGATTTGCTAGTGTGATCAGGTTGACAGATTTTTTTCTAGTAAGGTTCATTAGTTGTGTAGATGAGATTGATAAACTATTTCAAAGTAAATGTTGTTTGTGTATAGAAATCTATCCTAATTCAATTTTTAATAGATCCATTATTAAAACCAGTTTTATGATCGATCTTATACACTAGAGTCGATATATGTCAGCCTCAATATCGATTTAATAACTTTAAATTATGTTTGAAAAGTTTGAATTGCAATAATCACAGTCAGACTATGTTTAAGCTAAAAGATACCAGCATCTAGTGGATGAATATGAGTATTGTGTTAATTATATATATATATATATATATAACGATCTTATTTGCTTAGTAAGTTTTAATTTAAATTGCTGAATTTAATCAAAGACTAACTTTAACTGGATAACTATGGTAAACTAGCAAGCACTGTTTGGTCTTAACATGAGTCAACTCCTCATTGTTGAAGTTTTCAAACCCATTAGAGATTGAATGCAGGATCTTCTGAACTTTCTACATCACAAATACCTTTTTATCATTAGACTGTTACACAGTGATCCATATTGCCGAATTCAGTTGATTTACAACATTGGATAACCATTGTCAATTGACCTCAGTGATAAGCGTCTCATGCCTGATATAGTTAAACCTCAGTGGTTACGAAGTCTCTTTAGATTTTCCACTAATTTCTCTTCACATTACTGAGGTCTAGACAGTTGATTACGATTAATATAGAATATTTAGAAACTAATAAACTGAAACTCAGCAACCTAAGAGAAATACACCAACTACGAGGTTTAAAGATCCTGTGTTCGACCGCTCGTCCATTCATGAATGCGTACTGCTGAAAAACCTTAACCTAAAAAGATACGCCTCTCTAGTATTTCTCCATTCAGAATGGTTGTTTAGCTAAAGCTGGTACGTGATGTGAAACTACAAGCTGAACAATTTTTAATAAACCATTTTTGCTAATACGTAACAATATCTTAAAAGAAATAGTTATGATAATGCTTCGTATTTATCTTTTAAATATAACTTAATAATATAAATTTGTAAATTAGTAAGCCAGAGTGGTTAAATTTATCTCGAGTCATATACAAAACACACTGACGAACGGCTTTTAGAAATTTCATATGTTATCAACTCATCCTGATACGGTTGAATACCTTAGCAACGTGAATCATTCAAAAACTATTGAACAATTGCAACGTCCTGGTTTTCAGACCCTTTAATACTCATCATTCACAACTCTGTACAAGACTTGAACAAGTACATTCCTGTCACTTAACGTCAATGATAACAATACAGTTGCAATGAAATAATATACATCATCGACTTGTTTGATCAATTTTTTACTTGCCAATATAACAAAATGATTCTAATTTAATGTCAACAATCAGTTACTAATTTAAAAGAATAACTTTTAGTTATTTCTGAGGGATGAAGTAAACCTTCTGTTTGATAATACCTCTTTATGTTCTATTGAGGATGAAAAATATGGAATAGAAATCAATTTTGCATTCAACCACATTCAGTTCTCAGTATATCTAAAGTGAAAAAGACTTATTTTACTAGTATAGATTGATTATTTCTTGACATATATGGGAGTACATTGAATATCGATCTAATTTTCTAATAATAAGATTATGGTGAAAAGAAAGAAAGCGCCTAAAATAAATATTTGATCAATAAGTTAATCTATAGAACAATAAACAGATATACTTTACTATGGTAACCGTATTAGAAACTTTACTCTCAATAAAAAGCTCCTGGATAGTTAATTTACACTGATATTCATTGTACCCCTATATATATATATATATATATATATATATATATATATATATATATATATATATATATATATATATATATATATATATATATATATATATATATATATATATATATATATAGTAATGCCCATCAGTCACGCCATTCGTTATAATCTTTCCATTAATGAAATGCGCGTCCTAGAATAAATACAATCAAGGATAACTTTAAATCGTGACAACAAACAAAGCACGGTATTGCATATCTGCTATCAAAAGGCTTTATAATTGCCTTGTAAAGCCCGTCAAATGGTATGTTTGGGACAAATTTCGAAATACAACACACCACTTGGAGGAAACCACATATATTTCAGAGCGACTAATATATACTTCTGCTCAGAGAACGCATTCAAAAATTAAATATCAAGATTATGAACAAACGTTTCAACCTCTTCTATGAGGATTGAATAGACTGTTAAATTTGTTTTCTTATATTAGATTGAGCTGTGATCTTAATATTTAAATTCCTTCGTTTCACCTAATTACCTTGACTCACGTTTATCTATTTTATATTTCATTTTCTATAGAGTCAATCGTCTTTAAGACCACCGTTGAAAAAGTGTTGGAAAATAAAGACCAACTCTGTAAACTTATTTGGGGATTTCATCTCTTCCACAGAATAATAATGTTCGATCACTACGCCTCGTTAACAGTATAAATTTCAGCAGCTCCATTGGCTAAATATCAAGTGACAAGTCAATTATCCTTGTCCTCGAAAACCGGAAATTGATTAAATGGAAACATCTATGATGAATTTGAGGAGAACACAAATACGAATTGCAAGAAAAAAGAATTTAAAAAATCAATAAACTTACTTCGCTTCGGGTTTCAATTCAATTAATGGTTTTACACTACAATCGCAATTCCATAAATTTTTACCTAGTTGAATTTTTAAAAATTGATCATTTTGTATACGTTCAGCTAGTTCTTTCCATGGTATATAAGTTAATAAGTTTTCAGATAAGTTAATGTCTTCTAAATGTGTTAACAATTGTTTAAAATTATTTGGTAATTGTGTTAAGTGTGTTCGAACAAGATATAAACGTGTTAATTTATTTAATATAACAAAATCATCAATGTTATCTAATGCATGATCATTAATGCGCAATGTATTTAATTTCTCACTTAGACCAGCTAAAGATTGAGCATCCAAACGATACGAACCATCGACATTACTCAATGATAAACGTTCTAGACTATTACGACTAAATATATTAAAAAATTTCGGTTCAATTGAATAAATAGTGGATTTTTCGATTTGTAAACGTTTTATTTGTGCACCTTGGTATTTCTCAAATGATTTAATGTCTAGTTTAGTTTTTACACTTTTTATAATCAATTCATATTTACCAGTTAAATTATTTAGAAATGAACTTGATGGAAATTCATTGGTACATATAATTACAGATTGAGCTGGTTCACAACTTCCATGAATTAATTTAATTGGAAGAGAGTATATAGTAAGAAATAATAGGATTGAATGAGTTACTAATGAAGACTTTCCCAAAAATAACGCTGAACTAAATAACATGTGAAATAATTTGTGATTAGTAGTAGTAATAGTAGAAGGTATAAATGATTCCGAATGTTTCCTCGTGGTTATGTGTGCTATTGCCTGATTGATTTTTTGCTATCAAGTTGGTTGTTGATGATAGTATTTAAGCAGTTGGTAAATTATATGGATTAATGGGAAAGAAAATAATGGTATTTCCAAATACGACACAAGTAGCATACAATGGTAACAGAAGTTTCAGTCAAATTTGACCCAATGTAATTTTGATTTGAAAAGATTTTTTTATATATATTTATGAATAAGTATTCAGAGTTGATTTAGTAGCGGTTAACTACTCCGTGTTTTTAATGACATTTATATACATATATATCTCCGTTAATAACAATTAAAATAACAGTAAGTATTAATCAGATTTTAAAACAACAATAATTAAAGTATTTCTCTCTCTTGCTCTGAAAAATGTTGTTCTCCTTGATGGTTTACGTAATTTTTTTAATTACTATGTGCCAGTGTTCGTGCTTATGTGTGCGATGTATGTATGCGTTCGTAAGTGGATAGGTGGGTGACTGATTCTTTGTGTATGCGCGTATATATACAAACTGTAACTCTAGTATTTGTATCCGTTTCTGTTCCGGGGTGATATTGGACTTTGAACAAATTTGTAACAGTATTATACAAAATAATTTATATGCACTTTACTCTTTGTAATACGAAATAAAAAACTAATATTTTGAACGAATACAAACCGGTGTATTATGCGTTGTATTGTTGTGGCGTTTTATGAGGATAGTGCAATGATTCATATTCATCGTTTATTTTTGATGGCAGTAATAGTGACAAATAATGTTCCATTGTATATAGGTGCATACACACAATCACATATATGTACATGCAACCTTGTAAGAAGCCAATAAAAATTTAAGTAAACGCCCACTCAATAAACTAATCACGATAGAGAGTTTAACAATTACTACATAAGAATAATGAGAAGGAATTTGAGTGTACAGACATTGCTAATAAACAGACACATATTCATCACCCAACCAATCCAAATCAAAAACTTATGTACCAATTAAGCATTGGCGATCCACCAATCCACATTAATTCACAAAACATCCAAGATGGTCTTGCTCAAGCTCATGATGAGTTTAAACGATAATGGATTACAACCAGCTGATTAAGTTTCAAGTTTCATTTATGGGATATGCCTGATTTCTCAACCAAAATTTAGGCATTAAGAATAAATTAAGTTATGGGTTCTTGCTCACATGCTACGTGTTATCGAGTATTTTAAATATCATTATTAGATGGTGATTGGAGGTAGTCGACAGGAAACCCTGGACCCGGGTTTTATGCTACTTGGCACTCGTCAGCAAGGTGTACCTGAAATCTTCGAGGGAACTGGTGCTCCCTGGCGGATTCGATCCCGTGTTGCCCAGCTTCACAGTCACAGACGTTACCACTGAGCTATCCAGGCCGCGACCGACCTCCTGTAGGACTGAGATGTAATCACAATTGATTGATCACTGGGTGACCAATGTCATGCGTGTTTAGTCCTTATTATTAGTGCAGATCGAATGCTATCGATCATGTTGCAATGTGGTCGGTCGCGGCCTGGATAGCTCAGTGGTAACGTCTGTGACTGTGAAGCTGGGCAACACGGGATCGAATCCGCCAGGGAGCACCAGTTCCCTCGAAGATTTCAGGTACACCTTGCTGACGAGTGCCAAGTAGCACAAAACCCGGGTCCAGGGTTTCCTGTCGACTACCTCCAATCACCATCTAATCTCACAATTGTGCCCGCAGTGTCGAGTCACCTAGACTGGTGGCCACATTGCAACATGATCGATAGCATTCGATCTGCAGTAATAATAAGGACTAAACACGCATGACATTGGTCACCCAGTGATCAATCAATTGTGAAATATCATTATTTATTAGCTGTGTACAGCATTTTTGCCGTCACATGTCAATATTCGTAATGTTTGCTCTTGTTATAAAGCTTTTATCCCAGTAAATAGTAGTTTGACGTAGTTATTGTTCACTATATAGGTGAATGTTAAATTAACTGTAATATATTTACTTGTCTCAATCTAAATTCAAGTAAGTGAAATGCACTATTAATCAAGTCAGAGATAGACTATTGTCAGATTGAAAAGAGCAAGAACAAACATTCTAGCAGAATAGCATGAATTCATTTTTATTTCGTTGGTTCTCGTCAGCTGCTTAGAACCTGTGATATTTAAAATTATAATTACATAATGGGTTTAAATTACTTACACGAAAAAGTTTGATTGGAAGTTATATTGAAGACATATTCGTATAGTACAGCAAGGTCGTAAATAAATTTAATAGACTGAATATTGTAAATATATACCTTATATAAAAGAACATTGTGACAACAGTTCAAAGGGCTAGAAACAAGTAAACATTGATAGGAATAAAATGAGTAGAGTTCAATTGATAAAAATAAGACTAAAAATTTTTCGGAAGATAGTTGGAATAAAACTCAATGATGTGATAAGTGTAAGAAAGAGTTTAAAGAAAAAGAAAAAAATTAAGATACAGCGAAGGAATATTAGTCACCAAGTCAAGGAAAGATTAATGACCATCTCCTTTTGAACACATAAATCAGGTTTTTGGCGTCTGATAGCTACTGCTTCAGCAAACTTCAGAAGACAGGAGTTTGGCTGCTTACTAATCACCTTGAACGATTGTAGGGTATCGACCTGATGTCCTGTGTCAAGGAGATGTTTGGTGATTGCACTATTTTTTTTAACAAAAATGGGCTCTAAAAAACTTTAAAATTTTATTGACCACCACAAAGTATATTAATGAACGAGGATATCTAATAGTTGTTTGGTAAATCCAGGTTGAAGCAATTAGGCGTTAAACTATTTATTTAACATCATATAACTTTCTAATATACAACGATAAACAATTCTAACCATCATAAGTGTCATCATTTTTTACGGAACTGACATTAACATATAACTTATTTGAGAAAGAAAAGCTATATGAGTATTAATTTATGTAAATAGCTCCATCTACCCGCTTTCTGAACATACAGCAGCTGGATATAACATCACCATAAGTGTCACAATAATTCACATATTCTTCATAAGTAAAATGATGCATGTTTGTTTTGAACATAGTAACTGAACTATGTTATTAGTTAATACGAATTTATGATGTGTCTGTTGTAGCAATTATGAATGAATTCCCGTCAACAGAATTTGTAATCACTGAACAAATTATAGACAGAGATCTAACGCATATGGATGAGCAAGATTTAACTTGTACTTCCCAATGATTTCTATTTCACGTACTGACTTTAAAATACATTACCAAGTCTAACCGCTTGTTTCATTACTGATCTGTTATTTTTCAGAATTACATTGGTTAAGCTGGTAACTTATTCATATGTTTTCTGATATACAACTTATGGCTTCTGTCAATTAATTGAAAAGCTGAAACTTTTCAAATATTCAAGTCTATAACAGTGAACAACTTAACCAATTGCTGGATACAGAAAATTATGTAAAAGAACAATTTACAAGTCGACGATAACTGTGTTTAACATTGAACACTTTCACATTTATTCACCTAATGAATTATTTGGATATAAATATAATGAATATAGGCAATTTACTTTTGTACTGGTCATTTGAATATTTCCACTGATGTTTAGGACTGCAGTTGATCAGTCTTATTGGTATATGTGCATCCTGTTCCGATCGCCTCGATATTGCCTTAAGTCACAAACATTATAAGCAGAGATGGACCAACCAACTAACAATCAATACAAAAATGAACAAGCTTGAATCGATCCGGACTCAGTAGCTAAGTGGATAATGCGATGGGGTTTGAAGCGAAAGGTAATAGGTTTGATTCTCAGGGCGAACATCAACTCTGGGATGCAGGTATATCCAGCTGACGAGTACCAAATCGGACGAAGCGTACTGGGCTCCACTTCTAGCCACCATTCGTCTTAACTATATGCAATCTTTAAATTTTTCTGCAAAAGCATACTACAAGCAAAGAATGTGTAGCGTCTCAAATGACAGATCGTATTCTTTTGCACCATAAATCTTGCTAGTTTTCATCCAGATATGCTGTCATAGTGAAGTAACTTATGTATACGACGCAATGTTTTCACGAAACTGTTGAAATGATGCAGTACTTACAAGTCCTCATAACCAAACGGTTACTTATAAAGCAAACACATAGATATTGCTGTCACAAACAGTTACCCGTTATGATTATTAGTATACCTTCCTATGAAACTACGATGAAGACAAAAATAAAAATTGTGCGCAATCTTATGGGTACATCATTATTACTGATAAAAGAAGAACAAGATTCGATGGAGAAAAATAAGTTTACAAGTTATATATATATACAACTACAAAGGACTTCTTATAGTAAACAGAGATCCTGTCACATCTCCATACTTTTTTATATTCCTAACCATGTTTTTTTCATCGTTAAGCAGACTACACAAAAGTAGGCGTCGGAGAAACCTGAGTCTTACCTAGTTATTCATGATTCTTAGGTAATAATTGTCAACTTTCCTCTCCAATGTCATCGCGAACCACTCACCATACTTATCCATAATCTGTTGTTTGTGCATTTTATGGCTGCGTTAAATCTATACATACTGTTTGCTTTGACTGGGTGACGAAACTATTGTGCTGTTATTGAAGGTATGTGTGTTATCTGTCATCCATCGACTGAAATGTCTAAGAATGTGACTAACTATGCGTTTTATACTTAGTAATTGATTTAGCTTACTTGTAAGAGTTCGTCTTCTCATGTATTTCAGAAGCATATGACGGGAAGGATACCGGCATGTCACAAACGTTCGTCAGTTGCACTCACAAATGCTTGTATCTACCTCATAAGGCCTGCTGCAGTCAACCATCAACATTACTCTTTCCTTACTTGTTAGAATTCACTTAGAGCACTATCAATTTTAGCCCAGCTTCCGTTGAAAAGCCTTGCTTATATCGATTGAGATATCGTTTGAACATGAAGCACTAAAAACAGTACTGAGTAATTATAAACAAAACGAACAGTTAATCACTGCAATAATACTTTAATAACTGCAGGAAGTATTACTAACATTTAAGGTGGAAGCTTAAAACTTATCGGTTATTTGACATTTCACCTTAAATTTTGCGTAAAATAATAACATACACAATGTCCGTGTATCTAAAATTATTAAGTCATTCTTATTTATAATACATCGTTTTCTGAACCTTATCAAATTTTAAACAATAACGGTGTTCATTATAGCAGTCGGTTTCTGAGATCAAGTTGCGAAGCAATAACCAAGCCAATGCGTGAACTACAAAACAGGAAGGTTAGTTAAAGTTATTTGCAATGATTGTGTAATTTTATTGCAGCAACAGACTGCTTAAGCATGTGAACACTTAAGAATTCATGCAACTCAACGGATACCCAATCAAGCCATAGCCATTAAAATACGGGATCGCCACCACATACGAAGCCGCTCAAGGTCTTTGAAACGAAACGGCGGGGGACGTTGAGTGAGCCTAACGTTATCACGTGCCAAGATTTATTATTAAGACATAAAGTTACCGCTGTAACATTCCATATAAGAAAAACAATGATTGATTGCTCTTCCGTTAAGGTGTATAAACTCCTCTGTTAATTTCTGTTAATAACACGGAGCTATGGATAGATAATTGTGAATGGTGATTTGATTTATGATGTAAATAGATTATTCAGTGAATAAATGTGCCTATAACATGGTTCGCTTGCTCTTTTTTTAAATAAATGATCAGCATTATTTCGACAGTCAAGCTTTCATTTTGAATGAGTAGGAGAGAATTCGATAAAAAGAGCCCAGTTCGTTTACCTACTTATCTATCTTTATTGCTGGTTAACCCCCAGTGATGTATCAACATTCTCTAAAGAATCAACTAACACTTGACTTTGTAATGTCAACAATTCAAGTTCCTACACTAGTGAATTATTTTGAGGTGGGTTCCTGACGTTTTACTGTGGATTTATGAACAATGGAGTTTGAATATGCTACCAGTGAAACTTTTTTCACTGGTTACAGTAAATTATCGTCTTGTTATATCATAAATTGACTGAGGTTAGAATGGCCAATAATGGAAGCTAACCTTAAGATTCTACTAGCCAAGTACTCTTCCCTATATCTGAAGGTTTTCGGTTTTGTTTCCTATGAGGTTGTATCTGCACAACACTAAGGAATCCCATACTAGGACGAAACAGATGTTCAGTACGCCATTGCTTCTAATGATGTCTTGCCGGACAAGAACCAGTGAAGAATGCCATCTACAATGAGATACTACCTTATCCTATAAGCCAAAGAAACTATTCAGTGTTAAATTCTCAAAAATCAAATCGTGTAACTGGTAGTGAAACTAATATCTTTAAGTAGTCATTAAACGCAGTCGCCTAACGACTATCTACCCTAAAGTTTTATGTTATTAGACATTGGAGTAGATATAGGGAAAAGTAAGGACTGAGGAACTAAGGATATACTACAAATCAATCCAATTATCCACTGTTGGTATGATTAACCTCGATACAGGTTCAAACCTCTTTATTGGGAATAATACAATACTCGTAATTAATCGCTAAATTCATCGAGTAACATAATCCACTTGCATTGATTCTTTATCCTTGCTTAAATCTTCTGTCGAATGTCTGGTACTTCTGAACACTACGCTAACTATTCTTAACTCCAAATTCATTAACCTTCTTACTGTCTTTTTCTTTGCCAATTAACTAGAAATCAAGAATTATTCAGATTTATTCCACTAGAGAAAAGAATGATTACTTAGCTTATAGCTCTCATGTGTAATTAAAGTTACAAAGCTCTTGGAGAGTACATAAGAGTGTATTAAATTAAAAGGCGAGCTAGTAGGATTTGAAAAGCAAAAAAACTAGTGATGTGGGAAGTTTTAGCTCAAAGTGTTGAATTCATAAAATAAATTAAAAAATATAAGGTTTATTGGTTATTATGAGAATCTAGCACCCTCAATAACATCATCCCTAACTTTGGGTTCTTCGATCACATTTGTTCCTCTAAAACTTTCTCATTTTTAGATCCCCATTGATTTTGATATTATTTTTTATCCTATTTAATTTGTTCCATGTTCATTTCCTTGTGCTGTGCTAATAAGAGGTACATGAAAATGAACTGATGTACATTTCTCCTGAGTGTTACTTTATTAATAGTGAATAGTTAAAAAACAATCAATTCACATTGATAAACAGTTCATCTTGGTATCATCTCATGATAAATATCTTTTTAAAATAACTTGTTAATAATTCACATACCTGACTCTTAGTGTTGTTATTGCCGTGGTAGTGGTGGTGATGATAAAAGTTTGTTGATGTTGACGTCAAGATGTTTTTTTTTCAAAAAAAACGGAAAAAACTGTCTCATCAGTAAATAGTCATTAAAATTTATGATTGTATATTTAAAATGTCATTAAATTGGCACGAGAAAATAAAGAAATGTGCAAAGTAAACAAGTACGTATGATGAAAAACAATAAAATTGTTTTATCTATTTAAACAAATTAGTAATTGGTTATACGATTGTAACATAGTCATAATGTAGTCATAAACATGCAATTGACTATTGACAATTTTATCAAGGTAAATTTTATGACAAAGTAGAATACATTGCATTATGCAAATAAATTATTTAGTTTAACAATATAACTCAACGATTTAAGTGATCAACTTCTAATTAATACATTAACTTAGCAAACTAGTACAAATTCTAATATTGTAGGGTGTTGTGGAAACTGTTGAATTTGAAGTTTTACATCCTGGACTGATTTTAGTTGAATAATAGTTGAAAAACCAGAAAGCATTGGAAAAATCTCATGTTCTAGCTTAGAATTTTTGAGCAGTGTCTATGCACAATATTATAGTATGTACAGAGATTTTTACCACTGTTTCTAGGGTCTTAACCTCTGAAAAAAACTGTGAAATTCACTAACTCATATTGTCATCCTAAGTTTGTTATTCTTTCTTTATTCAAATGTATAAACTGGAAAAATTATACGAAAACGCATTTACATTGTGATGCAAAACAAGGCTTATTTGTAGTTATTTGTTTCCAAAAGCTTTGTCATCTCCATTCGTCTTTACATTCTCGATCGATTACATTTGTGACGTCACGCTCTAACCATGTGATTGATTGGTGTTATCTGTTTGTGTTGATAGAATAAATCTATTCAGGCAAATCTGTTATTTACAGACTGATTTGAATGATATGCTTCCATGAAATCGTATAGTATTTTCCAGAACACATTAATTCAGAAATTTGTTACTTGAGTCAATAGTGATCCGTGAGCGTGTTTTGAATATAAGTGATGAGATATAGTTTTGTGTACGTGAATGATTAGGCGGATAGAATTTCCGATTTATCCGATGTAGAGCTTCTATAACTTGACACAACTTATTATCTAGATGGTTTTTGAAAGGTACCTGATTACTTCTGTACTTATGATGTACTTCAAAAAGAAATGAATCGATTATGTTTATGTTCATAATTGATTCCAAGTGGTTTTTGAGAAATTTTCTAGAAATTTTGGAAACATCTCTCATAGGTGCTAGGATGTTTTGGTTTCCTCTTTCTGAGCATTTTCAATAACATCTATATTGGAGTGCTTACACAAACCCTTAAAAACCGTTAAGTCTTTAAAAAACATCCCCATCACCAATTAATTCTTTGTATCCCCTTTGTAAATTTGAATTCCTGTTTCTGCACGCCAGACCTTGGCACATCAATCGTCATCTAATTTTTCAGTAAATTAAAACATTTTTCCCTTAATTGAATGGTTGTTGTTTTCATGTGCTGAATATTTTGTTTAACTTCTAATCGGCATTGTAAACAGATTAGAAGGAAATAGCTATTCATCTGATTCCTTTCTTCTCAATAGTTCTTTATAAGATTTATCTTTAGGAGAAGCTAGAGATAGGTGAAGTAGTACCAGTTGTCTCATTTTTATTGAAGGAATTCAAGCTGGGAGAAGTTAGTCGTACAATCAAACTGTTTCATAAACACACTGAAATTACAAACCAATCAATTTTGATGAGCTGGTAACCAATGAACACAAATTTATGCTTAAATACACTAAATATTATTTATTCTATTTTGATTCTTACTTTTTAAAAAAAGTAATTATTCAAAATAATTTCAACAAATTATTCATTCGGAAAACTTTTTACCGTAGAAATGAAACGAATTAAACAAGATAATGCTAAGGACCTGCTATTTTATTCATTATAACATTAAAAATAAATCATTCTGATTAGTAAGAATCCTTTGAAATATGAAGCGATTGATTTAGAATAAAAGATAGGATAACCAGTCATTCAATGAACAATATAACCTTGCTACCTATTCTTATTAGTCTTATAGAAGATAATGAATACTTCTTAACCATTTATCTTCAAATATATTAGTTTTTTTTCGAAACTCTTGATTCTCCGTGTCATTTGTTATTATGGTAAACACAACATCGACGTTTGTGGATTCCTAATAACTGTCTACAACAATTTTATAATAACTAAACTGCAACTGAGTTATCGGTTACATTTCAAAAATGATAAATGGAAATCAGTAGAAATGTTAGCCAACAATTTACAACCAACTATCATAGTATAGTACACTGATTTGCCGGTATGATGGTAATAATTAATTAGAACAAACCATCAATAAAAAGTACTTGTCTACATTATCAATTTTCCAATCAAAATTAGTTCCTTGAAATTATCAATTTTGTAAACGTGACGAATATTTAATTCTTTTGTACAATTCAAACTAAATTTTATAAATATTTGGAACAGGAATCAGATTTTTCTAGTCTTCGATTCATGATAATTTCTTATATTTATATTCAAGTTAATGTGGATAGTGTCAGTGAACTGTAGTTTTCTATACATTCATGATATACCACAACTGAACCCACTATGTATTAAGAGTGTTCAATCTGAAATTAATTGACATAAAAGACAAAAACTAGTCAAAAACCAGAAAGAATTCGGAAACAAAAGACTTTTTGAAAAAGAAACCAGCCTTCCAGCCACTCCATACAAAGACAATTCCTTTAGGCCTCATCGTTAAAACTAGACCTTTAAATTATTTGATTGTATCCAATGGCTCACATTTTCCATATTTATTTGGTTCATAGTTTAACCCAACATTCATTCAACATCACTGGTAAAATGTGTTACATCCCTAACACGGTCAACTACACACTACTACATTATAAATCGAATAAACTAAGAATGGTCGTTTATATTTGTAAAGAAAGAACTGAAATATTTATTATGTGGCTAGAACATGTGTGAAGTTACTGATTACTTAGTAACTTCCATCTCATTACCCACCAATGACATCGTGAGATGGTCTCGAAATATAGTGCGTGAACTGGAGTGAAAAATGCAAACCAGAGGATATCCGTCCAGTATTTTGGAGGTTAAGCTCTCTCTGTGAGGCCTGAAGATCTTAGGTTTATTTCCTGTTGTGGTCATGGATATATTTTGCTGCAGACTTTAATACTATGATGAAAACTCTGTTCACCCCCTCCTGGTTTTTATTAGTTGTCTAACTAATATCAGTTTGTGATGTAAGTTATGAAATTCAACAATCTCCACAATCTCCTGAAATTAATACTGTTATATGGTTATCATTTCTCACCAGCTATGAAATAATAATTTCAATGGTGTGTGACTTTTTAAATCATTAGTATTTGAAATTGAAATTATTTGTTTTCGTCTAAACGTAGGTGTTTCGCCATTATTTACATTTACTTATTTACTAAGCTTTGAATAGTGGCTATTAGTAGTAACGTCAAAATTAAAAAGTCATCAAATCTAACTGATGAGTCATGAATAAAACGAAATATACAACATAGATTTCACTAGTAGTCAGTACTTAAGTTGCCCCTATACCTATAAACAAAAGTGTTCAAATTCAAGTTTGAAAACAAATCAAGACTGTATAAGCAATAATCTTCATTCTCTGATCAATTGCAGCTTTAAACATTAATAAGAAGATTCAAATAACCAATACAAACGTAAATTATCAATCAAACCCTTAAAAAGATAGTAAATTTTACACAGTAAGTAACTATCAGTATGGGACTATGGATTTAAAGGTCGATTTGTAATTGGCCAATCAAATCGAAGTCTGTACTTGACCTTATCATTTTTATGAGTCTATGATAATTATTCAACCTTCTTGTGTTTCTTTTCATTATATATATGTCACACTTAGCAAAAATTATGAATGCATTGTTTATTTGAGCCGGTTTTTAATAGGTACTGGATAATATGAACATATGAATGGACCAAACAATGGGATCAGAAAACTTCATAATCTATTTTCTGTAGACTCAGCATATACATTTTTAATGTGCGTTTACGAAATAATTGATTTAAGATATTTTGAGATTATTCTGCCTGTAAGTTTCCATTCATCCCATTCACTATTGTCATATTTCCTATCCATAAATCACAGTAAATTAGCCAGTTTTGCAACATACATATCCTAGTTTTGTACATATTCCGATTTATTATGCATAGTGTATCATAACCCGAGGTACTGAACTAATCTTTCTGGTGTTTTGATCGATAATTTAGGTTGACGGATTGTAATATCACCTTGAATATCAGTTATATTGGAATATGTTTTAACTTCATTGAAGAAGACATAGTGCGAAAGTGAAGAGAAAAAATGTACAATGTTTGAAAACGATTTCCATAATGAATCGACACCAGTTAGAGAATCAACAAAAACTGTCAAACAAGGGAATAACATATTATTTATAGTTCGAGACCATTCAATAGTGTGTATATACAACCGCACACTGAATCACAATCAACGAACATGCAGGTCTATTGGACGGCACGATATCATTTAGTCACTCAATTTAACATCCGATCGTTTCAACTTTCGACTTCATTATTTCTACTTTATGTTAAAACTTTGAGAATTTCAAACGAAGGATAATCACCAATAATTACACATTACACTGTATTGACATATTTTACTATTTTGTATAGTTGTGATGATTACTTGAGTGCGAAGGTTGTTTGCATAAATGACTGATCTACAGCTGATGAGCAATTGAAAAACGGAGAACATTCGACAGCTATCCTATTCTTATTTGAAATTCCTCAGCATAACTTTAGGTATACAGAACTCTTGTTAATTTTAAAATATACAGTTCACTTAGTTCTATCCTGGGTGTTTTTGTATTAAAACTAAAAGTATATTTTTAAAGTAGAAAGCCAGTTTTACAGTTATTTCTTTTTTAAGAAATCTGGTTACTCATTCACCGAAATGCATTTTATCGGCAAATTTTCTGCATACACTGAATTATACAGGATTTATATTTCGTATTTTTCTACCTTAAATTGTGTACAGGTTTGTGCATCTATATTTAGTTATATACAAGTATATATGATATTTAAATATTTAATTGATACATTTCTAGGACACAGCAGTGTGAGGACGTAGAAAAAAATACAAACAAAATAATCAGTGGTAATCTTAGAGTTTAACGAAATTCCCACTCATTATTGAATATTATCATGATGATACTGATTAACTAATTAACAAAATATAGTTGAACAAATTCATATCACTTCAAAATAGCAAGATAAAATGAGAAAAAAAGTAAATAAAAACAAGTTAGACTAGATTTCAGAATGTATATTTTGAAAATCCAAATTGTAAATAATTAAGTTTGTAAATTAATTGAAGTTGCCAGAAACTGTTCGATCATTGAATGTCAATTCAGTGATTGTATCGCTAAAACTGGATTTTACATGGACAGTGCCAGATTAAATCGTAAATTTTCATTTCTAAAAATTTTCAAACTAGACTAAAACAGTACTCCCCGATTTCTTTCATTAATATATTTAGTGATTTATCGATTTTCGATGAACACAATTATACTCAGATAATACAAACTCAAACATCATTTAATTTTACTTATTAGTAAATAGTAATAAAATGAATTTATCTACGTTCGAATGATACTATATTAGTTTTTGAGCGGAAATTTAATTGGGTGATGACTTACAATAAGGATCGTATTACAATTACAGAACTGATTAAAATTCTGATTGAATTTTCAACTGAATGATATCATTGTCATGAATGATCTGAAAGTTTTAGATTCAATGTCATGAGAATACTTCGGTGTGTATTTTTGGTAAGTACAAGCTGAAACAAAATAGGCGATTATTACTCTTTGGTTTTGAGTAAGTTTCTAACTTACATCAGTCAATGATGAAAATTATTTCTCTTCTAGTTATAAAAACCTCCACAAACCCATTCTGTTTATCACTGATTACAATGGATGATGGTTGCATGATATTATAAACTAATGTTAACTATGTAGATCATTGGTTATGAAATCTAACAAGCTTACTGATATGACAGAGGAAATTTGATGCAACAATCGGAATAAATTTGAACTGAGGTTATACCAGTCCATAACAAAAATGAATCCCACTCTCGTAACTCTAATCTTACTGAGCCAGGAGATACCAAAAGACAAAGTCTCGTCTGTGCCTTGGGAAGTTAATATTTAGGAAAAACTCCACTGTCCATGTACAATTTCGAACGATTTAAAATCTCAACGTAAAATTGATTATAAGATTTGTGCTGATCAGTTCAGTAAAGCTACTCCTACCACGTATTAATATGAATAAAAATCTGGGGTTTAAAATTTCAACTTCACTAAATAACGACCGAAAATTTTGATGTTCACTTCAACCGCTTCCTATCGCTTGATCCTACTGATAATACTTTAAAACAGGAACTACCACATTTCAAACAACTCACAGTGAGCACATGAAAGATTGGTGCAATAAAGATTCATTGACTTCCCAAATTACGTCTTCAAACAAGTCCCAAATCACATACAAAACCACACCACCCTTAGACCACTATAAAATCATTCATTTACCAGATTTCACGCACACTTAATAATATAAAAAATAGGGAGTACATGCATTTACTGTAAAAACAAGCAATAACTATGGTTCACTTGAATTAGTACTTGGAATAAAATTGTCGCACTGAATAACGTTCGTATCTCTCAATACGGCAGAAATTCATGATGAACTGATGCAAAGTATCTCGTCATTTATGAAAGTAATAAATTATCTAGAATGTGTTAATAATGACTGGACTTAGAGGTTAAATGAACCGCTTCATGGAAATAATAACAAATTAAACTCTTCGAGAGGAAAGTGTAAAAGATCCAGTTTATGATTTGTTTAGTTGGAATATAGTTTATCATTGTTTGAACAAGCTTTTATTTCTCAATGAAATGTATGCAAACAATAGTAATGTGATGTGATATACATTTGAAATCCATATCCTTGACGAAACCTGGGCCAAATTTAAGTTTCATGCAACTCATTTCCTAAATACAGTATACATTTGAAATATGAGCTACTTTTTTTAGTGTAAGGATAAATGATAATGCTAGATTGGCTAAGTCTATGTAGATGTTTCAAGCTAAAAGTCCCTAACTTACTGATTATGGGTCACGTTTTAATCACTATATCATCCTCATTACTTAAGTCAAATTCTAGAGTGAATCTCTCACCATGTTCAATTTCTAATACTAAACATTCACAACTATAATTTACATTTAATATCTTCAGCATGCTCATCATTTAATATTGGTACAGCTACAAATGTTAATCAAATTTATAATTAGATTTAAGACCAAACACCAATTTCGAAAAAATCATGCTTTTTTTAATACCAGTAAATGAACTGTATAAACTTTTAGCTTCCGTAAA
The DNA here is from genome assembly GCA_946903255.1 of Schistosoma spindalis. NCBI lineage: Eukaryota > Metazoa > Platyhelminthes > Trematoda > Strigeidida > Schistosomatidae > Schistosoma > Schistosoma spindalis. Next base: position 77,988,332 of record OX336416.1, on the reverse strand, counting down.
ATACCTCATATTTGACACTGAAAATAATACTAATAATAAATATATCAACTAGTAGCCCCAGTATATATTGATTTCGCTTCCATGGTACATCGAATATTTAGTTATCTTATCTATCTATATACACTATGTACACTTGAATCGATTCGCGATTAAATACAATGTACGATAAGTAATGACTTGTTCAAAGTAAATTGCCATGCTTCAATTCTACGATCAAGGGAAGAAGTGGTAATCGATAGTTTTTGTTATCTTAATCCTCCTTTTGGATTGTTAATTATTTCACGAATGTTTGATAATATGTGCACTAAGGTGGGTACATCATTACCATGGGCTTAAAACTGATAAACAAACATTAAAAGTAGACAATCTTATACAATTTAAACTAGCAAATGATAATACCGAAGAACGTAGTTTCAGACGATTTGGTCTAATCACAATGATTCTCAGAACAATTTTAAGCTACTTATAGATATAGTAAGTAACTTAATCCTATTTTTCAATATAAGTGTATATCATCAGACATTTATTTTAGTGAATATGGATAATTCATTCTACCACATAATTGGAATGCTCTCTCAGTTTCATCATCAAATGTGATGTTTTCCATTCGGATGGTTCTGCACTTCGCTGACCAGGATTACTGTGTGCATTCAGCCTGTTGTTGAAGTTAAACTCAATTATAGACTCACTTGATATTGATTTACTTGAATCTTCCCATTGATGTTTAGGACTGCAATTGATCAGTCTCTTATTGGCATATATGCATACTGTGAGTATTGCCTCGATATTGCCTTAATTTACAAGCATTATAAGCAAAGATGGATAGTGGCTAGCAGTGGAATCCAGGACGCGCGTTTCGTCCTATTTGGGAATCGTCAGCTGGATGTGCCTGCATCTCAGAGTTGATGTTCACTCTGCGACTCGAACCCAGTACTGTCCGCTTCAAACGCCATTGCGTTATCCACTTAGCTACTGAGTCCTGATAGCCACTTGCTTGTGCAATGGGGTGATCAATTGCAGTCCTAAACATCAATGGGAAGATTCAAGTAAAACAATATCAAGTGAATTAAACTTCACCCGATTGCACAAGCAAGTGGCTATCAGGACTCAGTAGCTAAGTGGATAACGCGATGACGTTTGAAGCGGACGGTACCGGGTTCGAGTCGCAGAGTGAACATCAACTCTGAGATGCAGGTACATCCAGCTGACGATTCCCAAATAGGATGAAACGCGCGTCCTGGATTCCACTGCTAGCCACTATCCATCAATTATAGACTTCTAAAACTGTCCAGAAATATTCTAAAACGACCAGAATGAATACGAATTTAGTAAAGTAGTATCTGACTTTTGTTATTGTCTTTTAATTTCAGACTCGTCCTGCAGTTAGACACCTTCATTTAGACTAATTTCAAATAAATTAACAAGTGCAAAGAAATGAAGTTTTTCGTCATTGTTTGAAGCTATTAATTAAGTAATACCAAATAGGCAAGAAAAAGAGAAAAATAAATATGAATCTTGAATAGATATTATTTATTTTTAGTTAGTTGTTACATTCCTAATGCTTAACTACCAAAACAATTAGATCATTTTAGTTATATATAGTGCCTAATAATAATCTATCTCTTTTTACTCAATAAGTGTTTTCATATATTTTATGGTCCGTTAATTACAAACCAATCTGTTGCTCAGCCCTTCTGTAGAAAACTCCACAGTTTAGTATTTATTAAGACCTATTAATTGTGATGGCTTGTTGTTTCATGTTACACTTATACAAACCCTTGCTCCTCGAGTTTTAATAGTTATAGTGTGGTGCGCGCTACTTATATTGATAGAAGTAGTATATGACGCGAGTTTTAAACGTAATGTCTGGCAGCAGAAGATGTGGGAAGATCGAGAAAGGAAGAGCGGGACCACAATGGAATTTTTATGGAAACTCATGAACAATGAAATATTAGACAATCAATTGATGTTTGTAGTAGGAACAGTCCAGTTTGATATGATGGATTGATATTTGGCAAATTAACGATTCACTATATGGATGTTAGATTTTATTAACAAGTGCTGTAATTCGTTGTTAGTTACACTTGATTGTTCCCACCTGTGTTCTGTCCATTACAATAGTAGTAAGGAAACATGACTATTCCCCCACTTTTCGTTACTCTGATAAATAGTAAACAATAATCTATTCCTATTCACTTTACATTTACAATATGACGTTGTGATAATTTCATTTGAGTAAATGTCGTTATTTTGAATATAAAGCGAATGAATCCATTTGAATAATAATACAATGCAGGATTTTATTCTAAAATTCACAAATGAAAAAAGTTCAAAATGTGACAATAAGCAAAAATGGAAGATGGCTAGCAGTAGAATACAGGACGCGCCTTTTGTCCAATTTGGGACTTGTCAGCTGGATTTACCTGCATCCCAGAGTTGACGTTCACTCCGGGACTCAAAGCCTGTACCGTTCACTTCAAACGCCATCATGTTATCCACTTTGCTACTTATAAACAATTGTCTACACAAGATAATTAATGTCCGTTGTTCGGACAGCCTACGATGGGAGAGGATAAATCAGCTTCGAGTTGAAGAGGAAATTAGAAAAAGATGTTGCAGTTAGATGAAACAAACATTACAGAAATCACCAAACTGCATCATGAGGCAAGCGCTAACTTAGAATCCCAATATGACACGGAAAATTGGAAGGCCGAGGAACACACTACGTCGGAAATTGGAAGCAGGCGTGAAAAGGACTAATAGCAACTGGAAAGAACTGGAAAGGATTTCCCAGGACAGAGTTGGATGGAGGATCCTGGTTAGGGACTAGTGAACCACTACTAGGGTTAACAGGAGTAAGTAAATGATTAAGTAGGTACTTAGTCCAGATAACCACTAGCTTGTGCAATGGGTCAAAGTTTAAATTCATTTTGTACCGGTTGTCTGTGTTTTCTCATTGATGTTTAACACTGAGACTGATCAGTCTTTTATTGGTATATGTGCATCCTGTGAGGATTGCTTCGATTTTGTCTTACATTACAAGCATTATAAGCAGAGATGGATGGTGGCTATCAGTGGAATCGACGCAATCCATAAAGAAGGCACATATGCCAATAAAAGATTGATCAATCGCAGTCCTAAACATCAATGGGAAAATTCAAATAAACAATACAAAATGAGTTCAAAAGGTGATTTTAAAATAGCTATTTCTAAAATAATTAATTTTTTCAATGTGTACACCTATGTCTAGAAGTAATTGTTTTAGGCGAAGTTATCAGTTGTTTTTGCAAATTCAAAAGAATACGATTCATGACCTGAATACTTTTATCCAATCAGTCCTATTGTTTAACTTTAATAGATTTCGAATCTTGACCTGTTCATCTTTCCTAATTTCACTTGACAGAGTATTCAAACTATTGTTAATTTTGACACTATTTACTCGAGGTTTAAGGTTACCAGTAACTATGGCAATAACATATGATGACTTTACTTCTTTACTTTAATTCGTCCTTCTAGCTTGTTAACATTTTAAAAATTATAGATCGGTGTGAGTTTCTATGCTAACTAGGAAGTTAGTATTTTGTTATGGTCAACATATCAGACATCAAAACATATTTATGTGAAAAATCAAGAATAATTTTATCACTACAGAATAAATGAAAAGAAAACAAGTCCATTCATAACTATGCAGAAAATTTCAAGATTCCACGCTAACTTTTCAAATATTTCATTAGATATAGTTATAAAGAATATTGAGTTCAGTGTTGTTTAAATTAATTTAAATTCTTGTCAATACAAATATGTATGGCATCTGTCAAACACAAGCAAAAAGTACTTTATAAGTAAAATATTCAAGTAAAATCTTCATACCATGTATATATAAACAATAAGAAAGAGGAAAAAGTAGCCAGCTAAAAGCACTTAGTGATTGAATAGACTTTCTACATGAATTGGTGTAAGTTCACTGTGTTTTCCCAGATCATGGGAACTAATTACTACTATATTTTAGTCAATAATGAAGGACATCTTTGTCAATAACATTTAAATGATTATACAATTTTAATAGTTGAATTCATGAGTCGATGTAGGCTGGACCACCATTGAAAAACTGGAACCACTGGACGGTTGATTCGTCCTAGTATGGGACCCCTCAGCAGTGAGCACCCACGACCCCAGGACTTTCGGTCTCGCGCTCGGACGCTTGGCCTGTAGACCACTGAGCCGACATCCGACAGTGTTATTGTCCAACTTCAATCGACTATGCTAAGCTATTCCTATGCACCCCAACCTGAATAACTAGAAAAAGAAGACCAGAGTCAGCAAAGAAAATATGTAATTCCGCAAGCAGCCTAGAGGAATGAATAATAATCACTCGACTCGTAAGTAAAATACACAGTGCAGAAATGTCCTTTAAAAGTGTCACAAAATAGCGTACTACAGGAGGAAACGAACCAATGATGTTTAGATCCTTCCAGGTGGGAATCACAAGCTGAAGGTAATAATGAGCTCCTCTAATTTCACAATAGGCAATTTAAATTTCCATAATTAAATTACAAAAATGAGACGTTTGCCAAGTGATTTCTGGTGATCTAGAATACCCAACAGCAAGTCCTAGACTTTTGGCTCGAATTTCATTCAACCATATGGATAAATAGCATTTTGGCGTCATAGCTCATGTATTTCGTGAAGAAAACCCTAACTCTAGTTCCTAACCCCAAACTCTCAATTATAATCCTAATCTATAACCCTTTTTGACTCTAGTAGGTAGGTGACTTTTCTCAAGGTCAGTTTAGAGTCACTCAAAGGTCATCCATAACTTCAAGTCTCATCAGTTATTTTTGCCTCGGCCAGTATTATGTAATTCATATTGTCCCTATCCATAGATAATAATACAGTATTGGTTGAATTATTAAAGGTGGCATTATATATCTCCGTATGGCCTCCAAATGTGTTACGTCTAAATTTGAACTTGTCATTTAATTTCTTTCTAATGAATAATTATCGAACATAAATGAACTGAAGCAATCAGTAATCACCAGTATTTAAGCTACTATTGGACAATAGCAAATCAACTAATAAATTCAAACTTTCTTCCAATCAGTTTCAGGTTTAAATTTATTGTCTGATTGGATGATTTTAAACATATCGATCTGAAAAAGGAAATAGTTTTCCCGATTGAATTTGCGAAATTTTAGTCACAGCCAAAAATAGACAATTCTTACTGATTATTCGTTAAAGAAATGAAGAGGATACTTTACACCTTGATATGTTTTATTTGTGGTTTTACCTTGTTTCTACGCTTAATATTTCACCAATGGTTATCATTTTCTGTTGTCAATAACCCAATGTCCCACCCTAGAATTGATTCGGAACTTGTATTATTCATTACAAATGAATTATCTCGACTATTAAATCCAGACATTCCAACAGTGGAAGATGTCGGTGATACTGTAGAGAGAGCTTGGTTTAAACATGAAAAAGAATTTTGTCAAAAAGGTATGTTTTGTTTTTAGTAATTTAATGCTCTGATCACAAGATTATCTTTCAGTTGTGTGATTAGTAGAGATTACGTGAAATTAGTGATGGACTGAAAACAGTAGGAAAATGTTCAAGAGCTTTATCTTCAAACGTAACTAGTATCCATAAGTCACCCCACCGAACAATAATCCGATACTCACTAGTTAATAACCTCAAGATAAATTTACTGAATCACTAAAGAGTTTTAGTGACAGATCGAGTTTACCAATGTCAGGCATGAAACAGTCACCCAGTATCAATATCAGTCTTCAACCACACCATATCTGTAATCGACTAAAATTGAAAATGTGAACAGTTTTATCCCTGTTCTATCTCTCGACGATATCGTTCGCGTTTATGAGGCTTGAATGTTTTATGTTCTTATGAGATCTTAGAGGTGGATCAGGAAGGGTTCCAATCCAAGACGGAAACCATTATTTTATACTCTCATTTCCCAGTTTCCCAACCAATATCAAGTTTGTAATGAAAGCTATCTTTATATCTAGTAAAACTTGAACAAATCACATTATAAAGTGAAAAGGACGTTTAAATATTTTTCGATCAGTTTTGTTTCCAACTAGAGGAAACTTGCCATTAATTCAGTATATCAAGCTATTGACCAACCAAACTATTACACAATAAATGTAGCTTATTAATTAATAATCTTATTAATAAATAGTCTTTTTATGATTTTTTGTTGATTACTAGTTTTGAATGGTACTCATCATTTGTTCAATAGTGAAGGATGTCTAAATAGTTGTCACATTTCAAATCAACCATTTACTCGACGTAATGTCATTATTATACCATATCGAAATCGTGCAGAACACTTGATGAGATTAATTCCACGTCTGGTTGAATTACTGACAAAACAGAATTTATGTTATTTGTTAATTGTTTCTGAACAGGTATGTTTCTGGATAAGTAATTATCATTATTACTATAAATAATACTAATAATCTTATTACTTATTAAGCCATGTCAGTATGATTTGATATCCCTGTTTCAGTAACAACCAGTAACCGTAGGATTTCATAAACATTCATACAAGAGTATCGTTAAAACGAACCAAAGTTATTTAGTACCATATAATTTTATTTTAAAATCGAAATTGTCCTTTATGAGAACATTATCTTTTGAATTCAGACTTGATGATTGTACGCAAACCTTTGTTATCATATTTGTTCACGGTATTGTGCCGATAACTGTTTTCGAATATTAAAGTAAACATTTATGTAGATATATCAGTAATAAGTTATTTTTTATAAGGAACTACTTGAAGTTAAATAACCACTAGAAACCACGAGTACTGGGCAGCTCTCTTGTTTGAAACCAACACTCTAGTTATGAGCAATAATAACCACACAGGTGTTTGAAACCAAGATTCTCTGTCTTTGTGTAAGGGAACAGGACAGAAAAAAAATCAAATGAGTATCCTAATATTTTATTCATACTAATAATCTTATAGTATTCAGATATATGTAGAACTGAGAGTTAATTAACTCCTAGTTTCTAATGAGTTTTGTGGAGTCGAATATTCGTTTTCCTTTGAGTTTGCTTTATCAAGAGTTTATCTCAAAGCTAAGAATGAATCCAATTCACATTATCCCACATACACTTTATTATATTTTAAATTATAAAATTCTCTTAACTTGTTTATTTCTACATTGTATTCTCTAATACAAATTTTGAGGTTTGCATTTACCACTGGTTGTCTGTCGTATCTAAACCTATTCAAACCATTCGTTTCCACTATCTTCTGAAAATGATTATTCCTCTTCACAGATTGATCAACAGCCATTTAATAAGGGAATAGTAATGAATACTGCATTTGTGGAAGCATTGAATTGGTTGCCGTTTCATTGTGCAATATTTCATGATGTTGATCTCATGCCAATGAACAATGAAGTTGATTATACCTGCTCAATCTATCCTAAACATATAAGTGTAAGCGTGGATAAGTTTCAAAACAGGTACCTATTATTGTTATTGTTATTTCCACTATTATTATTATTATTATTAGTTGATGCATATCACTCGACCTCACGATTTGTCCTCTAACTGACTGAACGGGCTGTGGCAACTTGAACCGATATACACATGCCAGGTTCTAGTTTACGTATGGCTGAGTGAATTGATTGTTTAATAAAAATTTTGTCAGAATCAATGATAATTATTCACTACAAAGACAGGTTGAGATAGAAAAGAGCTTTTATACCCTACAGAATGAATCATTATTACACATGCTTTTTCATTCAACATTTTTCAAGTTGTCAGTTGATACCAATCAACTTTCCGTACTGTATATCAACTATAAAACAAGAAAAATGATTGAATAGAAAAAACCTTTACAACATTCAATTAGTTCATTATTTATGGCGAATATAGTTATACCTGTCTTCACCCACTAACAGATCTCAGCTTACATTGCTTAGAAATATCCCATGGAAATATACAGGCGTAATTTGATGATTTACACAAATATTGGTGGTTAACTGGCTCACAATCGGTTGATCTTATAAATGACACCATCTTTTCAGGATTTACCGAATGTCCTATTGAAGCTTATCATGGGTGAATATACAATTATAAATTAATTATATGATTTATAAAGATTTGTTCAATTTTGAAGTAATTTAGAACTATATACTGATATTCAAACACCTACGACTACATATGAATGCAGATTGCTGTGAAGTTTTAAACTGGAACATAATATATGTTTAATAATCTCTAGTTCTCAAAAGTCTTTCAGCAAAACGATTTAGGATAAAATCTATCTTTTAAGTTGAAAACTCACGTACAATCAGCTTAACTGAAGACATTACTTAATTCGAATGTCTCGGTAATACAAATTAACTAATATACTGCATCTATGATTGCAATGTTTTAAATAACTCAAAAATTAATGTGTATTTTCTCGGCTAAGTCCTCATTTTGTTTTGTTTTATATTTTTTTGAAAAAGGCTCCCTTACATTGAATTAATTGGTGGTGTTTTATCCATTCCACTTAAAGTCTTTCTTCGTGTCAATGGGTATTCTAATTTATTTTGGGGTTGGGGTGCAGAAGACGATGATATGTACGAGAGGTGAGTGTTTTTTATTCAGATCAATAATTAATTATGTTTAGTCATTGTGTGTGTTTGTACGTAAGAATGAGTTTTTTACAAATTAAATACAATTGCGATTGGTTACATTAATAAAAACACCGATGAGTGATGTATACAAGTCTGATTGTATAAGTAGTTAAACCTCTTAACTTTACAAATGATGATGCGGATCATCTTATTGTTACGATTTATATATAACTCAAGCTAACATAGATTCAAGGATAGCTATCAGATTTAATGAAGTACCAGCAATAAGACATTTAATTCAATTATGATAAAATCAACTAGGAGCTGGAGACTTACATGAGATTGTCCAAATTTCATAGGTCTACATGTGATTCAATAGTGGTCTAACATTGATCGATTCATGATCTCAATCAAAAAATCAACAATATCCACAACCTTATACTGATAAAAAGAAAAGAAACGTATTCATAATGATGAATGATATATTGTCAAGAACATTGTTTTAAATGAAAAAACCTTATTGATACTGTTATGAGTTACTTGAAATAATACATCAACCGGACAAATGTATATGCAAATGCATCGTAATTCGACTGTTATACTTAAATTCATGAAGAATCAATCATTTCCTTAAGAAATGGATTACAACTTAATGGTAAATTTTAAATTTCTAATTTTCTGTTTTATTTTCATGGTATACTGCTTTTATTAAAAGATTTTTTTCACAGGCTTATGATAAATGAAATTCCTGTTATACGTCCTGATCCAAATGTAGCACAATTCACAATGCTCAAACATAAACCAAGTCTTGCATTTCATTCAGCCTTAAGGTATGTTTTAAATATTAGCATGAAATTAAGTATTTTTGTTAATGAACGAACGCAAAGCATAAACCACTCTATTCATGAACAAACTAATACCGTGTTCATCTTATAAGTTCAATTACTTTACCGATCTACAATGAATCAACCACATGATCCACTCTTAAGTCCAACTTCCAACGAATGGTTAATCCAATTAAAATGCGTAAACAGAACCATTCTATTAGGAAGCTATATTGTTCATCAATAATAACTTTATATATCGATATTCGATAGTACCAGTGTGAATTTGGGTCTTTTAGCACATCAAATGATTTTTCCTTCTACCGTAATTTTACGCTATTATTTCTATGACAGAAAATTTTACATTATAGCTGATGTCATTTCGTGATAAAAAAAAAACTCTGGATCCTTAATTCTAGCCCAAAGTGTCCAACCGTAACTAAAACCCATATAGAAACTTGTAAAATCTTGTTTCAGTCTTTGAAAGGGTTCGAGGATATGGACAAGATATATCCATTATGATGAGTTGATATCGCTATTTTTAATTTATGAGCAGAATAACCTGTAGAAGATAATAATAGACTTGATAGTTATGCACTATCCGTTTACATTCTGCAATATTGTTTTCTTACTCAAAAACTATCCATCTATAAAGTCTGCCCTCCGATTGTTTGGAAATTATCTGTAAAGTTGTCGCGGTCATTTTAAACTGGTCTCTACGCAATATTGTCACCGATTTTAGACACACCATAAATTTGGCTCATGAGAGTGAGAATTTAAATTCTAGAGTAAAAAAATTCAAGATTTTAATGGTATACCTTGCAATATATTGCGTGTATATGTCAAAAATTATTTGCATTTCGGTAAATTACTAGAAAGCATTTTCATGTAATTCTTCAAAATATTTACTTTCTATTTCATCTCAGAACTCAAATATTATCCTTCACAAAAGTCAGATATCGTCTTGATGGAATCAATAGTTTAAATTACACGCTTGTTAAATCACAAATAAAATTATATAATCAATTCCACAGTTTATTAAATAACCATAAAGTAACTAAAACAATACATTTTTCACATGAAAACAACACTTTCAGATCAAATTCAAAATTAAATTATCCAATTTTGCATTTAAAAATCGATGTTGGTAAGCCTCCAGTTGAGTTTATTAAGGAAGACAATTCTACATAAAAAAACCTAACTCAGTACATAAAGAAAAAAACTACTTTTGTAACTCGGATTTCCGTTTGGTTACAAACACAATTATCCAATTGAGTAATTAAGAGCAAATAATGAACCACAGTAAGACACTGAAAAATAACAGATTATGAATGCAAACCGTACGAACTACAGGACCAGTCATTTCTATACTAATCCTAAGTACATAAGTGTTGATCCTTTGTCAATCAATAGGATTACAATGAGCTGATAACCAACGAGGCCAACCAATTGTAATTTAGTCATTTCGACAACATAATGAAGAGTCAATTACTTTTCGGGAGGACGATTGTAAAAAGCCTCCAAACTCATTGGATTTATTCTGCGGTGGCGAAATGTTATTCATTATTATTGATTATGATGATGATGGCAATGATGACTAGCCTCATGGAACGAATCACTAGATTATTAAAAATAAACATTACTGGTTAATATGTATAATTCATAGAACTTGTTCCTTAGTCAAACTTAAACTAAGAGTAGCTACATTTATTGTCGTTCTCGCTTTCATTAAAATAAGAAAAAACCAAAGAATATGAGTGCACAATATTTAGTGTAATGAAGGATAAGTGTATTTAATGCATGATTTCATGTTATCTTTTTCTTTTTGTCCCAACATTTTATGCAACGTAATGAACATGAATATCAAAGTACTCTTTACTTAATAAATTGTGATTTCTTCTCAACATTAAAGTAATTATTAATTTTCAAGACATTTGGTTGCTTTTCATTTAGTTTAATTTGTTCTTAAACGTTGATTAGTAGAATCAGGTTACATGAAACTGTGAAATGAAGTCATATATATATATATATATATATATATATATATATATATATATATATATATATATATATATATATATATATATATAATTTTAAATTGCACCTTGCAATACCTTTGTGACTACCTACCTCATAAAACAAGCGATATATTTGTACCACTGATGTTTCATAAATTGATTATATTTGATAAATGTGAACCATTATCATACACCAAACTAGTGAATAAATTGTCCTGGTTTTATGATATGTCAATTATTATTTCTGTGTGCCCATACAAACCGAGAGACGCATAAAAGGTGCTTGATAGTCACTCCCAAGCCCTTGGTACTCAATCATATCATCTGATGTAGTGTCAGAGAAGTGGCATTATTACCCATCGATAAGGTTTGATGAGAACCAAAGTACTTTGTTATTATATTTGATACTGGTAGCAAAAATGCTATAACTCGGACATATACGTCAACCCTCATGAAGAACTAAATACATAGAAGAAAACATCTCTAACACAATCCTAGTTATTACGGATACTGAAGATAGTAATCAACAAAATACTCGAAATTTTGCTGACATACGATCAAAATCACTTATAGATTATTTGCATTGTGACAGTTATTGCTCGCAGTTTGACAATTTACGTTAAAAACCATGAGGGTACTAAATCTTAGTAGGTCACTTTCATTTTAATGGGAATAAAATGTCAAGTTATATTCAAGTTGCGACACTTAGCAGAAGTAAATAATCAAAAAAATGTTAGGATAAAGAACATGTAAAGTGAGTAGCTATTCTTTCGTGAGTTTATGTGTTTATGTTGGACAATTATTTCATGGTATCTTTATAAAGTCCCAATCTTTTAATTAGTTAACTGTTACTATGTGATTACCGTTCACATAAATTAAAGTTTTTAATCAGATATTCTGATGTTTTGACTGGGAATTGGCGTGGCCTGTCAAACAAGTACGCTAACGTATGTGGTGGATTCAACGTCAATGTTATCGAAAAAAACAAAAATAAGATAACGTATGTTTATGTTATTTGTGACAGATTCACTCTCTAAACTGTTCTTCATATTGGAGTTTTGTGACTGACTTGTGAATCACTTGATCAGTTCCTTAACATCTGAGCTATTACTGATTATCAACCCTATATGGATAACAGTCTGCCGCCATAGATTACAGTAAATAGTTTGGTGACAGGCCAATCCCTTCATCATATCATTTACATATGATTGATACAAGCCGTAATTGTGTAATGTGATCAAATGTTAACAATACCTCTTGTCGTGTCGACAGTTAGGTGTAGTACTAGATAACTGAAATGAAGCTAATAATAGTCATTAAGAGTCTGAACAATTTATTTATCGTTACACTGTTAACGGGATTTTAGGGAGCAGATGAAGTTGATTTTAATGTCAATTCTGTGTAGCATGTTCGAGTAGATTACACTAATAACCAAGTGTATTAAGTCAAAATATTTCGAAAAATAATCTGAAATCTGAAAAATCAAAATAGCATTATTCGTAACTAAAAAAATGACCAAAATCATTTAGGAATTTTAGAATTTTGCTACGCTAATAATCAACAAACAAACAACCACTCTACTAACAAAAGCTAGGAAGTTAACAAAGGACAGCAATTGAATTACTGCGAAAATCAACAAAATACTGGAATAACAACAACTGCTTAAAATACATAACTAAAACAAATACTTGAGGCTACACATCAAAATTTATCGTCCTTTTGATGTTGAACTCCATTGCTTTGTTTTGCAAATATACAACCCCATCTTCTTAATTACACTAAGAAATCATTCTGCATAAATGATTGTGTTCGTGATACTTACCGTCCAATATTGATCTTATTTGTAACAATAACGCTTATTTTACAGTGACTAACGGTTTATTCCTTATACCATGAAGGTAGAAATAGAATAAAGGAGAGTTTTAATACACTTTTTACTTGTTTATTTAAAATAGTTTTTCTACGTAATAGAATACAATAGGTTCATTAATTATATTCAGTTAGGAGTCGAGTTTTGAATCCCAACCTCCATAGTACAAAGGCAACAAACACTAGTATAGAATGTTTGGACCGAATAAAAAACAAGCATAAAATTCGTCTTACTTACGAGCAATAATCTCAAATACTAATCAGTCGACGTTATATGTAGATTTATGTCGCTATACAGTAAAAGGTATATTTAAATATAGGATACAGCCTCAATATAACTTTCTACTAAAACACGTTTTATGTTAAGTAGTTAAGGGGTGCATAAAGTGGTTCTCATCTCATAAACTTTGTGTAAAGGATTTTTAGGACAGTACAGAGTTATAAATGTTCAAATCTATGATGAAGCTTTAAACCACTGACAGCTATACTTACTTGTTACTTACTGACAGTTACACATAACTCAATATATTTTCAAGCTACTTACTTCGGTGGTAACACGTCTAAATTTGACCAACTAAAGTATTAGACAATCATTTGATGATTGATTAGTCAAATTTGACCTATGTTCAGCAGTTATCCACCGAAGACAATGGAAAATGTCTACGCAATATTGTGGATTGATTGAGGTTAGACATTAACACCGTTAAATGTCGGTTCAGTAGTTCAAAGGTTAAGCATTCATGTGGGAAAGCAAAGGACCCGAGTTTGATTTCCGGATGAGGGATCATGAATGCACACTGCTAAAAATACCATACTAGGACGAAACGACCGCCCAGAGCTTTCAAGATTTTAATAGTGATTTAACTTACATCGATTCATGATTCCAATGAAACTAAATACAAATTAAGTATTGATTTTATTTCAGAAATTAGTGATGAAAATAAGCAAAAGAATATAGTAAAATATCCAAGAAGAAGTTAATTCATTACATGAAATAACAAATTTTGTGAAGGAATACACGTAGTAAGTAGAATAATTGTTTTGAAGTGCTAAGAAGGTCTAGTTTGAAATATCTTTGAACAAATGGTAGTGATGAAGTTGGCAATCAGTTAAATTATTAGAAATTGGAACTACGAACAGATGTAAATGCAATCCTACATAAAGACAGAATCATCTGCTGGCCTCCTAGTAAAAACAATGGGAAGAGACAAGAGATTATCAAAATCCTTTACTGAACAGCAGTTGTAGTCATTGTACTCACTGATGCATCTACATAAGATCGACTATTCTCTTGATTCAATTCATTGCTTGTTGAATTTAGCCAAATTCTCGGTATCCAAAATGCTTCTGTTTCAATACGGTAAGCCATTTCAGATAATTGTTCTAATGCCACTGGTAAATCATCATTAATTAAAACAAAATCCCATAAATGGCCATGCGTTACTTCGAGACGAGATGCTGTTTGAATCATTTCATGAAAGTGTGTTTCCTGTGTAAATAATAAACAAAAAAGTCGATCTTAACTCAAGTAATCTATTCATAAAACTAAAGTGTTTTGCTACATCACTACATCGTTCCATACAACAATCAACCAACGATTTGACTGACATTTTTAAAGAAACTCCCGATTCAAATCGAAATATATTACAGAAGGAACGAATTGAGCGAAGAAATTTCTTTTCAATTAGTTTTTCATCATGGCTCTACACTAATATATATATGATTTACAATAATGATATAATACTCATTGAGTGGATAAGTTACGTAATAATTACATAATGACATTTAAATTAACATCTAGTATTTTGGGAGGCAGATGATTAATATTCAAATGTCATTATGTAATTATTACGTAACTTATCCACTCAATGAGTATTATATCATTATTGTAAATCATATATATATTAGTGTAGAGCCATGATGAAAAACTAATTGAAAAGAAATTTCTTCGCTCAATTCGTTCCTTCTGTATTTATCAAATGTCCAAATGGGAATTTTCACGAAATATATTAGTTACCATTATCATGTTATCCAGACAATAATCCTGACTGACTCCCATCAGTCAAGTTCCAGTTTGACCTCCACGTTGAGTGATTCTACTTCATGGTGTATTTCAATAGATGTTAGGTATTTAGAGATAACTAACAAGTAACCCTTGGTTTAAATTTCGTGATAATTGATATTCATCAGAAGTGCTCGTCTGTAATCTTTGAGAAAATAAACATTCCCAGTTAGATATGAAGTATTATCACCCAATGTCGAATTTGAGGGCGTTACCATTGAATTCGTTCACAAATAAAAATTATACATGGCAATAATTACAGCCGACTGAATAATTTTGTGTGTAAATTTCAGTTTAGAAAAAGTTCAGTATCTTAATTAGTATAATGTTATCATCTCTAGCTGTATCATGGGGTTTGAAATTCACGAACATATCAGTTTCTGTAAGATCATAACTGTTATATCCTAGCGAAGATTAAATTACGAGTAACTTCTGTGAACTGTTAATGGGCTAAGATTATGTATATATAGTCATTGTTATCGTATATCTACTCAGTAACTAGATTGCGTAATTCTATATTATTCTTATTATAAGCTTCATTTCGACCTATAGATTATTATTATGCGATTTACTTTTTTTAAGTTATGTTCAGCCTATTGATTAAAGTCGCCCACATTCACAGCCACTTTTGGGCTTGATCTTATATAAATGTTACTTCCTATTTTATGGTGTGATGCGGTCCGTTTGGTTGGCATCTAGACCAAGTATGTTTGAAATAAATAATTCGCGTAGTAGAAGCTGTTTGTTGGCGTTCTGGACTGAACTGGACGGGCTAGGCGAACAAGGGACTAATAAGGACGCTAGGCTGCTCATACCAGTAGTTTACTTTCTTCCTGTCTCCTTTAGATTACCTTCTGTGCATTGATCTTTGTTTGTCTTGAACGATTTATCGATTTTTTAAACATTGTGCTTAATTTTCTTCCGAAATAGTGATGTATTAGTTTTCGATCCATTTTCTTTGCAGTGATTTATATTATTACTGCTATTATTGTTTACACGGTCCAAGGAAACGTTTTTTTGACTGTACCTTCGACAGTGAAAACGATAAGAGGATTTATCAATTACTAAATATTTTTCGGTTTCCAATAGTTCGGCTGATATTGATTCGTGCCGAAAATTACTTTATTGCTAAAAATAAATAAGAAAAGATTATAAGAATAGTATTTCACACTTACAGCCAATGACATCTTTTTTTGTATCTCCGTAGCCAGTATATTATCTAGAGACGATGATGCTGATAATGATGGCGCTGAGGACATTGTGTTTTTCTTCTCTTGTCCCAATTCACCGGAGACTTTTCTCCATTGTTGACAGTTCCTTACAGGTGTAAAACAACCACCAATAGTACGATTAGTTAAATGTGGTGTAGTTGGTACAGAATGTGTTGGTGATAATTCCACAGTTGAAGTTGTATCATTTATTGTTGAAGTATTACAATTACTGTTTTTATGGTTATATATTTGTCGTGTTTCCAGCAAAACATCGAACGTTGGTGGTTTAACAAAAATTATAAACGGTTTCAATGTTGATGTCCTAAGTGACATTAAATTCTAAAAATAGATTAAAATGTATAACTCAAGTAGGCCAAAAATCTGAAGATTAAGTTTTTATTCGTTGCTTATTTTCAACACAATATAACCCCTACAGGCCCTTTTTTGAATGCGTTAATGAAGCTCGTATCACCTCATCACACAACCTATCAGATTACCAGTAATTTATTGATAATAAACGGTTTATTTAAATGGCGACTAAATTAACCAATCAGAAATGGATAACATAGAATTGAATGTTATTCTCTTCAGTTTGTCACAATGGAGATCAAAACAACCGGGAATAGATTAATATTATATTACCTACCTACAGAAAATAGACAATTTTTGAAAAATAAACTGTAAGTGCATTAACGATGTAGAACTGCAGCTAAAAATCAAAAGGTTATTTCACCTTTAATCCATTTTGTATTGGTTGTCTGAATCTTCCCATTGATGTTTAGGATTGCAATTGATCAGTCTCTTATTGGCATATATGCATCTGTGAGGATTGCCTAGATATTGCCTTAAATCACAAGCATTATAAGCAGAGATGGATGGTGGCTAGCAGTGGAATCCAGGACGCGCGTTTCGTCCTATATAGGACTCGCCAGACGCACCTGTATCCCAGAGATGATGTTCACTCCGGGACTCGAACCAGCTGGCGAGTCCTATATAGGACGAAATGCGCGTCCTGGATTCCACTGTTAGCCACCATCCATCTCTGCTTATAACGCTTGTGATTTAAGGCAATATCTAGGCAATCTTCAAAAATGCATATATGTCAATAAGAGACTGATCAATTGCAATCCTAAACATCAATGGGAAGATTCAAATAAACAATGCAAAATGAATTTACACTTCGAGCCATTGCACAAACTAGTGCTTATCTGAACTATGTATCTAAGTGGATAACATGAAGGCGTTTGAAGCGGACGGTACGGGGTTCGAGTCCCAGAGTGAACATCAACTCTGAGATACAGGTATATCCAGCTGGTAATCCCTAAAGTGAATGAAAAGCGAGTCATGGATTCCATTGCCAGCCACATTTCTCCTCTAATTATTACACTTTATTTATCTGTTCAATAGTTTACACCTATAAATTTACTACTGATTGAAAACAGTACTCTGAGATCAGGTGGAAAGTATACTAATCTTCGAATTATTCAATTCAATCCCAACAGGTGACAAGTTGAACTTCTATCAATTTTAAAAATGGAGATTACTGCTGGTGAAACATTTTATAGAGCTTGATTTCTAATCATTTACTTCACTCAATTTACAATTCAATTTCCAGTTCATTAGTATGAAAAAACGCAATTCCGAAATTCTTGAGCGTTCTATGCATCCTCAGTATGCAGACAAATTTGAACTACTGCTAAGTAGTTCACAATTATAACGCCATTCAAAAACGAAGCCAGAATATTCAGGTCTCTTAGTTAACATGATAAAGTTTAGGTCACTGATATGAATTTCTAATTTCCGAACACCAATTAATCCACCATCTGGCATGATCTATATCAAATACCAGAGTTAAGTTACTGTTTCAGTGCCTAAATTGACTGACTCCACATACTACAGTCTCTAACCAGAAGTTTAGAAAACCAACTGTGAAAGTAGCCACGAATGAAGGCATAGTTACTGTACGTTTCTGTACCTACCAAAAGATCTTTAGGTCTTAAAGTGGATCCCGTGTAGAATCTTGAGAGTTCTATGTGGTGAACGAACAGTCCTAAACTACGAAGAAACAGATATCCAATAATATTGCCTGGTCTTCAATGATTCACCAATTAATTTTAATTTGTAATAAAAACTGTGCCTCAAAAACATATACCAAAACCCTGAAAAATCAGTCAGTTTACATGATTCTCCAATCTAATTATACCGTGAAAAAGTATTCCATGTAACAATATGCTTTGAGATGAAAAAAAATCAACCAAAAGTCTAGGATTTACAGATCTAAAAGATATTAACTTTTCAAAAAAATTATTTATTGCAAATAAAAACCTACACGATGATCTGCTTCAAAAATAGCCACTTGACCAGCTTGAATAATCTCTAATACTGCATCTAAACATAATCCTGTCATACAATTTTTCGAGGTCTCACAAGGATCTATAAGGCTAGATAGGAATTTTTTCAGAAAGAAGAAAGTAATAGACATTGGACTGTAAGTGATTTTTGACAATTTAATCACCCAGAGGAATTATTAGTAAAATTAATATATCACGATATCTATTTCGGTTGAAAATTTGATTAGATAGTTGAAGAATGGTGGTAAATAATTAATTTGCGTTGGCATATGGATTTCTTAAGAAAATACTTTGAAATTTTCTGGCATTTATGCATTGGTTATGTACTTTAAACGGTTGTCATGTGTGCCATGTGTCACTTTATTCCGGACCTGTCCCTCAATCCCATCGTCGATATCCACATCAATATACAAACCCAGTACCTGTCATTTCAAAGCCAAATCAATTCAACAGTAGGAATATAAGCCCTTGCAATTAATAACAAATAACAAATCCTATGTACAGATAGATGACTATCAGGGCTTTGCAATTTGAATCAATGGGTACCATTTTAAAAGCTTAATAGGAATGCCAACACTTGGATAAAAACAGGTACGTCTAGATCACGACTTCCAAATTAGATGAAACATGTATCCTCAATTTCATTTAAGGCATCTATTCAAAAATTTATAACGAAAGAGAGGAAAATTTGCTTTGAATATTTATTATTATCTTTCTTTGAAGTCTCTTAGACGAATCCATGACAAGAACAGTTATATATAACATATTCTATGCAAGATGTAATCTTGTTACTTTGAGGAAATTAAACTATCAATCCAAATTTTCGTAATATTCACAGTATGAAATGAAAATGACAGTTAAATGGGACACAATGGTGAAACTTTAAAAGTTTCGTTCAATCAACACAAAAATTAAAAACAGACATACATATTATTGTGTATTATGTGATCGAGACTAAGACTATATATCCTTTCATTGTAGGCACAACAGTAGATAATTTACAAATAATTCATCATCACAAAGGAATGCCACCTATAAAGCTATTAAAAACCTAGTTAAAAGTGAGACAGCTACTGATCAGTTACATTGGTTGGATATCACACCTCATATAATTGAAGTTGAGAATGTACATCATTGGATGGAAACTGAGCGACTAATAATTACAACATTCTCGTCATAAAACACGAAAGATTTTGTGTTGAATCCCGGGTTTATGTGTTGCTGATAAGTTTTGAATTGTCACAAACCAGAAAGACCTATTTAGCGGTCTCTGGTTTTCCGGAATTCTCAACTAATGTTAATTAATGACAAAAACTTTTTCTCAATTTAATGAAATCTACACAGTTCGCCCTATCAAAAAAGAATTTTTTTCCCTAATGCAAAGTTTTAAAGAAAGCAAACTAACCAATCAGCATCCATGAATGTATTGAATTCGTCTTTAGTTACAAATAAATAATCGACACCATGAACTTCTTCAGATTTTGGTTCTTGTGTGGTTACTTGTGTATTTTTATGTGAAAAACAAACAATTGATTTAATTCATTGTAGTAGATAATATACATAAAACACAAATCCACATTAATATATGGAAAATGAATTCAACAAACAAATACGATTTATTTTTATTTTATTTCTTAGTAAAAGCCAACATTTTATGTGGTTGGTGGCAATTGAAAGGAAGCGCTGATTAACATGGCTTCCATGTTAGCTATCATTCGGATTTGATAAACATGACATTGGTTACTACTCAGTGATCAATCGATAAAAATATATCGGTTCTACAGGAGAATAACCGTAGCCTGAATAACTCAGTGTTAACGTTCCGAACTTAACATTAGGTGAAACGGGTTTGAGCAGTACAGAAAACATCATTTCCACCAATGTTCCAACTTTCATGACGAGTCCCAATAAACGTCAACGGCTTACTGTCGATTGGCCCTAACCTCTTAAAATCCAGGCATATTGTACGTAATGTCAAATCACTTAAACTGACCGCCACATTGTAATTTATTCAATTAAAGTTAATTAATACCAACAACCAGATAAACGTAACGGTGATTACTGTTCGACCATCAAAAGTTGATAGTAACATTTAATTGAGTAACAAAAAGAAGCTTTACAAGAAAAGCACATCGGATAATAACCTCAACACTAAAAAAGTAGGGTAAATCTAATTCTAGTGCTTCTATATTCAGTACATCTATTATTCACTTGTGTAGTCTACTCAAAACATATGCTGTTTCTCAAGTTCCTTAAGAATTTTCAACCGAATACACCTAGATTACTGTAAATTAGATTTTATGATTGCTATACTATGGTAATAAATGCACGAACACAAGGGATTACCTCAATAATCGCTTCTTGGAAAAATTTTTCATTATTATCTTCAAAATCTTTTTTACGTAATTTACAAAACTGAAGTGATCTTTTTTTTCTTATTAAATTATAAAGATATTAAAAGCAATTACATTTTGGTTGTTCACAAAGTGAAGTAGGAATGTAAATACATCCGTTTTCTTCCCTCAATAAAATGAATATAAAGGGTGGGACTCCTCATCAGTGCGCATCCACGATCCCGCTCCCCGCGGGATTCGAACCCAGGACCTGTCAGTCTCGCGCCAGGCGCTTAACCAACTAGACAACTGAGCCGGCATACAACGGTGTTAATGTCTAACTTCAACTAATCCACGAAGTTGCGCCACCGTACACCATTGTCTTCAGTGAGCTGATATCTCACAACAGAGATACTCCTGGAGTTCTAGTGAGAAGCCGTTACCAGTGGAGTTCAACCAGGTCTGTTGTGAGATATCAGCTCACTGAAGACAATGGTGTACGGTGGCGCAACTTCGTGGATTGGTTGAAGTTAGACATTAACACCGTTGTATGCCGGCTCAGTGGTCTAGTTGGTTAAGCGCCTGGCGCGAGACTGACAGGTCCTGGGTTCGAATCTCGCGAGGAGCGGATCGTGGATGCGCACTGCTGAGGAGTCCCATACTAGGACGAAACGGCCGTCCAGTGCTTCCAGGTTTTCCATGGTGGTCTGGCTTCAATTGATTCATGATTTCAACCAGTGGAACTTTTAAAATCTCCACACAATCCCTTCTGATAAGAATATAAAGTATATTTAAAATTCCACTTTATACATAAAAGTTTATAACATTTTTTTATGAATATAAATTTTATGAATTCATTTATCAATCTTAAGTACCTTAACACTTAAGCCAGTACTACTCTTGTTTATCGTAGATGAAATTAGTATTAACTTCAAAATGGAGTTAAATTTTTGATAAAATGAGCAAGTTTACAAATGAGCACTATATTACTCACTTCTGATTGGTTCTCGAAAATGTTCAGGATCTGTACTAATTAATTGACGAATTAATTCTGACTTTCCTACACCAGTTGGTCCTATCGTCGGATAGAAGATAATATAAGATTTGAATAATTTATATATACCTTATTTAAAAATACCGCTTGACTTCTTTGTAGATCCAAAAGATATACGAATTAAGCTATATAAAATTTTGATGAAACTTGAAAAGACCTATCAAGAATTTCATCAGATGTTGAAATTTACTGTTGGGGAGGTCCATAAAACTCGAAAAAAGCCAAAAATGGCTCTGAAACATTGAGAAGCATCTTATCCAATCAGCATTCAGTAGACGTTTTGCCAGAAACATCTAGAAAGTAAAGTCACATTTCCAGTTTCTGATTGGATGGTACCTATACTGCTACTATGTTTAGTAGCGTTTCAGAATCTTCCAGAAACCCAATGCAATCTAAAATGCTATAAAAGACCCAGATTTTCTGTACATAAGCAAACCTTTAGAGTGAAGTGTTTCTTCCATATTTCGCGCCTTCTCTTTAGTGCTCAAGTCGCTGTGTAGATCTAGCCTGGTGGTTACTAGAAGAGCTTGGGAACCGAATCTAGCATTTAATTAGAAGACGTATCATTTACTTAGGTAGCTAATGCACTAAATAAAATATCTCTTGTTAAATTTATCATTTGTTTTAGTAAATGCCGCGGAGACTGCTAAGATAACCAAAAATTTGGACGAACATATACCTAATATACTTGTCGGGGAACTTAGATCCCCAGAACTCACTTGGGAAAGGACTTAATTTTGTAATTTTATTTAGAAAATTTGAATTTCTTTGTTTTTGCAACAAAAGCGCTCTTGTCACCTTCATGTCGTATTTCCCACTGGGAAGTATCTTAAATGCTATTGCTCCGTTGCGTCTTTTAGTATGCTATTTTGTAATTCGCCCCAAGGACGGTTTTGTACTGTTTATATACGTTTTGAGTTGTGTTTGTTGTTATCGCTCGTTTCTGGCTGTTTGCAGAATATACTTCCCTATTCCAAGTTTGGACTTCTTCTTCTAGTTAGCGGGGATGTGACGAATCAAATAGCTAGCTTACTGGTCTTTGGTCACCAAGTCTTTGTTCTCGTTCGCAGATTAAGTGAACTCCTGATAGCTTCAAACCTAGCAATACTGATGAAAACATTGAATGTCAGCAGTACCTTGCGCTTTCCGACTGCTGACTCACCATCCAGTTGATTGCTGACGTACTGAATTTAGAAAACGACTATACACACGTTTCTAACAAAATACTCGCCTCGAAGAAACTTCTTAAAACCATCAGACAGCTGAGCAACCTGATTTCTGAGAACTTCCATTGGTGTTTTAAATAACGAAAAGAGAAACGAGCCAAGTTCATTACAATAAATGGAAGATAGTTTAAGAGTAACAGGACTGATGTACCTGTAAGGTTCTATGATCTCAGTTAGCCTATTTATTGGTCAGATAGAACTCCCATGTCAGTGGAATACAAAGTTTGATAAGCAAAACTACTATTACTGTCTTCCTTGAAAAATGAAATAATTGTTCAATTTTCTGTGCACTTTGATCAGATCATTGATCAGTAATTATTGTTGTGTGATTTTTAAAGTATTCACTCTATTCTATAGGATTTCAAAGAGTACAATTTTTACATATAGCTACATTTAATAAGTTGCCAATGACGTCCAGCAAAACAAACAGGCTTAAAATCATTCAACATCTATACTCGGTTGTTTATAGATAAATGTTGAAAGTATCAACTTTTTTAAACATTTCATATGGTTTTATAAAGCGAGATGGATATGTTATACGTACTATGTACTGTCATGTATTATTCTGTCATCAATGAATGACTGTTGTTATGTCAAAAGGAAACACAACAGGAGTTAACTTCATAATTGTGTTCAGTACTATGACAGTGGATAACGTGGATTCGAGTGTCGTTGGGGTGGTGGGTGACAATTACCTCAATATTATAGATGCACCTGTCTTCGACCACCTAGTACCAATTACTTCATTCGTTTAATGCATAATGATTACTTCCTTATATAAAATGTAAAAAAAAAAACACTAAATCGATAAAAATAAGAATTACTAATCATGAAACTTACCTACTAAAACAATTGGCCGATAACAACCTTCTTCAGGAAAATAACGTTCTACTTCTTCATATGAAAGAGAATCTTACACATTCAAGCGGAAATTTTTGAAAAACAAATTTTCAAATAAGTCACTCAATGAAACACTATTACTGAACCAAGCAACTTTGATAAGATTAATGCGATAATAAAATTAATAGAATGTTTGTGTGAATCTGTCGAATAAACAGTGAACTAAACTGGTCAAAATGATGTCGTGATAAAGTTTTGAATTCCAGTGTTGATATTATTCAATTAGATTCTGATAAATAATTATATATACTCAATCATAATTGTTTAATTATTTCTCAGCTGTTTTAATTGATGTAATTCATCTTTAGTTAAATTACAAATATGTGGTTTTTGATGTAATAAAGCGGCTGCAATTTTATTCCTTACGTCATTCGCTGTTTCATTAGTAAGGCAATTCAATATCGGTCCAATTCTAGGCACAAAATCGAAAGGCTATGATCGTGGTCTATTTATAATGAAATTAAGACCTTTTTTAAGCAAAGACATTTCGTGGGTACTTAGATTTCTATCTGATAAACTAATGATCCATTTGCTAATATCCAGTGTGCTAAGCTTGTCTCCAGTCTGTTGAACTTTTTGGTTTGATGGGTGTTTCAACATTCTTTCAAACTTTCTAACATGTCGCTGTTTTGATGATTGGTGGTAAAACTGTTCTATGTTTAAAGAATTTATTTGTATTTCGTCCTATTTCCTTTGGTATGACGAGAGATTAAACGTCATCAATGTTGCTAATCCTTTGACGTAGTGACTCTAAACTCATAGTAGCTTTGTGTATAGGTACTCTCAGAGATGTTCTAGTAGCTGTGATGGCCGCTTTGATAAAACAAACAGATTTTTCGCGAGAATTAACCAACTGATATTTAGGATAAACATTTTGTTTTAAGCATCGTACATCAAAAATTCTGTAATCGTACCAGTTGTGTATTTTATTTGATAATTTAATTCAATTGCAAAATAATTTATACAAATATCTCTTGATATTTGAACAAATAGCTTGACAGAATTTGAGTGTTGAGTATAGAAGAAAACATTATTTAAATCAAGGTGATTCCAAACAAACATAAGTGTATTTTCGTCCCAGTGATATCATAAAATCAACGTTAGTGAAAGTTAAGGATAGGCTTCCAAAGGAGGAACAACAGAATGTTGTCTACGAGACCATTTGTTATGATTGTAATGCAGCTTCTGTGGGAGAAACATCTAGACAGTTGAATATGAGGTTGAAGGAACATAAACAATATTTGAAACATTTCCCCAAATCCTCGGTTGATTTGAGAAAACTTAAGAATAGATTTGAGATAGCGTTACATACGTTAAAAACAGGATACAAGATCAACTTCGAATGGACCAAAACACTTCGAAAAGGGTTTGGCACGCACAAGAAAAGATTTACAGCCCGATCATTGCACGTATGAGCTATTAAGAATAGTTTGAACAGAAAAGATGGTATTTAACTAGCCACCCCTTGGAAAATGATCGTTAACAAGTAATTGGACCATATCTCTATCCAACCTGTTCAGTTCATTTGATACGATTGCTAAACATTATATATTCTTTGATGATTTTTACTTTGATTATTACCCTGAAGACGTTCAGACAAGATTGCTGAACAAACCGTTAGAATTATTTAAATTTCTACCTCTGGGATTATTTCAAATATAATTTACATTAATTATGTCTTCTCTATACTCAGTGCCCAAATTCTATCAAAATATCCGTTCAAATATTGATGAATATTCGTATAAATTGGTGTATTTTTATTTATGACAACACAATCAAATTTTATTTGTATTGAATACTTAAGTGAATAAAACTTTTATGAGTAACAACTAACTTAAATCATGATATAAATTTAATTTTTATTTTACTTTTAATAACAATTTGAATCAACTTACCATGAATTTGTGTATCTTGTCCGCCGTTTGTATGCAATGAATTAAAGTGATACTGCATTTTCCTATTGAAAGGAAAAACAGTATCAATAATTTTCATTTTGTAGTATGTTTTGTTCTATCAAAATTTATAAAAGATACTAATTGCTTTAAATTAATTATTTATCAATTAGTTAGAAGCTACAAGTCGTCATCAAAATTCAGATGACATCTAAGTTGTATCACAACTAAGTCGGCTGAACTCAACACTTGGGTCACCAATTTTCCAACTGTATACATATTCCACTTCCTTGTTTTGGGGTTCTTTCAACTGATTATTTAGAAATGTTAACTCTGTATGCACATGTATGCTATTATCAGAAAAAGTTACCACTTGTTATGATATTGAATACTGCATTTGTAATAGTTTCCTTTATCTGTTCTTTAAAATAACGTGAGACAAATACACAGAAATCTATGAATTTTAGATAATGTGAATGAAAAAAGTAGTTGTAGTAGATAAACCAGTAAGAAATTTCAAAACTGAGGATGAGTAACAGGTACTGTTGAAAAACTTATATGCTTGAAGACTTAAACTTTGAATGTATTTTAGAAAGAAAGCTATTGCGTTGTTTCACAATCGTTTCTGAAAATTCTTTACTGTAACAAAATTTTGCAGCATTGAACTGACATATCACTATTACAATTCATTCTCAATTTTCCACGATTTCTTTTATTTTTTAATTAACAGAAATCATTACGATGTAAATCGTTCAATGAACAGTTTGATCTTATCGTTCAGTCAGCTTCGATTTCTTCCTCAAATATCATAAGACCAAATAGATAAAAATATCAACCAATTAGTACTGCATGCATGAAATTTAATTACTAAGGGTTCTTACAAGTTGTAAATAACAAAGGAATTTTAAAAAAATTCTGCACTGCTTAATTTTTAATATTTAATAGTTGTTATCCATATCTACTCTCCAAATCATTCTCAACTGATTACCTGAAAATAAATGCTTAAAAAACATATTCGGACCTAATTTTGAGTTGAGCAATTTTTCTAATGGAAGCTTCTTTAATGACAATAGTGAGAAGCCATAACTTGAAATATATACATGAAAAGGTTTCGAAATTCATTCAAAATGACTTCAAGATCGAAGACATGTAAATTAAATCTTCTGCCTAACTGAAACACAATTTATGCCGGACGAATTCATACATGAAGATCATTTTCATCACGAACTAATATCAGTTATACAAACCACTGAAAATCTTAAAGCAATTGATTGATGGTTCTTCCAGTTCGGGGACTTGTCAGCAGCAATCACTTTCAGATGGATACTTCCCCCTACGTTTTAATTGAAAGCAGATTTTTG
Source organism: Schistosoma spindalis (assembly GCA_946903255.1). Lineage (NCBI taxonomy): Eukaryota > Metazoa > Platyhelminthes > Trematoda > Strigeidida > Schistosomatidae > Schistosoma > Schistosoma spindalis. The sequence continues at coordinate 77,960,637 of OX336416.1, read as the reverse complement.
AAGATAACAAAGTTAGTAGTAAAACAGTTTCCTACCACTGACTTTAAGTAGTGACTGAAATCATATCCGTGTTGGCTATAAAAATGAAGGCTGTCTGTTTTCTAGCAGGTCGTTTTGTTTGCGTGTTATCAAGCCATCTCTAGCCAGAACAAAAAACTCTCCGCATTCCCTTCTTTTGAATTTTCGCTTCAACGAAAATTAACTTTAAATTCACCACAAAATATGCATAAATCTAAGATAAATCTTAAAAATACCATACTACACATAATTTGATTCATTTTGTTCTTTAAAGTGTTTTTAATGTAGTTGAAAACTAATTATCGGCGAGTATAAGCATACAAACAGGTGCATATAATATTTATTGTTGTTTTTTTCTTAAAATCAGTTACATAACAACTAGGCATGAACAAATGTTCACTCCATATATTTATTCCTTTTATGTTACTGTCATAATGGATTCTAAAAAATATATTCACGTAAAATTAAAGGAGCATAAAAAAATAATAGAATAAGGGACAGAATCAGTTTGCGTCCATCTATCCACGATCCTTTTCAATTATATCAGTAGTGACATATTGATTTCCATTAATCCGAACCACAAAAGATTTAATCAATATGAAACCCACTCATATCCCCACCGATAGTCCTGATAGTATTGAACGCTTCCCCATCCAGATTAGGTTACATCTTTTCACTGATGTTACGTGGCTGGAAGGACTTAACAGAAAACCTTATGCAAGTTTGGTGATAGTTGACAGTTGTCAGCAAGGACGACGTAGCCACAATTTTAAGAGAACTAAGACTGCTTATGGGATTCGAACCCATGTTGCTTAGGTTCACAGTCTCAGACGTCACATCTGAGATATTCGAGCCTGGACTGCCCTGTATGACTGAGATATTCACAGTGATTGATCAATTAACAATATTCTACATAATTTTCACTCAGTCCTTAGTTCTAGTTTAATTTGGTAGACTAAGTGATCATATTGCAAATTCTGTGATATTTTAATCAATAGTTTGACCATTACAGTAAACTTCGGAAAGATATTATATGCAATTTCGGAATTTAATTTGATTATTTCTTATTCTTCATTAAGTTAATTTCGGCGAGACTATAATTTATGGACGAACCAATCAGGTATAAGATGACAGATCTCGGATTTTGACGCGAAATTCATTTGACTTAATAGAGTTTTGGCATTAGAGCTGATGTCAGTTCGTGATGAAAACCCTAAATCTAATTCTTAGCCTTAACCATCAACTGTAAATAATAATTCTAATTCCTCACACTGGTTTATAACCCTCATTTGGTCTTAGTTATTAGGTGGACACTCTCAAGGTCAGTTTAGCGTCACTCAAAGGTCGTCCACAAATTATAGTCTCACATTAATTTCTATAAAATGAAACTTGGTGTTTAGTGTTAATATCGACAATTAGGAACAAAAAACGATTACAAATTGGTTAGTTTGACGAGTAATGAAAAGTAAAATACAGCATTTATTGTGAACCAGACAATTTGAAAATCTGTTTTTAATGTGTTGTTCTTTTCTCGACTTACCATTCTCGCATCATTTTACTTGGTATCAAACCAGCTCTACCTAAACTTGGTTGCGTTAAATTATTACCCAGTACAAATGGAACAATCCCATTAAGCGGAAATTCAACCTATTCGAAAAAGATAATAATGAATGTGATATTCTTTAGTTAGGGTTTTCAGTTAATCAAATTTTGGATAACCACCTTATATGGTAATTACTCCAGTTTAACTATTTTTAAATAGATTTTTATCAAATTATTGTAATATTTATTGTTAGCTATCATGCCTATATCACTCTACATCAACTTTATTGACTACCAGAAAGCGTTTGATAGTATGGACAGGACAACACTATGGAGTGCCTGATGGTTTAAACTGCAAAATCGTGCATGGAGGATAGCTCACAGGCTCGTTCGAAGTAAATAACGGTGTCAGGAAAGGTTGCTTACTCTCACCCTTTCTCTATCTCATAGTGATCGACTGGATTATGAAGACATCAACATCTGGGGGGAAGTATAGGATACAGTAGACAGCTAGGATGCAGCTGGGCGACCTGCACGTCGTAGATTATATGGCTCTTCTATCGCACACGCAACAGCAAATGAAGGAGAAGACGACCAGTGTAGCAGCAGCCTCAGCAGCAGTAGGTCTCATCATACACAAAGGGAAAAGTAAGATTCTCCGATACAACACAGCATGCACCAGTCCAATCACACTTGACGGAGCTTTGGAGGATGTAAAAACCTTTACATATCTGGGCAGCATCATTGATGAACACGGTAGATCTGGTGAAGATGTGAAGGCGCAGATCGGCAAAGCAAGACCAGTATATTTACAAATGAAGAACATCTGGAACTCAAAACAGCTGTCAACCAACACCAAGGTCAGAATTTTCAATACAAATGTCAAGACAGTTCTACCGTATGGGGCGGAAACTTAGAGAACTACGAAAGCCATCATCCAGAAGATACAAATGTTTATTAACAGTTATCTACGCAAAATACTTCGAATCTGTTGGCCAGACACTATTAGCAACAATCTACTGTGGGGCAAAACAAACCAGATCCCAGTGGAGGAAGAAATCAGGAAGAAGCGCTAGAAGTGGATAAGACACACACTGAGGAAAAAACCCAACTGCGTCACAAGACAAGCCCTCACATGGAATCCTGAAGACCAAAAGAGAAGACGAAGACCAAAGAACACACTACGCCGAAAAATGGAGACAGATATGAAAAGAATGAACAACAATTGGATAGAACTAGAAATGAAGACCCAGGATAGAGTGGGTTGGAGAATGCCGGTCGGCGGCCTATGCTTCAATAGGTGTAACAGGCATAAGTAAGTAAGTATCATGTCTATAACCCATTTCACCAGTATACGGTCTTCAGTGATGACTGAACTCTAAACTTAACATTAGAACACAGAATAAATCCAAACGGGTTACTGACATCAATCCTAAGTCATATCATCTAAGGTCGATAACCATAAATTATGATTATCTACCGAGACCTAACTCTGAGTTGTGCATTCCCCATACTCCTCAACTCAATAGCAAATGAACTTAAAAGTTAATAAACAAGACATAATCCCAACCATTTTTTATTATATTGGTTCTAATTGAAGTACAATGGATTGAGGAAACATGGAAAAACATTTGATAGTTAATATAAAAAACTGAATCTCAGTTATCAATCGGGTTTCGTAGCTTAATTGGTAGGAGAAATAACCATTAATATCGCGACAGTGGAATCTGTTAGGACTACTATTATGAACCTATTGACTGACTGTTGTAGATAAAAGTGAACCAACCTACTCGATGATCATTATTATCAGTACAGGGTTATGGATATTGTTAAACATAACTAAGATCACAAACCGATTGAATCTAGATAACTATTCAAGACTCAAAAGCACTGGATTACAGTTTCATCTCAGTATGGGACTCGTCAACAGTGCAAGTCCGTGATCCCGCATCTAGAAATCAAACACAGGTCCTTTGGTCTTACATGAGAACGTTCAGCCTCTGGGACAGTGGGCTGGCATCCAACGGTGTTAATGTCTAATTTTAATTAATGCACTATATGGCGTGGCCACCTCCTATTATCTTTGGTCGATAACTTCCTAACACTCGACACGGTTGAACTTCACTGGTCACGGTTTCTCACTAGAACTTTGGAAATTTCCTATCGAAGTTAGCCACTAGTGAACACGTGATAACTATTGTTATTAATATTACTATTATTATTAGCATGGTGTTTATCATATTAAGATACAACTAGACAACTTCACAAACCATAATTTTTGCTTCCAGAACTATCTTCACGCAACACTTATCATCTATCATCTGATCTTATTTATAAAGAAAGGTTCATTATTTTGTTGAGAGAACTGTGACAATGGGTACGACATACAGACGGTTTCCGTAATGAGTTGATAACGATTAAAAAAACTAGTTGTTGTTGGTAGATTCCAATAATACCGCGATTGAGGCGGTCGCCCATCAGTACAATTGAATGACTGCACTAAATCTCCATATCAGTTAAAGCGGTACACGTTGACTCACTATTCTAAAGGTAACATGCTTTTGGCGGGACGTAAAGTTTCAGGGTTTAACTCCTGATGGAACCATAGTTTAGCACGACAGAGGGCTCTGATGCAAAGGCTAAACAGCTATCTAACACTCTGTAATTTCTAATGGTTTCTCAATTGATGTCAGCCTGTAAGGTTTATTTGATAATTAATTCATTATCATTATCAAAACTTTAATTTCCTATAATTACATACTTTCACAGCTTGCCACCAATTCGGATCTTCTGAATTGACTATACGCAGAATTTCACCTTTTAAAAATGCCAGACCAGCTTCTGGACATGGAGTTAGTGAATCTGAGCTTGGACTGTATGAGAATAAAGCTCGAACATGTACCTAATCCAAAAAAAGTAATTTAAGAAAAATAATATTAATTTAGTTGACAAACAAATAAAAAGTTTTTTTTTTAAAAAACGTTATTAATTGAGCAATTTAATAACAATGCATTCATAGAATTGTGTCTTTATTTCTGATTCGAGAAGAACCAAACATACTTTGATTAAGGGTCTCCAAAAAAGTAAAGAGATGGAAGATAATATTCGATGTTAATGTCAATTCGATGAATGATAAATCTCTACCTAAAAGAGTTTAAATAAGCCTGATTTTATACCAATAATCTCTGAGACCCTCGAGGAATGAATTGTGTTCAATCCTAATTTGGCTAATGGGCATTAAGGAAATATGTCTCGAAATGTCACTCCAACACTCAATTACAAAGGTATACCACTCTCCACGAGACCTGGAAAGCCTAATTTCTATAATTAAAAGATTTATGGTTTTGCATTGATCAAAAGCCGTAATCTAGGAAGAAATAGCTGTCCAGTGTTCCTTGGTTTTCAAAGATTCTTCAAGTGAGTGATAAATATTATCTTTGAGATTAAGATTTGGTTATATTCGGTATAATTTTAAAATCGTTGGATTTTGAAACTCTACATGATGATAACGGTGTCTAGAAATATTGGATAATTTAAATACTGCTTCTTACTTGATTTTTTTCTGCTTGTTGTTTTTTTGTAATAGATGGAATCAGTTTCAATTTCACATCACCAGATATCGTTGTCTGTACATTTAAAAAAGAATTCATTTAAACAAAATCAAAAGGAAAGTATCAACTATGATTTAAAATAAAATAAAAGTAAACTGACAGATATAATAATATTTCATGACAACTTTTCTAATCTTCACTCGTCTATAAACAATACTAATCATAACTGCATAGTAAATAAATAAATAAATATATGAATTCGGCTCGAAACCAAGGAGTCATAGGACAGCTTTAATTTTCATACACTGTAACTAAAAAATTATCGTTGAGCCTCAAAGATGAAATCTGTTGTTTTAGTAATCCTTGTTTTATTATAATATTATCAACAGTCACAGTTACATCCTGACTGTAAGTTGTGATTATGAATGTAACAGTGATTCACAGCTTAAAGATATTCAGTTCTTTTTATACATATCTTTTGTTGCAGTGAAATCTACCTTCATATGATAAATATCACTCATAAACTTGTGAGTAATGTACACTATAAAGGTGACTATATTTTTATAAAGCTATAATGGATTAATGTGATTATTTATGTAATTATTTTGCACACTAACACGGATGAACAAATGAAAAGAGTTGCCCATTCAACGTGATTACTTACGATATTGCATGGTTGTGATGAGTCGAAAGAATGAGATTGGTAGATGTACTTTTTAAGCTTTTCAGAATTAGTCACATTTGCTATGACAAAAGAACTGATAATATCCGAAAGAGTTGAATTTATACCAGTTATCGCTGTCGTTGTAGACATTAATAATAAAGTAGTCCGATCATGTCGGACAACATTTAAAAATTGAACTAAAATACAAAAGTCAGTTATTAAAATGTCAACTAACATCAAATCATTGTGTCAGCAGTGATACGACTATTGTTGCCTTTGATTTCTTCAGGCACGTTGCTGTTGAATTTTATTAGACTAACTAGCCCAGTGAAGAGAACATTTAATGCAGCTAACCTTTGTCTATCGTTCTCGATCCGATCTATGGTGATCCCTCAACTAAAGGATAAGTTACTTGGTTCTACCACATCTATGTGTATCTACGAATTCCTGTGGAGAAAGCTATATTGGGCGCCCTACCAGACAACTCAGCCAACGAGTTAATGAACACGTCCCTTTATGGTTAGGCAAGGGTACTGTCAAAACAATACGCAACCCTGTTCTACCACACTTGATCGATAGCCGTCATGTAGCAGACAGAAATAGGTCATCTAAAGTGATTTATCGTGTTACTACCAGTTTTTCTTATGGGATTCAATCTCGTCTCTTGCACAAAACAGAAGCTATAGGAATTCGAGCTAACAATCCAAGTCTTTGTATTCACAAGAAATTCGTAACATCTCTATCTCTCCCTTGGCCTTGATAAATGGTTTAATTTTATTTATTATTTTCCATGCTCTTTGTTTCGTTTATTTTCATTCACCCCCTCCCACCTATTTTTTTCCAAATATACGCTTACTTGTTCAATCATCTGAATACTTCTTATTACATTATCTTATAGTTTTCATGATTGTTATTTCAGCATCTATATTTTTCATGTCATTGACCTATTTCGCAATATGAAGCATTCATTTGAGCCTTTGTTATCACAACTAGAAGACTTGTCATCACAGTATCAAGTTGTACTCTTTACTTATTATGTTTATTTATGTAATCACTGACACATAAACTGCCTTGGTTGGTTCAATAGTTTCGTATATGCATATAAATATTACTGTATATTAAAGTCTGATGAAGATCTAATCGAAAACAATATTGTTCGCTTATATATGTTGTTCGAATTTTATTCAATCAGAAAAACGTGTATCCAGTTAAGTTTCGCAACCATTTTACGAAAATACCTTGTCAGCCAACATCAATCAACACAAAGAACTCAACAGTATGAAACTATTCAATGCCAAGTGACTTAATTCTAATGTATTCACTTTTTAAGTCAATAGTAACGTTAATGATCCAAAAACTGTGATAACATGAAAAAATCGCTTCAGACAGTAAAATTATGTCTTTATGAACATCACTGGAAATATCAATGTTTAAAATAAAGCTAACTCATTTATCATAATACTTCTTATGTCTATACACATTATACAAAAGCGTTGATTAATTTTGACTAAAAAGCAAATAATTTGTAACACTGATAAATAAGCTACTGACCAACATTCGTATCACTTCCATAGGGTCTCGTCCATGTACCGTAATACCATTAATTTCTTGGATTTCATCCCCGACATCAATAGCATCTGAAGAAAGCATGAACACATAAGAAATAAAAGCCTACACTAGAGTTGATTTGTATTACTGCACAGTGAATCACAATACTTAACAAAAGAGTAGACGTAAATATAATTTTTTATACGACAAAGTGGTCGTACCACAATGAACAGATGAAGTCTTTTTATTGAAAAATACATCAGGATTTATTCTGTGAATTTGAAACTTCCTACATTATATGGTAAATATATATACAGAGTATTTACATGACACTAATGAATGTATACATCATCAAGTCAGTTACGTACATGGTAATACCTAATTGATGGTTGAGATCAGCACTAAAGGATCATACAGAAATAAAATCGGTCATTGCTCAGTGATCAATCAATTTTAAATATATCAGTCCCATATGAGGATAGTCGAGACCGGCTGAATTGTGTTTGAATCTCACATAGAGCACCAGTTTCCACAAGATTGTAGATACAACTTATTGACGAACGCCAGTTACCACGAAACATAGTAATAGGGTTTTTTATCGACTATCTTCGGCCACCTAGAACTAAAACTTAGCGCACGCGATGTCCATTCACTTAGACGAGTTGTCCTATCGCAAATTCATCAGTAGAATTCCACCAACACTAAAGGACTGGATAAAAATGGCATTGGTTATTACTAGGTAGTCAATCAAGGTTATCGAGCCAAGTTCATCATGTAAGGGGTTGAGAAAGTCACAGGATTATCAAGCTTGCACAACAGATAAATTATAAGTTAGAAGGAGGTAGGTTTGAAAGATAAGTCAACTGGTGAACCAAAATACTGATTCATGTTCTTTTATTTTTAGGTACATATTGATTACCTATTAATATACACTAGTTTTAATTATAATAACAGTGATACATGAACTTCAGTGATAGTTTTTACTACTTTGCCCTAGTCTAGTTAAGTTAGTCAAATGTTAAATAAATACTTCACTAAATTAGTTTGAGGTCACTGAATTTTTAGGGAATAATTTCAATTTATTTTGTTTGTTATTCAATTTAATACAAATGCTTGGTTTGGATCTAAAATGTTACTTGCATAATTACTCTATTGCTTCTTCCATGATCCGAGAATAAATAATTAAACGTCACCGTCTAGGGATTCTTTCATTTATAAGATTCACTCTTTCTATTATTAGAATATTTAAAATTTCCTGAACAGTATATTGATCCCTATCAATTAATACAAACACAAGTATTGATATGAGCTTATTTACAAACATGCACTCTCTAGACTGAAGCTTTGAATGCAACACCCGCTCAGATTAACCATCCACTATCTCACTTCAAAATCAAATCAGAATGCTAAAAAACATATCCACATAGTTGCATAAAAAGACGATGGTTTATAACCTTTGTGTCCTTGTAAAAAGTTCTGTTCCACATAGACTCAAAAATTTCTGTCTAAACTCCAGAATATAAGTCTATGAATAGCTTGTACTGCTCTACTATATATTGATCATTAACTAGCCGTGAACTCATCTTTACTTGTAACCAATATGTTAATCGTTCGAAGAAACACTATAATTAAGGTCTGTTTTAATGTTAGATGAGATATGATTAGAATAGTTATCTTCTCAATAGACATACTATTTCGAAAGTGTTTACCACAAAGTAACATCATATTTTCCTAATAAAAATCGCCCTAAATGCGCCACATTGGCAAACGCATGATGTTTTTAGTAATCGTCTACTTCTTAATCTACAACAGTTTCATCAAAATTATTTGTGGATTTATTAGCCGTCAAGTTTATTAGTAGGATTCGGAGGATCGTGGAGTTAGTTCACTTTGTAGTTTAAATAATGAATTAACAGTAGCCATTATAAACCAGGAAGCAGTGAACAGCTTTTTCGTTCAAGTATTGGACTTCTTAACCGTGCTCATCCACAACCTCATCATGGATATCACCTTCATATATTGCAGCAAGAGCTTAAACTTCAGGTAATTAAAGTAGCATCCAATGACCTACATGTCCAGGTTCAATTAGTTCATATTATACGACTATCACTCATTCCCATTTATGATAATCGTCTAACGTTCAGCAAAATTAAACTCCCCTATTCACAACTTCTTACAGTTAATCACTAATATACACAAATTTATAATTAAAACAATAGGTTTATGGGAGATTTTACTGTGGAAACAATCGACAAACTTCATTCTCATTAATCGCCCCCAAATGCCCTGGTGCGGCCGAGGGTGGGGAGAGTCCGCCCACTCTCTCGAAATGCTTTCACATGGCCACGCGTATATAGCCTCTGCCAGGGAAGTCCTACTCACTGCCTTCTCGTTGCATTACTGTTGTTTACGAAATTGAAAGGACGAAAAGCGAATGACCGGCGCTTTAACGGGGTCGGTAGACATGGAGAGTTCACCTAGGGGAGTTGGAAAACCCTGATTCCAAACCAATGGTGCACGTGGGTTCCAAATTCCTGAAGGAACGAATGGCGTATGAACCAATCGTTCGTCACTGGTTACCATGAAACTGAGTTTCTTTACGATGCTCCACTGCCTTGTGGATCAGACCTTTAGGTCGAAGGCTCCGGGTGTGGTCCCCTAGGAAAACCACCTGCTTCGGTTTGGGCACCCGAGCAGTATCACAGCCCTTACACAAATCAAAAGGGATTTTTGTGGCGCATATGTGTTTGGTGCCTCCTTGTACCAATATCTATGTGTTCAAATATATAAATAAATTCTCATTAATCAGCTTAAAGATCGCTCAAAAATGGTATACCTTTTATAACCTTACTGAATTTTTGTCAGTCTATCTAGCGGTGACGTTCTAGATATATTAAAGTAAATAAATAATCTAACATCTTCAGAGTTTTAAATCACAGACTGATCTAAGCTATACCACCACTGGAAACCTGGGGGAAATGGACAGCCGTTTCGTCCAATTACGGGACTAATCAGCATTGTGCATCTGTGATCTTTCATCCTGGAATTGAATCAGAGACCTTCAGCATCGCGCGCGAACGCTTAACTTCTGAACCACTGAGCCAGGATTCAACTGTGTTAATGTTTAACCTCAATCGATTTACAATATTGGGCAACCCTCATCCATTGACTGCTGTGATTTATACTTTGAAAATTCTCCACTACTAAAAATATAAGATCTATGAAAATAACATCATTAAAACCTTCATATTATGAACCAAATAATAAAGAATTCTGTGAACAATCCTAATATTCCACATTTAGATAAATAGTATAGTTCATTTTAACGAATTTACTTTTTTACCTGTACGATCAGCAGCTCCACCGTGCATAACACGTGCAACTAGAACAGCTCCATTTCTTTCATTAATTTTAATTGTAACTCCAAGTGGTTCATGATTCTTGATTAAATTTACAATCTTTTGTTAGTCATTAATAGGAAATGAGATTATATGATTTTTAAAAATGAAGTTTACCTTCACGCTTATATCATCTTCATCTACTTCTGATGATATCTGTGGTAGAACTGGTCCATAAGCTTTATTCGCTATTCCATCATGACAAAGTAATAACGACTAGAACAATTTGAATCCCTCTCTCTATCTCTGTAAATAACTTACTTTAATATGTGGTCTAGCTAATAAATTAACTAACTGTTCCGCTTCAGGAATATAATGATGACATCTTAAGTGATCATAAGCCTTTAATGAAAGAAAGAAATAGTAAAATGGAAAACAAATCAATGTATTACTTCGATAGCAGCAGCCTTTGCACATAATGATATTGGTTGAGGTTTTGCTTGAGACAGTAACAATTCAATTTGTTCATATGTCTTTAACAGAGTAGTTAATTCGAATGAAGTCACAATAAAAAATATACCTTGGAGAAACGTGCATTAATATTTTCATTTCCTGATTTAGCACAAGTTCCGAAGACTAGAGACATTTTGTAAATACTTAAACAATAAAAATTCAATGACTAGGATTTATTCTTTGACCTTGTAAATGATTGGTTAATAGAGAATCGATAAAATATCTTATTGGGTTCAATGGCAGGGGACAAATAACAACGTTAGCCAATCGTAAAAATGTAAGCTTCATTGATAGTCCTAAATGATATTGTTCCTTTACAAATAGATTATTTTTTAATGAATTTAAATAAACTAACTTGGAGTGATTTTATTAAATCATGTCGGAAAAGATTTAATAAATCGGTGTTTTTATAGCATTTGTAAACTGGAAAAAAAACGGGTAGATCGTCATACACGAGACATAACAATGTTGAAAATTTAGTGTAAATGAAGAAAACTTCCAAATCACCTTATCTATTCTTTGATTTGTCTATTTCCGAGGATAGGAAGAGATCTGTTCCCCATGTATTTTGACAGCAATATGATTCTTCCATTCTTGGATAAAACCCACGAACCTACATGAGAGGACTCAAGAAAGAAAAATCTAGTGGATGAATCGTATTCCCATACCCAAACCAGGTCAAAACTGTCTTAATATACCGGCTTTTATGAGTTTCATTCACATTGATTCTTAGTCAGATTTTCAGCCATACGATTACTCTCATTCCTATTACAGCTACATGCTGACAAATGTTTGAATTCCAACTACTGAACAGCTTAAGTCTATACAACTGAAACAACAGAGCGTGGCTGTGAATTAAATTCGTCAGTGAAATCAGAGTGACAGTAAGTATTCAGTGACTTCTAGAACAATCAAATACAAATACGACGGATTTTCAATGATGGCCCTAATTTTTTATGTTATTAATTCGACAGTCGACACCAAAGAGATGTTAAATATTTTCTTTTATCGAATGCTTCGACCAGGTGTTTTCCTACTTTGTCACTCTCAAAGGAAAATTAACTGATCGACAGCTATCACCACGACGCTGTTTTAGGTCTTATCTAGCTCTATAGTTTGGTCGTTTTCGACGGGGGCTTCGAAAATAAGTTTGTTACCACAACTTTTTTATAAATAGTGGTATGGCCTGTATTAGTTTATTTAAATTTGTTTGGTCATCCTTACTAGCCTTATTATGATTATCTCAACAGTTATACGACTTTGATATTCCAGGAAATAGTAGATACCGATTCATTTACTCTGTAATGTCGAGGTACTCCAGAGGTATGGATGATCCGGATTGGATTCCAAGTGTAGTAGATGCCTCTTGTTCATGAGTCTTGAACTAGAACGAAATACTGTCTATTGTAGATGTCCATTATCTACAAAATGAGTACCAATGAGTACATTGACACATAATTGTTAGTTCATGATCTCATTTGTTTCATATAGCTACACTTTCTTACATTGCCTTATACCAAGTAGATTTGTGACATCTTATTTTGAATACATACTCTGAACTAATTTCTCCAACCTGTTTTTATTTCAGTCACAAAATATTTAAGTACCTGAAATATGGATATGATATAATAATACTACCCGTTTGCCTAAGCTAACGTATGGAGAAAATTTTCCCTCGAGAATGAAGCCACATTTTTCCGTTAGTGGCATGTACCTCAACCTAAGAAGTGTCATGTCCTAGCACCGACCAATACGCAATAAAAGCTTGGAACTAAGATAATACGAAAATAAATATATATTTAAATAAAACCTTCGAAAGTTTTACCTCATAGTTAAATTATTTCCCATGACAAAAAATGAAGTTGAATCTTGATTAACCATGCACATTTATCGTTCATCCACATCAAAAATGCTTTAGTATATCATGTCAAGTAGAAGTTCAGAACGGATAAGTCGATGTCTTAATGGTAGCAATTGGTACTGAAGTAACTTGTGACAGTAAATAACTTATGTAGCTTTTCCAAACACTGTTGTATACATTTAGAGGTACTTGGAGAACCACCACCAACTAGGGATCTATAGACAGCTGTTATGTACTACACGGAAAAGTACACTGGCAAACCTATGTTGAACCGAACTTACATGTTTCGAGGTTAGTAGATTACCATTTAGCAACTGGATCGAAACCTAATGTTTCGTATTTTCAAACTTCGATGAGTCGCCATTGGTTTATAATAGTCTTGGTTGGTAGTCAAGCTGTAATACAAATTGACAGGGAATCCATGTGTGAACTGAATTTTGACTAAGTAGCTCAATGGCTTCGAGGCCTAAAAGTCGTTTGTTCCTGCAAAGTCATATGTGGACTTCGTATAGTCCTAAACTGAAGTGAGCCGGAAATGATTTGTTCATTAATCTCTTCACTAACACACTTAACCGATTCTTAAAGTCTAACCAATGACGTAAGTTATATTTTTCGCCATCGAAAATAAGTTTACATATTTGTAATGGACAATAAGCATATTGATGTGGTTTGGTTCAATCATATTTATTGATGTATGAAGACACCAAGCTAACTTCAAAAAAGGATAAATAACGGTCTTGTTGTATACACTTTTAGAGTCGACGTAACAGTTTGATGAAAACGACCAGGTTGTAGGTGATATGCTTAAGAGCAGAACAGTACATAAGACCTTACAGATTTTGACCATTACAGAACAAACAGAGTTTAGTAAGGTGTCTGTTCAACGCATGTATAGTGTGAAATACCCTTTACAGCCTGTAAATCAATAAAAAGTCACATGACATCTAAATTCTTTCTCCATTTCGCTCTGAAGAAAAGATTTGACAATGTGGCACCGCATAAAGTCAAAAATACTCTGAGAATGAGACGGCAAAGTCAATAATGTGACACTATAGACAAGCTAGTCGTCACTGGGGATTAAATCCATGTTTCCATGTACGCTTCAATACTGTAGAAGTGAGTTATATATCGCTGAGTTTACCAAACTGTGTGTAAGTATGGAGGAGAGTTCAACATACACAATCAAGTGATGGGATATATACATAAATGACTCCATGTCAGTTGATATTCCAATATCAGATAAGTACAGGTGGTAGGTATCCGTGCTCCTCTATAGCCAAACCCGGAATAGAAACAGCATAAGGTTGATTCCAAGACATTTGAAATCTTCACCCTCATTTTAATTCCACATTCGGTCATTTGGAATTATTTATGTTCACGATATTAGCTTCCTATATATTTGTATTGATATTTTCTCACTTATAAAAAAAAACCCAACTGTATGCGGATTCATAGAGTGGGGGCAAATCACACTGATATCCGAGTTAATTATATGTTAAAAAGTTATTTGAACACTCGGTAAGTAGGGTAGGATTCTAACGTGTAACCCAGTTGTTAAAATTTGACTACATATATATACTAATAAGCAACAAATGAATAACTATTTCCTCCAAATTCTGTTCTTCTTTGTAGTCAAAGCGTACGCTACGATACCATCGTATAAGAACCGAACACTTGTTATCATTTTTTTGGTGTTTTCACGTTAATATCAATACAATTTTAGTACAATTCTAGTCACAAGAACGATGCCTCCCATTAAAATAGTATTTTACGGATATCAAAATCCTGTATTTTAACCATAAGATTAATCCCTTAGTCCCTCTAAAAAGATATTTGGAAGTGAAGATAATTAGTTTTTTTAGTTAACATATTCTGAAGCAATTTGAATACTTTGTGCATTATATTAACAATGGTTATAATGGAACCTCTAGAAAATGAATGAGATGATAGAAAAAAAGTTGCGCTTATTTTATATAAAAAAGTGTTAGCAACTATTTATTTTGGAACAGCACGTAAACAATGTGTAAACCAGAGTAAGGATGAAAGTAAAACAACACCACCGCATTGATGCAATGATCCCAATGAAACTGGTACATAACATAATAAAGTTGTTATGCCAAGTAATGATTGTCCTAACACAGCACCCAAAACCAAGTGTGCAGCATTCCTAATGCGTGGTCCTGTACATGCTACACCTAAACGCATGACATTTGCCCATAATAATCCCGTGGTTAAAACTGTTGTATAAGCTAGCATTCGATGAATAAATTGAACTGTAGTTGGATTGTCCAAAAGGTTTCTCACAGTAGAACCATAACGAGATACGATTAAATCATCAGGAATCCACTTATCAGCCATTTTTGGCCATGAATTATAGATTAATCCTGCATCAAGACCAGCGACAAAAGCACCTGAACAGTAGTAAACAAGAAAGAAACAACAAATTTACCACCGATTCAACAAAGAACCAATCAAATGTGTACAGAAAAACGAAAATATAGAATAACAACATAACTAATATCAAAAACTGAACTGGAAATCCCAATGACAATAGACAATGTTTCAAAAAAGAACATATCCAATCTTTAAAATCATAATAAAATTCCGGTGTATATTTCCTTTTCGGAGTTAAAAGAGGTGATAGTTTCTTTGAAGAATAGAATTTTAAATGTTGGCAATGCATATACACCAGATAAGCATAGAGTTCACTTGATGATCAACCCTGATAAGTGATGTGTGGTAATGAAAGTAAAGTATGATTGGTTGTTAAGCGTAACGAAACAGCTACATCCTACGGACTATTAAATATGTGATTTTCCTTCTTATCATTGATTTCTACTTCGGACTCACTGTGTGTGACAGCTTGTAATTATTAATATGGTTCTCTATTCTGGGTTGTGAATCCTAGTTCTGATATAACGTGATTAGTCTTATTAACGTATTGTTGTAATATACGTATAACAGAGTAAAATGTTTTAAACCATCCGTTATATCAATAAGTATAATTAGTCATATTAATCTGTTGTTTATTTAAAATTCAAGCTATTAAAGTGATTATTTTATTTGCTCAGATGATATGTATTATAAGCAGAAAATAATAACTAACTGATATTTAACAAAAATTTTTGTAGAAGATTAGTTCTTTCCCCTCATTGTGAGCGATGTACTGTTGTTGTAGTGAACATTCATTCTAGCGAAAACTTTAAGCAACGTCAGAAGTAACTTTAAAATGCATATCCCCGTTATTAATTAAGGAGTAAACAGATTGACAGAAACAAGAATATTTCACTACAAAAGTAATAAAATCTGAGTGTATGTCATTGTTTTACATGGCTTACACGGTTCCTATACCAAAATGAATCACTTGTTACATAAACTTATTCATTTGAGAGATGATCAGTTTATGCTTGAGGTCTTACATTAAGTCATCAATACTACTATTAATAATTTCTTATAGTTTTCAAAATATTTGTGAAATGACATACAGTCATGTGAGACTTAGACCAGGCACAAATACGAATCGATTCAAGTTACCACACCACATTAGCAATATCAATCCAAATCCCAGAATAGTAGTGTGATGTATGCTACTTATATCAACATAAGTAGAATAAACGCTAGTCAGGAATAGAATGTCTGGCAACAGAAGCTCGAGGAAAAAAGAACGGGAACAGAAAGCAATTGGTATGGAAACGCAGGAACATTGACGTCCCAGACGATTGACTGATATTTGCGAACGGAACAGTCAAGTTTGAGACGATTGATTGACATTTTGCAAATTGAGTATTCACTGTATAGTTTTCAGATTTTACTAAGATATTCTGTAATTTTATGTTCAAAAACATTCGATTGCTCCCACTTGTGATTTCATTCACTACAGTAGTACTAACAATATTAGTAGGAATAGAAAAGATTAGGTACTGAGTGAAAAAATAAAGTACAAGGTCACTATTTGACAACCCAAAGTAAAATAATAGTAACGGAAATCTCGACCTTTTCAAATATGTAAACGACATAACAGAGCCTATTATTCAATTTATCAATAGTCTGATGATGTATTTGAGTTTAACTCTGAAGAAGGAAAAAGGGATGTATCCTAATTGGACTATGCCTCTTAACTCATAGCCTCTTTGGTCAATGCTTATGAAAGTAGAACCTGGTATAAAAGTGTTGATGTATCATATCAGCACAGTGAGTGATGAAAAATCAATAAGATCTATACAAAACAGCTACGGGTAACAGCAGCATTTATGACAGTCAAAAAGACTAAACATAGGAGATATGGCTGGCAAAAATGATGAAAATCAAGGAATTAGAATCGCAGGATATCATTACTCATGATTTGTGATAAGTTTTGCTAAATTAGTGATCGATCCAACTTACTAGACGTTTCTAATAACTCCAGGCCGAATTGACACGATAACTTGAAAACAAGAGGAAAGGCGCGAAGTGCGAAAAAAAGCTTTAACTTAAGGTCAGTTTGTTTACGGTAAAACGAGGACATTTATAATACTACAGACGATTATATGGTTCTGAAATTTTCCGGAACCACAGCAAATATGGTAGCAAAAGAGGTGAAAATCCAATCAGAAACGTAACGCTTGGCTCTTTACTTTCTAGATGTATCTGGGAAGCACTTATTCAACGCTGACTAAATAAAATGGTTCCCAGTGTTTTCTGAGCCCCTATGGACTTTTCCGAGGAATACTTTGCAATTCTAAAAATGCATTTATCTATTCATTAAAGCATAAGGAAGTAACAAATATATGTGTGCCACACAAAAAAAATAAGGTAGTGGGAGGATAGAGGAAGGAAAGTGAGAATAATAAAAAAGAACAATAATTGGAAATTAGTGTGTGAAAACGAGATAATAATAATAATAATAATAATAATAATAATAGTGAGGCAGATCAGTTAGAAAAATACAACCAGAAATAACTTTTAGTTGAAGAAGTTACTCTCACTGACCTCCCAAAACGTTCACAAACCAATAAAGATAGGACAACAGATAGGGTCGGCTTTGTCCCTAGAGAGTCTCAACATCGACATCTGTTGTCTATCCGAGACCCGACCCGCATCCAAGACCCTAGTAAACTACTACAAATTCGCTCTCTATCTGCTGCCTCGAAAAACTTGTTTCATGCACGTCTATCCAGGGACCCTGTGAAAACTTCGTCTGCTTTCGTTGGCGTTGGTGTCACAACAAGCGCTAGAGCTGAAGCAGCACCAATCGATCGGATCTCCATCAACAGTCGGTTATGTGTTGTTAGATTAGAAAGCCCCATCGAAGTGAGAAATCGGTGTGAAAACGGCGTCTTTTCGTCTCTGCCTACGCTCTGACAAACTGCAGCCCGGATGCGATCAAGAATGAGTTCTACCACCAGTTAAGTGATCTACAGAGAGTGCGTTTTGTATTTCACTCCGATACACTAATCTCTAATGATTGTTCTTCTTCTTTTTTATTATACTCACTTTCATTCCTCTATCTTTCTACAACTTCATTTTTACTGTGTGGCACACATATATTTGGTGCCCCGTTACACCAATGCTTATATGTCTTAACAAATAATAGTGAATAATACACTTCTAAGGCGCACCCTTCTTGAAAAGACAATCCAAGAGAACACTTTTGACACTGAGTGGTTTTGAACCAAGGTCACATCTGGTCATCAGCCATAAACTATGGTTATCTCTCTGACAACAACCAAATAGATTTATCCCCCTAAGACAGCTCAGAAACAAACCGGTAGTCTGTGAATTCATGTGGTGATGCAACGTTTTCGTTTGACTGACTCAAAACTTCTTCTGATTCGCTCTTACTCCTACTATTCCAAAACTAATAACTGCGAGGTTTAACACGGTCACACAAAGTTATTTGTTGACTAAAACTGAATACATAAACATTCTTGAACAATTAAATATTCTTGTGCCATAGATACGAAATATTTGCAAGTAATTTCTGTCCAAATATACATGTGAACTGAAAAATAAATAAATAAATGCAAGCTTTTTCTTACCATAAATTATGGTTGCAAACGTTAGAGCTTTACCCATATGACCATATGCTTTAAGTCGTTTGACGCCGCTGAATGATTTAACCTGTTGAAAGAGTTTATAAATTAAGACATACTCATAAAAACCGACAGTTTGAATAATTATTATTTATTTATTTGTACACATAAATATTGGTACAAGGGGGCACCAAATATATATGCGCCACACAAAACAATGATAATTTGAAGAGAAAGGAGAAAAAAAAGGAGAGAGAACAATAATGGGGGAAACGGAAAAGTACAATCAGAAGAAATCTTACATTTAAGGAAGAGGCAACCACTCTTTATGAAGAAAGTAAAAGAAGGTTACGGCAGGATCGCCACTGGCTTCTATTCTGAACCACATCCGATAACTTCTCTAGCCACTGTGTTGCATCATCTCTCGGACCCCACCCAGGGAGTCGTGAAGGACCAACAGAAGCCAGCCCTTTGCAGCTTTCTTTCATACCACGACACCATGTCATATACTAACATGGTGTTACCACTGGATGTTAGCAATCCTTCGGAGAGGGAGGCACCAAATACATATGCGCCACACAAATCTCAATTGATTTGTGTGAGGGCTGTGATACTGCCCGGGTGCCCAAACCGAAGCAGGTGGTTTTCTTAGGGGGCCACACCCCGAGCCTTCGACCTGAACGTCTGATCCACAAGGCAGTGGAGCATCGTGAGGAGATGCAGTCCCATCGAAGCCGGTGACCAAAAGTTGGTTCATACGCCATTTGTTCCCGCAAGATACTGGAGCCCATGTGCACCATTGAATTGGGATCCGGTTATAGCGCCGGACATTCGCTTTTCGTCCTCTCATTTTCGTAAACAACACCCCCGCCACGAGAAGGCAGTGAGTAGGACTTCCCTGGCAGAGGCTATATACGCGTGGCCGTGTGAGAGTATTTCGAGAGGGAGAGCGGACTCTCCCCACTCTCGGCCGTACCAGGGCATTTGGGGGCTACTGTTAATCCTTCGGAGACAGCGATAATCGAACACAGAGAGACGTCTAACATCCTCAACTCGGAGAGGCCAAGTCTCACAAGCATAGAGCAAAACTGCTCTCACCGACGCGTTGTAGATCCGACCTTTTACAGCCAGACTAACATCACGAAGGCGCCAAAGATGGCCCAGATTGGCATAAGCCGCTCTGGCTTTCACTATAAGTGCATTGATCTCATCACTCACACCACCACCAGTACTTATGCAGCTACCCAGATACACGAACTTCTCGGCCACTTATATCTGCTCACCATCCAGAGTGAGTACAGGATTAGAATCCTGCCAGTCTTGTAGAAGTACTTTGCACTTCGAAGGTGCAAAGCACATACCATACCTACGGACACTGATTGCCAACTGATTAAGTGCAGATTGCATAGCTTGGGCATTCTCGCACAGTAAGACAATATCATCAGCATACTCAAGGTCGAGAAGTCTTTCTCCAGGCAACAGATCCACACTACCATTACTTACATCCGTCAGAGCTGTTTCCAGAATGTCATCGATGGCAAAGTTGAAGAGGAATGGTGAGATTGGGCAACCCTGCCTAACCCCACTGCTCGAATGGAATAGTGGAGAAAGGTGGTTGTATGCCCTCACTCTGCCTGAGGTGTTTGTATATAATGCTTTCAGGATGTTAATAAACTTCTCAGACACACCCTTCTTCAATAGACAATCTCAGAGAACAGTTCTGTCCAACGAATCGAAGGCAGCCCTGATATCAAGAAACACTACGATTGTTGGCCTTTGATAAGTATGGCGGTGTTCTAACATTTGGCGGAGGGTGAAGATATGATCAATACATCCTCGACCAGAACGAAACCCAGCCTGCTCCTCGCGAGTCAATCCTTCTCGGGTTCTGAACAACCTACGAAGTATGACGGAAGCCAATAGCTTGGACGCAATCGGAAGTAGACTTATCCCCCGATAGTTGTTACAGGAACAACGTGAACCCTTTTTAAAGATAGGGACAACTATCGACTCATTCCATGACGTTGGTACACTCTCTAGTTCCCAGATCTTTGTAAACAACGTCGTCAGTCCCTTAGTCAGAAAGTCACCACCATCTTTAAAAAGAGCCGGAGGTAAGTCGTCTGGGCCCGGTGATTTGTAACGTTTCAAGAGTTGGAGTTCCTTGCGGACTTCCGCCTCATTTGGTGGATCAGTCGTCACCGGCCATGGAGGGCAAGACAGTCTGACCGATGTTGCCGGAGCAGCAGGCCAGTTGAACTGCCCTTCAAAGAATTCTGCCCATCGTCCAAGACGTCGATGGATGTTAGTGATTGGCGTTCCGTCATCTTCGCAGATTGTTTCGCTCACACCAGTCTTCTTGCTGCCAGTGGCTCGGATGAGTTGGAAGAGCCTCCGGTAATTACCAGATGCAGCTGCTGCTTCCTGCTCATTAGCGCGCTACGACCACCAGGTTTCTCGGTCCTTACGCAAGCTTTGCCCAATTTCAGCACATAAAATCCTTCGTTTGTGGTCAAACTCACGGTCACCCGGAGTAGACCGACGGGCTTCAATCAGTTGTAAGGAACCAGAAGAAACCAAGTGCTTATAAGCGGGACGTTTCGTGAACCCACAACTGACTGTACCCGCCATTTTCATGGCGTCATGCAATTGCAACCAATGCTCATCTGTACTTTTCGGTGTAATGATAGCTAGCCTAGAAGCTAGCTCGGTTCGGTACTTACTAGCAACAGAAGTTGCAGCCAGCTTGCTAACATCAATCCTTTGGTAGCAGTCACTTCGTTGTCCACTGTAAAGTAAGGTAAGATTGGCGCAGACCAGAGCATGATCAGATTCCAGATAGGTACTCCAAAAGGAGCGGCAGTCTTGTACACAACCGCGCCAGCGGTAGCTGATCGCGATGTGATCAATCTGAGTCCAGGCTTGAGATGCAGAAGGGGGACGCCAGGTGGCACATCGGCGATGACTGTGCCGAATGTTAGTGCTAGCCAGAAACAGGTTGTGGTCTGTGCATAGTTGCAGTAGACGTTCCCCGTTATCTGTCCTGCGACCAACGAGTCCCCATCGGCCACCTAAACGACTCTCTTCTGTACCTAGACGCCCGACCTGAGCATTCAAGTCTCCGGCTAGTACTACAATATCTGTCGAACGCACTTTCTGGAGAAGAACAGTTAACTGGTGGTAGAACTCATCCTTGATCGCATCCGGGCTGCAATCTGTCGGGGCATAGGCGGAGATGACGAAAAGACGTCGTTTCTCACGCCGATTTCTTCTCACTTTGATGGAACTTTCTAATCTAACGGCACATAACCGACTGTTGATGGGGATCCAGTCGATTAGTGCTGCCTCAGCTCTAGCGCTTAGTGTGACACCAACGCCAGCAAGACCAGACGAAGATGCCACAGGGTCCCCGGATAAACGCACATAAAACAAGCTTTTTGAAGTGACAGATGGAGAGCGAATTTGTAGTACTTCACCAGAGTCTTGAATACGGGTCTCGGATAAACAACACACATCAATATTAAGACTTTCCAAAGACATAGCCAGCCCTATCTGTTGTCCGAACTGCATAAGTGTGCGAACGTTGAAGGCAGCCAGTTTGAATGATGTACGTGGTTTCAGAAAAACTGCTTCAGTACTCGTATTCGGTGGCAACATACAATTTCCAACCAGGCAGTGACTCGAGAGCGTTTAGATACAGCCGAATTTTCACCATAGGCGAGCTGTTGTATAAGTCGAAAAATAAGGATGGACAGAGTGGAAATAAAAGAGAGTGAATAGATGACATGGTAAATAATAATAATAATAATAATAATAATAATAATAATAATAATAATAATAATAATAATAATAATAGGGGTGCGAGTCATTTCAATGTAAATCGGAGCGAAAAGAGTATTTTCCATAAGTAAATAGTTCATCATGTTTTAGTGCGTAGGCTGGGATACTGCCCGGGTGCCCAGACCGAAGCAGGTGGTTTTCTTAGGGGGCCACACCCCGAGCCTTTGACCTAGAGGTCTAGTCCACAAGGCAGTGGAGCATCGTGAGGAGATGCAGTCCCATGGAAGCCGGTGACCAAAAATTGGTTCATACGCCACTTGTTCCCGCAAGATACTGGAGCCCATGTGCACCATTGAATTGGGATCCGGTTATAGCGCCGGACATCCGCTTTTCGTCCTCTCATTTTCGTAAACAACACCCCCGCCACGAGAAGGCAGTGAGTAGGACTTCCCTGGCAGAGGCTGTATACGCGTGGCCGTGTGAGAGTATTTCGAGAGGGAGGGCGAACCCACCCCACTCTTGGCCATACCAGGGCATTTGAATAATACTTAAGCACTTGTATTAAAACTCAGAAGTGAACTATTAATTTAGCTTTGCTTTTTATAATTAGCGAAATCGGATGCTAAATTCGATTGCAAACTGTCATAAAAAAGAATCACCTTGAAAGTTAAATCAGGGCGTACTGTACCTGACTCAATTGACTGACCAATAATGTATAAGTTTAAAACTAATGAGATAGCCTTGAAATGTATTGTGTTATGTTACACAATAAACGTTATGATATAATAAATCCCTTATTTTAAACAAATATACGGTTAAACTTTTCTCTAACTTTTAGTATTCAAACCTAATCTACTAACTTAACGATATTAGTTTGACGATTATTATAAATTAATGACAAGAAAATTTTAATATTTCCCAGCTTTTAAAGGTTGCCTCATTGTGTAAAACAATTATGAACAACCATTCATTGAATTAATTCCTTGTATTCCTGTTTTAATATACATAACAAAACATTTCTGATTAGTTTTGAGCTATGGTGTTTAGGTGTAATTGTCGTAAAACGAATTCGGTTCACTGTTGAGTTTTATTTTGGGAGTGGTTGATTGCAAATCACACCATTAACTATTTCAAAATCCACATTTCACAGAAAAGTAATCTTTAAGGTTTAATCACTGTGGGGTATGTATGATCAGTTTCAAATAATGTAGTGCAGACGAGAGTCCCAATCAAACAATAGCTGCAATGTAAGTACTTTTGTAGGGGTGGCAACTTCTGGAGCAAGGTAGAAGTGTCGGTACATTTAAGAAAATAATGTGTGTGGTTTAATTAAATACAAATGATTGTGGCAGTCTTCAATCTTGAAAACATGTTAACCTGAAATATTTAGTGCGCACAAATCCCCGAGCGTCCTTTCTACAAAAGGTTTGAAAGGATTTACCTGAATACTAAAACAAATAAGGTGATACTTGACTTTCGCGCACTAACATGTATTAAAATCAAGCTTAGATGCATGTGATTCTTAAAAATATCTATAGGAAATTCATTAGAGTTTGAAGTTGAATGACACACTTTGGTAACTCTATTATGTTAAAATATGTATATAACATAGCTACTCGTTTTCTTTGCTTTCAGTGGAAGTAAGGTGACAGAAATACGTCATTATTTCTCCAAATAAAACGATTATCCGCTATTTTTTTATTTGATTCATACTAAGAGATAGGTTTAGATTTATATTTGATAAGTAGAACCATCTGACACTGATTTATAACCCTTATCAGAAATGCATACATGAAATGCAAAAGTTCCTACTTTTACACAACAATCATAATTATATTAAAAACGAAACCTAACCTATCTTAGAATCATTATTATCGAGCCTCGGTTGGTTAAAAACTAAAGTCAAACCTTTTTGATGTTCAAGTATTACGAGGAGTTCTAGTTAAAATTGGCAAACATACTCTTAAATTACTACTTAACATATGACTTTAAAAGATAAGCATAAAAGTCACACTTACTAAAGAATGGGAAGCTAAATGATTAAAGCTACCCCACAGAAGTAATGAATATAGAATAATCGCTGAAACCAAGTGGGCACAAAGCCAATAATGATCCACACGCGGAACACCAATATAATTCTCATTTGGTGGGAGACCTGCCGGTCGTCTAGGTTCTTTGAGACCACTGCGTACCATAAGCCAGCCCAAAACACCCTACAGTGAAAACATAGACACGTCATAATAAGCATGAAAAACCAAATTTTAGAGTGTTCAGCAACATCGCTTAATTCTAATATTTAATGTTATCAAACCGAAACCGCAAGTAACATGTTATAAGTTTATAACTGAAGCATATTTTACTATCTGAATAATATAATCTTCTAATCAAATTTTGGTGGCAAAACTATGACAAAACTTGACATAACTTATTTAATGGAATGGAAGCCAAAGTTGTTAAAAAATACTACTGAAGTGATCAATATCATGATCAGTAAGGTAATTCCTGGACTATCAAGTGTGAACCAGCGAGGTTGGTTTCAGTGAATGATATATGATGAAAACAAACGCTTTGGAACCACTAACTAGACATATAACATTGGTGACCCACTTATCACAAATTATAAACATTTTTCGGCTTATTCACCATCTCGATAGAGTTTGAACAGTACTTGACAAGTAAGACCGGCTGTCTGTATCTTACAAAATTTGTCTGCGTCAACTCGAAATGAATGTGAGGGACTACAAGTGTTTTTTCAGCACTTGTTCAATTGCAGTTATTCATGAATTTCAGAAAATAGTAATAATAATACTGTTTATTAGGTTTTATCGGACTTAAGGGAGTAGCAACGTTTCGGTCAGTCAGTCAAATGAACTGTGGAAACTGCCACATGTATATCGGTTCGAGTTGATATACCCCATTAACACAGTGAGAAGAGATTATTAGGCCAAATCCCAAAGTAGTAGACGTAGTAACAGTATTAATGGTAATGCAAAATCTTAGCAATTGAAGATACAGTTCGAGAAAAATATAAATACGTGAAATAATAAAAATTTGTGAGGAATTTAGAAACTTAGGATCTAAGGGGAGAGAAAGAGTGAATGGACCTCCAACACTGAGAACGATTCTGAGTCATGCCATCCAAAGTCTCTAACAACTGGTTGCGATAATCACGCGAACGTCAACTAGGTAGTCTACACCTACCCAGTCCAACAGTCAGTGTTTTCATGGACTGAATAAATCTTTGTTTGGCTGCCTTTAACTTCTCCAACCTACTCTTACATCAACTAGCATTGAACGCCGGTGAATGAGCATATATATTGCGTATCTGAACGTTTAGATATGACTCGGACTGTAAACTTTTTAACAGTTCATTCCACTCTGCCTCGGCGTGGGCATCACTTACATGGCTGCCTAACTGTTTTTCTAGTTGTTCCTGAAATATACTCTTAGCTTGACTATCATTAAGTAGGACCCTAAGAGGTTTCCTTGCACCATCTTTCCTACGTCCAGTAAGACCCAGACAAATACGCGCTCGCACTAGAGCATGATCTGAGTCTAAGCATGTGCTCCAGAATACGCGACAGTCTCCTATCGAGCCCCTCCATCGGTGGCTGATAGCGATGTGATCTATTTGGGTCCAACGTTGGGACGAATTAGGGGGTCGCCGTGTCAAGAGATGTTTTTCCTTATGCTTAAAGTTAGTGTTTGCAAGAAACAGGCGGTTATCTGAGCATAGCTGCAACAAACGGTCGCCATTATCTGTTCTTTGAGCCGCGACACCATAAGATCTATCCAGATGTCTTTCCCTTTCGCTTAGTTTACCTACTTGAGCATTAAAGTCACCAGCCACTATTACTACATCAGAGCGCCTAGCCTTTCGGAGAAGGTCGGAAAGCTTTCTGTAAAACTCATCTTACACATTATCTGAGCTACAGTTAGTGGGAGAGTAGGCAGAGACGATGAAGAGGCAACGACGAGTGTCCCTATCTTTCCGAGTGCTTACTGTTCCGTTTAGTCGGACAGCGCACAAACGACTGTCTACTGGGATCCAGTCTAAGAGAGCTAGTTCTGCCCTAGGACTCAATTCTATACCTGCACCAGCGAGGCCACGGGAGGCAGCATCGGGGCTTCCAGATACACGAAGTGTAAACCGAGTTGGTTCGTTACTTTGACATGGTGAGGTCAAATGAATGACACTACTCGGATCCTGTATGTGCGTTTCGGAGACGCAGTACGATTTAGCCCTCAGACTTTGAGTTGCTGCTTTTAGTCTTACCGTTCTCCAATCAACCTGCCTGGCATGGTAGAACCTACAGGAACATATGTTCTAGCTAATATAGCTCGGTTAAGTCATCACGATAGGCAAGCCCGACCACCACGTCAAGGTAGCAGCTACGGTCGGGACGAGGCCGATGTCCCTTCCAACAATCAGAGCAACCATTTTTTATAGACACATGGAACGTCCGGACAATGTGGGAGACCGGGAGGACCAGTCAAATAGCAACGGAAATGAGAAGATACAAATTGGCAGTACTGGGAATCAGCGAAACCCATTGGACACAAGCTGGACGACAAAAGCTAGATACGGGAGAGATGCTGCTATACTCCGGTCACGAAGAGGAAAATGCTCCACACACTCAGGGAGTTGCTCTAATGCTGTCCAAAGTAGCACGAAATGCACTTATAGGATGGGAATCTCATGGACCCAAG
This sequence comes from Schistosoma spindalis, assembly GCA_946903255.1. Taxonomy (NCBI): domain Eukaryota; kingdom Metazoa; phylum Platyhelminthes; class Trematoda; order Strigeidida; family Schistosomatidae; genus Schistosoma; species Schistosoma spindalis. The sequence goes on along the minus strand of OX336416.1, from coordinate 77,933,101 downwards.
CATCATTCAAAACAAAGAAGGAGGGAATTACAATGAATGTTATCCAGTGTTATACACCCACCAATGATAGCAACGATGACATTAAAGATCAATTCTATGAGAGGCTGCAATCAATCATAGTGCCCAAGAAAAGACCTCACCATTCTGATGGGAGATCTAAACGCCAAAGTCGGAATGGGCAATACTGGATATGAAGATATTATGGGACACACGGACTAAGAAAAAGGAACGAAAATGGCGGGAGATTTGCAAATCCATGTGTATTCAACAAATTGGTCATAGGCGGCACAATATTTCCACACAAACACATACACAAAGCTACATGGATCTCACCGGACCACACGACAGAGAACCAGATAGATCATATTTGCATCAATAAAAAGTTCCGAAGGACAATGGAAGATGTGAGAACTAGGAGAGGAGCGGACATAGCTTCAGATCAGCACCTAGTTGTGGCCAACTGGACAAACAGCACTACAAAGGTTCAATACAGCCTTCCTTCGAGATACTAACAAACTCAATAATAGCTCTCAACAACAGGTTCCAAGCCTTACAGGATCTGCTGAAGGAAGAAGAAACTACTATGGAGGATAACTGGAAAGGTATAAAAGAAGCATTAACTTCAACGTGTCAAGAGGTTCTGGGCTTCAAGAAGCATCATCACAAGGAATGGATCTCGATAGAAACACTGGACAGGATCAAAGAAATGAAGAACAAGAAGACAGCAATTTACAACAGCCGAACAAGAGCAGAGAAAGTCCAAGCACAAGCTGAGTACATAGAAGCAAACAAGCAAGTGAAGAGGGGCATTAGAGCCGACAAGCAGAAATACGTGGAAGAACTAGCAACGACGGCGGAGAAAGCTCCAAGAGAAGGAAATATGAAACAACTGTATGATACGACGAAGCGAGCAGGGAACTATAGTAAATTAGAGATTAGTCAAAGACAAAGGAAACAAGACAATCACTGTAATTCGAGAACAGGGGAAAGGGTGGAAAGAACACTATAAAGAATTCTTGAATAGACCGGACCCACCTGACATCGAAGCAGCAGACATAAACTTTCCTATAGCTGGCTCTCCATCAACAATCGAAGAAATCAGGTTGGCCCGTCATCAGACATATCAAGAGTGGGAAAGCAGCAGGATCTGACAATATACCAGCAGAAGCACTTAAGTCAGACAGAAGTAACTGCAAGCATGTCTCATGTTCTACTCAGGAAGATTTGGGAGAAAGAATAAGTACCGACGGATTGGAAAGAAGGATGCCTCATCAAGATACCAAAGAAAGGAGATTTGAGCAAATGTGAAAACTACAGAGGCATCACCCTACTATAGGTATCAGGATAAGTTTTCAACAAAGTATTACTAAACCAGATAAAAAATTCAGTAGACGTCCAACTTCGAGATCAACAGGCGGGATTCCGTAAGGATCGGTTGTGCACAGACGAAATTGCGACACCAAAGATCATCGTTGAAGAATCAGTTGAATGGAGCTAGTCACTATACATCAACTTCCTTGACTATGATAAAACATTTGACAGCCTAGGTAGGTGGACATTATGGAATCTTCTTCGACACTATGGAGTTCCTGAGAAGATTGCCAACATTATCCGGAATTCATACGACGGACTACAGTGCATGGAGGACAGCTGACAGATGCATTCCAAATAAGGACCGGAGTCAGACAAGGCTGTCTATCCTCTCCTTTCCTCTTTCTTCTGGTGGTTGACTGGATTATGAAGACCTCCACATCTGAGGGGAAGCACGGGATACAACGAACAGCTTGGATGTAACTAAACGATTTGAACTTTGCAGATAACACAGCTATTCTAAACTACACACACTAAAAATTGCAGGTCAAGAAAAACAGTGTACAATAAGCCTCTACATCAGTAGGCCTCAACATACACAAGGAAAAAAGCAAAATCCTCAGATTTATTTATTTATTTGAACACATAAATATTGGTACAGGGGGGCACCAAATATGTATGCGCCTCAGATACAACGCAGAGAACACTAAGCCAATCACACTTGATGGAGAAACTCTGGTAGAGGTGGAAACATCCATGTATCTGTGCAGCACATCGATGAACAAGGAGCATCTGATGCAGATGTGAAGGCAAGGGATTGGCAAAGGGACCCGAAACAACTGTCAGCCAACATCAAAGATAAGATCTTCAATACGAATTTCAAGACAGTTCTACTGTGTGGAGATGAAACCAACATTAAAAAGGTACAAGTATTTATGAATAATTGTCTACGCAAGATACTCAATGTTCGTTGGTTGGATACCATCAGTAACAGCCAGTTTTCAGCCATATTCCAGTGTTGAGGATGGCTGGAAGAAAGTTAGGGGCGGCCAAACCAAAACGTGGCATCAGTCCTTGAAGTCACTAACTTCTGGTCTGAGCCATGTTGGTAGATGCAGACTACTTGGTTAGGATCCGCGTGATTATCGTAACCAATGGTCGGAGATTCTTGGTGACATGGCTCAGAATCGATCACAGTGGCATAGGTGTATATACTCTCTGTTTTCCCTTAAACGGTGAAATTAAAATTGCTTTACATTTTTTCCTAAGAACTAATTCTTTCTTCCTGTATTATGTCCTTATATGCAATCATTCTTTTATATATTTTCACAATTGAAATAACCACTTCGATGAATTTGGTGTTCGTCTTATTGTGCTAATGCGGTATGGCAACTTGGACCGATGCATATATGTACCTGGTCTTACGTTGTAGCTGACTGACTGACTGACTGACTGACTGACTGACTGACTGACTGACTGACTGACTGACTGACTGACTGACTGACTGACTGACTGACTGACTGACTGACTGACTGACTGGATAGGACACACATTGAGGAAATTATTAAACTGCATCATGAAGCAAGCGCTAACTTGGAATCCTGAAGGGGAACGGAAAAGAGGAAGGCCAAAGAACACTGTGCCGAGAACTGGAAGCAGACATGAATAGGATGAATAACAACTGGAAAGGATTGCCCAGGACAGAGTTGAATAGAGAAAGCTGGTGAGCGGTCTATACTCCTCCATGAGGGGAAACAGGTGTAAAAAATTACGTTCAGCAAAGATAAGTTATTTAAAAACAAGTAGCAAGATTCTATTCTTTTTTTCGTGGTAACAATGACCCATATAAAAACAATTATAAAAATAACATTGTTAGGTCGCTACAAACAACTCAAAACAAAAATTCGGTTTTTAAATTTTATTTACGATAGACTAAACCTTACTCTACGGGATGTACGAAAATGTATTTCCTTAATAGATGGGAGCAGTCAATAAAAAACAAAGACATTGAGTTTACACTTATTACTTTCATACCTATGAAAACTCAACTAGGGGTACGTGCTTGTAGGGCATAACATATTTCAGAGATCTTCCAAATTATATAATAACAAGGTAACAAGTAAATTACTACCTGAAATCCAATTAGTCCCCCATAAATAAAAACGCGAGATTTCATGACGGAAGAGAAATAACCTCTGTAGAAAAAATAGATTGCTGGGAAAACAAAAGCAGCACCGATCGTCCGACCCCACATTCGGTGAATAAATTCCATATACCATATAAATTTGAATTGAGTGATTGACATTTCGCCACGCTCCTTTACATAACTGAACAGGACGTAGATAAATAAATCTAAACTTGCTGTTCATGTTCTGGAAACTTCTTGTATTTTTCGAATTCTAGTCGCCAATGTTCTTCACTAAAAGGAGGCACCTCCTTAAAGGGATGCCAGTCAACCATTGAGAGTCCAGACTCGGTTAATCTGAAGTAAATAGTTTACGAATAGAAATAATGAGAACCTTGTAACTCCACCAAGCAAAATAGCACCAAAAGTCATGCCAGAAAGACCCAAGAGCCATCGACCAACAATTGATGCGGCCTGAGTTGTTGCTTGACTGACTGGGACGGATACTGCTGCTGATTTGGATGAGATAAGTAGGTACCTCCGAAAATATACATGAAATCCAACAGGTCGAAGAGTTTTCACTGCCGCAGATCCTAAGCATGAGCCGAAAACCATTCCCCAGTTTTTACGATGTAATCTATGATTTCGCAAAATGAAATATGATTGAAGGTTATCGAAGTCCGATTTTGCTAGAATTTAAATAGCGACTTGAAATACAAATGTGAACCTAAGTGTGGGGTATTTAGCTATCAATAATGAAACATAAATACATAATATTAGATACATAATAGAAGTGGAGTTGTTCTCTAGTAAATTAATCGCTAGTTCCAAGTGATAGGTCACATATTCGAGAAACCCGTTTTTTTAAACTCAACATGTAAAAGCCAAGAGGTATCAATAGTCTTCCGGAACCAATATTACGGATCTCAAAATAAAAGTGGTTCGACATACACTGGTGAATGGTTTGATTATCTAAATGACCGCAGGTTCGAAACCTCATCGGCTGACCTACTTTCCATGCTCAAGGCTCTTGGTAGGTCTAACGTCAACATCGCGCATGAGGTTACCCAATTACATCCCGACCGTGGTGGTCGGGCTTGCATATCAGGATTAACCAACCGCGCTAAACTGGCTAGAACAATCATTCCTCAAGGTTCTACCATGCCAAAAAGTTTGGTTGAAGAACGCCTACGCTCCCACTGACTGCAGTTCGGATGAAGTGAAAGATGAATTTTACAGAAAGCTGTCTGAACTTCTTCAGAAAGCTAAACGTTCAGACGTAGTACTCGTAGCAGGCGACTTTAATGCCCAGGTAGGTAGCTTACATCAAACAGAAAGATGTTTAAGTGGGTATTTTAGTATTCCGGCACAGAGAACAGATAATGGTGATCGTCTGCTGCAACTTTGCCCAGACAATCATTTATTTTTAGCAAACAGAAATTTTAAGCATAAGGAGAGATCGTCTAACATGGCGACCCCCTGCACCAAACCAACGATGCACTCAAATAGACCATATTGCCATCAGTCATCGTTGGAGAGGGTCAATAGAAGATTGTCGCTCAACTGAGGTCACACTTAGGTAGTTCTGAAAACGAGGCTGACCCCGATGTTGATTTGAAAGACATACAAGCGGCTGTGGAAACAGCAGTGACATCTATTAGTGATTTAAACCACAGGGTTACAAAGAACCAATGGATTTCTTCAAGGTCTATTGCACTGATAAATTCTCGTAAACTCATCCCATCAGGTTCTGAACACGATGAAGAGCGTAAACAAATCAGATCTAGGTTAAGCAAAAGTCTAAGGAACGATCGTGAGCAGTGGTGGGCAACGAAAGCAAAAGAGATGGAAAAGGCGGCAGCTATAGGGAACACAAGACAACTCTACAGACTAATAAAAGAAACTGGAATTAATAAATCAAGTGTACGTCAAACTATTTCGGAAAAAGACGACACTCTCATCTGCTCCCAGTCCAGACGTTTAGAACGATCGGCGAAACATTTTAAGGAGCAGTTCAGTTGGCCTCCAGCTACTCTAAAACTACCCCCTATTCCCAGACAGTATGAATGGAACATTGAAGTAGGTCCCCCAACTCTAGCTGAAGTTCACAAGGCTATAGCTAATCTGAAACGAGGAAGGGCAGCTGGTCCAGATGGATTGGCTCCAGAGGTCTTTAAGGATGGTGGTCTAGTTTTAGCGATTAGGTTAATTAATATTTTAGCTAAAATCTGGGAGTTAGACGTCATCCCATCTAACTGGTCACAATCACTTATCGTCCCAATATTTAAGAAGGGGTCAAAATCATCCTGTGATGACCATAGAGGGATTAGTTTAACTAACATAGCATTTAAAATACTAGCATTAATAATTATCGGACGCCTAAGACTCATGAACTGCAAACACAAGAAAATCAGGCTGGCTTCAGACCTGGTCGTGGCTGCATCGACCACATATTCACCATTCGTCAGGTTCTAGAACACAGGCATGCTTGTCGGCGTCCAACAATAGTGGTCTTTCTTGACTTAAAAGCAACGTTTGACTCCGTAGACTGCGAGATTCTGTGGCAGTATCGGTCATTGAAAGGCGTACCTCAGAAGTAAATAAACTTTGTGAAGGCTCTTTATTCGAACATTACTAGTCGAGTCAGAGCTTATGGCGAACTGTCATCTGCTTTCGCAACCTCAAGTGGTGTCCAATAAGGTTGTCCACTATCTCCATTTTTATTCAATTTCATCAGACCTACTGCTTGGAATAACTTTCCCACCAACTGAATTTTCGGGCCTTGATCTCCTATCAGGATGACTACTTACCGGCTTAGAATAGGCAGATGACATAGTCCTGTTTGGTGAAGACGTTGATAAAATGCAGTCTTCTGGTAGCACTGAGCAACAATGCCAGAATGTTTGGGATGCGCTTCTATCCCTCTAAATGCAACTTGTTGCTTCAGGACTGGTCTGCATCAACACCTGAACTAAGGATAGGGGGTGAAGTAGTCGAACGCGTCGACAACTTCACTTATGTTGGGAGTCTGATCAGCCCTAATGGGTTGGTGTCTGACGAAATCTCGGCATGGATTCGAAAAGCTCTTTTGGCTTTCGCCACCTTACGTCATCTATGGAGAAGGCGAGATATCCGTCTATCAATTAAGGGACGAGTATACTGCACGGCAGTTCGTTCCTTTCTACTTTACGGCTGCGAAACATGGCCTTTAAGAGTAGAAGATATTCGTAAGTTACTAGTATTTGACCACAGGTGCCTTAGAAATATTGCTGGTATCTGCTGGGATCACCGGGTAGGTAATAGTGAAGTTAGACGCAGGGTATTAGGGAATGATGGTAGATCAGTTGATGAGGTTATGAATCTTCATCGACTGAGATGGTTGGGCCACGTGCTGCGTATGCCTGAACACCGATTACCACGACGCGCAATGCTAACCGGTGTTAGGGATGATTGGAAGAAAGTTAGGGGCGACCAAACCAAAACGTGGCATCAGTCCTTGAAGTCACTAACTTCTGGTCTGAGCCATGTTGGTAGATGCAGACTACTTGGTTGGGGTCCGCGTGACTATCGTAACCAATGGTTGGAGACTCTTGGTGACATGGCTCAGAATCGATCACAATGGCGTCGATGTATACACTCTCTGTCTTCCTTTAAACTAAGAGATTAAAATCACTTCAAATCTTTCTTTCTAGGAACTAATTCTATCTTCCTGTACTATCTCCTTATACACACTCTTTCTTCTATATATTACCACCACTGAATTAACTACTTCTATGAATCCGGTGTTCATCTTGTTGTGCTAATGCGGTATGGCAACTTGGACCGATGCATATACGTGCCTGGTCCTACGTTGCAGCTGACTGACTGTACAGAGATGCGACAGTAAGGTGTTTCCTTCAAACAACCAGCATAACAGCGATGCTGACATCCCGCAAAGGAAGGGTGAGGTTAGAAAAGGTCGACCCTAAAAGTGCACACCTCGCCTTATGCCACGGATATTTGTCTCCGGCTGTAAGGTTTCAACAAGTAAGGAACTGACATAAAAATTACCCACAAAAAGGGCGGGTGTGACCGGCCTCAAGCAGTTGTCTCTTTGGCACTGCAGTCACGAAGACCAACTCTAATCCCATTTCCTTTTCAGATACCTTTAGAAGAACCCCTCCACGGTGCGGGCAACCGAAAAGTGATAGCCACCCCCATACTTCCAACAGCACTCAAGATCACTGTATTCATAATCAATCTTCCTCTTTAATTCCTATTATTCCCCCTGCCTAGACTATCAACTGTAGACTTCCTCTTCAAGTGTCACCATGGCCAACGATTATAGTGCGCGAAGTACTAACTCAGGTATTTGGTGTCCCCTTTTACCGATGTTTATGTGTTCAAATAAATAAATCTAGCCAAAACCAGAAGCCGACGAGATACACCCTCCGTGTATCTGGCGACCCGATGGCTAGTTCTCGTGGACTGGCGGGTGTAGGTATAGCACTAAGTACGAGGGCAGAACGAGCACTAATAGAGTAGATGCCCGTTAACAGTCGCCTATGTGCTGTTCGACTAAACAGCTCCATAAGAACTCGGAAGGATAGGGACACACATAGTTGACTTCTCGTCATTTCTGCCTATGCTCTCACTGACTGCAACCTGGATGAAGTGAAGGATGACTTTTACAGAAAGCTTTCTGGGCTTTTTCAAAAAGTTAAACTCTCAAACATAGTGCTCGTAGCAGGTGACTTTAATGCCCAGCTAGGTATCTCAAACCCAACAGAAAGATATTTAAGTGGGTATTTTGGTATTCTGGTTCAATGAACAGATAATGGTGACCGTCTGCTGCAACTGTGAGCAGATAATTGTTTACTTTTGGCAAGCTCTAATTTTAAGCATGAGGAGAGACATCGTCTAACATGGCGACCTCCTGCACCAAACAGACGATGGACTCAAATAGACCATATAGCCATCAGTCATCGTTAGAGAGGCCCGAAAAAAGATTGTCGCTTATTCTGGAATACCTGCTTGGGCTCTGATCATGCTCTAACACGGGCACACATATGCTTGAGCCTCATTGGACGCAGAAAAGCCACATTAAGATACATTAGAGTTAAACTCAACGATGAAAAAGCCAACAGTAGATTCCAGGAACAACTGAGGTTACACTTAGGTAGTTCTGAAAACGAGGCTGACCCAGATGTTGCTTGGAAAGATATACGAACAGCTGTGGGAACAGCAGCAACATCTATTAGTGATATGAACCAAAGGGTCACGAAAAGCCAGTAGATTTCTGCCGCATCTATTGCACAGATAGACTGTCATAAACTCGTCCTATCAGGCTCCCAACACGCTGAAGAGCGAAAACAAATCAGATCTAGGTTAACCAAAAATCTGGAGGACGACCGCGAGCTAAGATGGGCAACGAAAGAGATGGAAAAGGTAGTAGCTGTAGGTAACACAAGTCAGCTTTTCAAACTAATAAAAGAAACTGGAATTAAGAAGTCAAGTGTAAGTGTGACGATCTCGAAAAAAGACGATACTTTTATCTACTCACAGTCCAGACGTTTAGAACGACGGGTGGGACACTTTAAGAAGCAGTTCAGCCGGCCTTCAGCTACTCTACAATTACCCACCATTCCCAAACGACCTGAATGGAACATTGAGACAGGTCCCCGACTCTGATTGAAGTTCAAAAAGTTATGGTTAATCTGAAACGAGGAAGAGCAGCTGGTCCAGATGGATTGACTCCAGATGTCTTTAAAGATTATCCGGTTTTAGCGATTAGGTTAATTAATATTTTAGCTAAAATCTGGGAGTTGGACTTAATTCCATATGGCTGGTTGCAGTCACTGATTGTCGAAATATATAAGAAGGGGTCAAAATCATCCTGTGATGACCATAGAGGGATTAGTTTAACTAACATAGCATTTAAAATACTAGCATTAATAATTATCGGACGCCTAAGACTCATGAACTGCAAACACAAGAAAATCAGGCTGGCTTCAAACCTGGTCGTGGCTGCATCGACCACATATTCACCATTCGTCAGGTTCTAGAACACAGGCATGCTTGTCGGCGTCCAACAATAGTGGTCTTTCTTGACTTAAAAGCAACGTTTGACTCCGTAGACTGCGAGATTCTGTGGCAGTATCGGTCATTGAAAGGCGTACCTCAGAAGTAAATAAACTTTGTGAAGGCTCTTTATTCGAACATTACTAGTCGAGTCAGAGCTTATGGCGAACTGTCATCTGCTTTCGCAACCTCAAGTGGTGTCCAATAAGGTTGTCCACTATCTCCATTTTTATTCAATTTCATCAGACCTACTGCTTGGAATAACTTTCCCACCAACTGAATTTTCGGGCCTTGATCTCCTATCAGGATGACTACTTACCGGCTTAGAATAGGCAGATGACATAGTCCTGTTTGGTGAAGACGTTGATAAAATGCAGTCTTCTGGTAGCACTGAGCAACAATGCCAGGATGTTTGGGATGCGCTTCTCTCCCTCTAAATGCAACTTGTTGCTTCAGGACTGGTCTGCATCAACACCTGAACTAAGGATAGGGAGTGAAGTAGTCGAACGCGTCGACAACTTCACTTATGTTGGAAATCTGATCAGCCCTAGTGGGTTGGTTTCTAGCGAAATCTCACAGGTTCAAAAAGCTCGTTTGGCTTTTGCCGACTTACGTCACTTATGGTGAAGGTGAGATATCCGTTTATAAATAAAAGGACGAGTCTACTGTGTAGCAGTTCGTTGTTTTACTTTACTCGTTAATCACTTGTATTTGACCTCATCTTCAAGGATAATAGTGAGGTTAGACACAGGATGTTATTGAATGGTGGTAAATCAGTTGGTGAAACTGTAAATCCTCATCGACCGAGATGGTTGGGCCACGTATTTTGCATGCCCAACAACCGACTACCACGGCGTGCAATGCTGGGAACGGATGGAAGAAAGTCAGGGGCCACTAAACCAAAATGTGGCATCAATCCTTGAAATCGCTAACTTCTGGTCTGAGCCATGTTGGCAGATGCGGACTACTTGGTTGGGTCCGCACGACTATCGTAATCACCGATTGGAAACTGTGAGACATGGTTGAGAATCGATCACAATGGAGTATGTGTATACACTCTTTGTCTTGCCTTAGACTATGAGGTTAAAATTACTTCATATCTTTTTTTTCTACGAACTAACTCTTTCTCCCTGTATCAACTTGTACCGATGCACATATGTGCCTGGTTTTACGTTGTAACTGACTGACTGACTATTCGATTGCATGACAGTGATACTTTGAAGTCACGCATGGTTGTATAAGTAATTTGCAACGGTGATTCTAAGGTGGCAGAACGAATGTGGATCACATTTCCTAAAGTTCATACCATGACATAACTAGCTATGTCCTAGCTAGAAGCAACATTTATACAATCAAACAGGTCGTTTGAATATTTTCGCAAAAATAAAATTCACCACCTCCGGCTTTGTGCTTGGGTTTATCATTGGGAAACCTCCCAAGCTCCCAACTTTGGGGAAATCCACAAAGTGAAGCAGCTTTCCCCGAAGACCGGGTAAATTTCCCCAGGTCTGGTTAAATTTTGGGGTTTTTGTGCCATTTCTTCAGAATTTCCCCAAAATTGGGAGCTTGGGCTGTAGGGGATTGTGAGAATTCGATCACTAATATGGGAGTTAGCCAGTCAATAATATTTGTTACATGTGCATAAGACAGTAATTAATACTTCTACGCCAACTATGGTATCAAATGAAGTCCCACTGTAACGATTTACGACTGTAAGTTTTTGCACAAATATACCACTAGCATGCTCTCAGTTACCCACTTAAAAAGTTATGTATACACAGAGTCTGTTCAATTTGGTTAGCTAGAGCGTCTGCTTAAAAAGATATTCCTGGGTATAAGAGTTTTAGTCCAACAATATAAACAATGGTTGCAAAGGTGAATCGTGACAAGATAAATCTAAACCATGCCACGAAGGTCATCGCGAAGGTCAAACTGGCACTATGATATTGGCACACATTAACATGTGCACAATGCAGTATCATCATGGTCAACTAACATAAACCGAACGACGTTTTTCAAATGGTTCAAATGGTTGTGGACGGGATAGAAGAAGCTTTCGCTTAACAAGCTTTCGTGTCTAGTAGCAGGGGATCATCAATACCTCCAGGCAAGAACCTAGGTATATTAACGATAAAAGAGAAAAACAATGGATTGGTAAATCATAGTAAAATACTATCCTTATTCCTTAAGAATAGATCAAGTCGCCTCTTAAAGGACTCCTGGGAAGTTGCTCGGACTCGCTCAGCTGGCAGTGAATTCCAGCATTTGACAACTCTTAAGGAGTAGAAGTTGTGTCTGCAGTCCGTTCTACTATGTTGTATCTCTAATTTCTGGGTTTTACCCCTTAGGTTAGTGTTGGAACTAAGCTTAGGTAGGTGTATAAGAGGATGTCCAGAAGTGTTAAGGATACTGTAAGCCATTGGAAGGTCACCTCTAAGACGCCTATACTCTAATGGGTAAAGGTCGAGTGATTGGAGGCGCTCATCGTAAGGTTTAAATTTGAGTCCCCGAACTGATTTCGTGGCTCGTCGTTGGATACGCTCCAGAGTGGCCTTATCCTTTTGGAGTGTAGGAGGGAATACTATGTTTTCGTACACTAAATGGGGACGAATAAAACTGTTGAAGATTATGTGGGAAGTTCTCCCATCAAACTGACCAAAAATGCGCTTCAATGTTACCAGTGCAAGGTTTGCTGGAAAGGCATTTCTGTCACAGTTGGCGTAAGACTTTAAGTCGTAGGGCACCAGAACTCCTAAATGTTTTTCGACTCGGGATACTACTAGAGAGGAGTTTCCTAAGTTGTAACTGTAGTCTGCGACATGTCGCAGGTGGACTATTTTACACTTTGAAGTGTTAAAGGTAAGTCCGTTATCGTATGCCCAACTTTGAGGTTGAGTCAGATCCTCCTGAAGTGCCTGTATATTCACTCGGTCACATATCTCTCTCCAGAGTTTCACGTCATCGGCAAAGAGCAATATGTCTGACGTTACCTGTTGAGGGAGAACATTTATATAAATCAAGAAGAGAAGAGGTCCTAGTACTGAGCCCTTTGGGGAACCCACTAGAACATTCCATAGCCTGTGAGAAATTGAGGTTTACCCTGACCCTAAAACGTCTATTTCTCAGATATGAACTGAGCCAATCAATTAGGGGTGGTCTGATACCCAATTGTCTGAGCTTATTGATAAGACGTATGTGGTTAACCCTATCAAAAGCTTTTGAGAAATCAAGGTAAATGATATCCACCTTCCCCTTGCGATCAACGATGTTTGTCCATCTGTCCACCGCAGTCAGCAGGTTCATCATACAGGAGTAACCCTTCCTGAAACCATTCTGCTGGGGTGGGAAGAAATTTAAGGACAGCAGATAGTCATGTATACCATCGTATATCAGGGACTCCATGATCCTTGAAGGTATAGAAAGAAGAGCTACCGGTCGGTAACTTGAAGGTTCGCTGAGTCGACCTCATTAGAAGATTGGTGTGATATGAGCCAGCTTCCAATTTTCCGGTAGTTTGCCTCGACTTAGTGAGTGAGGGAACATCACGCTAAGCGGTGATGCCAGGATTGAAGATGCTTCCCCCAGTATAGCAGAATGAACCATATATGGGCCAGGATAAGTGTCTGTTCTTAGGTGCTGCAGTTTTCGGAACACCAAGTCAGCGCTCAGGTGCACTACGGAAAGTCCTGTGCAGTTACAGATGAAGCTGTCATCAGTATCGTTGGTGCGGGTCGGTTGAAATGTCCGGGAGTATTGCTCAGCCAGAAGGTTATCGGCGTCGCCGTCGTTATCGGTCGGGCCGTTAGGACCTAGCAGTTGAGAAACTCCAGTTTTGGCTTGACGAAGAGAGGCTGCGTAACGGAATAAGCTTTTCGGATTGGAGACAAATTTGTCCATAAGCTTTAACTGGTACTGAAGCCTGTCTTCTCTTATAGCCTTCGTGCATATGTTTCTTATATGTTTGTATTGCCTGTACTCGCCGTTGTTGTCAGTTCGTTTGTATTCTGCCCAACAGTGTCTTTTGCGGCTTAACAAATGAAGAGTTCTGTTTTTGATGATTGTAGGTTGCATGTGACTTTTGGGGACCGTTTGAGGGACTGACTGCTTTGTAGCACATAAGAGCGTGTGTAATAGGAAGTTCCAATGAGCATTCACATCAAGTTGAGGGTGAACATCCCAATCCACCTGTTGTAGATAATCCTGTAGAGCAGGCACATTCAACCGTTTGAAATTCCAGCGCCTGTTGTTGTTGGGATATCTTAGCTCAATTTTGCTGACAAAACTGAAGGCTATAACGGCGTGATCGCTTTTCCCCAGGGGAGCCAGAATTGACAGGTTGTCAACCAGAAATTCTTCATTTGTAAAAACACAGTCTAAGCGCAACATTGTTTGACTGTTCCTCCAACGAGTAGCCAACTTCACATTTTCGTGTAGTCCCAAATCCTCAATGAGGTTGAAGAACCGAGCTTCAATTGAATTTTCACCTCCGGTATGCGTATGTTCCGCGAAGTTGACTCTAGGGAGATCGAAGTTCCCTAGAATCAGGATATGAGTGAAGCCGAGACGCGTGGAGCAAGATAGTCCTTCCAGCATGCGGCTGTCATGCTCGATGTCGGCAGTGGGCTTCTTATATATGACTCCAACTAGACACCTCGAAGTAGTGGACAATCTCATAGAGCACCATATGGATTCCTCGAGATTGTCAAACTCATGGTTGTGAACTTGGTGTACCTCCTAGCCAGATCGTATGTATAGGGCTACTCCATCCTCAATTTCTGTTTTTCTGTCATTGCGAAACAGAGACATCCCAGGTATTGCTAGCTCCTGGTCCGAATACTGAGGAGATATCCAAGTTTCAGATATTCCTATCAGATGAACCTTACTAGCATTGCCAAGTTCGCGTAGCTCATCCATTTTGTTTGGTAGACTCGCTGCATTCATGTATAAGCAGTTAAAGCTTTCAATTTGAAACGCATGAGCTTCTTCCTGTTTGTCTGTGAGAGCCTTACGTGAGTGAACAGGTAGCCTACCTATATAAGGTTTGCCGAATTCGTAGGCCCTGTCCTTTGCACGTTTTTTTATCTTCAAGAATGGTCAGCTCCAGCTTGCCTTTATGCTTGATCCTGGCGTCGTATGGCCTGTCCGGGTGCATGTGGATTCCAGTTAGCAACCGACGTCTGTTGGCACGAAATGCTTCCAGAGTCGCAGCCGCCATATGGGAGGATGGGAAAGTTATTCTCATTGGTCAGGGTCTAGAATCTTCGTCCTTCTTGGCTAGTCTCGTCACATGTTGAGTCAGTATGTTTTTGAGCCTCAGGGACTGTTTGATGAATTTCAATTCCCGAATGTCAGAGTTTGCTTGACCAGGATACATGTTTTCCAGTACACCTTGCACAATGATATTTCTTCCGCTGAAAATCTCCTAACAAGTTTCTATATGGACGTTCCGGATGAGATTGCGCTCAGTTTACGGTATGTCGGGCAGTATTCTGACGTTCCCATCGGATTTCAGTAGATGACTAGCTAGCAGGACATCCTCTACTTCGGTAGCTTTCTTGAGTGTTACACGGAGTAGTCTCGGGTGATTTTGATGTTTAGATTCCTTTCCCCGAGTGAGCCGTGTGACCGTCAAAGGCTCTATTCTAATCAGTTCAAGCTTTTTGTTCAATTCACCCCAGAGCATTCTGTCATTTTTGTCCTGCAAACTGAGAGGAAGGTCAGGGTTACCTTTAAGGTTCATGGTTATGAGAGAGTCATCATGGACCGTTATTGTTTTCCCAAGTTTTTATGGTGCGTTCAGGTTCAGTATGTTGTTGTCTGGAGGTCGAGGCAAGTTACTAAATCCTAGGCTTTTTGATAACTGGGCGGGCGTTTTTTGGGGTAGACTGAGCGATCAAAGAACAGTTGATGTCCGTACAACACTTGGTATGTTTAGCTTAGACGGTGACACGTGGTCCTTTTTAGCTCTGTTGTCGTGGGTGCAGTCGCCTGCAGAGTTTTTGGGAACCACTGTTGCATTTAAGGACCCTGAACTGGGAGACCCGAGTTTAATGAGGAAGTCTGTTACCGTCGACGTAATGATGATGTTGAGTTTAAACATTTCATCATTTGTGCTAATGCGTGTTCCATCGATGGTAGACTTATCAATATCCCTATTCTTATTTTCGTTGCGCGCCTTTGTTTGTCTACCTACTTTATGGCTATCTGTTTCCAAGTTTACTGACAATTTGTTCCGCAGACCTGTCAGTAGAACAATGATGTTGCTCAGCAGTACTACAGCGTCCGTGTTGCACGTAACACACACCCACTTACAGTCCGATTTGCTGAGTCTCTTGTAAGCAGTTGCCGTAAGTTCTGTGCACGTTTCGTGGAACCAACTTTTGCAGCTGTCGCACTGCATGCCAGATGTAACAGCGAACCGGCATCCAAGTTGTTTGCATGAATGTTTCAAGGCTGTATTGCCGTAAACTGTGTTAGAGATAGTATCAAAGCTTAAGACCGTTAAAAATACACTAAAAACCACACTAAAACGGGAAAATGTATAAAAACGGATGAGATAAAATGAATTAGTTTTTACGTGAAGAACTGAAAAAAACCGAATAGTAAGCTGAGGAAAACCACAGTTAACTATTAAATTGGGCGAAACTCAAAAAAAGTAATCTACCGAACTTATAGCTCAGGATAGATTGTTTAGATCAGAAATGGTACAATTGTTGCGTAAGAACACAGCAAAAGTTTAAGAAATGCAAACCACGTTAGGACTAAACTTCCCGTTCGAAAAGCGATACAGGATTTTCCACATTTTAAACAGGTTTCTATCTTTATACAGGCCGGCCAGAATGATCGTTCAATAAATTAGCTCCACATCTTTAAACCCATTCTAGAACATTCGCTTCATATTTAAAACAAGAACTTGCTACATGAATCCCACATTCCGAATTCAGTTAAATATCCGTCATGAGTAGCATCTCTATAGTGATGATTAAATCTCCATGATGATTAGTTCTTTAGGTCTTCGACAATGACCTTAACCTTATTCGTTTCACCGGACGCACTTCTACCGTAAGGCACACAACCGAGTATTAGCGCCAGAGCACGAGTGGGTACGCCATGCTCCATATCCCCTACCACCACTAGTCGGCTTAGATTGATTACTCCTTGATATATCGATACTTACTTACGCCTGTTACCCCTTTTGAAGGAGCATAGGCGCTCACCAGCATTCTCCATCTGACCTTGTTCCGGGCAATCCTTTCCAGCTCTTTCCAGTTCTTATTCATCCTTTTCATATCTGCTTCTATTTCCCGACGTAATGTGTTCTTTGGCCTTCCTCTTTTCTGCTTCCCTTCAAGATTCCAAGTTAGCGCTTGTCTCGTGGTGCAGTTTGATGATTTGCGTAGTGTATGCCCCGTCCATTTCCATCGTCTATTCCTAATTTCCTCTTCAGCTGGAAGCTGGCTTCTCACCTCCCACAGAAGGCTGTTTCTGATGGTATCCTGTAACAACTGTCGGGAAATAAGTCTACTTCCGATCGCGTCCAAGCTATTGGCTTCCATCATACTTCGTAGGTTGTTCAAAACCTGAGAAAGATTGACTCACAATAAGCAGGCAGGTTTTCGTTCCGGTCGATGATGTATTGATCATATATTCACCCTCCGCCAAATGTTAGAACACCGCCATACTTATCAAAGGTCAACAATCGTAGTGTTTCTCAACATCAGGGCTGCCTTCGATTCGTTGGATAGGACTGTACTCTGGGATTGTCTATTGAAGAAGGGTGTGTCTGAGAAGTTTATTAACATTTTAAATGCGCTATATACAAACATTCATGCAGAGTGAGGGCACACAACCACCTCTCTACATTGTCTCATTCGAGCAGTGGGGTTAGGCAAGATTGCCTAATCTCACCATTCCTCTTCAACTTTGCCATCGATGACATTCTGGAAACAGTTCTGATGGATGTAAGTAATGGTGGTGTGGACCTGTTGACTGGAAAAGGAGTTCTCGACCTTGAGTATGCGGATGATATTGTCTGATCATGCAATAATACCCAGGCCATGCAATCCACAACTAACAATTTGGTCGTCAGTGTCCGTTGATAAGGTATATGCTGTGCACTTTCAAAGTACAAAGTACTTTTACGACACTCATAAAACCCTGATCCTGCACCCACTTTGAAAGTGGTCAGATAGAAAGCAAGAGGTTCATGTGTTTGATTAGCTCCTTCAGTGATGATGATAACGAGAAAGATGAGATCGATAATAGAAAAGTGAAAGCCAGAGCAGTTAGAAGATCAATGAACAGTTTTAATGTGTTGCGTGTTTAAGCGTGTGTTTCACATTCAACGTCCGGTGGTTAGTTGAACATGGTGAGTGGGATGGGTCTCATGGGTGGTCATGTGTGTCTCCGTTGTTCTTATGACTAACGCACGTTTTTTCATCTTTCAGGGTCGTTCGAAGCAGTTGTGTAAGTTATATTCTTTGGCCTACGTCCTTTTTTCTGTTTTCAAATTTACTTACCGAATTGTTCGGTTTTAGTAAATAATTCGACAATTAAATCTCCAAAGCCTAATGCTACTCCGGAATCAAAGAACAAGCATCTCGTCAACGGCAAAGGCACTCCATTGAAAGGTGGATCAAAACGTCCAGTCCCTGTCGGCAGCGACGAGAGTGATGTAGAGGTTGACACAGGTGTGTTGGTGGGCGATGCAGGTGAAATGAGGATGTCACATAAGGTAAATAAGCTAATATGTTCACGATGTATAGCTCGAGTTGTTTTTGTCTTGTTACACACCAGAAGTTTATTTGGTTCGTAAGGATGTTCTCATAAATTCCCAACTGTCTGCTAGCCTCAGTCTAAAGTACTGAGTGTGCAAACTTAAGATTACAGTTCGAATCCATATAGGTTGTGCTTGTCACTACTCATGGACATTCTGTGGGAAACCAAATCAAAATTCGAGGGTTCTGAGTTACTCTTCAATTCGACCAGTGACATGCACTTGGCGTGTATAAACACTCATTTATGACAAAATGGACGTAAGGGTCGCAATTTCAAATTGGGATGGTCATCCGAACCAGTTGCGTAAGCTATTCCCGACATGTATAGACGTTCAGTGGATTCAGAAAAAACGGTGAGTAAAGTTAGTTTTCTGCGAATTGGTTCAAACATTTCGTAAACAAGTCGAAGCCAATAGACTTACGTCACTCACTTAAGTTATTTAGCGTCAATTACTATCGGTCTTACATTTTCTTCTCCTTCATACAGAAAGGCATTTCTTAAATTTCCTTCCTTGGAAGTCCGAGAGGCCGCTGTCTCACAGCCAAAGTTCCACGCCGGTAAACAGCTGAAACTGGCATTAACAGGAGGACCAGAACTAAAGACTGCCATAGTTTGGGGTTTTCCAGCTGACACAAAAGAATCAGACATCAAAGGATTATTTGGTGGCGTCGTTTCAGTGTCACGTGATACAACTACCGGGAACCAGGGCGCGTAAGTATTTTAATATCTTGATAGTTGTCTTTGGTACCAAATTGTTACTGCCTTGATCTCATTTTAATTAGACCAGTTTGTTCGTCAAGTCTGACAATGTATTGCCTTGTTTCAGATCCATGACTGTCGAGTTTGAAACCGCTGCAGATTGTAGCAATGCAATTTCCTCAAACGCAACTCTGAAAGGTCGCCGCGTGACAATATTTTTGAAAGGTATGTCGGATGATAATTAAAATCTTACCTCTGAAGTTCTGGTTTACTCACATCACATATCAACCAGACACTAACTTACTAGGTTTTTCGCTTCAATCTTTTGGGTTTTTTGCCTCACTAAACTAACCCGTATTTCTCCTTCAGATGTCCTTGTCGATGATTGCGCTAACAATCAACAGAAACAGTCTGGACCACCTGAGAAGAAAGCTAAACGTGAGTTTGTTTCGGTTTGTTTTGTATGTTTGTTTGCAATTGTGCTGTCTTTCTAAAGGCTTTTGCTGTTCATTATAGCTGTAGAAGCAGGTGTTTCGAAGGTCAAGGCTGCTCACAAAGTTTCAGAGGCAGAGGAAGTGCATGACGCAGATGAGGATGAGAATGACGATGAAGAGGACGAAGATACAAGTGAAGACGGCGATGATAGTGACGAAGACGATGAAAGTGAAGATGAAAGCGAGGAAGAAGATGATGGAAGTGAAGAAGAAAGTGATGAGGACGTTGATATGGTCTCACCTAAAGGCAAGGAGAAAAAGCAGTTTTCTGGCTCACAAGACAAAAAAACTGGTGGGTTTCCAAAAGCAGGCAACCGTTCAGGAGATCAAAGCAACTTCAAATCGCAACACAAATTTGGTGGTGATTTCAAGCGCAATTCGTTCCGTGGTCGTGGTGGTCGATCTCGCGGCCGCGGTGGTCAGTCACCTCATGGTCGTGGTGGCCAGTCTTTCCGTGGTCGTGGTGGTAACCGTGGGGGCTGGTCAAAACGCGGTGGTTCTGGTTAAAAAACTTGATTGCTCTGTAAATTCGAATTGCAAATAAATCTTTGTAAATGAATCTGATTTCTCTGATAGTTTGTTTTCCGTCCTTGATGAATACTTCTGTTTTTAGTTAGAAAGCATGTCACTTACACAAGCATACCAGTCTGGTCAAGCCACTTCTTTGGCCGTATACAATCTACCCACCTCGGCAGACGAAACAGAAGTTCAGTCGATATTCCCTTCGGCCAGGTCAGTCAACTTCGTACGAAGCCATTCTGTGTCTTCGCAATCTAAAGGGTGAGTACAGTTTGCTCCCTACAAATTGATTTGTTACCGCGCATTTAACGACATTATAAGAGATCTAATTCACTCCGTTTTATGAGCAGTACCACAGTAGGTCCGACAGTCTGCGATATTTTTGTTTGGCAAGTTAAATGTCCAAAGGTGAACCTAGGCATTTTAATGATGTTCCGTTAGTACGTTAACAAGAACTGACTCCGATCTTTTACCTTTCTACCTTTTGTTACTGGCGACGCAGGTGTGCCACATTGACCCATTCCTGTAATGTGAGCAGGTGGTACTATTTGCGATGGAGTGAAATACAGGAAGCTCGACCCGAACACTTTCGATGGAGGTAGAAATTTGTTACTCGAAAGATCTGCCTACGGGGTCTTTAGTAAAGCTTATTCGCTTCCCATTGATCGCTCCATATTTGCTCTCTTTTTCTGTTTCATATGTGAAACAGCATGTGCATCTTGCAATTCAACAATGCTCGTGACTGTCAACAAGCCTACGATGAATGTCTTCAAGGAAAAGAAATTGGTGGACAGCTTCTGCATGCGGAACTGAACGGAGGTGAGTTGGTCATTAAAACTCGTGCAATCACTGAACTTATTTCACAAGCTCTTTAATAATCACTCAGTTTAAATTTTTCAGATTATCATTCCAGTTCGTCAGAAAATTTAAATGTCAGCCAGCATTATGGAGGCAATTCCAGGGATTTCAGACGTTCACATGCCGATAATGAGTACAGCCAGCCCACATATGATCCGCATGGTAGAACTGATAGTGAAAGTTCTTCCAACGCTTGTACACTCACCGTGTCAAATCTTCCCTATACAGCATCTGAAAGAGATATTATGCGCGAGTTCCCGGAAGCCCTCCGAGTAGCACTTTCGTTAGACGAGCAGGGACGTTCCAGAGGGTAAATTTTATTTTTGAACTTTCAATTGTTTGTAGCGTTGCTCACGTGACTTTCTCGAATTCCGACCAGTGCAGCGCCGCTCTTACTTCCTGCGGAAATAAGATGATGGGTGGTAGGCCTGTGCGTGGACGAATCCAGAGAGGTAAAGGAATGCCCATACATTGTATGTGATGTTCATTATAGACCAGGAGCACAATCAACAACCGGGTTATAACAATCAACGCTCTTATAATCGTGACCAAAGAGAATACGGTCAACGTAATCAACGCGAATACAATCAGCGTAATTTCAATAATCGAGATCACACCAACCAGCGTGAAAACGGTAACCAGAGAGATGGCAATCAACGTGAGTACAATCAGCGTGATTATAGTGGTCAACGTGACTACAACAGACAAGGTAAGCTTATTTTGTCAGGCAACTAACTTGTTTAGTTGTTTTAGTATGACAGGCAGTGTAATTATTCTCGTTTTGTGGTTTCAGGTAGGCAGTTCGACTACAATTCAGGCAGAGGCGAAAGAGATGTAAACCGTTTCCAAGGTGCTCCAGCTAATCGGGGCGGGTCACGCGAGTTTGGTAGAAATGACCGCTTCGAACGAACAGATCAAAGACGAGATCGCAGCCCAGCCAGAGGAGAGCCAGTTCGTGGGTACGGTAGCTCAAAAGGACCCCGAATAACATCTGCCGTAATTCACCGTCCAGGAAATGCCAGCCCTTCGGAGTCGTCCTCTTCAGATGAGGACTAAACATCCTGGTATTTTTCAGGGATTTCCTTACTGGTGCGTCGTGCAAATACTTTTATTAACGTACATATGACTTTAAACATTAAAATATTCATGTTCGAAATTCATTAATGTTGTAGTCTAATATACACTTCACTTCACACGCGGTTTTTTACAGAATACAGTGAGATGAAGTGGTGGGATAAAGTTGAGGCCATGCTGGAATAAGTCGATTCCAACCAAATATACATAAACATATATGGCAGTGGGGTGGGTTGGGTTTTAGTACCCTAATCAGGCTTCGCTTATAAGACGTAATTTTGTTTAGTCAGGACTTTTGAGATGGTGACTTACCTGAAGTTCGTCTTGTCGTGTACTGGTTTCTCTTAAGCAACTCATCGAATGTGAATTAAACAATAGTGTTATAATCAGTGGTTGGAAATTGTCCACCTACTTACTGTGATAATGATAATTGATTACCTCGAAATTGTAGGTGATATGGCTCGGGAGTCGGGCAAATTATTCAGGATGTCACCCAGGATCTCCATCAATACAAAATTGGGGCACCTGGGTGTCGTGTCAGATGAACCGAAATAAACGCAAAGCCGGGACGCACGTTCTCCCACAAGGTGTGTGCGCGGTGTCTATGTTTTGCCGACTGACCTTCATTGGGAAGATAGAGTTCGCAAGTACTATAGTGTTTCAAGAGTTCCGATCACACATGTGACTGTCCGATAGATATGAGAGTGCTTCAAATCGCTGATCTGGTTTGCTGTAGGTCGGTATTGCGGTATAAGCAGGTTTTTTGGGTGCTAATGAAGTATGGGCTGTAGTTTTCTGAGAGATTATGAGCCTAGTGATACTTTTCACTTCCTAAGAGAATAGCCCCAAATCTGTAATAGAGGAGATAGTGAGTTAGTGTTAGAACGTACGATTTTCCGGCTTTATATACTATAAAATGCCTTTACCTCAACACCGGCTACCTTCGATTCTACAGGGCTTAGGATTTGGTGGAATTATCCCATTACAGGCCTAAGTCAGCAGTACACCGTTTTCTCTATCCCTTTGAAAAAAGATGGATTGGATAGGAAGCCAGGACAATATTGAAGCCACGTCAATTTCCGAAAAATTAACACGACATAGTACGTTCTCCCACAATAACACGAACTTCGGTCTCCGACAGAATCAAGTGCAATACCAATTACTAGATTTCCACAAACACGAGTTTCTCGTTGTTGCTTTATGGACGCCCTGTTACTGGGCCCTCAGCGAATGGAGTTGACAATGCACACTGTATCTATACAACAACAACAGCGAGAGATGCCTTCATTCAATCCACAACAAACTGAATGTACGACGCTCGGTAGAATTAGCTGACGTCATGTCATGTTTTACGCTAACTGTTTGACCTGGCTGAATGTGTAGTATATCTTCTAGCGAGCGACAATATCCTTACAGAAAGTAATTCGGTGTAAGCTTGAATATTGACTGCTAACATATGCTATTAAAAGTTCAATGAATAGTTTTAATGTGTTGCGTGTTTAAGCGTGTGTTTCACATTCAACGTCCGGTGGTTAGTTGAACATGGTGAGTGGGATGGGTCTCATGGGTGGTCATGTGTGTCTCCGTTGTTCTTATGACTAACGCACGTTTTTTCATCTTTCAGGGTCGTTCGAAGCAGTTGTGTAAGTTATATTCTTTGGCCTACGTCCTTTTTTCTGTTTTCAAATTTACTTACCGAATTGTTCGGTTTTAGTAAATAATTCGACAATTAAATCTCCAAAGCCTAATGCTACTCCGGAATCAAAGAACAAGCATCTCGTCAACGGCAAAGGCACTCCATTGAAAGGTGGATCAAAACGTCCAGTCCCTGTCGGCAGCGACGAGAGTGATGTAGAGGTTGACACAGGTGTGTTGGTGGGCGATGCAGGTGAAATGAGGATGTCACATAAGGTAAATAAGCTAATATGTTCACGATGTATAGCTCGAGTTGTTTTTGTCTTGTTACACACCAGAAGTTTATTTGGTTCGTAAGGATGTTCTCATAAATTCCCAACTGTCTGCTAGCCTCAGTCTAAAGTACTGAGTGTGCAAACTTAAGATTACAGTTCGAATCCATATAGGTTGTGCTTGTCACTACTCATGGACATTCTGTGGGAAACCAAATCAAAATTCGAGGGTTCTGAGTTACTCTTCAATTCGACCAGTGACATGCACTTGGCGTGTATAAACACTCATTTATGGCAAAATGGACGTTCACATGGGTAAAGCCCAACCAATTTTGATCAACATTTACCCTAAGTATTGTCTTTTGTACTTATGGTCTTCCTACTTCGTGATGAATGACTACCAAGTTTCCTGTTTAGTAAAGCTAGACGGGGACTGATAGTTGGGTGAAGAGATGAGTTAGTTTTTACTTATATGGAAAGGGTGGTGTTCCATTAGAGCCTTCCAATCTCGTGTATATCTGGATCTATATTAGACTTTTAAGTAATTATTACTAGTTTATACTGTTGCCTTATTAAACATGGTAATGCACAGGCCGGCTAGTTCATGTTAGCTGGCAGCAATCAAATCGTCCTACCACAAAAATAAAGGTCAGTCGTTCGAAATATCAACTAGTATGTTGAGGCATAGATTTGCCACAAGCAAAGTCAACTAATTTTTAAAAGCTTCAGAGTATTAAGTCTTATAACCTGATCAAACGATTTTTGTTCCAACCAAATTCATAGAAACTGAAGCTGGCGACTGAAAAGGAGATGGAACAACAGAAAAAGGATCTTGGCAGTGAAGATGAAGAGGATGATGAAGAAAATGATGAGGAAGAAGAGGAGGAGGACGAAGAGGATGGAGATGATGATAATGATGATGACGATGACGATAGCGAAGAGGAAGATGACGACGATAGCGAGGAGGAAGATGACGACGATAGTGAGGAGGAATCTGATGAAGAACAAGAAGAAAGCAATGGAGACAATTCAAAACTGAATGCTGAGAAAGGTAAAGCCATCAACAACCTGGTTGGGTCAAAGGCTGCCCAGAAACCTGGTTCGATGTTGAACAATGAGAAATTGACGGATAATAAGGTATCAAGCACATCGAGTAAAGCGACTGAAGGGTCCGAGCCACAAAGCAGTACATCAGGCAGAGTCCTCATACTACATGGACCTGACAACTTGAATAATTTGAAAGAATTCCTTTCCAAAATTAGCCCAGTGACAAGCATAAGCAGGATTGAACCAGCACCTATAATGGCTACCATCGCTAATATAAGCATTTTCAAAAGTCGATTAAAGTCAGGAAAGTTGATGTTTCAAGGGAAGGAGCTCGAAGTAATACCTGTAGATAGAGTCGATGACGCCAATAAAGGAATACAACCCACCAAAACTTTGTTCGTAGGTGGAATTCCCAAATCCCTGACAATTGTAAGTTACTTCTTTCTAAATATTGTATTATTCCAGGAACAACTAAAAAGTCACCTCCCCAACAACTGTCAACCTGTTTCCCTAAATTTGCTGAATAAAAACCCTAAGATCAATAGTGCATTCATATCCTTCTCCTCTATTGATGCGGCTAAGCAAGCTCACCAAATTTTCAGTTGTTTAACTGTGGAAGGCCAACTGTTCAAAGTGAACTTCGCTAAAGATCAACAACCTCGTAAGTATTGATTGGCAGTAGTCGCTTAACTGGCATCCTTTAGGAGCTGGTCCTGATGGTTCCGTAAGGGTCGCAATTTCAAATTGGGATGGTCATCCGAACCAGTTGCGTAAGCTATTCCCGACATGTATAGACGTTCAGTGGATTCAGAAAAAACGGTGAGTAAAGTTAGTTTTCTGCGAATTGGTTCAAACATTTCGTAAACAAGTCGAAGCCAATAGACTTACGTCACTCACTTAAGTTATTTAGCGTCAATTACTATCGGTCTTACATTTTCTTCTCCTTCATACAGAAAGGCATTTCTTAAATTTCCTTCCTTGGAAGTCCGAGAGGCCGCTGTCTCACAGCCAAAGTTCCACGCCGGTAAACAGCTGAAACTGGCATTAACAGGAGGACCAGAACTAAAGACTGCCATAGTTTGGGGTTTTCCAGCTGACACAAAAGAATCAGACATCAAAGGATTATTTGGTGGCGTCGTTTCAGTGTCACGTGATACAACTACCGGGAACCAGGGCGCGTAAGTATTTTAATATCTTGATAGTTGTCTTTGGTACCAAATTGTTACTGCCTTGATCTCATTTTAATTAGACCAGTTTGTTCGTCAAGTCTGACAATGTATTGCCTTGTTTCAGATCCATGACTGTCGAGTTTGAAACCGCTGCAGATTGTAGCAATGCAATTTCCTCAAACGCAACTCTGAAAGGTCGCCGCGTGACAATATTTTTGAAAGGTATGTCGGATGATAATTAAAATCTTACCTCTGAAGTTCTGGTTTACTCACATCACATATCAACCAGACACTAACTTACTAGGTTTTTCGCTTCAATCTTTTGGGTTTTTGCCTCACTAAACTAACCCGTATTTCTCCTTCAGATGTCCTTGTCGATGATTGCGCTAACAATCAACAGAAACAGTCTGGACCACCTGAGAAGAAAGCTAAACGTGAGTTTGTTTCGGTTTGTTTTGTATGTTTGTTTGCAATTGTGCTGTCTTTCTAAAGGCTTTTGCTGTTCATTATAGCTGTAGAAGCAGGTGTTTCGAAGGTCAAGGCTGCTCACAAAGTTTCAGAGGCAGAGGAAGTGCATGACGCAGATGAGGATGAGAATGACGATGAAGAGGACGAAGATACAAGTGAAGACGGCGATGATAGTGACGAAGACGATGAAAGTGAAGATGAAAGCGAGGAAGAAGATGATGGAAGTGAAGAAGAAAGTGATGAGGACGTTGATATGGTCTCACCTAAAGGCAAGGAGAAAAAGCAGTTTTCTGGCTCACAAGACAAAAAAACTGGTGGGTTTCCAAAAGCAGGCAACCGTTCAGGAGATCAAAGCAACTTCAAATCGCAACACAAATTTGGTGGTGATTTCAAGCGCAATTCGTTCCGTGGTCGTGGTGGTCGATCTCGCGGCCGCGGTGGTCAGTCACCTCATGGTCGTGGTGGCCAGTCTTTCCGTGGTCGTGGTGGTAACCGTGGGGGCTGGTCAAAACGCGGTGGTTCTGGTTAAAAAACTTGATTGCTCTGTAAATTCGAATTGCAAATAAATCTTTGTAAATGAATCTGATTTCTCTGATAGTTTGTTTTCCGTCCTTGATGAATACTTCTGTTTTTAGTTAGAAAGCATGTCACTTACACAAGCATACCAGTCTGGTCAAGCCACTTCTTTGGCCGTATACAATCTACCCACCTCGGCAGACGAAACAGAAGTTCAGTCGATATTCCCTTCGGCCAGGTCAGTCAACTTCGTACGAAGCCATTCTGTGTCTTCGCAATCTAAAGGGTGAGTACAGTTTGCTCCCTACAAATTGATTTGTTACCGCGCATTTAACGACATTATAAGAGATCTAATTCACTCCGTTTTATGAGCAGTACCACAGTAGGTCCGACAGTCTGCGATATTTTTGTTTGGCAAGTTAAATGTCCAAAGGTGAACCTAGGCATTTTAATGATGTTCCGTTAGTACGTTAACAAGAACTGACTCCGATCTTTTACCTTTCTACCTTTTGTTACTGGCGACGCAGGTGTGCCACATTGACCCATTCCTGTAATGTGAGCAGGTGGTACTATTTGCGATGGAGTGAAATACAGGAAGCTCGACCCGAACACTTTCGATGGAGGTAGAAATTTGTTACTCGAAAGATCTGCCTACGGGGTCTTTAGTAAAGCTTATTCGCTTCCCATTGATCGCTCCATATTTGCTCTCTTTTTCTGTTTCATATGTGAAACAGCATGTGCATCTTGCAATTCAACAATGCTCGTGACTGTCAACAAGCCTACGATGAATGTCTTCAAGGAAAAGAAATTGGTGGACAGCTTCTGCATGCGGAACTGAACGGAGGTGAGTTGGTCATTAAAACTCGTGCAATCACTGAACTTATTTCACAAGCTCTTTAATAATCACTCAGTTTAAATTTTTCAGATTATCATTCCAGTTCGTCAGAAAATTTAAATGTCAGCCAGCATTATGGAGGCAATTCCAGGGATTTCAGACGTTCACATGCCGATAATGAGTACAGCCAGCCCACATATGATCCGCATGGTAGAACTGATAGTGAAAGTTCTTCCAACGCTTGTACACTCACCGTGTCAAATCTTCCCTATACAGCATCTGAAAGAGATATTATGCGCGAGTTCCCGGAAGCCCTCCGAGTAGCACTTTCGTTAGACGAGCAGGGACGTTCCAGAGGGTAAATTTTATTTTTGAACTTTCAATTGTTTGTAGCGTTGCTCACGTGACTTTCTCGAATTCCGACCAGTGCAGCGCCGCTCTTACTTCCTGCGGAAATAAGATGATGGGTGGTAGGCCTGTGCGTGGACGAATCCAGAGAGGTAAAGGAATGCCCATACATTGTATGTGATGTTCATTATAGACCAGGAGCACAATCAACAACCGGGTTATAACAATCAACGCTCTTATAATCGTGACCAAAGAGAATACGGTCAACGTAATCAACGCGAATACAATCAGCGTAATTTCAATAATCGAGATCACACCAACCAGCGTGAAAACGGTAACCAGAGAGATGGCAATCAACGTGAGTACAATCAGCGTGATTATAGTGGTCAACGTGACTACAACAGACAAGGTAAGCTTATTTTGTCAGGCAACTAACTTGTTTAGTTGTTTTAGTATGACAGGCAGTGTAATTATTCTCGTTTTGTGGTTTCAGGTAGGCAGTTCGACTACAATTCAGGCAGAGGCGAAAGAGATGTAAACCGTTTCCAAGGTGCTCCAGCTAATCGGGGCGGGTCACGCGAGTTTGGTAGAAATGACCGCTTCGAACGAACAGATCAAAGACGAGATCGCAGCCCAGCCAGAGGAGAGCCAGTTCGTGGGTACGGTAGCTCAAAAGGACCCCGAATAACATCTGCCGTAATTCACCGTCCAGGAAATGCCAGCCCTTCGGAGTCGTCCTCTTCAGATGAGGACTAAACATCCTGGTATTTTTCAGGGATTTCCTTACTGGTGCGTCGTGCAAATACTTTTATTAACGTACATATGACTTTAAACATTAAAATATTCATGTTCGAAATTCATTAATGTTGTAGTCTAATATACACTTCACTTCACACGCGGTTTTTTACAGAATACAGTGAGATGAAGTGGTGGGATAAAGTTGAGGCCATGCTGGAATAAGTCGATTCCAACCAAATATACATAAACATATATGGCAGTGGGGTGGGTTGGGTTTTAGTACCCTAATCAGGCTTCGCTTATAAGACGTAATTTTGTTTAGTCAGGACTTTTGAGATGGTGACTTACCTGAAGTTCGTCTTGTCGTGTACTGGTTTCTCTTAAGCAACTCATCGAATGTGAATTAAACAATAGTGTTATAATCAGTGGTTGGAAATTGTCCACCTACTTACTGTGATAATGA
Source organism: Schistosoma spindalis (assembly GCA_946903255.1). Lineage (NCBI taxonomy): Eukaryota > Metazoa > Platyhelminthes > Trematoda > Strigeidida > Schistosomatidae > Schistosoma > Schistosoma spindalis. Next base: position 77,903,692 of record OX336416.1, on the reverse strand, counting down.
TAATTGATTACCTCGAAATTGTAGGTGATATGGCTCGGGAGTCGGGCAAATTATTCAGGATGTCACCCAGGATCTCCATCAATACAAAATTGGGGCACCTGGGTGTCGTGTCAGATGAACCGAAATAAACGCAAAGCCGGGACGCACGTTCTCCCACAAGGTGTGTGCGCGGTGTCTATGTTTTGCCGACTGACCTTCATTGGGAAGATAGAGTTCGCAAGTACTATAGTGTTTCAAGAGTTCCGATCACACATGTGACTGTCCGATAGATATGAGAGTGCTTCAAATCGCTGATCTGGTTTGCTGTAGGTCGGTATTGCGGTATAAGCAGGTTTTTGGGTGCTAATGAAGTATGGGCTGTAGTTTTCTGAGAGATTATGAGCCTAGTGATACTTTTCACTTCCTAAGAGAATAGCCCCAAATCTGTAATAGAGGAGATAGTGAGTTAGTGTTAGAACGTACGATTTTCCGGCTTTATATACTATAAAATGCCTTTACCTCAACACCGGCTACCTTCGATTCTACAGGGCTTAGGATTTGGTGGAATTATCCCATTACAGGCCTAAGTCAGCAGTACACCGTTTTCTCTATCCCTTTGAAAAAAGATGGATTGGATAGGAAGCCAGGACAATATTGAAGCCACGTCAATTTCCGAAAAATTAACACGACATAGTACGTTCTCCCACAATAACACGAACTTCGGTCTCCGACAGAATCAAGTGCAATACCAATTACTAGAGGTCCACAAACACGAGTTTCTCGTTGTTGCTTTATGGACGCCCTGTTACTGGGCCCTCAGCGAATGGAGTTGACAATGCACACTGTATCTATACAACAACAACAGCGAGAGATGCCTTCATTCAATCCACAACAAACTGAATGTACGACGCTCGGTAGAATTAGCTGACGTCATGTCATGTTTTACGCTAACTGTTTGACCTGGCTGAATGTGTAGTATATCTTCTAGCGAGCGACAATATCCTTACAGAAAGTAATTCGGTGTAAGCTTGAATATTGACTGCTAACATATGCTATTAAAAGTTCAATGAATAGTTTTAATGTGTTGCGTGTTTAAGCGTGTGTTTCACATTCAACGTCCGGTGGTTAGTTGAACATGGTGAGTGGGATGGGTCTCATGGGTGGTCATGTGTGTCTCCGTTGTTCTTATGACTAACGCACGTTTTTTCATCTTTCAGGGTCGTTCGAAGCAGTTGTGTAAGTTATATTCTTTGGCCTACGTCCTTTTTTCTGTTTTCAAATTTACTTACCGAATTGTTCGGTTTTAGTAAATAATTCGACAATTAAATCTCCAAAGCCTAATGCTACTCCGGAATCAAAGAACAAGCATCTCGTCAACGGCAAAGGCACTCCATTGAAAGGTGGATCAAAACGTCCAGTCCCTGTCGGCAGCGACGAGAGTGATGTAGAGGTTGACACAGGTGTGTTGGTGGGCGATGCAGGTGAAATGAGGATGTCACATAAGGTAAATAAGCTAATATGTTCACGATGTATAGCTCGAGTTGTTTTTGTCTTGTTACACACCAGAAGTTTATTTGGTTCGTAAGGATGTTCTCATAAATTCCCAACTGTCTGCTAGCCTCAGTCTAAAGTACTGAGTGTGCAAACTTAAGATTACAGTTCGAATCCATATAGGTTGTGCTTGTCACTACTCATGGACATTCTGTGGGAAACCAAATCAAAATTCGAGGGTTCTGAGTTACTCTTCAATTCGACCAGTGACATGCACTTGGCGTGTATAAACACTCATTTATGGCAAAATGGACGTTCACATGGGTAAAGCCCAACCAATTTTGATCAACATTTACCCTAAGTATTGTCTTTTGTACTTATGGTCTTCCTACTTCGTGATGAATGACTACCAAGTTTCCTGTTTAGTAAAGCTAGACGGGGACTGATAGTTGGGTGAAGAGATGAGTTAGTTTTTACTTATATGGAAAGGGTGGTGTTCCATTAGAGCCTTCCAATCTCGTGTATATCTGGATCTATATTAGACTTTTAAGTAATTATTACTAGTTTATACTGTTGCCTTATTAAACATGGTAATGCACAGGCCGGCTAGTTCATGTTAGCTGGCAGCAATCAAATCGTCCTACCACAAAAATAAAGGTCAGTCGTTCGAAATATCAACTAGTATGTTGAGGCATAGATTTGCCACAAGCAAAGTCAACTAATTTTTAAAAGCTTCAGAGTATTAAGTCTTATAACCTGATCAAACGATTTTTGTTCCAACCAAATTCATAGAAACTGAAGCTGGCGACTGAAAAGGAGATGGAACAACAGAAAAAGGATCTTGGCAGTGAAGATGAAGAGGATGATGAAGAAAATGATGAGGAAGAAGAGGAGGAGGACGAAGAGGATGGAGATGATGATAATGATGATGACGATGACGATAGCGAAGAGGAAGATGACGACGATAGCGAGGAGGAAGATGACGACGATAGTGAGGAGGAATCTGATGAAGAACAAGAAGAAAGCAATGGAGACAATTCAAAACTGAATGCTGAGAAAGGTAAAGCCATCAACAACCTGGTTGGGTCAAAGGCTGCCCAGAAACCTGGTTCGATGTTGAACAATGAGAAATTGACGGATAATAAGGTATCAAGCACATCGAGTAAAGCGACTGAAGGGTCCGAGCCACAAAGCAGTACATCAGGCAGAGTCCTCATACTACATGGACCTGACAACTTGAATAATTTGAAAGAATTCCTTTCCAAAATTAGCCCAGTGACAAGCATAAGCAGGATTGAACCAGCACCTATAATGGCTACCATCGCTAATATAAGCATTTTCAAAAGTCGATTAAAGTCAGGAAAGTTGATGTTTCAAGGGAAGGAGCTCGAAGTAATACCTGTAGATAGAGTCGATGACGCCAATAAAGGAATACAACCCACCAAAACTTTGTTCGTAGGTGGAATTCCCAAATCCCTGACAATTGTAAGTTACTTCTTTCTAAATATTGTATTATTCCAGGAACAACTAAAAAGTCACCTCCCCAACAACTGTCAACCTGTTTCCCTAAATTTGCTGAATAAAAACCCTAAGATCAATAGTGCATTCATATCCTTCTCCTCTATTGATGCGGCTAAGCAAGCTCACCAAATTTTCAGTTGTTTAACTGTGGAAGGCCAACTGTTCAAAGTGAACTTCGCTAAAGATCAACAACCTCGTAAGTATTGATTGGCAGTAGTCGCTTAACTGGCATCCTTTAGGAGCTGGTCCTGATGGTTCCGTAAGGGTCGCAATTTCAAATTGGGATGGTCATCCGAACCAGTTGCGTAAGCTATTCCCGACATGTATAGACGTTCAGTGGATTCAGAAAAAACGGTGAGTAAAGTTAGTTTTCTGCGAATTGGTTCAAACATTTCGTAAACAAGTCGAAGCCAATAGACTTACGTCACTCACTTAAGTTATTTAGCGTCAATTACTATCGGTCTTACATTTTCTTCTCCTTCATACAGAAAGGCATTTCTTAAATTTCCTTCCTTGGAAGTCCGAGAGGCCGCTGTCTCACAGCCAAAGTTCCACGCCGGTAAACAGCTGAAACTGGCATTAACAGGAGGACCAGAACTAAAGACTGCCATAGTTTGGGGTTTTCCAGCTGACACAAAAGAATCAGACATCAAAGGATTATTTGGTGGCGTCGTTTCAGTGTCACGTGATACAACTACCGGGAACCAGGGCGCGTAAGTATTTTAATATCTTGATAGTTGTCTTTGGTACCAAATTGTTACTGCCTTGATCTCATTTTAATTAGACCAGTTTGTTCGTCAAGTCTGACAATGTATTGCCTTGTTTCAGATCCATGACTGTCGAGTTTGAAACCGCTGCAGATTGTAGCAATGCAATTTCCTCAAACGCAACTCTGAAAGGTCGCCGCGTGACAATATTTTTGAAAGGTATGTCGGATGATAATTAAAATCTTACCTCTGAAGTTCTGGTTTACTCACATCACATATCAACCAGACACTAACTTACTAGGTTTTTCGCTTCAATCTTTTGGGTTTTCGCCTCACTAAACTAACCCGTATTTCTCCTTCAGATGTCCTTGTCGATGATTGCGCTAACAATCAACAGAAACAGTCTGGACCACCTGAGAAGAAAGCTAAACGTGAGTTTGTTTCGGTTTGTTTTGTATGTTTGTTTGCAATTGTGCTGTCTTTCTAAAGGCTTTTGCTGTTCATTATAGCTGTAGAAGCAGGTGTTTCGAAGGTCAAGGCTGCTCACAAAGTTTCAGAGGCAGAGGAAGTGCATGACGCAGATGAGGATGAGAATGACGATGAAGAGGACGAAGATACAAGTGAAGACGGCGATGATAGTGACGAAGACGATGAAAGTGAAGATGAAAGCGAGGAAGAAGATGATGGAAGTGAAGAAGAAAGTGATGAGGACGTTGATATGGTCTCACCTAAAGGCAAGGAGAAAAAGCAGTTTTCTGGCTCACAAGACAAAAAAAACTGGTGGGTTTCCAAAAGCAGGCAACCGTTCAGGAGATCAAAGCAACTTCAAATCGCAACACAAATTTGGTGGTGATTTCAAGCGCAATTCGTTCCGTGGTCGTGGTGGTCGATCTCGCGGCCGCGGTGGTCAGTCACCTCATGGTCGTGGTGGCCAGTCTTTCCGTGGTCGTGGTGGTAACCGTGGGGGCTGGTCAAAACGCGGTGGTTCTGGTTAAAAAACTTGATTGCTCTGTAAATTCGAATTGCAAATAAATCTTTGTAAATGAATCTGATTTCTCTGATAGTTTGTTTTCCGTCCTTGATGAATACTTCTGTTTTTAGTTAGAAAGCATGTCACTTACACAAGCATACCAGTCTGGTCAAGCCACTTCTTTGGCCGTATACAATCTACCCACCTCGGCAGGACGAAACAGAAGTTCAGTCGATATTCCCTTCGGCCAGGTCAGTCAACTTCGTACGAAGCCATTCTGTGTCTTCGCAATCTAAAGGGTGAGTACAGTTTGCTCCCTACAAATTGATTTGTTACCGCGCATTTAACGACATTATAAGAGATCTAATTCACTCCGTTTTATGAGCAGTACCACAGTAGGTACGACAGTCTGCGATATTTTTGTTTGGCAAGTTAAATGTCCAAAGGTGAACCTAGGCATTTTAATGATGTTCCGTTAGTACGTTAACAAGAACTGACTCCGATCTTTTACCTTTCTACCTTTTGTTACTGGCGACGCAGGTGTGCCACATTGACCCATTCCTGTAATGTGAGCAGGTGGTACTATTTGCGATGGAGTGAAATACAGGAAGCTCGACCCGAACACTTTCGATGGAGGTAGAAATTTGTTACTCGAAAGATCTGCCTACGGGGTCTTTAGTAAAGCTTATTCGCTTCCCATTGATCGCTCCATATTTGCTCTCTTTTTCTGTTTCATATGTGAAACAGCATGTGCATCTTGCAATTCAACAATGCTCGTGACTGTCAACAAGCCTACGATGAATGTCTTCAAGGAAAAGAAATTGGTGGACAGCTTCTGCATGCGGAACTGAACGGAGGTGAGTTGGTCATTAAAACTCGTGCAATCACTGAACTTATTTCACAAGCTCTTTAATAATCACTCAGTTTAAATTTTTCAGATTATCATTCCAGTTCGTCAGAAAATTTAAATGTCAGCCAGCATTATGGAGGCAATTCCAGGGATTTCAGACGTTCACATGCCGATAATGAGTACAGCCAGCCCACATATGATCCGCATGGTAGAACTGATAGTGAAAGTTCTTCCAACGCTTGTACACTCACCGTGTCAAATCTTCCCTATACAGCATCTGAAAGAGATATTATGCGCGAGTTCCCGGAAGCCCTCCGAGTAGCACTTTCGTTAGACGAGCAGGGACGTTCCAGAGGGTAAATTTTATTTTTGAACTTTCAATTGTTTGTAGCGTTGCTCACGTGACTTTCTCGAATTCCGACCAGTGCAGCGCCGCTCTTACTTCCTGCGGAAATAAGATGATGGGTGGTAGGCCTGTGCGTGGACGAATCCAGAGAGGTAAAGGAATGCCCATACATTGTATGTGATGTTCATTATAGACCAGGAGCACAATCAACAACCGGGTTATAACAATCAACGCTCTTATAATCGTGACCAAAGAGAATACGGTCAACGTAATCAACGCGAATACAATCAGCGTAATTTCAATAATCGAGATCACACCAACCAGCGTGAAAACGGTAACCAGAGAGATGGCAATCAACGTGAGTACAATCAGCGTGATTATAGTGGTCAACGTGACTACAACAGACAAGGTAAGCTTATTTTGTCAGGCAACTAACTTGTTTAGTTGTTTTAGTATGACAGGCAGTGTAATTATTCTCGTTTTGTGGTTTCAGGTAGGCAGTTCGACTACAATTCAGGCAGAGGCGAAAGAGATGTAAACCGTTTCCAAGGTGCTCCAGCTAATCGGGGCGGGTCACGCGAGTTTGGTAGAAATGACCGCTTCGAACGAACAGATCAAAGACGAGATCGCAGCCCAGCCAGAGGAGAGCCAGTTCGTGGGTACGGTAGCTCAAAAGGACCCCGAATAACATCTGCCGTAATTCACCGTCCAGGAAATGCCAGCCCTTCGGAGTCGTCCTCTTCAGATGAGGACTAAACATCCTGGTATTTTTCAGGGATTTCCTTACTGGTGCGTCGTGCAAATACTTTTATTAACGTACATATGACTTTAAACATTAAAATATTCATGTTCGAAATTCATTAATGTTGTAGTCTAATATACACTTCACTTCACACGCGGTTTTTTACAGAATACAGTGAGATGAAGTGGTGGGATAAAGTTGAGGCCATGCTGGAATAAGTCGATTCCAACCAAATATACATAAACATATATGGCAGTGGGGTGGGTTGGGTTTTAGTACCCTAATCAGGCTTCGCTTATAAGACGTAATTTTGTTTAGTCAGGACTTTTGAGATGGTGACTTACCTGAAGTTCGTCTTGTCGTGTACTGGTTTCTCTTAAGCAACTCATCGAATGTGAATTAAACAATAGTGTTATAATCAGTGGTTGGAAATTGTCCACCTACTTACTGTGATAATGATAATTGATTACCTCGAAATTGTAGGTGATATGGCTCGGGAGTCGGGCAAATTATTCAGGATGTCACCCAGGATCTCCATCAATACAAAATTGGGGCACCTGGGTGTCGTGTCAGATGAACCGAAATAAACGCAAAGCCGGGACGCACGTTCTCCCACAAGGTGTGTGCGCGGTGTCTATGTTTTGCCGACTGACCTTCATTGGGAAGATAGAGTTCGCAAGTACTATAGTGTTTCAAGAGTTCCGATCACACATGTGACTGTCCGATAGATATGAGAGTGCTTCAAATCGCTGATCTGGTTTGCTGTAGGTCGGTATTGCGGTATAAGCAGGTTTTTGGGTGCTAATGAAGTATGGGCTGTAGTTTTCTGAGAGATTATGAGCCTAGTGATACTTTTCACTTCCTAAGAGAATAGCCCCAAATCTGTAATAGAGGAGATAGTGAGTTAGTGTTAGAACGTACGATTTTCCGGCTTTATATACTATAAAATGCCTTTACCTCAACACCGGCTACCTTCGATTCTACAGGGCTTAGGATTTGGTGGAATTATCCCATTACAGGCCTAAGTCAGCAGTACACCGTTTTCTCTATCCCTTTGAAAAAAGATGGATTGGATAGGAAGCCAGGACAATATTGAAGCCACGTCAATTTCCGAAAAATTAACACGACATAGTACGTTCTCCCACAATAACACGAACTTCGGTCTCCGACAGAATCAAGTGCAATACCAATTACTAGAGGTCCACAAACACGAGTTTCTCGTTGTTGCTTTATGGACGCCCTGTTACTGGGCCCTCAGCGAATGGAGTTGACAATGCACACTGTATCTATACAACAACAACAGCGAGAGATGCCTTCATTCAATCCACAACAAACTGAATGTACGACGCTCGGTAGAATTAGCTGACGTCATGTCATGTTTTACGCTAACTGTTTGACCTGGCTGAATGTGTAGTATATCTTCTAGCGAGCGACAATATCCTTACAGAAAGTAATTCGGTGTAAGCTTGAATATTGACTGCTAACATATGCTATTAAAAGTTCAATGAATAGTTTTAATGTGTTGCGTGTTTAAGCGTGTGTTTCACATTCAACGTCCGGTGGTTAGTTGAACATGGTGAGTGGGATGGGTCTCATGGGTGGTCATGTGTGTCTCCGTTGTTCTTATGACTAACGCACGTTTTTTCATCTTTCAGGGTCGTTCGAAGCAGTTGTGTAAGTTATATTCTTTGGCCTACGTCCTTTTTTCTGTTTTCAAATTTACTTACCGAATTGTTCGGTTTTAGTAAATAATTCGACAATTAAATCTCCAAAGCCTAATGCTACTCCGGAATCAAAGAACAAGCATCTCGTCAACGGCAAAGGCACTCCATTGAAAGGTGGATCAAAACGTCCAGTCCCTGTCGGCAGCGACGAGAGTGATGTAGAGGTTGACACAGGTGTGTTGGTGGGCGATGCAGGTGAAATGAGGATGTCACATAAGGTAAATAAGCTAATATGTTCACGATGTATAGCTCGAGTTGTTTTTTGTCTTGTTACACACCAGAAGTTTATTTGGTTCGTAAGGATGTTCTCATAAATTCCCAACTGTCTGCTAGCCTCAGTCTAAAGTACTGAGTGTGCAAACTTAAGATTACAGTTCGAATCCATATAGGTTGTGCTTGTCACTACTCATGGACATTCTGTGGGAAACCAAATCAAAATTCGAGGGTTCTGAGTTACTCTTCAATTCGACCAGTGACATGCACTTGGCGTGTATAAACACTCATTTATGACAAAATGGACGTAAGGGTCGCAATTTCAAATTGGGATGGTCATCCGAACCAGTTGCGTAAGCTATTCCCGACATGTATAGACGTTCAGTGGATTCAGAAAAAACGGTGAGTAAAGTTAGTTTTCTGCGAATTGGTTCAAACATTTCGTAAACAAGTCGAAGCCAATAGACTTACGTCACTCACTTAAGTTATTTAGCGTCAATTACTATCGGTCTTACATTTTCTTCTCCTTCATACAGAAAGGCATTTCTTAAATTTCCTTCCTTGGAAGTCCGAGAGGCCGCTGTCTCACAGCCAAAGTTCCACGCCGGTAAACAGCTGAAACTGGCATTAACAGGAGGACCAGAACTAAAGACTGCCATAGTTTGGGGTTTTCCAGCTGACACAAAAGAATCAGACATCAAAGGATTATTTGGTGGCGTCGTTTCAGTGTCACGTGATACAACTACCGGGAACCAGGGCGCGTAAGTATTTTAATATCTTGATAGTTGTCTTTGGTACCAAGTTGTTACTGCCTTGATCTCATTTTAATTAGACCAGTTTGTTCGTCAAGTCTGACAATGTATTGCCTTGTTTCAGATCCATGACTGTCGAGTTTGAAACCGCTGCAGATTGTAGCAATGCAATTTCCTCAAACGCAACTCTGAAAGGTCGCCGCGTGACAATATTTTTGAAAGGTATGTCGGGTGATAATTAAAATCTTACCTCTGAAGTTCTGGTTTACTCACATCACATATCAACCAGACACTAACTTACTAGGTTTTTCGCTTCAATCTTTTGGGTTTTTGCCTCACTAAACTAACCCGTATTTCTCCTTCAGATGTCCTTGTCGATGATTGCGCTAACAATCAACAGAAACAGTCTGGACCACCTGAGAAGAAAGCTAAACGTGAGTTTGTTTCGGTTTGTTTTGTATGTTTGTTTGCAATTGTGCTGTCTTTCTAAAGGCTTTTGCTGTTCATTATAGCTGTAGAAGCAGGTGTTTCGAAGGTCAAGGCTGCTCACAAAGTTTCAGAGGCAGAGGAAGTGCATGACGCAGATGAGGATGAGAATGACGATGAAGAGGACGAAGATACAAGTGAAGACGGCGATGATAGTGACGAAGACGATGAAAGTGAAGATGAAAGCGAGGAAGAAGATGATGGAAGTGAAGAAGAAAGTGATGAGGACGTTGATATGGTCTCACCTAAAGGCAAGGAGAAAAAGCAGTTTTCTGGCTCACAAGACAAAAAAACTGGTGGGTTTCCAAAAGCAGGCAACCGTTCAGGAGATCAAAGCAACTTCAAATCGCAACACAAATTTGGTGGTGATTTCAAGCGCAATTCGTTCCGTGGTCGTGGTGGTCGATCTCGCGGCCGCGGTGGTCAGTCACCTCATGGTCGTGGTGGCCAGTCTTTCCGTGGTCGTGGTGGTAACCGTGGGGGCTGGTCAAAACGCGGTGGTTCTGGTTAAAAAACTTGATTGCTCTGTAAATTCGAATTGCAAATAAATCTTTGTAAATGAATCTGATTTCTCTGATAGTTTGTTTTCCGTCCTTGATGAATACTTCTGTTTTTAGTTAGAAAGCATGTCACTTACACAAGCATACCAGTCTGGTCAAGCCACTTCTTTGGCCGTATACAATCTACCCACCTCGGCAGACGAAACAGAAGTTCAGTCGATATTCCCTTCGGCCAGGTCAGTCAACTTCGTACGAAGCCATTCTGTGTCTTCGCAATCTAAAGGGTGAGTACAGTTTGCTCCCTACAAATTGATTTGTTACCGCGCATTTAACGACATTATAAGAGATCTAATTCACTCCGTTTTATGAGCAGTACCACAGTAGGTCCGACAGTCTGCGATATTTTTGTTTGGCAAGTTAAATGTCCAAAGGTGAACCTAGGCATTTTAATGATGTTCCGTTAGTACGTTAACAAGAACTGACTCCGATCTTTTACCTTTCTACCTTTTGTTACTGGCGACGCAGGTGTGCCACATTGACCCATTCCTGTAATGTGAGCAGGTGGTACTATTTGCGATGGAGTGAAATACAGGAAGCTCGACCCGAACACTTTCGATGGAGGTAGAAATTTGTTACTCGAAAGATCTGCCTACGGGGTCTTTAGTAAAGCTTATTCGCTTCCCATTGATCGCTCCATATTTGCTCTCTTTTTCTGTTTCATATGTGAAACAGCATGTGCATCTTGCAATTCAACAATGCTCGTGACTGTCAACAAGCCTACGATGAATGTCTTCAAGGAAAAGAAATTGGTGGACAGCTTCTGCATGCGGAACTGAACGGAGGTGAGTTGGTCATTAAAACTCGTGCAATCACTGAACTTATTTCACAAGCTCTTTAATAATCACTCAGTTTAAATTTTTCAGATTATCATTCCAGTTCGTCAGAAAATTTAAATGTCAGCCAGCATTATGGAGGCAATTCCAGGGATTTCAGACGTTCACATGCCGATAATGAGTACAGCCAGCCCACATATGATCCGCATGGTAGAACTGATAGTGAAAGTTCTTCCAACGCTTGTACACTCACCGTGTCAAATCTTCCCTATACAGCATCTGAAAGAGATATTATGCGCGAGTTCCCGGAAGCCCTCCGAGTAGCACTTTCGTTAGACGAGCAGGGACGTTCCAGAGGGTAAATTTTATTTTTGAACTTTCAATTGTTTGTAGCGTTGCTCACGTGACTTTCTCGAATTCCGACCAGTGCAGCGCCGCTCTTACTTCCTGCGGAAATAAGATGATGGGTGGTAGGCCTGTGCGTGGACGAATCCAGAGAGGTAAAGGAATGCCCATACATTGTATGTGATGTTCATTATAGACCAGGAGCACAATCAACAACCGGGTTATAACAATCAACGCTCTTATAATCGTGACCAAAGAGAATACGGTCAACGTAATCAACGCGAATACAATCAGCGTAATTTCAATAATCGAGATCACACCAACCAGCGTGAAAACGGTAACCAGAGAGATGGCAATCAACGTGAGTACAATCAGCGTGATTATAGTGGTCAACGTGACTACAACAGACAAGGTAAGCTTATTTTGTCAGGCAACTAACTTGTTTAGTTGTTTTAGTATGACAGGCAGTGTAATTATTCTCGTTTTGTGGTTTCAGGTAGGCAGTTCGACTACAATTCAGGCAGAGGCGAAAGAGATGTAAAACGTTTCCAAGGTGCTCCAGCTAATCGGGGCGGGTCACGCGAGTTTGGTAGAAATGACCGCTTCGAACGAACAGATCAAAGACGAGATCGCAGCCCAGCCAGAGGAGAGCCAGTTCGTGGGTACGGTAGCTCAAAAGGACCCCGAATAACATCTGCCGTAATTCACCGTCCAGGAAATGCCAGCCCTTCGGAGTCGTCCTCTTCAGATGAGGACTAAACATCCTGGTATTTTTCAGGGATTTCCTTACTGGTGCGTCGTGCAAATACTTTTATTAACGTACATATGACTTTAAACATTAAAATATTCATGTTCGAAATTCATTAATGTTGTAGTCTAATATACACTTCACTTAACACGCGGTTTTTTACAGAATACAGTGAGATGAAGTGGTGGGATAAAGTTGAGGCCATGCTGGAATAAGTCGATTCCAACCAAATATACATAAACATATATGGCAGTGGGGTGGGTTGGGTTTTAGTACCCTAATCAGGCTTCGCTTATAAGACGTAATTTTGTTTAGTCAGGACTTTTGAGATGGTGACTTACCTGAAGTTCGTCTTGTCGTGTACTGGTTTCTCTTAAGCAACTCATCGAATGTGAATTAAACAATAGTGTTATAATCAGTGGTTGGAAATTGTCCACCTACTTACTGTGATAATGATAATTGATTACCTCGAAATTGTAGGTGATATGGCTCGGGAGTCGGGCAAATTATTCAGGATGTCACCCAGGATCTCCATCAATACAAAATTGGGGCACCTGGGTGTCGTGTCAGATGAACCGAAATAAACGCAAAGCCGGGACGCACGTTCTCCCACAAGGTGTGTGCGCGGTGTCTATGTTTTGCCGACTGACCTTCATTGGGAAGATAGAGTTCGCAAGTACTATAGTGTTTCAAGAGTTCCGATCACACATGTGACTGTCCGATAGATATGAGAGTGCTTCAAATCGCTGATCTGGTTTGCTGTAGGTCGGTATTGCGGTATAAGCAGGTTTTTGGGTGCTAATGAAGTATGGGCTGTAGTTTTCTGAGAGATTATGAGCCTAGTGATACTTTTCACTTCCTAAGAGAATAGCCCCAAATCTGTAATAGAGGAGATAGTGAGTTAGTGTTAGAACGTACGATTTTCCGGCTTTATATACTATAAAATGCCTTTACCTCAACACCGGCTACCTTCGATTCTACAGGGCTTAGGATTTGGTGGAATTATCCCATTACAGGCCTAAGTCAGCAGTACACCGTTTTCTCTATCCCTTTGAAAAAAGATGGATTGGATAGGAAGCCAGGACAAATTTGAAGCCACGTCAATTTCCGAAAAATTAACACGACATAGTACGTTCTCCCACAATAACACGAACTTCGGTCTCCGACAGAATCAAGTGCAATACCAATTACTAGAGGTCCACAAACACGAGTTTCTCGTTGTTGCTTTATGGACGCCCTGTTACTGGGTCCTCAGCGAATGGAGTTGACAATGCACACTGTATCTATACAACAACAACAGCGAGAGATGCCTTCATTCAATCCACAACAAACTGAATGTACGACGCTCGGTAGAATTAGCTGACGTCATGTCATGTTTTACGCTACCTGTTTGACCTGGCTGAATGTGGAGTATATCTGCGAGCGAGCGACAATGCCCTTACAGAAAGTAATTCGGTGTAAGCTTGAATATTGACTGCTAACATATGCTATTAAAAGTTCAATGAATAGTTTTAATGTGTTGCGTGTTTTAAGCGTGTGTTTTTCACATTCAACGTCCGGTGGTTAGTTGAACATGGTGAGTGTGATGGGTCTCATGGGTGGGCATGTGTGTCTCCGTTGTTCTTATGACTAACGCACGTTTTTTCATCTTTCAGGGTCGTTCGAAGCAGTTGTGTAAGTTATATTCTTTGGCCTACGTCCTTTTTTCTGTTTTCAAATTTACTTACCGAATTGTTCGGTTTTAGTAAATAATTCGACAATTAAATCTCCAAAGCCTAATGCTACTCCGGAATCAAAGAACAAGCATCTCGTCAACGGCAAAGGCACTCCATTGAAAGGTGGATCAAAACGTCCAGTCCCTGTCGGCAGCGACGAGAGTGATGTAGAGGTTGACACAGGTGTGTTGGTGGGCGATGCAGGTGAAATGAGGATGTCACATAAGGTAAATAAGCTAATATGTTCACGATGTATAGCTCGAGTTGTTTTTGTCTTGTTACACACCAGAAGTTTATTTGGTTCGTAAGGATGTTCTCATAAATTCCCAACTGTCTGCTAGCCTCAGTCTAAAGTACTGAGTGTGCAAACTTAAGATTACAGTTCGAATCCATATAGGTTGTGCTTGTCACTACTCATGGACATTCTGTGGGAAACCAAATCAAAATTCGAGGGTTCTGAGTTACTCTTATATTCGACCAGTGACATGTACTTAGCGTGTATAAACACTCATTTATGGCAAAATGGACGTTCACATGGGTAAAGCCCAACCAATTTTGATCAACATTTACCCTAAGTATTGTCTTTTGTACTTATGGTCTTCCTACTTCGTGATGAATGACTACCAAGTTTCCTGTTTAGTAAAGCTAGACGGGGACTGATAGTTGGGTGAAGAGATGAGTTAGTTTTTACTTATATGGAAAGGGTGGTGTTCCATTAGAGCCTTCCAATCTCGTGTATATCTGGATCTATATTAGACTTTTAAGTAATTATTACTAGTTTATACTGTTGCCTTATTAAACATGGTAATGCACAGGCCGGCTAGTTCATGTTAGCTGGCAGCAATCAAATCGTCCTACCACAAAAATAAAGGTCAGTCGTTCGAAATATCAACTAGTATGTTGAGGCATAGATTTGCCACAAGCAAAGTCAACTAATTTTTAAAAGCTTCAGAGTATTAAGTCTTATAACCTGATCAAACGATTTTTGTTCCAACCAAATTCATAGAAACTGAAGCTGGCGACTGAAAAGGAGATGGAACAACAGAAAAAGGATCGTGGCAGTGAAGATGAAGAGGATGATGAGGAAAATGATGAGGAAGACGAGGAGGAGGACGAAGAGGATGGAGAAGATGATAATGATGATGACGATGACGATAGCGAAGAGGAAGATGACGACGATAGCGAGGAGGAAGATGACGACGATAGTGAGGAGGAATCTGATGAAGAACAAGAAGAAAGCAATGGAGACAATTCAAAACTGAATGCTGAGAAAGGTAAAGCCATCAACAACCTGGTTGGGTCAAAGGCTGCCCAGAAACCTGGTTCGATGTTGAACAATGAGAAATTGACGGATAATAAGGTATCAAGCACATCGAGTAAAGCGACTGAAGGGTCCGAGCCACAAAGCAGTACATCAGGCAGAGTCCTCATACTACATGGACCTGACAACTTGAATAATTTGAAAGAATTCCTTTCCAAAATTAGCCCAGTGACAAGCATAAGCAGGATTGAACCAGCACCTATAATGGCTACCATCGCTAATATAAGCATTTTCAAAAGTCGATTAAAGTCAGGAAAGTTGATGTTTCAAGGGAAGGAGCTCGAAGTAATACCTGTAGATAGAGTCGATGACGCCAATAAAGGAATACAACCCACCAAAACTTTGTTCGTAGGTGGAATTCCCAAATCCCTGACAATTGTAAGTTACTTCTTTCTAAATATTGTATTATTCCAGGAACAACTAAAAAGTCACCTCCCCAACAACTGTCAACCTGTTTCCCTAAATTTGCTGAATAAAAACCCTAAGATCAATAGTGCATTCATATCCTTCTCCTCTATTGATGCGGCTAAGCAAGCTCACCAAATTTTCAGTTGTTTAACTGTGGAAGGCCAACTGTTCAAAGTGAACTTCGCTAAAGATCAACAACCTCGTAAGTATTGATTGGCAGTAGTCGCTTAACTGGCATCCTTTAGGAGCTGGTCCTGATGGTTCCGTAAGGGTCGCAATTTCAAATTGGGATGGTCATCCGAACCAGTTGCGTAAGCTATTCCCGACATGTATAGACGTTCAGTGGATTCAGAAAAAACGGTGAGTAAAGTTAGTTTTCTGCGAATTGGTTCAAACATTTCGTAAACAAGTCGAAGCCAATAGACTTACGTCACTCACTTAAGTTATTTAGCGTCAATTACTATCGGTCTTACATTTTCTTCTCCTTCATACAGAAAGGCATTTCTTAAATTTCCTTCCTTGGAAGTCCGAGAGGCCGCTGTCTCACAGCCAAAGTTCCACGCCGGTAAACAGCTGAAACTGGCATTAACAGGAGGACCAGAACTAAAGACTGCCATAGTTTGGGGTTTTCCAGCTGACACAAAAGAATCAGACATCAAAGGATTATTTGGTGGCGTCGTTTCAGTGTCACGTGATACAACTACCGGGAACCAGGGCGCGTAAGTATTTTAATATCTTGATAGTTGTCTTTGGTACCAAATTGTTACTGCCTTGATCTCATTTTAATTAGACCAGTTTGTTCGTCAAGTCTGACAATGTATTGCCTTGTTTCAGATCCATGACTGTCGAGTTTGAAACCGCTGCAGATTGTAGCAATGCAATTTCCTCAAACGCAACTCTGAAAGGTCGCCGCGTGACAATATTTTTGAAAGGTATGTCGGATGATAATTAAAATCTTACCTCTGAAGTTCTGGTTTACTCACATCACATATCAACCAGACACTAACTTACTAGGTTTTTCGCTTCAATCTTTTGGGTTTTCGCCTCACTAAACTAACCCGTATTTCTCCTTCAGATGTCCTTGTCGATGATTGCGCTAACAATCAACAGAAACAGTCTGGACCACCTGAGAAGAAAGCTAAACGTGAGTTTGTTTCGGTTTGTTTTGTATGTTTGTTTGCAATTGTGCTGTCTTTCTAAAGGCTTTTGCTGTTCATTATAGCTGTAGAAGCAGGTGTTTCGAAGGTCAAGGCTGCTCACAAAGTTTCAGAGGCAGAGGAAGTGCATGACGCAGATGAGGATGAGAATGACGATGAAGAGGACGAAGATACAAGTGAAGACGGCGATGATAGTGACGAAGACGATGAAAGTGAAGATGAAAGCGAGGAAGAAGATGATGGAAGTGAAGAAGAAAGTGATGAGGTCGTTGATATGGTCTCACCTAAAGGCAAGGAGAAAAAGCAGTTTTCTGGCTCACAAGACAAAAAAACTGGTGGGTTTCCAAAAGCAGGCAACCGTTCAGGAGATCAAAGCAACTTCAAATCGCAACACAAATTTGGTGGTGATTTCAAGCGCAATTCGTTCCGTGGTCGTGGTGGTCGATCTCGCGGCCGCGGTGGTCAGTCACCTCATGGTCGTGGTGGCCAGTCTTTCCGTGGTCGTGGTGGTAACCGTGGGGGCTGGTCAAAACGCGGTGGTTCTGGTTAAAAAACTTGATTGCTCTGTAAATTCGAATTGCAAATAAATCTTTGTAAATGAATCTGATTTCTCTGATAGTTTGTTTTCCGTCCTTGATGAATACTTCTGTTTTTAGTTAGAAAGCATGTCACTTACACAAGCATACCAGTCTGGTCAAGCCACTTCTTTGGCCGTATACAATCTACCCACCTCGGCAGACGAAACAGAAGTTCAGTCGATATTCCCTTCGGCCAGGTCAGTCAACTTCGTACGAAGCCATTCTGTGTCTTCGCAATCTAAAGGGTGAGTACAGTTTGCTCCCTACAAATTGATTTGTTACCGCGCATTTAACGACATTATAAGAGATCTAATTCACTCCGTTTTATGAGCAGTACCACAGTAGGTCCGACAGTCTGCGATATTTTTGTTTGGCAAGTTAAATGTCCAAAGGTGAACCTAGGCATTTTAATGATGTTCCGTTAGTACGTTAACAAGAACTGACTCCGATCTTTTACCTTTCTACCTTTTGTTACTGGCGACGCAGGTGTGCCACATTGACCCATTCCTGTAATGTGAGCAGGTGGTACTATTTGCGATGGAGTGAAATACAGGAAGCTCGACCCGAACACTTTCGATGGAGGTAGAAATTTGTTACTCGAAAGATCTGCCTACGGGGTCTTTAGTAAAGCTTATTCGCTTCCCATTGATCGCTCCATATTTGCTCTCTTTTTCTGTTTCATATGTGAAACAGCATGTGCATCTTGCAATTCAACAATGCTCGTGACTGTCAACAAGCCTACGATGAATGTCTTCAAGGAAAAGAAATTGGTGGACAGCTTCTGCATGCGGAACTGAACGGAGGTGAGTTGGTCATTAAAACTCGTGCAATCACTGAACTTATTTCACAAGCTCTTTAATAATCACTCAGTTTAAATTTTTCAGATTATCATTCCAGTTCGTCAGAAAATTTAAATGTCAGCCAGCATTATGGAGGCAATTCCAGGGATTTCAGACGTTCACATGCCGATAATGAGTACAGCCAGCCCACATATGATCCGCATGGTAGAACTGATAGTGAAAGTTCTTCCAACGCTTGTACACTCACCGTGTCAAATCTTCCCTATACAGCATCTGAAAGAGATATTATGCGCGAGTTCCCGGAAGCCCTCCGAGTAGCACTTTCGTTAGACGAGCAGGGACGTTCCAGAGGGTAAATTTTATTTTTGAACTTTCAATTGTTTGTAGCGTTGCTCACGTGACTTTCTCGAATTCCGACCAGTGCAGCGCCGCTCTTACTTCCTGCGGAAATAAGATGATGGGTGGTAGGCCTGTGCGTGGACGAATCCAGAGAGGTAAAGGAATGCCCATACATTGTATGTGATGTTCATTATAGACCAGGAGCACAATCAACAACCGGGTTATAACAATCAACGCTCTTATAATCGTGACCAAAGAGAATACGGTCAACGTAATCAACGCGAATACAATCAGCGTAATTTCAATAATCGAGATCACACCAACCAGCGTGAAAACGGTAACCAGAGAGATGGCAATCAACGTGAGTACAATCAGCGTGATTATAGTGGTCAACGTGACTACAACAGACAAGGTAAGCTTATTTTGTCAGGCAACTAACTTGTTTAGTTGTTTTAGTATGACAGGCAGTGTAATTATTCTCGTTTTGTGGTTTCAGGTAGGCAGTTCGACTACAATTCAGGCAGAGGCGAAAGAGATGTAAACCGTTTCCAAGGTGCTCCAGCTAATCGGGGCGGGTCACGCGAGTTTGGTAGAAATGACCGCTTCGAACGAACAGATCAAAGACGAGATCGCAGCCCAGCCAGAGGAGAGCCAGTTCGTGGGTACGGTAGCTCAAAAGGACCCCGAATAACATCTGCCGTAATTCACCGTCCAGGAAATGCCAGCCCTTCGGAGTCGTCCTCTTCAGATGAGGACTAAACATCCTGGTATTTTTCAGGGATTTCCTTACTGGTGCGTCGTGCAAATACTTTTATTAACGTACATATGACTTTAAACATTAAAATATTCATGTTCGAAATTCATTAATGTTGTAGTCTAATATACACTTCACTTCACACGCGGTTTTTTACAGAATACAGTGAGATGAAGTGGTGGGATAAAGTTGAGGCCATGCTGGAATAAGTCGATTCCAACCAAATATACATAAACATATATGGCAGTGGGGTGGGTTGGGTTTTAGTACCCTAATCAGGCTTCGCTTATAAGACGTAATTTTGTTTAGTCAGGACTTTTGAGATGGTGACTTACCTGAAGTTCGTCTTGTCGTGTACTGGTTTCTCTTAAGCAACTCATCGAATGTGAATTAAACAATAGTGTTATAATCAGTGGTTGGAAATTGTCCACCTACTTACTGTGATAATGATAATTGATTACCTCGAAATTGTAGGTGATATGGCTCGGGAGTCGGGCAAATTATTCAGGATGTCACCCAGGATCTCCATCAATACAAAATTGGGGCACCTGGGTGTCGTGTCAGATGAACCGAAATAAACGCAAAGCCGGGACGCACGTTCTCCCACAAGGTGTGTGCGCGGTGTCTATGTTTTGCCGACTGACCTTCATTGGGAAGATAGAGTTCGCAAGTACTATAGTGTTTCAAGAGTTCCGATCACACATGTGACTGTCCGAAAGATCTGAGAGTGCTTCAAATCGCTGATCTGGTTTGCTGTAGGTCGGTATTGCGGTATAAGCAGGTTTTTGGGTGCTAATGAAGTATGGGCTGTAGTTTTCTGAGAGATTATGAGCCTAGTGATACTTTTCACTTCCTAAGAGAATAGCCCCAAATCTGTAATAGAGGAGATAGTGAGTTAGTGTTAGAACGTACGATTTTCCGGCTTTATATACTATAAAATGCCTTTACCTCAACACCGGCTACCTTCGATTCTACAGGGCTTTGGATTTGGTGGAATTATCCCATTACAGGCCTAAGTCAGCAGTACACCGTTTTCTCTATCCCTTTGAAAAAAGATGGATTGGATAGGAAGCCAGGACAATATTGAAGCCACGTCAATTTCCGAAAAATTAACACGACATAGTACGTTCTCCCACAATAACACGAACTTCGGTCTCCGACAGAATCAAGTGCAATACCAATTACTAGATTTCCACAAACACGAGTTTCTCGTTGTTGCTTTATGGACGCCCTGTTACTGGGCCCTCAGCGAATGGAGTTGACAATGCACACTGTATCTATACAACAACAACAGCGAGAGATGCCTTCATTCAATCCACAACAAACTGAATGTACGACGCTCGGTAGAATTAGCTGACGTCATGTCATGTTTTACGCTAACTGTTTGACCTGGCTGAATGTGTAGTATATCTTCTAGCGAGCGACAATATCCTTACAGAAAGTAATTCGGTGTAAGCTTGAATATTGACTGCTAACATATGCTATTAAAAGTTCAATGAATAGTTTTAATGTGTTGCGTGTTTAAGCGTGTGTTTCACATTCAACGTCCGGTGGTTAGTTGAACATGGTGAGTGGGATGGGTCTCATGGGTGGTCATGTGTGTCTCCGTTGTTCTTATGACTAACGCACGTTTTTTCATCTTTCAGGGTCGTTCGAAGCAGTTGTGTAAGTTATATTCTTTGGCCTACGTCCTTTTTTCTGTTTTCAAATTTACTTACCGAATTGTTCGGTTTTAGTAAATAATTCGACAATTAAATCTCCAAAGCCTAATGCTACTCCGGAATCAAAGAACAAGCATCTCGTCAACGGCAAAGGCACTCCATTGAAAGGTGGATCAAAACGTCCAGTCCCTGTCGGCAGCGACGAGAGTGATGTAGAGGTTGACACAGGTGTGTTGGTGGGCGATGCAGGTGAAATGAGGATGTCACATAAGGTAAATAAGCTAATATGTTCACGATGTATAGCTCGAGTTGTTTTTGTCTTGTTACACACCAGAAGTTTATTTGGTTCGTAAGGATGTTCTCATAAATTCCCAACTGTCTGCTAGCCTCAGTCTAAAGTA
Source organism: Schistosoma spindalis (assembly GCA_946903255.1). Classification (NCBI taxonomy): domain Eukaryota; kingdom Metazoa; phylum Platyhelminthes; class Trematoda; order Strigeidida; family Schistosomatidae; genus Schistosoma; species Schistosoma spindalis. The sequence continues at coordinate 77,882,351 of OX336416.1, read as the reverse complement.
CTGAGTGTGCAAACTTAAGATTACAGTTCGAATCCATATAGGTTGTGCTTGTCACTACTCATGGACATTCTGTGGGAAACCAAATCAAAATTCGAGGGTTCTGAGTTACTCTTCAATTCGACCAGTGACATGCACTTGGCGTGTATAAACACTCATTTATGGCAAAATGGACGTTCACATGGGTAAAGCCCAACCAATTTTGATCAACATTTACCCTAAGTATTGTCTTTTGTACTTATGGTCTTCCTACTTCGTGATGAATGACTACCAAGTTTCCTGTTTAGTAAAGCTAGACGGGGACTGATAGTTGGGTGAAGAGATGAGTTAGTTTTTACTTATATGGAAAGGGTGGTGTTCCATTAGAGCCTTCCAATCTCGTGTATATCTGGATCTATATTAGACTTTTAAGTAATTATTACTAGTTTATACTGTTGCCTTATTAAACATGGTAATGCACAGGCCGGCTAGTTCATGTTAGCTGGCAGCAATCAAATCGTCCTACCACAAAAATAAAGGTCAGTCGTTCGAAATATCAACTAGTATGTTGAGGCATAGATTTGCCACAAGCAAAGTCAACTAATTTTTAAAAGCTTCAGAGTATTAAGTCTTATAACCTGATCAAACGATTTTTGTTCCAACCAAATTCATAGAAACTGAAGCTGGCGACTGAAAAGGAGATGGAACAACAGAAAAAGGATCTTGGCAGTGAAGATGAAGAGGATGATGAAGAAAATGATGAGGAAGAAGAGGAGGAGGACGAAGAGGATGGAGATGATGATAATGATGATGACGATGACGATAGCGAAGAGGAAGATGACGACGATAGCGAGGAGGAAGATGACGACGATAGTGAGGAGGAATCTGATGAAGAACAAGAAGAAAGCAATGGAGACAATTCAAAACTGAATGCTGAGAAAGGTAAAGCCATCAACAACCTGGTTGGGTCAAAGGCTGCCCAGAAACCTGGTTCGATGTTGAACAATGAGAAATTGACGGATAATAAGGTATCAAGCACATCGAGTAAAGCGACTGAAGGGTCCGAGCCACAAAGCAGTACATCAGGCAGAGTCCTCATACTACATGGACCTGACAACTTGAATAATTTGAAAGAATTCCTTTCCAAAATTAGCCCAGTGACAAGCATAAGCAGGATTGAACCAGCACCTATAATGGCTACCATCGCTAATATAAGCATTTTCAAAAGTCGATTAAAGTCAGGAAAGTTGATGTTTCAAGGGAAGGAGCTCGAAGTAATACCTGTAGATAGAGTCGATGACGCCAATAAAGGAATACAACCCACCAAAACTTTGTTCGTAGGTGGAATTCCCAAATCCCTGACAATTGTAAGTTACTTCTTTCTAAATATTGTATTATTCCAGGAACAACTAAAAAGTCACCTCCCCAACAACTGTCAACCTGTTTCCCTAAATTTGCTGAATAAAAACCCTAAGATCAATAGTGCATTCATATCCTTCTCCTCTATTGATGCGGCTAAGCAAGCTCACCAAATTTTCAGTTGTTTAACTGTGGAAGGCCAACTGTTCAAAGTGAACTTCGCTAAAGATCAACAACCTCGTAAGTATTGATTGGCAGTAGTCGCTTAACTGGCATCCTTTAGGAGCTGGTCCTGATGGTTCCGTAAGGGTCGCAATTTCAAATTGGGATGGTCATCCGAACCAGTTGCGTAAGCTATTCCCGACATGTATAGACGTTCAGTGGATTCAGAAAAAACGGTGAGTAAAGTTAGTTTTCTGCGAATTGGTTCAAACATTTCGTAAACAAGTCGAAGCCAATAGACTTACGTCACTCACTTAAGTTATTTAGCGTCAATTACTATCGGTCTTACATTTTCTTCTCCTTCATACAGAAAGGCATTTCTTAAATTTCCTTCCTTGGAAGTCCGAGAGGCCGCTGTCTCACAGCCAAAGTTCCACGCCGGTAAACAGCTGAAACTGGCATTAACAGGAGGACCAGAACTAAAGACTGCCATAGTTTGGGGTTTTCCAGCTGACACAAAAGAATCAGACATCAAAGGATTATTTGGTGGCGTCGTTTCAGTGTCACGTGATACAACTACCGGGAACCAGGGCGCGTAAGTATTTTAATATCTTGATAGTTGTCTTTGGTACCAAATTGTTACTGCCTTGATCTCATTTTAATTAGACCAGTTTGTTCGTCAAGTCTGACAATGTATTGCCTTGTTTCAGATCCATGACTGTCGAGTTTGAAACCGCTGCAGATTGTAGCAATGCAATTTCCTCAAACGCAACTCTGAAAGGTCGCCGCGTGACAATATTTTTGAAAGGTATGTCGGATGATAATTAAAATCTTACCTCTGAAGTTCTGGTTTACTCACATCACATATCAACCAGACACTAACTTACTAGGTTTTTCGCTTCAATCTTTTGGGTTTTCGCCTCACTAAACTAACCCGTATTTCTCCTTCAGATGTCCTTGTCGATGATTGCGCTAACAATCAACAGAAACAGTCTGGACCACCTGAGAAGAAAGCTAAACGTGAGTTTGTTTCGGTTTGTTTTGTATGTTTGTTTGCAATTGTGCTGTCTTTCTAAAGGCTTTTGCTGTTCATTATAGCTGTAGAAGCAGGTGTTTCGAAGGTCAAGGCTGCTCACAAAGTTTCAGAGGCAGAGGAAGTGCATGACGCAGATGAGGATGAGAATGACGATGAAGAGGACGAAGATACAAGTGAAGACGGCGATGATAGTGACGAAGACGATGAAAGTGAAGATGAAAGCGAGGAAGAAGATGATGGAAGTGAAGAAGAAAGTGATGAGGACGTTGATATGGTCTCACCTAAAGGCAAGGAGAAAAAGCAGTTTTCTGGCTCACAAGACAAAAAAACTGGTGGGTTTCCAAAAGCAGGCAACCGTTCAGGAGATCAAAGCAACTTCAAATCGCAACACAAATTTGGTGGTGATTTCAAGCGCAATTCGTTCCGTGGTCGTGGTGGTCGATCTCGCGGCCGCGGTGGTCAGTCACCTCATGGTCGTGGTGGCCAGTCTTTCCGTGGTCGTGGTGGCCAGTCTTTCCGTGGTCGTGGTGGTAACCGTGGGGGCTGGTCAAAACGCGGTGGTTCTGGTTAAAAAACTTGATTGCTCTGTAAATTCGAATTGCAAATAAATCTTTGTAAATGAATCTGATTTCTCTGATAGTTTGTTTTCCGTCCTTGATGAATACTTCTGTTTTTAGTTAGAAAGCATGTCACTTACACAAGCATACCAGTCTGGTCAAGCCACTTCTTTGGCCGTATACAATCTACCCACCTCGGCAGACGAAACAGAAGTTCAGTCGATATTCCCTTCGGCCAGGTCAGTCAACTTCGTACGAAGCCATTCTGTGTCTTCGCAATCTAAAGGGTGAGTACAGTTTGCTCCCTACAAATTGATTTGTTACCGCGCATTTAACGACATTATAAGAGATCTAATTCACTCCGTTTTATGAGCAGTACCACAGTAGGTCCGACAGTCTGCGATATTTTTGTTTGGCAAGTTAAATGTCCAAAGGTGAACCTAGGCATTTTAATGATGTTCCGTTAGTACGTTAACAAGAACTGACTCCGATCTTTTACCTTTCTACCTTTTGTTACTGGCGACGCAGGTGTGCCACATTGACCCATTCCTGTAATGTGAGCAGGTGGTACTATTTGCGATGGAGTGAAATACAGGAAGCTCGACCCGAACACTTTCGATGGAGGTAGAAATTTGTTACTCGAAAGATCTGCCTACGGGGTCTTTAGTAAAGCTTATTCGCTTCCCATTGATCGCTCCATATTTGCTCTCTTTTTCTGTTTCATATGTGAAACAGCATGTGCATCTTGCAATTCAACAATGCTCGTGACTGTCAACAAGCCTACGATGAATGTCTTCAAGGAAAAGAAATTGGTGGACAGCTTCTGCATGCGGAACTGAACGGAGGTGAGTTGGTCATTAAAACTCGTGCAATCACTGAACTTATTTCACAAGCTCTTTAATAATCACTCAGTTTAAATTTTTCAGATTATCATTCCAGTTCGTCAGAAAATTTAAATGTCAGCCAGCATTATGGAGGCAATTCCAGGGATTTCAGACGTTCACATGCCGATAATGAGTACAGCCAGCCCACATATGATCCGCATGGTAGAACTGATAGTGAAAGTTCTTCCAACGCTTGTACACTCACCGTGTCAAATCTTCCCTATACAGCATCTGAAAGAGATATTATGCGCGAGTTCCCGGAAGCCCTCCGAGTAGCACTTTCGTTAGACGAGCAGGGACGTTCCAGAGGGTAAATTTTATTTTTGAACTTTCAATTGTTTGTAGCGTTGCTCACGTGACTTTCTCGAATTCCGACCAGTGCAGCGCCGCTCTTACTTCCTGCGGAAATAAGATGATGGGTGGTAGGCCTGTGCGTGGACGAATCCAGAGAGGTAAAGGAATGCCCATACATTGTATGTGATGTTCATTATAGACCAGGAGCACAATCAACAACCGGGTTATAACAATCAACGCTCTTATAATCGTGACCAAAGAGAATACGGTCAACGTAATCAACGCGAATACAATCAGCGTAATTTCAATAATCGAGATCACACCAACCAGCGTGAAAACGGTAACCAGAGAGATGGCAATCAACGTGAGTACAATCAGCGTGATTATAGTGGTCAACGTGACTACAACAGACAAGGTAAGCTTATTTTGTCAGGCAACTAACTTGTTTAGTTGTTTTAGTATGACAGGCAGTGTAATTATTCTCGTTTTGTGGTTTCAGGTAGGCAGTTCGACTACAATTCAGGCAGAGGCGAAAGAGATGTAAACCGTTTCCAAGGTGCTCCAGCTAATCGGGGCGGGTCACGCGAGTTTGGTAGAAATGACCGCTTCGAACGAACAGATCAAAGACGAGATCGCAGCCCAGCCAGAGGAGAGCCAGTTCGTGGGTACGGTAGCTCAAAAGGACCCCGAATAACATCTGCCGTAATTCACCGTCCAGGAAATGCCAGCCCTTCGGAGTCGTCCTCTTCAGATGAGGACTAAACATCCTGGTATTTTTCAGGGATTTCCTTACTGGTGCGTCGTGCAAATACTTTTATTAACGTACATATGACTTTAAACATTAAAATATTCATGTTCGAAATTCATTAATGTTGTAGTCTAATATACACTTCACTTCACACGCGGTTTTTTACAGAATACAGTGAGATGAAGTGGTGGGATAAAGTTGAGGCCATGCTGGAATAAGTCGATTCCAACCAAATATACATAAACATATATGGCAGTGGGGTGGGTTGGGTTTTAGTACCCTAATCAGGCTTCGCTTATAAGACGTAATTTTGTTTAGTCAGGACTTTTGAGATGGTGACTTACCTGAAGTTCGTCTTGTCGTGTACTGGTTTCTCTTAAGCAACTCATCGAATGTGAATTAAACAATAGTGTTATAATCAGTGGTTGGAAATTGTCCACCTACTTACTGTGATAATGATAATTGATTACCTCGAAATTGTAGGTGATATGGCTCGGGAGTCGGGCAAATTATTCAGGATGTCACCCAGGATCTCCATCAATACAAAATTGGGGCACCTGGGTGTCGTGTCAGATGAACCGAAATAAACGCAAAGCCGGGACGCACGTTCTCCCACAAGGTGTGTGCGCGGTGTCTATGTTTTGCCGACTGACCTTCATTGGGAAGATAGAGTTCGCAAGTACTATAGTGTTTCAAGAGTTCCGATCACACATGTGACTGTCCGATAGATATGAGAGTGCTTCAAATCGCTGATCTGGTTTGCTGTAGGTCGGTATTGCGGTATAAGCAGGTTTTTGGGTGCTAATGAAGTATGGGCTGTAGTTTTCTGAGAGATTATGAGCCTAGTGATACTTTTCACTTCCTAAGAGAATAGCCCCAAATCTGTAATAGAGGAGATAGTGAGTTAGTGTTAGAACGTACGATTTTCCGGCTTTATATACTATAAAATGCCTTTACCTCAACACCGGCTACCTTCGATTCTACAGGGCTTAGGATTTGGTGGAATTATCCCATTACAGGCCTAAGTCAGCAGTACACCGTTTTCTCTATCCCTTTGAAAAAAGATGGATTGGATAGGAAGCCAGGACAATATTGAAGCCACGTCAATTTCCGAAAAATTAACACGACATAGTACGTTCTCCCACAATAACACGAACTTCGGTCTCCGACAGAATCAAGTGCAATACCAATTACTAGATTTCCACAAACACGAGTTTCTCGTTGTTGCTTTATGGACGCCCTGTTACTGGGCCCTCAGCGAATGGAGTTGACAATGCACACTGTATCTATACAACAACAACAGCGAGAGATGCCTTCATTCAATCCACAACAAACTGAATGTACGACGCTCGGTAGAATTAGCTGACGTCATGTCATGTTTTACGCTAACTGTTTGACCTGGCTGAATGTGTAGTATATCTTCTAGCGAGCGACAATATCCTTACAGAAAGTAATTCGGTGTAAGCTTGAATATTGACTGCTAACATATGCTATTAAAAGTTCAATGAATAGTTTTAATGTGTTGCGTGTTTAAGCGTGTGTTTCACATTCAACGTCCGGTGGTTAGTTGAACATGGTGAGTGGGATGGGTCTCATGGGTGGTCATGTGTGTCTCCGTTGTTCTTATGACTAACGCACGTTTTTTCATCTTTCAGGGTCGTTAGACTTAGTAGTCATAGAAATTGTTAATTAAATTGTTTCGTGACTCCAGCGGCCTTTATTACTTCCTTTTTTAAACGGTTAGTGACTTTTCCTCAATGCTGACCGTTTTGTTAATTATCTTGGTGCTCATCTTTTACTGCAGCTAATCCATTCCGCTAGAAGTTCCAAAAAATAGTCGATTCGTATAAACAAATTTTGAGGGGTTTCGTTGATTCGTAAGAGCTTCATTTTTTTGAATCACTACTTGTTTTAATTAGCAAATATGATATCAATAGTAGTTTCTGGTCGTATTTGATTTCCTTCAGTTCACTAAGAAGGAGCGTCTTTTATTTTAATAGGGTATGGTGAAATGTTTTGTTGGTCATACGTTTTGAAACTCAGGGTTACTTAGAAGCACAAGGTAATTAAGTGGAAGGTTATCGCGCTAACAACTGAACGTTGTTGAATAATACGCTTCCTTAAGTTGTGTTGACGAGAATATCTCTGATATGTACTGGGTCGACATAAAGCCTCATTTGTACGCTAGATAGTTTAACAAATTTACTGCTGACCTTCCATAATAGCGCATTGCTTGTTCCGTTCATTATTTCAGTTTCAGCTAGAGGATTGGGACTGAAGACACTTTTTACAGAACCTTTGTTTAATACAGTTTTTCTTTAGTCACTAAAGCATTCCGTCTTAAACCGTAAGTAGCTAAAACAGTTCGATGTGTTCTCTGATTGAACGATTGACTGCAATCGGTTTTTATATATATACATGAATGAAGTTAACAAACACAGGTGACTTCATGATGTAGGGATTCGGTTGAATATAGTTCGTATTCCAAACCCTATCCAGTCATTAATATCGAGTAATACACTCAAGTCTTTTTTTAACTGGGTACGTTGCGTCATGCCTGTTTTTATCATAGGCTCAAATCATTATAGCGGATTAGATATACAAAAGTTAACAATTCAAATTGGTTAAAGAAACAGATGACAATTATCTGAGCACAGGTATAAACGCAGGTCATTGAAGTTATGATTATCAAAAGTTTTTTTTTTTTTGAGATCAAAATGATCGAGAGAAAAAGCCAAAATAAATCTAGTTAACTTGAATCCTACAACTATCCATATCAGAATACTATAATGGTGATAATGCTCATTTTATAGCATTTATACAAAGAACATTTACTGCATAAACAGAAGATCAAATGTGAACAATGGAATGCGAACAGTTCCAGCTAAATCATTTGTCAGAAGAGGTTTATGTTAGGTTGAAGCATAATAATAAATCATAGTGATGATTATATTTGGGTGTAATTCTGTTTTTGGCGGCTGTTGTATGAATAGTGCAATGAACACGGTCAAAAGAAAGTCCAAAATATGTCATTGTTCATCTAGATCGAATATCAATTCACCTGCTGGGAGATAGGGAAAGGTGAACAAAGAAGCAATATAATAAATATAGTAAATTTATATACAACATTGTTAGTACATATATATACTAAGGTAAAAATCACCAGGCAAAGCTCGATTAACTACTATTTCTTCATTTTTGCACAAATCTCATCCAAACTTATTTCGTGTCATTCGAAATTCGCTCCAAATCATCTGAGATATAAAATACTCGTAGCAATCCATTAATCTTTAGTCATGTTTTATTTAAATTAATTGGCAAGGTTCTGTCTTTTGACAACCTAAACTCGATTCAAGATCCAGAAGCTGTTCCGTATTTAAAATCTATATTAAACAAATACCTAAGACTAAAAGCACAATGGTAACCAGTGAGATAAACCTGTGTATGTGAAGAACAGGGAGTATATTCGAAAAATTCATTACCATCAAAAAGTCAGTGAATTACTGTACTGGTGTTCTATATCCTGACTTTAAACACTTCAATTAGTGATGCACATATTAACTTTTCATTCCGCTATGAACTGATAGTAACTCGGAGTCAGTTAAAACAAGAAAACACTGCATATTTGATTCGTCTTAGTCTAAGATCCTTTGAGTATATACGTATGACATCACAACGGGAGTCGAACCTCATACCAAGAGGATCATCTTTAGATTATTGACTCGAAACCTAACGGTTCACAATCAAAATCATTCAGCGAGGTGTATATATTTATGTAAACAAATATATGTGAGAAATCGAAATCCCAACTTACTCAACCATTACTCAAGTATCGCCTCGATCATAAATATTATTATTATCACCATTGTCTAATTGACTTGGCTGTTCATTTTTACTGACTGATCTACCGAGACCTTCATCCGATTTTCCCGGTGATTGACGAATCTGTATTTCATTCATTGTACGACTATTTGAATCAGTTCGTAGTGATTGTGCTTCATCTACTGCACTAGCAAACTGTTGATTGATAATCGGTAAATTATTCGTAGATTGTTTATTTCTGATACAAGCACTATTGTTATGATTATTAGCTGAGATTGCTTTAGCCACAGCTTCTGCTTCAGTCTGTAATCGACTAATTCTATGACACAGCATAGCCAAACTTAAATCTGTTGGTTCTGTTATCATTTGTTGAGTTTCTGTTAGATAATCAATGCCTAAAATATTTGATTCTTTGTTGTGAACTAGAAATAAATAAAGAAACTAACTATGGATATATATATATATAATGTGGATGCGTTTACGGCTGTAATTCTAAAAAATGAATTGGCTGGTTGTGAGGATCAGTTCAGTTTTGAGATATTTTTTATCGCAAAAATGAAAGTCATGGAGTAATGAATAGTTGTTTCAACAATGCACATATACGAACCTGCGGGGAATCGAATTACAGACCCTTCAGTACTGTGGGATAAGTAATACTTTTAAGTCAGTGCGTCACAGTCAAATGGTTCATATTTCTAACTTTAGTCAGTATCTGATAGGTTGAAACGACATTCGATGAAACCTATCTTCCAAAAGGCATGGATGAAATTTACCAATCACGACTTGTCACAAGAACCGCCCTAAAGGCATCGTGTTCGTCGAGAAAAATAAAGTTTTTGACCTGATTAGATATGGGGTAGCAGAAGCCCACTGATGTAGAGTCCCTTAACTATTATAAAAAATAGGAATTCAGACGACCCTAGACTTCTATGGTTCTCCAGATGAGATAAATACCTAATGAAAATCGCATCTGAACTGAAAAAGAAATAATTTGTATAATTATCTTATTTTCAGGATGATAAATGTTTAAAAAGTTTCACTGAAACTAATACCATGCAAATAGTGAGTTCTACTCACATTTGAAATCCTAGTTTACTTACAATATAGCATAATCGCTAAATTGCATTATCAATAAACAGCTACTCGACTTTGTATTTCGTTGACTTTGGGAAATACATACAAAAGCTCGTAGACAGTGAAACATTATTTAAATTTTGAAAAATTCCCATATTGTAATTTAGAAACAACAATATATAAGCGAACAATATTGATTTCGATTAGATCCTCATCAATATTTATTTATTTATTGCATAAATACAGGGAACAACTATTTGATCATAAAATATAAATGATTGACAAGGAAAATTCTGTTTTTTTTTAACACATTTAAACTGACAGAAGTAAATGGATAAAATGACTAAACCGTTTCAGTTTTACTACTGCTAAGAAAACACTTTCATCATCAAAAGTAATTTAAACGAATACAGAACCTTTGCGAAAAAAAGTCGTCCTACTAGACTTTAATCGATTTCAATAGAAAGCAAATTACTAACATAATAAATCTTTTCAGAGGAGTTATTGAAAGAAGAAAATAAAACCCATAATCACTCAGAAATTTACCAGTTACATACATCTATTGCCCGTCGGCTCAATGGTAAATCATAACTCAATCATCCTGTTGTATTTTACAGTCTAATATGATGGGCAAGAAATAAAACCACCAATCAGGTCTTAATTCACTGGAAAGTAAGAGAGAAGTGTTCAGTCATTCAAGTAGAAGTATGTTATTTCGCTAGGTGAAGAAAACCTATACTTCTGGTTAGTGGTCTTGTCGTTGATATTAGTTCATTTGTGGGCTTGAGTCGATAATCCAGTGTTGTGAACAGACATAACCCAGCTAAATTGTATCATTATGTTCACCTAATGATCAATATTGTATTCATTTCACTTTAATAATTCCACACTCCTTCAGCATTTATCATTGGTCCGAACTAAAAACGCTTTAATCTACTTCAATAAAATACTTAGATTAGTAAACAGAAATTGTGAAGATAGAAAGCGTATAACGCACAATATACCTGCAAGACCAATTGACTGGGATGGAACAGCACTGACATCTGAATGACTTGGTACAACTTCACCGGAGCTCATAGTATCCAAATCAGATCTAATTTTTCAGCAAAAAAATGATCGACAAAATAAACAAGTGTATTGAGATTAACATGAATTAACCAAACAAATCGAACGAAATCAACGGTAAGAATGATTAATACGAAGTGTGCACATCAATAGTTACACTCAACAATTCAAAAAGTTAGAGGGAAAATGCCTAAAACAAATTTATGGGAACTAAACATAAACCAGTTCTACTGAACGAAAACATGTAGGGTGTATACTTACTGATAAGGTTCTATGATATAATCGCATACCATGGTCAGAAATCTTAGGTCACATTTCATTAAGTCAGACTCGTCGATACTCTCCTATTACCTCTACTGTTTCGAATTTTACACTATTAAATTCGTCTGTCGCTCTGCTGCTGTAGAGTGTAGCAGCTCTAATCAATGTACATTTGAGTCAAATCATACACAATATGTTTCGCATGAACTGTATTCGCAAGATTTAAATACTACATTTATATGATAATAAACTATGTATCACAAATTCGACAGCTAATTCCTGAAGTTTTAATGAAAAGCTGTGACTAGTGGAATCTAAACATATCGGACATGAGGCGAAACCCATTAATAGCATTGAAAGAGGGTGCGTAATATCGTGAATAGATTAAAGTTAGACACATACACCATCGCATGCCAAATCATTGGTTTAGAGGCTAAGCGCACGTTGTGAGATCTGGAGATTTTCTATTAGTAAAGAGAGGAGCTGATCCAGATTTAGATCATTACCTGGTGGTAAGCAACAAGTTCTAGGGCTTACAAGATCTACCGTAAGAAGAAATTATCATGGAAAAAATCTGGAAAGGAATAAAAAAGCAATAACTTTAACATGACCCGTATCAGGCCTCAAGAAGCGCCAATATAAGGAGTGGATATCTGTAGACAGTCTGGGCAATATTCAAGAAAGGATAAACAAAGCAGCAGCTAACTACACTCGAACGAAAGTAAAGGCACAGGATATACCAAAACTAGCTAACGAGTAACGAACACCAAAACTGACAAGCAAAACCACATACAAGACCAAGCAACGAGAGCAGAAAAGCTGTATTAGAATTAAATATCAAAGAACGATGTGATACAACCAATAAGCCATCATGGAAATGTAATAAACCAGATTGACCAATCAAGAACAAAGGGAAACCAACCAGTGAGAACCAAGAGCAGTGAAACAGGTGGACAGAACATACTGAATAGACCAGCAGCAGTTGGATAAGGCATGCCAGACGAAGCACTAGAGTCAAATATAGCAGCAACAGAAAAGATGTCAAATGTTCTATTTAGGGAGATTAGGGAGGAAAGAAGGATACCTCGTCAAAGAACCGAAGAAAGGAAATCTTGATGGTTGTGAGAACTACAGGTACGGCTTCAATAGACGTTCAACTTCGAAATCAACAGTATTTCGTAAGGATCGGTCATGTACAGACCGAACCTCAACACTGTGGGTCATTGTTGAGCAATCAATTAAATGAAACTCAACTCCCTTGACTATGGGGGGAGACATTCCAGTGTTGATGGGAATCCATATAAGGAACTGGATTGGAAAGTCATGCATGGAAGACAGCTCACATACGTATTCCAAGTGAAAACTGCGATCAATAAAGGCTGTCTACTCTCATCTTTTCTCTTTCTCCTGGTTGTTGACTGAATTATGAGACCTCCACATCTCAAGAAAAACACAGAATACAGTAGGCAGATGACTTAGCCCTTCTATTCCATACACAGCAGCAAATGCAGGTGAAGACAGCAAGTGTATAAGTAAGTCTATATATTCACAAGGGAAGAAGTGAGACCCTGAAATATGATACAGCAAAAATTAACTGAATCGTACTTGATGGCGAAGCTCTGGAAAAGGTGGAAACCTTCACGCAAATAAAATTCAACTGGTAAAAACCATTGGAGAGGACAGGAAAAGTAATAAAAAAATGATGAACCTACTTTAAAAGTGAATTTATGACTTCACTCTGATGTTCCATCGATACATGACACAAATTTGGTTTACAATTGTACATTGGTTCATAATTCAATCTATCACATTCTAAATTATCATGAATGTGTTTAGTTTCAGCAGACCGTTTTATGCACATATCACGAGAATCAACTTCATCTGATAATATAGATTTACTTAATGTTGAATCTCCATTACTAGTCAGTGGATGACATGTTTTATTATTTTGAGGGATTGTGTTCATCGTTCTCATAGCAGATTTGGATTTTACTGTGGCAGTGCGTGGTGAATTGCATATATGTTTCGGTTGATTAACAAATATTCCATTTTCATGGTTATTTACTAATGAACATGATGATGAATTAAACAATTTTTTCTCATAATTATTATTGCTTTTGTTACTATTATTACTGTCATCATTATTATTGGTCTTAAGATTGGAATCCTCCCAAAAACGTCGATTATTTAATACATGTTCACTTACATCACGATCTCCTAAATAAAAAATATGATTCAGAGCAATATAATACAAAGCGGAAACAGATCCATATTTAAGATATGGATCAGAACGTTGAAATACATTTAACTGACATTCGCTTGTGAAATGTTACATTTTATTGTAACTAGATTATTTGGGTTTATTTCTTACGAGACAACATTGAAGTATTTATGCAATCAAAATGAATTAATAATATTGTAAGAATGATTGAAATTTAAAGGAATTGAATAATGAAGGTAAGAACTAGAAGTAAATAGGTCCTTGTTTAAAAATCCTTTTTTATCATTATTACAGATATATTTATTTATCCTTTCTTATCAGTTACGATTCCAGAATGGATTTCATTACTATCTTAACAACGCAAGTAAATAAACCTTGATTTCATATTTATGTTATTGTGACTTAAAATTATGAAATTTATTACAGCGTGGTAGCTTAATAATTAAAGTGTTAACATTTCAATCACCGAACTACATGTTTTAGCGCTGTCGAACTACTAGCTATAATGATTTTCACGGAGGAAATGTGTAACAATGAAACGTAAGTTGCGTTCATTTCTAGATGTTGAAATACTTTTCCTTTCAGATATTACATCATTTATTGTTATTTTAAGTCGTCTTTCATAGTAAAATGAATTTATTAAACTTACGTTCAATCCAAAACATAGCAACGTTAATCAATCTGACATGAAACAACATTTAAAAACTGTAATAGATCTCATTTGTTTTATAATAGAGTAGTTTCCAAAAGACTATACAAATGATTGAAAATATACTCAAATAAGGATAGTGAAAACCTTCGGATATGAACTTGCCACGTTCTATGTTGAAGTACAGAGGAGTTTACAAGTGTTCACAAAACAAGCTCTGCATATTTTATGGACAGATTGAGAAATGGATCTAGCCAGTGATTATACAGTCTTGGGAGTTCAGTGGGATGACTTTAAACTGAGGAGCGACATTCCATACTACCATAGTTGGGCTCGAGCAAATTAAAAGAGCTCAAATTCAGAAATTTTGCTATGGAGGCAAAAGTTGAAGCACTCTTATGGAGATCAGTGATAAAGTTTTGCCTGGGCAATCAAGGTTCTTGAGTCACAAGAGAGACAAGCAGAAAAATGAGTGGGTTGAGTCTTAAGTGGTACCTCGATAAGTTGCGGAAAACACCTATGCGCCGTATCTTCGATGCATAATCTTTCCCGTTGTCACCAATGCTATTACTGTAGTGATCGGGAACACAAGTGGGGACAATTAAATGTATCTGAACACACAAATTAAAGAATATCTTAGTAAAATCTGAGAACCATACAGTAACTACTTCATTTGCAAACTGTCAATCAATTATCTCACACTTGACTGTTCCTTCTGCAAAATTTCAATCAATCGTCTCAGACATCATCGTTCTTTCGTTTCCACACCAATCATTCTCCATTCTCGTTCTCTTTCTTTCTACCGCTAGATGTTTCACTTTCGATGATGATACATACTACTGACATCTGTCGACATCGGTAGAACACACCACACTACTACTTCTACTATAGGATTACGCTAACAATATCATCTCGCTGCACTAATGGGGTATGGCAACTTGAATCGATGTAAACACGTATCAGGTTCTTCGTCGCATTTGACTGGCTGACTGATGAAATGGTATAGGAAAGAAAATAGAAATCGGGGAGTGTAGTAGTCGATTATAATAAACAAAAGCGAAGCTTAGTTGTAAGAGGTGGTACTAATATCAAAACCACCAGTAATACTGTTTTCTTCCAAATTCAGAGACACTAGGTGCTCTGAGTAACAATTGGAAAGCAGAGGCATATATATCATTTTCACTTCTGGACTAAAGTATGTGAATATCAACAGAATAAATCGTAAAAGAGGAAACAAACACGAATCGAATGAGTGTAAATGATCACGGATAGACCTACCTGTCATTGTTTTTTCATCAATATCATTTTCTAAATGCTGAATTGCATTTTTTATAATCTGTCCTGACGGCTTTATTTTTGTAGTCGTCTTCACCATCAGATTAGTTGGATCATTACATATTGATGAGAAATGGTACAATTTATCCAGTTGCAAATGATCAGAACATTTCAGGGTTGTTTTGACTGCTGTTATAGACGATGACAATGGTGAACTATCACAGTTGTTGTTTTTTCCCAATTGATTACTATTTTCATTCTTATTACAATTGATTGGGATAGACCTATTAGTTAATAGTTCTTTATGCAGATCATTTCCACCTAATTGATTAGATTGTTTACATTTAGAAGATACATAAGATGATGTATGATTACTACAGGATGGAACTTGATCAGTTGTTACTAATGACAAAGGTCTTATATTGTCTTTATGATATCGAGGTAAGTGTTTTAACTTACTACAGTGAGATCGTTGAGAATGTTCATGATGATAGTGATGACTAAAATCAGTTAAACGACGATTGGATAAACTTTTAAAGTTTTTATTTCTCAATAAATAACTTTCTGATATTGTTTTTCCATACGATGACGAATGTGAGGATGACAAGGATGACGATGATGAAGCACATAACTTAGGATGAATTAAAGTAATCTCACTGAAATGAAGAAGTCAATAATAAAAAAAATTTCATAATAAGAAGCATGTTTCTTACGTAAAGGTATAGTAACTAGTTTATAAGAAAATTATTTAAAATCGGTTAGGTAATGTCATATTTGCATTTACAAAAACAGCTTCATTGTAAACTAAAGACCACTAAACGATTTTAATCATCGAAGATTAACTCTTCGAATTGAATTAACTTGACGACCGTACAATAATTGACCAATAACATCACATGTAGATTGTCTCAACATATAGATCATTAATGACGTGTGAAATTAAGGCCTGTTTATCAAAATTAATTACTGCCCCCAAATCATTGACTGTCAATAGCTTTTAATTTCGACCTAGTCCGTCAGCATAGTATAGATATTTAATTAATTAACAGTATGAAGACGAATATTATGTCGGTTCATGAAACAGGCTTTTAAATAAGAATAGGAAAATATAGTCCATGGGATTAACAGATAGTTAAGGAAAGTATATTCAATCATCCATGTCCATATTGTATTACGTTTCTTTTGGTTATACGGAAATTACCACCAAAGGAGGTTTCGGAATCAGCTAAGATTGAAATTTTATCCTTTTCAGTAAATCACTAAAATTTACGGTTGTTTCGTTAAATTGTTCACTTCGTTGATAAATTAAAAAAAAACTCTGAGACGATTCACAAGTTGTAATCAATTAGTCAATCAGTCAGTAAAAACTCTATATTTGGGACTGGACTTTAAAGGGGACATGGTGGGTGATATTTTAACACGTCGACTCAAAAGATCTGTTGAAAGGATGTTTCACGCCGCCAAGCTATACATAATTTTCTCAACTAATCAAGGATGGGTCGACGAAGATGGGCTCCTCCATGTGTGTATACTAATCCAACTGCTCCTGTGGAGCCAGTTACATAGGCCATACTCAGAGGGCTTTGTCCTTGCGTGTTCGTGAACATGTATCAGCATGGTTGGGAAAAGGAGTCACTAAATCGACCAACAACACTATCCTTTCTCACTTGGTAGATAGTGAACATCATATCAAAATGAAGGAAACTTTCTCTGTTTTATATCAAGTTCCAAAATATCTACCTCAAGGCACTAGATTAAGGTTACTCTACATAGCCGAAGCCATCTGGATCAACTCCAGAAAACCAAACTTTTGTATCCAGAAAAGGTATATCCAGCTTCTATGTTTACCTTGGACTACAACTGGATCACAGAATACCTAGACTGAATATTACAAACCTCTTACCCCCTTCTTTCCTTTTTCCTTATTATTATTATTTTTTGATTACTTCTATCTTATTCTTCGCATCCATCATTCCCAATTCGTTTATCGTAATTACCTTGATAACATCCCCCTTATTACATATTATATTCATACAACAATATTATTATTATCTCGATTGACAAGATGAAATTCTCCTACTATGCATTTTATTCACATAATATTTTTGCAATTTTCTTTTTGCTACAACACTATTCTATTGATTGTGACTAGACACTTTGAAGTATTTATATCATAACAGATGCAAACGTTTACCATTTCCTAACATATAACATTGTCAAATTCATTAACACATGCCTTATTTTGGCCTTTGTAAAACATAATGATAGACTTATAACTGTAGAGCCTGGTGATGAATTTACTGAAAACAATTATTCGCTTAAATATTCTCCATTTTTTGAATATTCTATGGAGATTTCGTTATGTCAATTACCTCTGTCGATGAACAGAAATTGAATTGTGATAAACAGAGACCGATATACTCTTCTGTGTCAAGTCTTAAATTATCTACAACTATTGATATACACGTAATTAGGTACAATGATGGGACGACCTACCTGCAAATATTGGGATCTTTGGTTTTTCTTTCCCAATTTGATTCACTAACTAATCCCGGTTGATGATTTGAAGAGGATTGACATCCATTCAACTTTTCACTAAACATTGATCTAGGTGAAGAGTCTATATCCAGTTCATTGCTATTACAATTATTATTACTGCTATTATTATGTGTGTTGTCCATCATCTGTGTTTGAATAATAGAAAATGGTTTTTGTTCTTTGAAATTACATTGTAATTTATTGTCATTATTGAACCGACTCGTTGATGCCTCACTGAACTGTAATTTTGATTTATCCTTCGCAGATAATTTAAACCATAATGGATGACGTGAGGTTTGGTTTACCTTTCGTTTATTATTGATGTTATTACTATTAGTATTGCTATTATTACTAATACTACAACCGGTAGATCGTAGACCAGGTAGTTTTAAAAGCTCCTCAATTGTATTTCTATTTCTAGCATGATATTCATAATCATCATAACTTGAGTTTATATCACTACCAACATCCGTTATAAAATTACACTCATATTCTGTCACTGGTACAATACCATTATTAGTATTAGGAGTAGTAATTGTTGTAGTTGCAGCATTAGTTGACTTTTGACTTTTCAATGCCTTAATTGAATCTATAATATTTAATGAATTTTTCGGTTTATTCATAAATTTAGTTTTTAATAATAATAATTTATTTGAATCAATACTTGATTGCAAGCTGTCATGATCCGAGAGAATCTCTGATGTTTGTGATACTATGTCATAATCATGTATAGTTTGTCTAATTTGTTCGCCGTCATTATCATCAATTAAACTATTATCCATATCATTACTCGATTTTGTATAGTTGTGAAATTTCGACATGGAATTTCGTTGTCTATCACCAACATTATCTTCATCATTATCCGTTTGTTCTACATCATCATCTTCACCAACATCACCACCATCATCTCCATCCACTTCGTCATCATCATCATCATCTATTCTTTCTACCTCGTCAACACCACCTTCATCATTGTTATTGTTGTTCTCAGAGTCGCCATCACCATATTCCCCTTCATCATCACCACCATAAGAAATCGGTTCACTGAAATGCGTAGATTCTATATCAACATCTTCATGAGGCATTAACTGTTCACTAGTATTAAAATATCTACTTGAATCAATAAACAAGACATCTTCCTCACTATTGACATTATTGTTGTTATGATTATTATCCTCATTACTACATGAAACAGTTAATTGACTGATATCCAAACTTGATAAAATCGACGAGTTTATTACAGGTTGTTCTTGCTGATTTGCGGTTAAAATTAAATTTAATAATGGCTCTGAAATGTCCACAGATAACTGGGCAATTGAATTCGTTTGTAGTTCATTGAGCTAAAATGTAATTTAAGAGGAAATTTTTAAAGGTGAAAACCAAAAAAAAAATGTTTTATTATGATCGTTAGACTAATCCTTTTTACCATTACAGTTGCTATGCCAACACATTAAAAAGATATGTATTCGAAGCATGGCTCCACTAAAGAGTAACACTTGTGTGTTCAGTGATTAGGTTAGACGCCTGGTACTAGATAAAGTTGGCAATTCAGTTGATAAGGCTGACTTCAGTGAACAAGATTTGTTGCGTATTTCCACCAACCACCTACCTTAATACATAGTTCTTTTTAGCATAAAAGTAAACTGAAAGAAGATAAAACATCAGATCACAGTCACTGACTTGATATGAACCATCTTGGTAAGTAAAAAGTACTTGGTTGAGGATTGAATGTGACTGATATATAAGTTGGATCGCAATAAACGCAAATTGACACAGTCTACTAAGTGACTAGAAGTACATGTAATTATTCAAATACACAAACTATTAGATCATTAGTTATCATGTTCTCCGTAAGAGTTAAATGTCTGAATTTAAGTCCATATAAAGCAAGGAACGTAAGAACCTATGAAAAATGTGCATTAGCTCACGGTATCGCACCATATTAGCATAATGAGGTGAAATTATGAAGACGAATACTAACGTAGTGGAAGTAGTAATAGAATTAGTAGTATAAAAAAGAGCAGTGGCAGAATATGATTCTAGAAGAATAAAACATATTGAAATAATTTTGAAACTCAGGAACTAATGGTAAACAAAGAGTGATTGCAACTGCATTACTGTGGCTGATTCTGATCCATATTATCTAGCGTCTTACATGTATTAATTCAGTTTAGCATAAGGTTCGTTTAAAATGTTTAATATATCATCCAACTCCCTAGAACAAAATATACAATTTAATTAATCTACTTTGTTTGGAATATTAAAAATCATTATTATTATTATCACTATCATTATTATATATATGTCATCCACAACTTACCTGTTCATCGTATTCTTTGTCAACATCGGTAGTTCTTGAGTTCAACATATTAGCCGTAGTTAAACAATCATCGACCGCTTCATTAGTTAAATTATTATTATTATTATTATTATTATTATTATTATTATTATTATTATTATTATTATTATTATTATTATTATTATTATTATTACTAGAACCACTCAGTGACTGCGTATGATTTTCACTATTTGTTAAATGATCCCTAATAGAAGTGTTATTCTCATTGTTTATTGGACAACACTGAGATGTACAATCATTTCGATCCATGTTTATACGATCTTTATTTTTCATTTCTGGAACAGATGCTACATACTTATCTGACTCATTATTAGAATTATTAATAAATTCTTCATTAATAGGTTGTGTTGGTAATGATAATGATGACTGAAGCTGAAGCGGAGTTGTCATAATACATGTTGACTGATTAATTGCAGAAGAAGAAGTGGGATCCGAGAGACTACTTGAAGGTTTTGATGCATCTGTTGACTGAAGACAAATAACAGAAGTACTACTTGTTGTAGTAACAACAGTTGAATTAAAAATATCAGTATTGGGAGAGGCAGCAGTAGCAGTATTAGTAGTAGCAACAGAAATAATATTTGTTTGTCTGGCTACTTCAATCGATAAACGTTCCTTTAGTTCAGCTAACTGTGCGAAACAATGACCTTGATTAGCTTCAAGTTGTAAGATATGCCAATTTTGATCACGACACTTTTGAAAGTAAGTTGGCGCTCTTACCTAATTTTTTTAAAGGAAAAAGTCATATTGCTAAAAATTATCAACAACAATTATAATCAATGATAACTTTAGCTATCAATGACTTTATGGAAGCTTTATACATGAAAGACAAATAAATTTACAATTTTATGACATGTCGATTACAGTAATTATGATGGGAGTTTAGTGTATATCGTTCAGTTTCACGTTATCTTGCAACATCAACTTACTTCAGTTAGAGAACCATTGAAACACAGAGGGGACTGAATAGCTATTTCAAAACGTCTTAAGTTCCTTGGTTGGTACTTATGATATTGGCTACAGGAACTTAAAAAATTCCTGTTGAGTCCGTTACCTGCAGACCACTGAGTTTCAGCATCAGTTGCTCTATCCCTGAGTATAAGTTACAAACTGAGATCAATCAGCTGCCCGTACCCTATGATCCTAAACAATTCTTCAACTGACACCAGCTCGTGATAAAAGCCAACTTCAAGTTATATAATCACTACAAATATTCCTCGAGTTCGATAAAATTACCTTGCATTAAAGTAAACTGCATGTGATGTTGAATAAACCCGACTGGTTGCATTGCAACATGATCTGCTGAATCCGGTCACCATCAAGGACTTGATAAACATACTATTGCCCACTGATCAGTGATCAATTAATGTAAATATATTATTCCTTCTGGACATTTGTAGTCGATCCAACAGCTTAGTAGTAACGTCTCCAACTGTGGAGCTGAGTGACACGTGTTTAGATCCCACAGGGAGTATCAATTCCCTCAAGATTGCTAAGTGTGAGAAGCTGACGAGTCTCAACTACCGTGACGACTACTTCTCACCGTCTAACAGATAAACATGGTACAAGCGAAGTGTAATCACTCATAATAATTATAACATTACAACTAAGACTAGATACACATGACATTTGTAATTTCGCAGTCCCGAATCGATGAAACATTTACAAAAAACTGTCATTTATTTGATTACCGATGGAAAAAGACAAAATCATAAATAAAGAAGAAACGAATCGAGCGAATAAATTTCTTTTCAATTCTTCGCTCGATTCGTTCCTCCTTTATTTACCAAATGTCGAAATGAAAAGCATAAATTATAACGACAACAGTAGAGTCATGATTTAACTATATGAGTTTATTGTAAAGTAGACAGTGTATAATAAATAGTTGACACAAGATTTAAGTCTCTTATAATAAGATGCTTACTAGATTTTCCTATATAAATACATTGTAAATGTAAAACGATGAAGATGTATCCAGTTTGTAAGGTGAAGTAGGAAGAGTACAATACTCCATAGTTCATCTACCTAAAGATGAACACCACACCAAATCCCACGGATTTCCGTTTCCGGCGTTAAGTTTTCAAAAAGAACGGAGATAACACGACAACTACTTACAAAATGGTCGTATGTGACCAACCACAAGCAGTGGTTTCTTGGGCACTGCGGTCACGCTCTCAGATCACTAACACCACCTCTAAACCAATTTACTTTTCAGGTACCTTTAGAAGATCCCTTTCACGGTGTACGAAATCGAAAAGTGAAAACCGTCCTTATAAATTTTACAACACTCAACATCACTGCATTCATAATCAATCTCATTCTTCAATTGCTATTATTCCTTCTACCTTGACGAACCACTCCATAGATCATTCATAAAAGTCACCATGACCAACGATTATTGTGCGCGAAACACTCCCATCTCTACTGAAATCTCACTCAAAACTACACATTGGAGCCTTCAACGTACGCTTACTTACTTACGCCTGTTACTCCCAATGGAGCATAGGCCGCCGACCAGCATTCTCCAACCCACTCTGTCCTGGGCCTTCTTTTCTAGTTCCATCCAATTCTTGTTCATTTTTCACATGTCTATCTCCATTTCTCGGAGTAATGTATTCTTTGGTCTTCCTCTCCTCCTTCGACCTTGAGGATTCCATGAGGGCTTGTCTTGTGACGCAGTTGGGTGTTTTCCTCAATGTGTGTCCTATCCACTTCCAGCGCTTCTTCCTGATTTCTTCCTCCACTGGGATCTGATTTGTTCTCTCCCACAGTAGGTTGTTGCTTATAGTGTCCGACCAGCGGATCTGAAGTATTTTGCGTAGACAACTGTTAATGAACACCTGTATCTTTTGGATGATGGATTTCGTAGTTATCCAGGTTTCCGCCCCATACAGTAGAACTGTCTTGACATTTGTATTGAAAATTCTGACTTTGGTGTTGGTTGCCAATTGTTTTGAGTTCCAAATATTCTTCAGTTGTAAATATGCTGCTCTTGCTTTGCCAATCCGTGCCTTCACATCTGCATCAGATCCACCGTGTTCATCGATGATACTGCCCAAATATGTAAAGGTTTTTACATCTTCCAAAGCTTCTCCGTCAATTGTGATTGGATTGTTGCATGCAGTGTTGTATCGAAGAATCTTGCTTTTCCCTTTGTGTATATTGAGACCTATTGCTGCTGAGACTGCAGCTACACTGGTTGTCTTCTCCTGCATTTGTTGTTGCGCATGCGATAGAAGAGCCAGATCACCTGCGAAGTTTAGATCATCCAATTGCATCCTAGCTGTCCACTGTATCCCGTGCTTCCCTTCAGATGTTGACGTCTTCATGATCCAGTCGATCACCAGGAGAAAGAGAAAGGGTGAGAGTAAGCAACCTTGCCTGACACCGGTCTTTACTTCGAACGACTTTGTCAACTGTCCTCCATGCACGATTTTGCAGTTTAATTCACCGTAGGAATTCCGTATGATATTGACTATCTTCTGAGGCACGCCGTAGTGTCGAAGAAGCTTCCATAGGGTTGTTCTGTCCACGCTATCAAATGCTTTATCGTAGTCGATGAAGTTGATATAGAGTGATCAATTCCATTCAATTGATTGTTCCACAATGATCCGTAGAGTTGCGATTTGGTCTGTGCACGATCTATCCTTACGGAATCCTGCCTGTTGGTCACGAAGTTGGGCGTCTGCGGAGTCCTTCATCCTGTTTAACAATACCCTGTTGAAGACTTTTCCTGGTATTGAAAGAAGAGTGATTCCCCTGTAGTTGTCACAGTTGCTGAGATCGCCTTTCTTTGGTATTTTGACTAGAAGTCCTTCTTTCCAGTCTTTTGGTACCTGTTCCTCATCCCAGATCTTTCTGAAGAGAGTTTGGAGTATCCTTGCAGTTGCCGCTACGTCTGCTTTCAGTGCCTCTGCTGGAATGCTGTCTAGTCCTGCTGCTTTGCCACTCTTGATTTGTCTGATAGCCATGCTGATTTCTTCAATTGTCGGTGCGCCAACATCAATTGGGAGGTCCGTGAGTGCTGCTTCGATGTTGGGTGGGTTCAGTGGGACTGGTCGATTCAAGAGTTCTTTGAAGTGTTCTACCCACCTGTTTCGTTGTTCTTCAATGTTGGTGATTATCTTGCCTTCCTTGTTTTTCACTGGTCGTTCTGGTTTACGGTGATTTCCAGAGAGTTTCTTTGTTGTTTCATACAGTTGTCTCATGTTTCCTTCTCTGGCAGCCTTTTCCGCCGTCAATGCCAAATCTTCCACATATTTACGTTTGTCAGTTCTGATGCTCCTTTTCACTTGCTTGTTTACTTCTGTGTATTCAGCCTGTGCCTTGACTTTTTCTGCTCTTGTTCGACTGGTATTGATTGCTGCTTTCTTGTTCCTCCTTTCTTGAATCTTATCCAGTGTATCGACCGTGATCCAATCCTTGTGATGGTGCTTCTTTTGGCCCAGAACCTCATGACATGTTGAAGTGATTGCCTCTTTTATCTCTTTCCAGTCGCTCTCCATAGTAGTTCCTTCTCCAGTGAGTAAATAATGAAAGGCTTGGAACTTATTGCTGAGGGTTATCTTGAATTTATTGAGTTTGTCAGTATCCCGAAGAAGAGCTGTATTAATCTATTGTGATATTGTCCTCCCCGTTGTTCAGTGCCTCTTGAGTTTCAATTTCATCTTGGCGACCAGCAAGTGATGATCTGATGCTATATCGGCTCCTCTCTTTGTTCTCACGCCTTCAATCGTCCTCCTGAACTTTTTGTTGATGCAGATATGATCGATTTGGTTCTGTGTGGTGTGATCCGGTGAAGTCCATGTGGTTTTGTGTATGCGTTTATGTGGGAATATAGTCCCGCCTATGACCAGTTTATTGAAGGCACATAGATTTGCAAATCTCTCCCCATTTTCGTTCCTTTCTCCCAGTCCGTGTCGTCCCATGATCTCTTCATATCCGGTGTTGTCAATTCCAACCTTGGCATTTAGGTATCCCATCAGAATAGTCAGGTCTTTTGTTGGGCACTTCTCGACGATTGACTGCAGCCTATCGTAGAATTGATCTTTAGCGTCTTCATTGTAGTCATTGGTAGGAGCGTAGCATTGGATGACGTTCATTGTGATCCCCGTTTTCTTTGTTTTGAAGGAGGCTTTGATGATCCTTGGTCCATGAGATTCCCATCCTATAAGTGCATTTTGTGCTTGTTTGGACAGCATCAATGCAACTTCTTGTGTATGTGGGGCATTTTCTTCTTCATGTCCGGAGTATAACAGCAGCTCCCCTGAAGCTAGTTGTTGTTGTCCAACTTCCGTCCAATGTGTTTCACTGATCCCAAGCACCTCTAAATTGTATCTCCTCATTTCTGCAGCAATTTGGAAAACTCTCCCAGTCTCCCACATTGTACGAGCATTCCATGCACCTAAATAAATGGTTGCTCTAGTTGTCAGAAAGGACATCGGCCTCGTGACTTCCGAAGAAACTCGGCTTTCATCATGAGGCGTTATGAGGACCTCCTGACTCCCAGGGCAGAGTTTAAATGGTTTGAATAATTTTTTCTGGTTAGCGTTTTTTTAGCGAGTTAGTTTTCTACGGGATGGGGTCGCTAACCCCATGCCCAACCCTCCTCCTTTATCCGGGCTTGGGACCGGCAGTAGCCCCCGAAGGGACTCCAAGCGGAGTCCACTAAAATAAAACAGGCATACATAGTTTGATATTCCATTTCTAATGTAAATTGTAGTGGGTTTACCAATACTAATGAATCACTCAATGTTTAAAATAACAAATCATTCATTAATTATTCAAATTATAGTTTTCAACGTACGCACCCTATGTAAAATCGGCCAGCGGGCCGATTGACGTATGCTGTATCTCCAAAACACATATACAGGATCCTAGTGTGGTCATTCACTTGACATGACCTCACCTCACCAAAACGGAGAACCGAAGAGATACATCCTCCGTGTATCTAGCGACCCGATGGCTGGTTCTCGTGGACTGGCGGGTGTAGGTATAGCACTAAGTACGAGGGCAGAACGAGCACTAATAGAGTAGATCCCCGTTAACAGTCGCCTATGTGCTGTTCGACTAAACAGCTCCATAAGAACTCGGAAGGATAGGGACACACATAGTTGACTTCTCGTCATTTCTGCCTATGCTCTCACTGACTGCAACCTGGATGAAGTGAAGGATGACTTTTACAGAAAGCTTTCTGGGCTTTTTCAAAAAGTTAAACTCTCAAACATAGTGCTCGTAGCAGGTGACTTTAATGCCCAGCTAGGTATCTCAAACCCAACAGAAAGATATTTAAGTGGGTATTTTGGTATTCTGGTTCAATGAACAGATAATGGTGACCGTCTGCTGCAACTGTGAGCAGATAATTGTTTACTTTTGGCAAGCTCTAATTTTAAGCATGAGGAGAGACATCGTCTAACATGGCGACCTCCTGCACCAAACAGACGATGGACTCAAATAGACCATATAGCCATCAGTCATCGTTAGAGAGGCCCGAAAAAAGATTGTCGCTTATTCTGGAATACCTGCTTGGGCTCTGATCATGCTCTAATACGGGCACACATATGCTTGAGCCTCATTGGACGCAGAAAAGCCACATTAAGATACATTAGAGTTAAACTCAACGATGAAAAAGCCAACAGTAGATTCCAGGAACAACTGAGGTTACACTTAGGTAGTTCTGAAAACGAGGCTGACCCAGATGTTGCTTGGAAAGATATAAGAACAGCTGTGGGAACAGCAGCAACATATACTAGTGATATGAACCAAAGGGTCACGAGAAACAAATGCATTTCTACCAAGTCTATTGCAGCATTTGATTCTATAGACCGAGGTTCTGTGGCAGTGTCATTGGAAATTGTACCTCGGAAGTACATAAACCTTTTGAAGGCTCTTTATTCGAACACTACAGTTTGAGTCAGAACTTATGGCGAACCGTCACCTGATTTCGCAACCTCAAGTGGTGTCCGGCAAGGTTGCCCACTATCTCCATTTTTGTTCCATCTCATCATAGACCTACTGCTGGAAATAACGTTCTCGTCGACAGGATTTCCAGTGATTGGTCTCCTACCAGGATGTTCACTTATTGACTGAGAATACGTCGCCTATGGTGAGGGCGAGATATCCGTCTAGCAAGTAAGAGACGAGTATACTGCCCAGTAGTTCGTTCTGCTCTACTTTATGGTTGCGAAACATGGCCATTGAGAGTAGAGGATATCCGTAGGTTACTAGTATTTGATCACAGATATTTTAGAAATAATGCTCGCATCTGTTGGGATCACCAGGTAAGTAATAGTGAGGTTAGACACAGAGTATTAGGGAATGATGGTAAATCAGTTGATGAGGTTGTGAATCCTCATCGACTGAGATGGTTGGGCCATGTGTTACGCATGCATGAACACCGATTACCACGACGCGTAAGGCTGACTAGTGTTGGAAACGGTTGGAAGAATGTTAGGGGCGGTCGAACCAAAACGTGTCATCAGTCTTTGAAGTCACTAACTTCTGGTCTGAGCCATGTTAGTAGATTCAAACTACGTGGTTAGGGTTCGCGCGACTATCGTAACCAACGGTTGGAGACTTTGTGCGACATGGCTGGGAATCAATCACAATAGTGTCGGTGTATACACTCTTTGTCTTCCCACAAACTGTGAGATTAAAATAGCTTTATACTTTTCTTTCTACGAAATAATTCTTTCTTCCTATACTATATGCTTATACACAATCTTTCTTTTATACATTACTATCATTGAAGTGACTACTTTTATGAATTTGGTGTTCATTTTGTTGTGCTAATGAGGTGTGGCAACTTGCACTAATGCATATATGTGCTTGACCCTACGTTGTAGCTGATTGACTAACTTCAATTTGCGTAGTTGCTTGATTAGTAAATAATTTGATCATATTATTTCAAACAAATAACTAATCTTAACGTGGCATTATCAAAATTATTTTTCACATTTTGACAATGACTACAAAACACTGAATACAGTTCCATATTCCCATTGAGTTTTTGCTTATTCCTTTCTATATTCTAGTTTACTCGACCCTGTTTTTTGCTACTGATTACGACTCAAGTTACTTATTTATCGTAAGATATTGTACTGAATTGTTCACTTATGAATAGATAACCTTTTTATTACGCAGACATCCTTGTTCAGATTTATCCTAATATATACTATAATCTCCACAAAACCCCTGCTGATATATGTATGTGTTTGTGGTTGGAGAGAAGTGTAAAAAATTTTAAAAATCAGAGGATTTTATCGCGCAAATCTCCATTCACTTACGAAGAACAAATTTGTTGATCGTACTTATTGATTCTCATCAGACCAGATATGTTATTTTTTTAGTGGTGATATTTGCATAGATGTAAAAAGGGTCCCTTAGCTTTTGTCAACACACAACACCTGTGAAAAGGAAGAGATGTTCACCTACCTAACAAAGGACGAGTATAGTTTGTGGTAGTCCGGTATATTTTACGTTATGCCTGTGAAACACTTAATGAAAGTAGATATGTGTAGGTGGTAAGTATTTATTTTCGAAGTACTGGATGAATTGATTGAGTATTAGTGAGTTAAGGATAGTGAATCAATGAACTAAGATGGTCAAGGTAGGTCACACACTTGTCAAATCAATATTCGATGCTACCTGGCATGGAAGGAGATTCAGAAAATGTTAGATTCAGCCAAATAAAAAACACTAATTAATAAATTCAACGTCTTTGTTTTTTGTAGTGTTAAGTTTTAAACTCATTGCATTAAGTTAAAATATAACAACTTAGGTCGAAGGACATTTATGGTTCTGGGTTGTCTAGTTCCGGACCTGCTGACGAGTTGATACCTTCCGCATATAAACTGAAAATTAATGTCAGCAATTAAAAAATTTAAAACCAAAAGCAAAAATACACAAATTACTTGGAATTTAAGTAGTATCGAGTCTGTTTCACTATTTAAGTAACCTTCATTAACTAATAAGTCCAAACGGAAGAAACGATTATAACCCCAACATTCACCAACTTCAAAATGTGAAGCGAATTCACGTACAATATTGCGACTAGGATCACGAGATTGTTGATGAACCATTTCTACACGATATTCATATCTGAAAGGAAGAGTGATTATAATATTTATTTTAAAACAGTGGGATAAACGGCATGTCTTCAATAAATAAAATTATTCAATAATTCACAGAGTAAAATGGATGAAAGTATTAGGCGTCTGTATGCATTTTGCTGAATGTTCCCTACGCATAAAATGAAGAAACGAAAATAAGGGTTATATACTAGATTAGATAAAACGATAATTTTCATCTCAAAATAATTTGGTATCATTCTTAGTATGTTGAACAAGCAACAATAAAAACAATGAGTGTTTAATATTTGATTTTCAAGTACTCTGAACGCAATTTTGATGTAGAGCGGATGAAAATTTCAAACATATATCGTGAACAAAAGATGCAAAATGAAACGGTAATGTTAAATAGTAGACAATTATTGACAGAACCAAAGGAAACTAGTAATTAGAAAATCTAGCAGTTGGGATAGAGATGAATCAAAGATCCACCGAAATGACGGGAATAACATTTCAACTGCCCTCTAACTAAAATCAAGTTAGCCACGATCCACAAAACAATTTGTAGTCTTCAACTTTTAGCAAACAAACAAAAAATTACCCCAACTTCAAATGAGAAAAAATACCAGAATCTGACGCGTTAATTATGAATATATTTGAAGATCGCAGTTAATGTTTGTTTTACTAAACTGAATGAAGTTATCAATTAGGTCTATATTATTTAATTTTGATCACAGGAGAACTAACCGTATTAAACATCGTTACTAAGATGTTATGTAATGATCGAAAATAGCAAAGCTATGAAAAAACCAGGAATCTTTGCTGCTTCGTTACAACACAAAAGACATGAATCAAAATTGTTAAAATTTTAAATTTTCTTTAATTTCTTCATAAACATGCTGTATTCAAACTAACATTTGATCAATCCAAAGTTTCGAGGATCGGTCTGTTTCACAGAAAAAGCTTCTAATTGATCTCGAGCACATAAACAACAGAGCATTGAAGTTAGAGATCTGAGAGAAACACAATCTTAAGTACGTTTTGTATGACAAAGGTAAGAAAGTTCTGTATGTGATTCTCGCGAACCAGGAACAAAACCTTGTTTTGGAATCAGCTCGAATAACTGCTAAGTTTTACAAAAAGTTAATTTGCTGACAGCCGAAGGGATTACTAGATAGGAGGTATTTAATCACACTAAGTTGCCGATTATAATCTAGCATAAGGGCAGTACACCTGTAAAGTAGTAAACACCCAGAGAACTAAATAGTTACCCAACCCAGTTACCGTATACATCCATGTGAAGCTAAGGGTGAATCATACAAACACTTGGCATTAGTCCATAATTTCATTGACCTTTGAGTTGAAGTGGACTAAAAATTCCAGATGTTCTGAATCTGACAGGAAAATCAGATTTAATACCAAATAATTTCACGTTCCATTTCTTAAATTTTCCTTGTTTTTTTTTTCCAAATATATAACTCCATTATATTTGTTTCCTAGTAGTTTTTAAAAGCTATTGTTTTAAATGACTCATTTTCTTCAAGTTAGTTTGACCGTACTGAAATCACGTTTGAACCGTTTAAGTTAATACGCCATTGTATCAGGTCAGATGTTTCGTTATCTTGTATATCTGATTTCTTCATTTCATTATCGTTGTTACCATTTAGTTTCTTAACTTATTGGTCGAATCCTTCATTAAATGGTTTAATACTTCCGAGAACACAAGCTTCCAATAAACTCTTAGTTTGGACGTCTTATTTTTAATTTTACAACTCAATGTAATTCATATTCCATAGCTGGTTCTTCAACTCATCAACAAACTGAGATCAACTATATAAATACTGAAAATCAATAGAAAATCTTACAATCATTTTCTGATACTATGGAATTAGATAGTTGTTGTACACAATAGACCTCTATATATAGTCATAACTAGTAATTTCGATTTACATAACTAACACGTTACTAGTTGGTCAGCAATTCATTTGGAAATGATTGCTAGAACTATCAGTGTAACAACTTTTAAACATGTATCTAACTCATATTTACTAACGAGTAACAAGCAGTTAACTATATAGCTTAATGCCTTCAACAAGGCATTCTCAGCCACATAAATTTCCTTCAGTAATTCAAACAGCCATAAAGAGTCCGCTCACCCTCTCGAAATGCTTTCACATGGCCACGCGTATATAGCCTCTGACAGGGAAGTCCTACTCACTTCCTTCTCGTCACATTACTGTTGTTTACGAAATTGAAAGGACGAAAAACGAATGTCCGGCGCTTTGACCGGATTGGTGGGAACGCAGAGTCCACCTAGGGGAGTTGGAAAACCCTGATTCCAAACCAATGGTGCACATGGGCTGGCTCCAGTATCCTGAAGGAACAAATGGTGTATGAACCAATCTTCGGTCACCGGCTACCATGAAACTGCATCTCCTTGCGATGCTCCATTGCCTTGTGGATCAGATCTTTAGGTCGAAGGTTCCGGGTGTGTCCCCCTAAGAAAACTACCTGCTTCGGTCTGGGCACCCGGGAAGTATTACAGCCCTCGCACATACCAAATGAGATTTGTGTGGAGCATGTGTATTTGGTGCCTCCTTGTACCAATATTTATGTGTTCAAATAAATGTCAGTAAAATGATCACATCCTAACCTAACAAATTTGAGTGTTCATGAAATTATCGATTTTCTTTATCATGACTAAAAATCAAGGCTGAACATATCTTACAGTACTATTAACCAATCACTACTGTTATCGCTTATCACCTTTGTCTGAATTTCACATCGAACGATGTTTTTCTAGACTTATCGATTGAAATCACCCCAATGACTCATTGTTGTTCTATTGAGGCGCTATGTATTGGTTAACATTAACTGGGTGGAAAAAGGTGAAAATAAAGTGATAAAAATGATGTGAACGATTGTAAAGTACAGCATACAGGACAGATCCACACACACACAATTTACAATAAAAAGCCCCCATAACGGAACACATGATTGACCTTGTTAGTTTAAAGTGCACCATAAATGTTATGATAAGTCACCTTGACCATATGCATACTTTGATATGTTTACGGATATTATCAATTTTAACAATTTAAAGCAATTAGTATGTTCAATAGTTGAAATCATGAATCAATTGAAGCTAGACCACCATGGGAAACCTGGAAGCACTGGACGGCCGTTTCGTCCTAGTATGGGACTCCTCAGCAGTGCGCATCCACGATCTCGCACCCCGCGGGATTCGAACCCAGGACCTATCAATCTCTTTCTGGTTAGCGTTTTTTTAGCGAGAATACATTACGCCGGGAAATGGAGATAGATATGAGAAAAATGAACAAGAATTGGATGGAACTAGAAAAGAAGGCCCAGGACAGAGTGGGTTGGAGAATGCTGGTCGGCGGCCTATGCTCCATTGGGAGTAACAGGCGTAAGTAAGTAAGTAAGTAACCTATCAATCTCGCGCCAGGCGCTTAACCAACTAGACCACTGAGCCGGCATCCAACGGTGTTAATGTCTAACTTCAACTAATCCACGAAGTTGCGCCACCGTCACCATTGTCTTCAGTGAGCTGATATCTCACAACAGACCTGGTTGAACTCCACTGGTCACGGCTTCTCACTAGAACTCCAGGAGTATCTCTTGAAGTCAGTCACTAGTGAGCAGATGATTATTACTAGAATGGGTTTTGTGGAGAATTGGTAATTTCAATAGTTGAAATCATGAATCAATTGAAGCTAAACCACCATGGGAAACCTGGAAGCACTGGACGGCCGTTTCGTCCTAGTATGGGACTCCTCAGCAGTGCGCATCCATAAATTTTAATAGAACAAGAAGACGGAGTTAATATGAGGAAAATTTGAGCTGTACATTTTATACAATCTGGTCACCTCTATACTTGTCAAGGCATTTCATGTGAAGGTTAATCAACATCGAATAAGTGAAAGTTCGAGTAAGGAAAGTGATAATTATTATCAGAAGGGGTTGTGTAGAGATTTTTAGAAATTTCACTGGTTGAAATCATGAGTCAATTGAAGCTAGACCACCATGGAATCCTGTCGTGGACATGGCAGTGGTTCCTCGTTTTACAAGTAATAAGCGATTCCGACATAACAATTAGCGACTAGACATAACAGTGATTCCTTTCAAAAATATCAAAGTACAATACACTTTGTATAATATGGATATGATACAGTTCGACTAGTACCAAGGATTATACAAAATAATATTGATTAAGTTTAATATATTCGCATCCAATGCCGAAGACATAATTCACCTATATATTTCAAGCAAACTTGATAACCTCTAGTCTGATACACGTCATGGATGACGATAGCTAATAACTGGACTAACATGTGGCGTATTCGAATTTTAACGTGAACGATAATCTTAAGTGTAAGAATAACAATACATCATATGAATGACGAAAATGTTATGGATACTTGGAGATAAAGAAAGTTAATATCTATAAATATTAAAGTGTCAAGACTAAGCTTTAGGATTGTGGAAAGAATCTGTTATAATTCTCTCTACGGTTATAACCCAGCTATTCCTATTGCTTAGTATTCCTGGATACAGATTCACTCGACAAGTCCCCAAATCAGAACACGGTTGAACAGGAAGGAGATTATATTCCAAATAACAAGGTTAGATGGAAGCAAGAAGCACAATAGGAAAACCGTTAGTATATTTATAGTTTTTACATGAGAATATTTCTAGAGTATTCTCCAAGTATCGACTAGTGCTGATTGGACAAGAATTAGCCAATCAGCGTGCGCTAAAGCAATCGTGCATTGAGCATGCTTTAATCCAATCTATGTCCCGCTAACAGAATCATATGCTGAGGATTACCTCTTCATGATTAATAGAATTTATTTCTATAAAAGCTATGTTAAATAAGAACATTCATGTTTCTCTATGTGAATTACTAATTTAAATTGATAAATCATACTATTTTGCAAGGCTACCAATAAAAATTTGTTTCATTTAATATCAGAAGAGGTTTTGTGGATATTATAGTAATTTTAATATTAATAGTTGAGATCATGAGTCAGCTGAAGCTAGACCACCATAGAAAACCTGGAAGCACTGGACGGCCGTCTCATCCTATCGTGGGACTCCTCAGCAATGTGCATCCAAGATCCTGACTCGTGAGATTCGAATCCAGGACCTATAGGTCTCGCGCGAATGCCTAATCTTTAAACCACTGAGCCGGTATCCAGTGGTGTTAACGTCTAACTTCAACTAATCCACGAGATTAAGCGACACATCCACCATTGTCTTCAGTGAGTTACTATCTCACAACAGACCCGGTTGAACTCCATTGGTCACTGCGTCTCACTGGAACTCCAGGAAAAACCTTTTGAAGCCAGTTATTAATGATAAGTATCAGAACGGATTTTGTGAATATTATAGAAATTTTAATGGCTGAAATCATAAGTCAACTGAAGCTAAACCACCATGGTAAATGAAACTGTATTTAAGGAATTTCTTGACACAACTTTAGAAACTTCACGTAACAACATATATGAAGAAAAATCAATTCCTCTCCGCAGAGAATCAATTTAAACCTAGTTAAACAACACTAATATAAATATTAATAATCTGGAATACTTCCTAGTTGTTTGATTATCATAGTTAATGAACTGTTGTTGTAATTTTTTAACAGTCACGTGATTTATGTATGTGTTGGACTAATAATGAGGTCAGTGTTCTCGCTAGAAAAATACAAGCAACTAAGAAAAGATGAAAACAAGCAAGATAATGATAGAGATAACAATGAATAGAATAAAACGGCATAAACTACTGGATAAAGTGTAATATTAATCAAGTAGCTAACATAAAGTCAAACATTTAAAATGTTGCATTCAAAAAATAGGTGGTATGTCCTCATGAGTAATAAAACAGACAAAGAATCAAAATGAGGAATACTCACTTGGATGCTTCTAATAATCCAGCAGATAATTCTAAAAACACCGATAAATAATTACCGCGTACAACACCATTACCATCTGGATAAACTTTAAGACGCCAGCTTAAACCGCCTACATGTAATGGTTGACTATATACAGGATCAGCTCTTTGTTTCATAATGGAATAAGGCTGGAGTGTAAATGTACTCGATTCATAAGGAGGTACAATTTCACTATAAATAAGTGATATGGGAAAAATACAAAAACATTAAAAGAACAAATATAACAAAGCAAAAGTACATATCAAAAACATTCAACCTAATGCATTGCTACATAAATTATAGGACGACAACCAAAAACAAACTTCCATGCAATTAGTTCCTTTTATGAATTTAAATGAAGCCAGAACGAATATGATGCAGAATAATATGAATTGATTATATTTCGTGGTTTCTCACCAGCTGCTTACAACCAAATATGTATTAAAATTTTAAATTGATGTAAAATATAGTGTGGAACAATCGACATAAATGAATGTAAAGAATTGGAAATGACAAAGATTATCAATAATAATCTTGTTCCACCCTAAATCTTACCTGAATGTAAAATTTCAATACATATTTGGTTGTAAGCAGCTGACGAGAAACCACGAAATAAAATGAAATTATATTATTCTGCATCCATATTCGTTCTGGTTTTATTCAAAAACAAACGTTCGGAGAGTTCTAAGAAAACTAAGAAAATCTGTACTGGTGTATCGGAAAATATGAAATTACCATGAAAAGCTACAGAAAATAATTAAAACAAAGTTATTACCCTATGACATGTCCTTTTTAGTGTTTGACGCTATACTACTTTCTCTTAATAAATAGTCTGATCTAGAGTTAATGTGTGAGTATCGCAGTACAAGCCATTGGCTTGTTGAAACGAGATTCTCAACACATCCACGTATTATCTTACATCGATATATCAAGTCACTGAATAAGCCATAGATTGTCCCTTTCAAAGGCTTATTTACTTGTTATGGAAACTAAATCGGCCTCGAGAGTTTCGTCTACTTTTAAAAACGTTGAGCAATCCATCGGAGACAACAATAGTTGACTAAAAGTATGATGGTGAGTTACCTATTAAGAAATCAGTTAATAAAACTTTTTAGGAACCACATAACTTGAATACGTTTTCCATCACACCACTGTATAACTCATAGTGTATGCCGCAGTCTAGTATTAACCAAAAAAACACTTTTAGTAATACTACAGTTTAAAAATTATTGACACAATGTTTGAGTATTAGAACAATCCAGTTGTTTGTTAATTTCATGATTCATCTTTGAGAAATTAGTTGAAAACTTTACTAGAAAAGCTACTGAACAACGGTTTCATTATATTATGGTATTTTAAAACTTTTTGAATCATAACCTAGAAAATTTAAATCCTATAAAAACACTTGGTTTTATCAAGCACGGGGTTGTCCGCTTTATTCTCATTCAGCTTTGTCAAAAACACTAGGATCGCCTGAATTTTCAAGAATTTGACCCCCGCCGGGAGATTCTCTTGCTGACGTGAAATACGCAGATGACACAACCCTATTTGACGAAGATGCTGAGAAAATACAGTCTTCTGATCGCCTTGAGCAACAATGCAATCATGTTTGGGATGCGTTTCTCTCCATTTAAATGTAAAACTTTGTTACAGGATTGATCTTTATTAGCGCTTCCATTAATGATAGGCAATAAAATAGTTAAGCGCGTCAACCCCTTGTAGCGTTTCATATGAAAAATTTATTTTATCAATTTTTAACAGCGCTGTTCTAATTTGGATACAATCGAGGGTGTTCGCTGTGCTGTCTTCAATCCTGATCCAATCATAACTATAAAAGTATATACTAGTTAGATCTGAGAGTTACTGGATCGCATACTACATTCTAAACAACTAACACTTTGAAAAATCTTGCAAACTCACTTATCTCCTAGTGGGTTGGTGTCAGATGAAATCTCTGCATAAATCCGGGAAGCACGGTTGGTTTCTGACAAATTTCCACTCTCTCCATTCTTGTTTAACTTTATCGTTGACGTCCTTTTAGAGATGACACTTTCCTCATCTAAATTTCCAGGAGTTGAACTTCTACCGGGAGATCCACTTGTTGACTTAGAATATGCCGATGACATAGTTCTATTTGGTGAAGACGCTGACAGAATGCAGAGTCTGCTGACCACTCTAAGCAACAATGCAAGCATGTTCGGCATGCGATTCTCTCCCTCGAAATGCAAAATGTTGCTTCAGGATTGGGTTACATCGACACCCGAACTAGTGATAGGGAGTGAAGTAGTTGAGCGTGTCGACCGCTTCACTTATATCGGAAGTCTCATCAGCCCTTGTGGTTTGGTGTGTGACGAAATCTCAGCACGGATACAAAAGGCTCGACTAGCTTTTGCCAACTTGCGTCATTTGTGGCGTAGGCGAGATATCCGTCTATCGACCAAAGGACGTGTTTACTGCGCAGCAGTTCGTTCCGTCCTACTTTATGGCAGTGAAACATGGCCAGTAAGAGTAGAGGATATTCGTAGGTTACTAGTATTTAACCATAGGTGTCTTCGAAACATCGCTCGTATATCCTGGGACCACCGAGTAAGTAATGCAGTTGTTATGAAACGGGTACTAGGTAAGGATAGCAAATCAATTGAGGAAGTAGTGAAACTTAATCAGTTGAGATGGTTGGGACATGTGTTACATATGCCCGACCACCGACTGCCCCGACGTGCTATGTTTTATGGTGCAGGAGTAGGTTGGAAGAAAGCTAGGGGCGGCCAGACCAAAACATGGCAGAAATCCATGAAGTCACTGACAAGTGGACTGAGTCATGTTGGTAGGTGTAGACTACCTGGTTGGGGACCGCGAGACGATAGCAACCGATGGTTAGAGACCTTGAATGACATGGCTCAAAATCGTTTGGAATGGTGCAGGTGCATCCACTCTCTGTGTTCTCTCAAACTCTAATCTTCTGAATTCTCCATGTCCTTTATTTTCTTTCCCAATTTATTCCACTGGACTATACTCCTTTAATAACATCATCAAACCTTAATGTTCCCTATCTCTACTTATACTTTCAGTACCTCTACCACTATGGGATTTGAATTGATAACTGAATCTCTGTGCTAATGTGGTATGGCAACTCGAACTGATGTACGTACGTACGAAGTTCCACGTTGTTACTGACTGACTGACTTCTGACAAATTACGTCACTGATGTTCCAAAAGGTATGTCCATTTACCACCCAAAGGACAAATTTGTTGCTTAGCAGTTCACTGTGTTCAACTCTATGGCTGTGAAATTTGGCATTTATAAATGGGGGCTATTCTTGTATTATAGGTACTTGATCATAGATACCTTCGAAGAACTGCTTGCATATGGTAATACTACCGAGTAACCAATTCTGAGGTTAGAACTGGGGTACAAGGTAAGGATAACAGGTTGTGTGTTGAGTATGACTAAGTGACCGCTAAGTTGTTAGTTTATTTAAATCATGATACACTGTCATTCATAACTAATTTTATAAGTGAAGAACACTTTACTCACATATTTAATGCTACAGTAATTAACGTCAATAGTGAATAACTATTATTCTGATTCGATGAGATGGATAACAACCAATACAATTTAAAAACAATACACAAATTTACTCACCTTACAAAATCAGCTGGTACAGGCGCACTAACAAACGAAGCCATAGGTTTACAATGTACGTCACTAAGCAGTGCTAAAATTTCAGATGATCGTTCTACCATTTCAGACGGTTTCGCAACATCTACCGCATATTGAACATCATGTAAAAGATTTTCAAGTGATTCAATTTCCTAATAAATAAAACAAAATGAAATTGGATATGGCATCCATATAACGCATATATATATATATATATATGACAAGCTAAGAAAGTGGTATTTTCTTCTCGTAGAAAAAAAGCATTGAAAATCAAGACGGTACAGAATAGACAATTTCAGCTTATAGTAATTCCTCATGAATAAACACTGGCTTTCCTAGAAATCGAATCAGGAACTGTTGAAGACTACAGTAAACCTGTAATTACTGAGGGAACTGATGTTCCCTGGCGGATTCGACCACGTGTCACCCAGATTCACAGTCAGAGACGTTACCACTGAGCTGTCCGGGCCGCGACCGACCTCCTGTAGGACTGAGATGTAATCACAATTGATTAATCACTGTGTGACCAATGTCATGCGTGTCTAGTCCTTATTATTAGTGCAGGTCGAATGCTATCGATCATGTTGCAATGTGGCCACCAGTCTAGGTGACTCGACACTGCGGGCACTATTGTAAGATTAGATGGTGGTTGGAGGTAGTCGACAGGAAACCCTGGACCCGGGTTTCATGCTACTTGGCACTCGTCAGCAAGGTGTACCTGTAATGTTTGAGGGAACTGATACTCCCTGACAAATTCGATCCCGTGTCACCCAGCTTCACAGTCAGAGACGTTACCACTGAGCTATCCGGGCTATCCTGATGTCCTTCATACAACTAGCAGCCTAATAAGAATCACACTGTACAGTCGAAATGTTTTATTTTTCAAAACAAATCAAACTGAAATGTCATAATTATGAATGACCTTGTGTTCCATCATTATTATATCCACAAGCCGTAAAGTTGATTCACTTTAGTTGTTTTTAAATTGTTTTAAATTTTAGAAACTTTTCAAACTTCACGGAATTGAAACTAACTAGTTTACAGTCATTCATTAATCGACTATTAAATTGATAATAAATGGAATGATATCATTTATATCCCAGTAACAAAAATTACATGAGTTTAATTTTGATACTGACTTAAACTAAAATAGCGCATATTTATTATACTGAGAAAAAACATTGATACATAAACTTGTAATAATTGCTTAATTTTATTCAAATTATCATTATTCAATGTATCAATTATAATTTTTATATCAAATTCCAATGATACGATAAATGTTCTCCGCCAGGGAGCACCAGTTTCCTCAAACATTACAGGTACACCTTGCTGACGAGTGCCAAGTAGCATGAAACCCGGGTCCAGGGTTTCCTGTCGACTACCTCCAACCACCATCTAATCTTACAATAGTGCCCGCAGTGTCGAGTCACCTAGACTGGTGGCCACATTGCAACATGATCGATAGCATTCGACCTGCACTAATAATAAGGACTAGACACGCATGACATTGGTCACCCAGTGATCAATCAATTGTGACTACAAGAAACCTTTAAGAATCAACATGCCTAATAAGTCAACGCAATGACTTCAATCTGTTTTAAGACAAACCGAAGAGAATAAAATCAAAGGTAGACTAATGAGTTGTTACCTAAAAAACGAATTGAGCCAAATACAAAAAACGTTATACTGGACGAAGTGAGTGGTCTCGTTCAAAGGTACATTAACATTAACTAGCAGCCCCACACAGTAAGATATGTTTTTAGTTTTATCAATGTGTGCAGAAATTTAAGAACATAAATTCTATTGAAAAAATGTTAAAAGTTTGGATAGGGGAATTTCCAGAAGCATGTAATACAGATCAACTCCTAATCGGTAAGCGAATGGAAAAAGATCCAATTTACCAATCCATACAGAAAAAGTGAGTAGATTAAAGATTCAGAGGTTAACCGAACAGAAAAGTCGACGAGAGTGTAAAGACACATGAAAATGACGAAATCTGAATAGACACTCAGTCATAAACAACATTAACAGAGAGGATTGATTTTATGTTTGTTGAGTGTAATTTAGAAAACAAATCAAACTCACTTGAAATAATTGACTACGTTGACTCATTAGAGTAACTAGTTTTGATTTTAGTTGTGAATCTAAACGCGCCACCATTAATTCGACTGCATTGCGTAATTCTCGAACACGTTCTTCTTTGGCTTGTTTTACAGCCTGTACATTCTTCTCCTATTTCAAAAACAATAATCAGTATTATTGTCACAATAAAATTAAAAAGGAGTAAAACTATTCGATTTAGGGAACTTTTTAATTATCCATTTCCTCTGTGTTATTCAAGACACATAATCACTTAAGAAAACTCTATGGAAAAATGACCAAGCTGGTAAGTCAATAAATTATAGGTTAAGTAGGACCCGGTAATTCTTATCAACCCAAGTTGCTATACCTCATATAAAGCAGACAAGAGGACGAATTATAATGTGTAGTTCAGTGAAAAACTAAACACAGAGAACATGGTTCAAAAAAGGTAATTAAACTGGCGGGATGGAAAGTGCGAAATAATAGTAAGTTAAAAATTTAGAAGATAAAGAATGAATGTGACAGCATCATTGAGGTCGACTATGGGTCACGCAACTTAATCTTCAACCATTGAATGTAAACTTAGTATGATAGTTTACAATTTCGCACACTGCACAGACTAACAGTCAATGACTTGTAGGACTGGCGTCATGTTAGTTTGGCTGCTAATATCCTTTCTTAAATTATTTCCTATTCCAGGTGGAACTTCATGTCAAAATAAGTAAGGGTTGTTGTGTGTAACTAACTCAGTGTATGAAAGTGTACAGTTCACGCTAATAAATAATAATAATAGTAATAATAATGGCGTGTCAATAATAAGGTGTAGTTAGAGAGATGTTACCAGGTGAATTATGAAAAGAAATTTATGTGAATTGAGAAAAATAAATGTGTAAATTAAAAATTGGGTAAGGCATAAATAAACGTGAAAACAATTAAGCGCAAACGTTATAAGCAAAGATAGATGGTGGCTAGCAGTGGAACCCAGGACGCGCGTTTCGTTCTATTTGGGACTCGTCAGCTGGACCTACCTGTATCCCAAAGTTGACGTTTACATCTGGACTCGGTTCCAGCGCAAGGGTATACAATGTCTGATCCAGGTATGTCATGATCCAATCGTCAACCAAAGTAAACATGGAGGTCGAACATACTACCTTTGGTCTTCTGAAGTTAATTCTATTTTTTCAACATATTATTTAACTAACTAAAAGTTTTATTTTGGCCATTTTAGTACAATAATTATGTACTTATAACTATTAAGCCTGATGACGAAGTTATTGAAAACAATTGTTCGTTATAGAATTCTTTGTTAATCGTTATTATATCTCTTGCTGTCGACAGATCACAGTCAATTGACTAACATATGTAATATTCAGTTTAATGTTAAAACTACCAAGACGATTATTTATATAGTTGAAATCATGAGTCGATTGAAGCTAGACCACTATGGAGAACCTGGAGGTACTGGACAACCCTTTCGTCCTAGCATAGGACTCCTCAGCAGAGTAAGAAAATAAGAAAGTAAGTAAAAAAACAACGAGCTGAGAAACTTCTATCGTTATATTTCAGACACTCATGGGTTTATGTACATAAATTAACAAACGTCATTGTTCGGCAAACCAGAAATAATAATTCATGCACAACTAAGCCAACAGTGATGGAACAAAGTGAATAACTAACTAATTAGGGATAATGAGGGAACGGTAAAAAATAAAACAGTAGTTAATGAGTATAGGGGAAGCTTACTGTTGGGGTGATCCAGAAAACTCACAAAAGGCAAGCATAGACCAGAAAAATACTAAGAAACATTTTATCCCATCAACGTTCACTTGTGGTTTATCCAGAAAAATCAACAGAGTGAAACGTGACATGTAGAGTTTCTGTTTGGCTGATTACCACACTGCTTCTATGATTAGTAGCATTCCAGAATCTTCGGGAAGACCAAGGACATCCAAAAATACTATAAAAACCCTATATTTTCTGTACTAAAACGAATTTTTGGAATACAGTGCTTCTCGCATATTTTGCGTCTTTACTATCGTGTTCAGGTCGCTGTCTAGTTATAGCTTAAGGGTTACAAGAACAGCTTACGGGCCGAATATAGAGTTCAATTTGCAAGACTTATCACTTACGACAAGGGGAATATGAAAATATAACTATTCAGTCGCATTCCTTTGAACAAATTTTACGTGTGTGGTCAAAAAGGGTTCTTACAATACCCTTTTTGTAACTCATTGGACAGAAGCTATAGTGATTGAGATATACTCCACTCCAGGTGTTTTTATGATGAATGTGTCCTCGTAATGTGCCATCAGATGAAAAACATAGTTGGTTGAAATCAAAATTACTTGATATTACAAACCAGTACGTAACGACACCAATTCCACAATTGAAAGTGTTGACTAAAGATCACCAGCTAGCATTAAAAAAACTTGTGAAAGTTATTGCTATTTCGTCCAGATAAGGGTTCCGGTGTAGTCATTCTTCACAGAGGCGAATACATTAGCAAAGTAATGTGTATTTCAAATGATTCCACTAGATTAATATTATCCATTACCGATTCTCCCTTCCATAAACTCGCTCGCGGGCTGACAAGAAGCTTAGAACCAATCCGAAAGAAATTAGCACCCTACAGTCTAAAAGACAGTTTTGAATTTGTACAAAAACTTGACAACCTAAATGCTTCTGATAAATTTATGGTCTCCTTTGACGTCTCATCGCTCTTCACAAAAATACCCTTGGAAGAAACGGCAGAGATTATATGTGAATATCCTGAACTTCCACCTTTACCAATACATGAATTTAAACAGCTCCCATTTTTGTTTACTAAAAACATACAATTTCAATTCAATAATGTCTTTAACCGCCAAATTGATGGAATAGCCATTAGTAGCCCTTTGGGTCCAATTCTGGCCGACATATTTATGGGACAGTAATAAACTTATTACTATGCTGGTAATCCATTTTCTATTCCTTTATTTTTATTTATTTATTTTTTTGATTATTAGTTTTATTTATTTATTAATTTCTGGTTATTTGTTTTATTTTGTTAATGTTTAGTTTGTGTTATATTCCTCTTAACTACCCTTTCTTTCACACATTTCTGCTCACTTGATTGCCTTAAATTATGTGAACTCTCCAAATTTCTATTCAATTATTACACAACCCATCTCACCAGTTTTTTAATTCCATTAATCCTTCATTACCTCTGAAATTATCGTACAACTTATGTCTCTGAATTCCACTCAACTATTACACCACCCATCCTTAATTCTAACACCAGTAACCTCTGACCTGTTCTTGCACATATATATGTAGTTTGATAACCTTTGTCATGCCAATCCTTTACATTCACTTATGTCAATTGTTCCATATTATTTCTAATCTCAATGTAAAATTCCAATACATATTTGGTTGTAAGCAGCTGATGAGAAACCACGAAATATAATGAATTCATATTATTCTGCATCAATGTTTGTTTTGCCTTTATTTAAATTCATAAAGGGAACTAATTGCATAAAATTTTTGAAAATTTGTCCCCTAGATAATCGTCAGTTCATCTTCTTACCGTCACAATCAGTCATCAGAACTCTCTAAATATCTCAGCAAAATCCTGA
The DNA here is from genome assembly GCA_946903255.1 of Schistosoma spindalis. Classification (NCBI taxonomy): domain Eukaryota; kingdom Metazoa; phylum Platyhelminthes; class Trematoda; order Strigeidida; family Schistosomatidae; genus Schistosoma; species Schistosoma spindalis. The sequence goes on along the minus strand of OX336416.1, from coordinate 77,837,690 downwards.
GCAATAAATTAAACAAATTACGTGATTACTTTTGTTAGTACGGACAGAATACTACGGAGAATCGTCATATATTTTTCCCATATAATCATTTAGCGACTGAATAGTTATATTTTCATATTCCCCTTGTCGTAAGTGATAAGTCTTGCAAATTGAACTCTATATTCGGCCCGTAAGCTGTTCTTGTAACCCTTAAGCTATAACTAGACAGCGACCTGAACACGATAGTAAAGACGCAAAATATGCGAGAAGCACTGTATTCCAAAAATTCGTTTTAGTACAGAAAATATAGGGTTTTTATAGTATTTTTGGATGTCCTTGGTCTTCCCGAAGATTCTGGAATGCTACTAATCATAGAAGCAGTGTGGTAATCAGCCAAACAGAAACTCTACATGTCACAATCTAATAAATATCTAATAGACAAACAACAAATTGTACCGGTCTCTTAAAGTTAGTTTTGAAGAAACGATGTAATGGAAAGTCAAAACAGTTAAAAAGTCAACTGTGAATTAGAGGTTTTCAACGTACTAACACGTTTAAATCTATACAAATATGGTTACTACGGTGGTTATATTATTAATAGTTTGTTTAAGATTTAAAAGAGTTTCTCGTTCATCATGTTCAGATAAACTTGTTAAACACGAAAAGAAATCATTTGAATATCTTTCAACCACATACAGATTTGTACCATTACTAGGAAGGTTTCGATATATTATTAGACCTCTGGAATAATAAACTTTTTCATGTACACTGTCTTCAACTTACATACGCCTGTTAACCCTAGTGGAGGTGCACGAGTCCCCGATCAGGATTCTCCAACTTCGTCCTGGACAATCCTTTCCAGTTGTTATTCGTCCTTTCCATGTCTGCTTACAATTCCCAACGCAGTGTGTTCTTTGGCCTTCCTCTTTTCCGTTTCCCTTCAGAATTCCAAGTTAGCGCTTGCTTCATGATGCAGTTTAATGATTTCCTCAATGTGTGTCCTATCCACTTTTAAAATCTTTTCCTAATTTCTTCATTGACTGAAAGCTGGCTTCTACTGTCACACAGTAGGCTGTTACTGATGGTATGCAACCGACGAACATTGAGTATCTTACGTAGACAATTGTTCATAATTACTTGTACCTTTTTGATGATGGTTGTGGTAGTTCTCGAAGTTTCATCTCCGTACAGTAGAACTGTCTTTACGTTCGTATTGAAGATCTTATCTTTGATGTTGGCTGACAGTTGTTTCGGGTTCCATATGCTTTTCAACTTCAGAAATGTCACCCTTTGCCAATCCTTGTCTTCACATCTGCATCAGATGCTCCTTGTTCATCGATGTGCTGCACAGATACATGAATGTTTCCACCTCTTCCATAGTTTCGCCATCCAGTGTGATTGGCTTGATAATCTCCGTGTTGCATTTCAGGATTTTGCTTTTTCCCTTGTGTATGTTGAGGTCTACTGATGTAGAGGCTTGTGATACACTGTTTTTCATGACCTGCAATTTTTAGTGTGTGTAGTTTAGAATAGCTGTGTCATCTGCAAAGTTCAAATCGTTTAGTTGCATCTAAGCTGTTCGTTGTATCCCGTGCTTCACCTCAGATATGACCTTCATAATCCAGCCAATCACCAGAAGAAAAAGAAAAGGAGAGAGTAATCAACCTTGTCTGACTCCAGTCTTCACTTGGAATGCATCTGTTAGTTGTCGTCCAGGCAAGTCTTTGCAGTGTAGTGGGTCGTATGAATTCCTGATGACATTGACGATGCAGTTGTCGATTCGAATCCCGTAGTGATAGAGGTAATAAATGTATAAGCGGTAATCGGAAAGATTAGGGTTTGGAGATGTTACTCGGGTAGTATAATCAAGTGAAATAAATTTCGAAAGAGAAAAAAAGGACATGAAGAGTTCAGAAGATAAGAATTTGGGAGAACACAGAGAGTGGATGCACCTGCACCATTCCAAACGATTTTCAGCAATGTCATTCAAAGTCTGTAACCATCAGTTGCTATCGTCTTGCAGATCCAAACCGGGTAGTCTGCACCTACCAACATGACTCAGTCCACTTGTCAGTGACTTCATGGATTTCTGCCATGTTTTGGTCTGGCCGCCCCTAGCTTTCTTCCAACCTACTCCTACACCATAAAACATAGCACGTCGGGGCAGTCGGTGGTCAGGCATGCGCAACACATGTCCCAGCCATCTCAACTGATGAAGTTTCACTACTTCATCAATTGATTTGCCATCCTTACCTAGTACTCGTTTCCCAACAGTTGAGTTGCCTTCTCGGTGGTCCCAGGATACACGAGCAATGATTTGAAGACAACTATGATCGAATACAAGTAACCTACGAATGTCCTCTACTCTTACCGGCTATTCAACTGATTGTTCAATGATGATACTTAGTGTCACGATTTCGTATGTGCACAACCGATCCTTACTGAATCCCGCCCGCCCCCAAATGCCCTGGTACGGCCGAGAGCGAGGGGAGTCTGCTCACCCTCTCGAAATGCTTTCACATGGCCACGCGTATATAGCCTCTGACAGGGAAGTCCTACTCACTTCCTTCTCGTCACATTACTGTTGTTTACGAAATTGAAAGGACGAAAAACGAATGTCCGGCGCTTTGACCGGATTGGTGGGAACGCAGAGTCCACCTAGGGGAGTTGGAAAACCCTGATTCCAAACCAATGGTGCACATGGGCTGGCTCCAGTATCCTGAAGGAACAAATGGTGTATGAACCAATCTTCGGTCACCGGCTACCATGAAACTGCATCTCCTTGCGATGCTCCATTGCCTTGTGGATCAGATCTTTAGGTCGAAGGTTCCGGGTGTGTCCCTCTAAGAAAACTACCTGCTTCGGTCTGGGTACCCGGGCAGCGTGAACAGAGTTTTCAGAGAAGATCATCATTTTCATTATATTTGTGTGTGGGCTGTGATACTGACCGGGTGCCCAGACCGAAGCAGGTGGTTTTCTTAGGGGGACACACCCGGAACCTTCGACCTAAAGATCTGATCCACAAGGCAATGGAGCATCGCAAGGAGATGCAGTTTCATGGTAGCCGGTGACCGAAGATTGGTTCATACACCATTTGTTCCTTCAGGATACTGGAGCCAGCCCATGTGCACCATTGATTTGAGATCCGGTTATAGCGCCGGACATTCGCTTTTCGTCCTCTCATTTTCGTAAACAACACCCCCGTCACGAGAAGGCAGTGAGTAGGACTTTCCTGGCAGAGGCTATATACGCGTGGCCGTGTGAGAGTATTTCGAGAGGGAGGGCGAACCCACCCGGGCAGTATTACAGCCCTCGCACAAACCAAATGAGATTTGTGTGGCGCATGTGTATTTGGTGCCTCCTTGTACCAATATTTGTGTTTAAATAATAATAATATTGATCTAGAAGTTGAACGTCTACTGGATTTCTCATTACTCTGTTGAAAACTTTTCCTGATACCTATAGTAGGGTGATGCCTCTGTAGTTTTCACATTTGCTCAAATCTCCTTTCTTTGGTGTCTTGACGAGACATCCTTCTTTCCAGTCCGTCGGTACTTATTCTTTCTCCCAAATCTTCCTGAGTAGAACATGAGACATGCTTGCAGTTACTTCTATGTCTGACTTCAGTGCTTCTGCTGGTATATTGTCAGATCCTGCTGCTTTCCCACTCTTGATATGTCTGATGACGGGCCAACCTGATTTCTTCGATTGTTGATGGAGAGCCAGCTATAGGAAAGTTTATGTTTGCTGCTTTGATGTCAGGTGGGTCCGGTCTATTCAAAAATTCTTTATAGTGTTCTATCCACCTGTTATATCTAGAGCTTATATTCTTGATATGACGCGTATAACTTGAGCACTTGAACTTTAGAACCCTTCCAAGTCGCAATGAGAAAACAGAAGACTAGTGAAAGGAACGTTATTCCAAACAGTGTCAATTATAGTACAAAACTGTCAGGTATTTATAGTTTTAGTGAAAACGAAATCATCATTACAGCCCTCCGATCCGCATACAGGGGGTTATTAGCATTGTCCAATCGGGAAGCTACACGTAGGTAATCTAGAATATTCTTCCAAAAGGTGATTGGATGTAATATTTTCGGCTCTTTCTAAGCTTCTTACAGCTTCCTCAAGTTCACCCGTGGACCGTCCTCACACCACCCTTTTCTTTGTTCTCGAATCACAGTGATTGTCTTGTCTCCTTTATCTTTGACAGATCTCTCTTATTTACTGCAGTTCTCTGCTAGTTTCTTCGTCGTATTACATAGTTGTTTCATATTTCCTTCGCTTGAAGCTTTTCCCGCTGTCGTTGCTAGATCTTTCACACATTTCTGCTTTTCGGCTCTAATGTTCCTCTTCACTTTCTTGTTTGATGCTCTATATTCTGTGTTTTCTCTGCTATTGTTAATTGTTTAGATTAGTTTTGATATTCTAATTTCACTTTTCATACAATCTTAATCTATCATTTAATTTGAAGATAATTTAAGATAATAAAAGGTAGAGGACTATTGAAAACCAGAAACTACTAAATGACCGTTTGAAAATGTTCGCCAACGACAATTGGAACCTTCGAATTTTCTGAAAGTACTATGCATTTGAAATTACAACTACTTTGTGATGACAGCACAAGATGTATTGACTGTTTCATTTTTTCACATGCTTGACTTAAGTACTAACAATACCTGTTGATACTGTTCTTAGAAACAAGTGATAAAAATTAATTGATCGAAAGTTTTAGTGATGAAAAAAGCAACAACAAAAAAAAACGATGTAATAGAAGAACGAAAGAAACACCAACTTACAACATCTTGAAGTAATGATATTAATTCTAAATGTCTACGTTTAAATTGATCCATTTCATTCTTTATCTGTTTTACATGTTCATTATAAACATCATCTAACGGACGAAATGAATGCTGTTCATGATCATTATCAAATAATGCACATTGGTGACAGATAGCATAGCCACATGTTGTACAAAATACAGATAAGCGTTCATTGTGCAATTCACAACTTGAAATAATCCAATGATGTAGGAAATTTATTCAATTTAATCCCAATTGAGATGAAAGCAATGGGGATGAAGAGAGAGAAAATAATTTGTTGTTATTGTTATTGATAATAAAATGGAAATAGTTTAGTCAATTATCTTGCATATATCATAAATCTCATGACGAACTGAGGGGTTAGACAATTTTCTTTCCTAGTTTGAAACATTTATTCTCCCGATGTGCACTTACACCACATAGAATCGAAACCACAGCATAATACTACTAGTGAACACAAATTCTGTGTGAATCGCAAACCCCGATTTCACGCCATTTAGAAAACACCGTGATTAATATCTAATATCATCGGAAGGTTTCTGTTCAACTTTCGAATTAGTGATTTCACATGCCATGATCCTTCATCAGAAGCTTGGAGAAAATTCACCGCACAATGATAAATTAGTGAATACAATACTGTCATTCACTAAGATGGATCTGTAGGGAGGCTTGGAATACGTAAAGATAATAAAAAAATTGCAAATAAAATTAACCGATAGAATTTGACGTGATATAGAAATGAAGCGAATTCATCCTCCATAGCTTTAATTGTGGAGTACGGAATCTATAATCCAAAAGATAATAGTCAAATATAGATACTCGTCTAACAATTTCATTTACTTTCACTTCAACTGAGAGAACTTCAAAATACCAGCTAGTGTGAATTCGGATTGAGAAAGAGGAGGTAATTGGTAAAGAATGATCATAAACGGGAAGACAAAGTTGGAGATTACTTTTGAGCAATTTCGGAAAAATACTGAAGAGGTTAATCTGGATGCAAATTATAAACCAAGGAACGAACCTGAAATGAAGAAATTAATGAACATCATTCTTCGTTGACTGACTCTAATTACATCAGTTGCAAAATGAAAAGCAAATTATTCGACCCACCAAGACAGAAAAGCGAAGAACAAACTATCAAAGCAGATAACAATATACGAAAAACAGATCTAGTATATTCTTTTTGAGTGAGTAATCTGAAAAGGCATAATCAACAAAGTCGAACCGACTCGAAAACTCGACTAATGAATGGGGAGCAACCAAGCATAGTTAAAGAAACAATATGCACTAACAATGAATCAAATCTAAAATAAATCCAGATAGCTAAAGAGAAGGAGGCTGAACAATACAAGTAAACTAAAAGACATAAATTAATCGAAAAACAGCTGTTTAATACTTGATTTTTAAGCAAACGAAGGTATACACACGTATTTACGTATATTTCTACGGGAGGAATAATTACATGCAGTACACACCGTCTTGAGAAACAGCCGCACTTAACGTGATCAGCGTGTGATTGAGAGGAATGAGAACAACTAACTCAATTAAGAATACATTTCAATCTAATTAACAATTTCGCGACTCCCCCGCTATGAGAAAATCAGTTTAGAGTGATACATTTCTCCAAGTTATGACAGACAATAATGACCTTTGTGCCAAATGAATTTGGTAAATCTGGTATGCCGAACTCTTAAAGCGCTAACTACTAAGCTGGCTTTTAGACTCCCACAATCCTTATTACTCGAACCCCGGACGAAGAAAAGAGGAATATGAAGAAAGTTCTACTTTAAAGGTTAGTGTATTTATAAGGTTACAAGTGACCTTAGGACTCCAAAAGCTACCAAAATTTTGGCATCTAAAGAGATTTTTACAAATTTCTGCAGTACTTTGCATAAATAACGAGCAGCCAAAAGTGATTTAGTTCTATTTTAAGGCTTTTATGGAGATTTTCGGAGTTATACATGTCCAATAATAAAAGTAGGAATTCATAACATGTTGTTGTTACATAATTTCCACCAACGGGTTTCAATGTAACAGCTCAGTAGTAACTTGCTGACTAGATTTTGAAGTCGGTCGTCGAAGGGTTAACGGTAAGCAATGTTCATTTAAGTTTTCATAAGATAGGAATCCCATAAAACTTTACCGAAAACCTTTTTATCGAATCGTCCAATTTAAAATACATGTGTGAATGTTTAGTCTCAAATGAATATACCAGTGAACGATATTATGAGACAAGTCAATGGAAATTTGCTTAAACAACATAATTCTTATCATGGACATATATTAGTTAGACAACCGTTGAAAACCCGGAAGCACTGAACAGCTACAATCAAATCTCGAGGTTGATGACTATTAGTCAGTCAGTCAGTAACAACGTGGAACTTCGTACGTACGTACATCAGTTTGAGTTGCCATACCACATTAGCACAGAGATTCAGTTATCAATTCAAATCCCATAGTGGTAGAGGTACTGAAAGTATAAGTAGAGATAGGGAACATTAAGGTTTGATGATGTTATTAAAGGAGTATAGTCCAGTGGAATAAATTGGGAAAGAAAATAAAGGACATGGAGAATTCAGAAGATTAGAGTTTGAGAGAACACAGAGAGTGGATGCACCTGCACCATTCCAAACGATTTTGAGCCATGTCATTCAAGGTCTCTAACCATCGGTTGCTATCGTCTCGCGGTCCCCAACCAGGTAGTCTACACCTACCAACATGACTCAGTCCACTTGTCAGTGACTTCATGGATTTCTGCCATGTTTTGGTCTGGCCGCCCCTAGCTTTCTTCCAACCTACTCCTGCACCATAAAACATAGCACGTCGGGGCAGTCGGTGGTCGGGCATATGTAACACATGTCCCAACCATCTCAACTGATTAAGTTTCACTACTTCCTCAATTGATTTGCTATCCTTACCTAGTACCCGTTTCATAACAACTGCATTAGAGTTCAAACATGTTGTGTGGAAATAGTTATCCAAAGCAGGCGATAGATGACAGCTCAATATTTCGAATTGATTGAAGTTAAACGCGCATACCTTTGAATACCAGATAAGCAGTATAAATGTGAATCGCTCGACGAGTAATCAAAGACCCTGGGTTCCATCCCCAGTGGGGTCTTGGATGTCCACTGCTAAGGAGTCCCATGCTGGGATGAAAGAGCAGTTTAGTGCTTCCTGACCTCAATGGTTGCCTAATTAAGACCAGTCCATGATGTAAACTATGGAAATTCAACAATCTCTGCAAACCCCTATACAAAAGAAACTTCATTGGTGTAGCAAAACCTACGAGTGGGTTACCGATACTGAGTGAGTAGTCGACATGATTGATAATCGAATAAAGTAAATTCGACCAATTAAACATAAAAACATATCTTGGCGGTGATATAGGATTCTATATGTCGATTATTAACTTTGGAAAAAAGGATACAGTACGCAATTTACAATATGACGTTGCCCAGGCATACTATCACGTTATTTCACATGTATTGTTTAGACTAGTAAGAGAATAGGCTGGATTTCTCAACTAACCCCCACACTACACTAGATTAACTGACTTATGCCTACTTCTATCTTATAAAAGAGGCTAAGAAATTATTTAAAATTTCTGAATACCGGGTGCAAAGAGAGAAAGAGGAGTAGTATGGTAAGATTCAGATTTTACATAACTGCATGTAAAGCTCCTTCTACTGAAAGCCTATTATTATCATTATGGAGAAAGTCATTATCCAAAACAAACAAGTGAAAAACTTTGATATATATATATATATATATATATATATATATATATATATATATATAATATCGGTTTTTAGAAACGACATACTAAAGTTTAACCGATTCGAAAGTAGTTTATATCACTAACCAATTGTAGCTACCCAACCATGGGAACCCGAAGACTTAGGAATGGTTTTATTTTAGAGTGGAACATCTCACAGCTGTGCACCCATGATCATATTATAGATCGAATCCAAAAGCTTCAGGTTTTATGGCGAGTGTGGAGTTTTTAGATTGATGAGTAGGCATCCAACGGTTCATTTTTTTCAACTATTCAATTTAGGATATTCTGAGACCACCATCTTTTATATTTTTTATTAATATGTCACGCTATGATACACGTTCAATAAACGACAATGAGCAGACACGCTTAGAAGAGATCGACGACATACTACCGATATTAAACACTCCTACTAGACATCCAAATTAGTTCAGCCAAAAAGCAAGCGATGTGGTTCATATGTGCCAGTTTTTTAACTTGGTAAATGACACTGGAAAGCCACCAACACTGTCTTCTTACCAATTTTTAGCATATGTAGAGACAACAAACGCTTTGTTAATTTACACTTAAATGAAGTTTCTCGACAACCTCGAGAACTAATGACAGGAACGTATTGTGAACCATACTAATCCCATCAACCAACTTTTGAAGTAGGAACCGCTCAAGAATTAATATCTATGTGATCAATCTGAGTAATACATCATCTATGAACCAACGGTTCCTGCATGAATCCACACATGTTTCTCCTTACATAGAAAATGTGAAGCTCTAAACCCCATAATTAGATATTTCTTAGTCACTGAATCGTGTGACATGTATAATACATATTTAATACTAGCTTCAACAGATACATATGTAGGAAAAAACAACTAAACAATCATAATCTTACACCTCAGTACTAGATGTTGATGACGTATTATTAACTGATGCTCCTCCCAGCAAATCATTTTGACCACTACCAGATCTAGATGAAGTAGCTTGGGATTGTAAATTATCCAACTGTTGGGTAACTTCATCAGCCCAACGACAATTAATCAATTCATAAATGTGCAACGAAGCCCTTGATTTTGCAAAAAGAAAGGGAATACAGAGGTAGATTAAATCTCTCCATTTGGATAATATGAAAGATGGAAAGTATTTACCATTTTGATTGTAAGTTATATTTATTTACAAATAAAACATCAACTGTAGGATTATGAAACTTCATTCAACTCGTTTCCTTCACAATTAAAACAAAGCAAAAATAACATGCTTCTCCTTTAACTACACATTTAGCTATTTCCAATATATTAACACTATGCTGAGAAGTGAGATGTTAATCATAACGAATAAGTTGTACAAGCTGTGAAGGAAATCAAGAATAAAAGCTTTTAAAAGGGTTATTTTTATAACTACCTAAATTGATATCACCTTAAGCTTATTTGTAGCTGAAGAGGAAGTAATGAAATACTATGGATTCATCGTATTCTGCAAATAATTGTTATTCTCAATTTGTCCCAATTATGAAACTAATTGAATAATAAAACTATGCTTTATTCATAGAATTAATAATACAACATGTAAAAAACATTATTCTTAAATCAAAAAATAACTTTTAAAAAATCAATATTATTAATGATACTACGTAAACCCGATTATCTAAATGAAACATAATATTATGGGACAATATTACCTGTAAAGATGTTAACTCGGAGATAGCTGTGTCATAGATTGATATACACTGAAGTACTAGTTAAAAGCCAGAAAATAACCTGGAAAGTTGAATTAGTTTAGGTTTTTTGGATTTAACATCCTGAACTAAAAAAACCCGGCACAGAATTGAACTAAGAACCTTTAAACCTCATAATAGCGAAGATAATAATAAATCTCCACGAAAATTTTCATGAAAATAGAGTAATCTTCAAAACATCATTTTACTGATGGGAAGTATTAGTGCTAATAAACAAGTAATGAAAATACATTAGGCAAAAGTTTAGTAGCAACCAAATAGGAACAGAAGGCAATGCTGGCATGTAATCCAACAGTTAATTCATTGATGCAAGTATTTTTAATTAGCTTCACACATTTTCCTATCGAGAAACCCGAGATTTAGTTTGAAAGTTTAATCATATATTGGATAAACCTGAGGGTGAATAGTACAGTGAATATTCAGATACCACACAATTTTAGGTGAAATTATGATTTATCTAAAGTGAGTCATCACTGTCAACAAGTTGAATTTGTGCATGAATCCTGAAGACTTCAAGTTGTACTTAGATAACTAACTGCATACATTGACTGAAGAAAAGAGCTTGTGCTGATGCTCTTTAAAATGACAATCGAGGTTCAGCAGTTAATTTAAATATAAAAATTATAGAAATGCTACAGTGGAGCTACGAATCTCCACAAACACAGATAATTCTTAGGTTAATTTGATACGGCCACCAGTTTTTTGAAAAAAAAACACTACATATGGGCTACGTCGATATAATTTAGAGCAAAAGAAGATAATAAGTGACGGCTAGTTTGTCCGAAAAAGCAAGACGAAATGTTATTGTAACTAAAAGAATACTGTAATCCTATCACTAACAATAACAAACACAGTTTAATTCTTCACTGATATAATGTCAGAACCATAACCTACTCCGTTCTATCTACTTCGGTTTGGAAAACCGATTAGTATCATTGGCCTTAACACTTACACTCCAACTCATAACTAAGTGCTTTGTGAATGAGTTAATTAGAATTTCAAGTTAAAAATTCATACCTTGGTCGTATTTTCAGAGACATCATTAGGTCTCCTGCATAATTTCACAAATGACAACACGCAGAATTTTACTCAGTATTGGTAACAAGCAAGAGTTCATTCATTCGTTTACGTTTTCAAGTACAGTTCACTTTTAATATAGCGAAATTGGTATCTGATATTTCAGATGAACTGTTATGATGGACTTCACAGTTTGGGATGTTTTACTAGAATTGAGAGGTACCACTGACGACGCTTAAAGAATACAAGATACATTTCGTCTAGTTTTTTCATCGGAAACAAACAAGTTGGTACACTAATAACTTATGTCGTCCTTCCATTAAATTTGTGAAACGAACCATAGGAAATCTGTCTTAAAGCCAGATTACCAGTGAACCCAATTATTTCTATAAATGTATTTTTGTGGATATTTTGTTTCTTAATTCAAATCAAAGGTGTGTAATCATCCTTACAGAAAAGTTACTTCACGATATTCATATGTCCAGAAGTTTATTCACTTTGTTGGGTCAATCCCTTTTTTTAATGTTCTAAGAATATTATGGGGTAAACGAGTAATTAAATATTTCATTAATTGGGTTGTTTAAGTGGTTTGAACCAGAATGTAAGGCATTGACACGAAACAATTCTTAAGACTATAGACGATTTGTTGTTCTTACATGAATTTGCTCGTATATCCTGGGACCACCGAGTAAGCAACTCAACTGTTAGGAAAGGAGTACTAGGTAAGGAGGAGGTACCTGAGAAGGAAATTGGATTAGAGGTGGTCATAGTGACTTGAGAGCGTGACCGCAGTGCCCAAGGGACAGCTGCTTGAGGTTGGTCACACACGACCTTTTTATGAGTAATTTTTGTGTTAGCTCCGTACTTGTTGAGACCTTACCGCCGGAGACGGATATCCGTGGGATAAGGAGAGGTGTGCATTTTTAGGGTCGACCTTTTCTAACCCCTCCCCTCCTTTTGGGAAGGCAGCATCGCTGTTATGCTGGTTGTCTGAAGGAAACACCTTACTGCTGTCACACCTCTGTACAGTCAGCAGTACGACTTCGCCTTCGGACCTTGGTTTTGTTGCTTTTAGTTTTACCGCTCTTCAACCGACCTGTCTGGGATGGTAGGACCTTGAGGAACGGTTGTTCCAGCCAGTATAGCTCAGTTGCTTCATCACGATAGGCAAGCCCGACCACCACGTCAAGGTAGCAACAACGGTCAGGGTACTAGGTAAGGATGGCAAATCAATTGATGAAGTAGTGAAACTTAATCAGTTGAGATGGTTGGGACATGTGTTACGCATGCACAACCACCGACTGCCCCGACGTGCTATGTTTTATGGTGCAGGAGTAGGTTGGAAGAAAGCTAGGGGCGGCCAGACCAAAACATGGCAGAAATCCATGAAGTCACTGACAAATGGACTGAGTCATGTTGGTAGGTGTAGACTACCTGGTTGGGGACCGCGAGACGATAGCAACCGATGGTTAGAGACCTTGAATGACATGGCTCAAAATCGTTTGGAATGGTGCAGGTGCATCCACTCTCTGTGTTCTCTCAAACTCTAATCTTCTGAATTCTCCATGTCCTTTATTTTCTTTCCCAATTTATTCCACTGGACTATACTCCTTTAATAACATCATCAAACCTTAATGTTCCCTATCTCTACTTATACTTTCAGTACCTCTACCACTATGGGATTTGAATTGATAACTGAATCTCTGTGCTAATGTGGTATGGCAACTCAAACTGATGTACGTACGTACGAAGTTCCACGTTGTTACTGACTGAGTGACTCTTACATGAATCCTACAACTGACTGTGATGACATATCCGGGAACTCCCGTACATACGCTGAAATATCATTGACATTGTAGCGCCAAACGTTTATATAAGGCATTTTCAGATAATAATACTAAGCAAAAAACTTCAGTAGCTGATGACAGAAATATCTATTGGCTTCAAGTTTTCCGAATTCTACTGACTGAAATATATAGACAATGATTTGTGTGTAATAGTATGGTGTGGTACTTTTTAAACTATTCAAAAGAAATGTTATTTTTATCAACTTGAAAACTACATAAAAATGTAGATTGAAGCAATTAAGAGATTTCGAGCACTGAAGTAAGTGATCGTCGTACTGTAATATTAGATACATCCTACTCACTGCCTTCTCGCGGAGAGGGTGCTGTTTACGAAATTGAAACGAAGAATAGAGAATGTTCGGCGCTTAAACCGGGTTGATGCATACAGTGTCTATCTAATGGAATTGGAAAACCCTGATTCAAAATCAATGGTGCGCATGAGCTCCAGGATCCTGAGGGAACGAAAGATGTACGAACCTATTTTTGACCAACGGCTACCAAGGGACTGCATTTCTTAACGGTGCTCCACTGCCTTGTGGATTAGACATCTACGTTAAAGGTTCGAAGTATGGCCCCTAAAAATACCACTTGCTTCGGTTCGGCGAACCAAGCCGTATCACAGCCCTCACACAAATCAATGATAATCGCTACTTGCCTCCTCCTCAATGTCACCATGACCAACGATTATTGTGCGCGAAACACTCCCATCTCTACTGAAATCTCACTCAAAACTACACATTGGAGCCTTCAACGTACGCACCCTATGTAAAATCGGCCAGCGGGCCGATTGACGTATGCTGTATCTCCAAAACACATATACAGGATCCTAGTGTGGTCATTCACTTGACATGACCTCACCTCACCAAAACGGAGAACCGAAGAGATACATCCTCCGTGTATCTAGCGACCCGATGGCTGGTTCTCGTGGACTGGCGGGTGTAGGTATAGCACTAAGTACGAGGGCAGAACGAGCACTAATAGAGTAGATGCCCGTTAACAGTCACCTATGTGCTGTTCGACTAAACAGCTCCATAAGAACTCGGAAGGATAGGGACACACATAGTTGACTTCTCGTCATTTCTGCCTATGCTCTCACTGACTGCAACCTGGATGAAGTGAAGGATGACTTTTACAGAAAGCTTTCTGGGCTTTTTCAAAAAGTTAAACTCTCAAACATAGTGCTCGTAGCAGGTGACTTTAATGCCCAGCTAGGTATCTCAAACCCAACAGAAAGATATTTAAGTGGGTATTTTGGTATTCTGGTTCAATGAACAGATAATGGTGACCGTCTGCTGCAACTGTGAGCAGATAATTGTTTACTTTTGGCAAGCTCTAATTTTAAGCATGAGGAGAGACATCGTCTAACATGGCGACCTCCTGCACCAAACAGACGATGGACTCAAATAGACCATATAGCCATCAGTCATCGTTAGAGAGGCCCGAAAAAAGATTGTCGCTTATTCTGGAATACCTGCTTGGGCTCTGATCATGCTCTAACACGGGCACACATATGCTTGAGCCTCATTGGACGCAGAAAAGCCACATTAAGATACATTAGAGTTAAACTCAACGATGAAAAAGCCAACAGTAGATTCCAGGAACAACTGAGGTTACACTTAGGTAGTTCTGAAAACGAGGCTGACCCAGATGTTGCTTGGAAAGATATAAGAACAGCTGTGGGAACAGCAGCAACATATACTAGTGATATGAACCAAAGGGTCACGAGAAACAAATGCATTTCTACCAAGTCTATTGCAGCATTTGATTCTATAGACCGAGGTTCTGTGGCAGTGTCATTGGAAGTTGTACCTCGGAAGTACATAAACCTTTTGAAGGCTCTTTATTCGAACACTACAGTTTGAGTCAGAACTTATGGCGAACCGTCACCTGATTTCGCAACCTCAAGTGGTGTCCGGCAAGGTTGTCCTCATTTTTATTGTGTGGCGTATATGTATTTGGTGCCCACATGTATCAATGTTCGTGCGGTCGAATGAAATAATAGATAATAATAATAATACATACATACGTATAAACACCTATATTGGCATCTTCGCAACTACTGAGCAGAGTTACATGCCCTTATTTGCCGTTTCCCTGATAACGATGTATTTTTTAAATCATGAAATGACGCGCCTGATGAAATCTAGGAATTGGTGTTGACTAGTATTCAAAATCCTGAAAATTAATATCCAGGTAAGACAGTAATTCCTGTAATGTGAATGTCATTAAGGTGTTACTCCTGAAAAATCAGCTATAAAACTGGGTTTTCAACAATCAGAAAACACATTTAGTAATGATATAAAAGCAATTCACATGTTAAAGTGTTTTAATAAAAAGCTATTGACCAAAAGTTCTATAGCTATTAGAAGATGCGTTTTCTAAGTGCATATTTGAATATCCAGGAACTTCACTCAACATCAAAAAGAGACTGCGATACATAGCTGAATGAGAGACAGCTTAGTGTATGCTACTAACATATTTCATAAAGAAATTTGTGAACTGACGATGTATTCGGATCTGGTTACTTTAAGACCCCACTGTAAAGGGTTACTAACAAAATATTGAAAAACAGCATCACATTTGCATAAATTTCAGTATTTCCATGCATTTCCAGGTTGTAAATCAGAGAATTAACTATGGAACAGTCTATTTGCAAAACGTTTAACGCAACCCATAACAAAAAAATTGAAAATAGAGATAGGTGTCATTGAAGATAAATTCAGTAGGGGATGGTGGTGATAGAGTAAGTGTAGCACATCAATATATCCATTTATAGGTATTTAAACTTGACAATTTTGATGAAACTTCCCAATGCGGTCGAAAGTTTGCAGATTTTTCAGGACCAGTGTGAACTCTGGGTTTTACGCTCACCAAAAACGAGTGAGAACTGCTCATACTCGGTGAAATTTTCAGCAAAGTTGGAGATTCGAAAACCCTCACACAAACACCAAAACATTCTGATAAAACGTAACGACCACGAAATTACCGGCAATGAGGGCACTGGGACCGTGTTTCGGTGATCCATTTCTACAGATTTAGGCATTATTGAAAAAGGGCTTACTCTTATACACTTGTAGCAACACAACTTCGAACAGTGTGGACACAAACGAGCATTATTAAGCTTCTCCATACATATAAAGCAGCGAAAAACCTCAGACAAGCTCTGAAAGTGGACAATTACGTAACTTTATAATAAGTCATACTTCAAACGTGTCCGCTCCAGTCAACTTTTTGTCTTTACGAGATTGTGCCATTTGTACGCAAACAACAATTTAGTGTTAATAGTGACTTTGCGTTTTACTGTGGAATATCATCTATGAGAAACACTGAAAGTTAGGCCAGTGATAGACTTGCATTTAGCCTGAAGGTGCTTTTTGTTGGATAAGAATCAGTGGGAAAAGTTAGAGAAAAATGGAGATGAACCAATGAACCGAAGAGCGCTTTGATGAGATAAGTGTTACAATAGATCAGACAACAGCTAAGAATGGACAAACGCGAAGTCGATGTTATCTAGAAGCAACTAAAGAAATTACGAAGAGCAAGGTCCCGAATGCATCACAAAAACAAAACACACAAACTGAGCGCATCTGGTTGAAGGGTGTATATAACGTAATTAACTTATTCAAACAGCGCTGAGTGGAAATCGCAAACTGTTCGTCCCATAAGATATGTGTCTGAATTACAAAATAAATCACCTTGTCGCTTTATTTTAATGATAATCACTCCTTAAATTGAAATAACAAAAATACTTGAGCAATATTAAGTAGCTCTAATTGAAAGGACAGTTTCAGTTTGGAAAGAACAGGAGGCTTGATGGCCTGTGTTAGTCATGGCAATGGTGTTCTCTCAGTTGATCCAACTTTATTTTGAAAGAATCTACGGATGGAGCTTCAACCACGTGTTGAGGTAATGAATTCCAATCGTTGATGATTCGGTGGGAAAGTCTGGGCTTGTGAAATTTTGGAGTGCCCTCGTAAATTCCCTGTTTTGGAAGACAAGAAAAATGAGGGCATATATATGCAAGTTTATCACTGAGCAACCTGAAAACTGTAATCAAGTCGCCTCTAGTTCTACGATATTACAAAGGGAATAGGTTTAACTTGGCCAATCGAGCATCATACGGAAGCTTCGCTATTCCGGGAATCAGCTAAGATGTTGTTTTCTAGATCTTTTCCAAAAGCTTACTGTCTTTTTTGAGCAGGGGCTAGCCGCTTGCATGCAGTACTCAAGTTTAGGACGTATGAACACTGTATGCAAAGTCAAAAACTTTTTAGAGTCGACATGAGTAAAAGCCCTACGTATTGACCATAAAGTTCTAAAAGCTTTGGCGGCTATTGCACGGCAGTGTGCAGTAGTCTTCAGATCTTGGCTAACGATGACTCCCAAGTCATTGTGTGTCCGGGCAACAGGTAGCTCAGTGTTATTCATCGTGTATGTATCTGTACCTTGGTGACCGATATGCATCACAACACACTTGGAAGTATTTATCGGCAGCTGCCATGTATTAGACCATTCTGATAATTTCTCCAGGTCATTTTGGAGTTCTAAGCTATCACCCTTAAATCGTATCGTTCTCCATATCTTGACATCGTCAGTATATGGCAAAACCGATTATGATAATAGGCGAGGAGGGTCATATACATACAAGAGGAATAGCACTGGCCCCAAAACCGTACCCTGGGAGCACTCCACTAAGCACAGTTTCCCAGCTAGACAACTTGGGGTTTACCCGTACTCTATGTTGGAGCCAAACTAGGAAATCTTCTATCCACATCAATAGATTGCCTCCGACCCCGAAATTTCTTGGCTTATATAACAGCCGATTGTACGAAACATTGCCAAAAGCTTTGCCGAAGTCAACGTAGGCTACGTCTACGGGTAACTTTTGGTCTTTAAGAACGCACCAGCCTTCACGAGCCACTAATAAGTTAGTGAGACATGAATAATCTATTTTAAAGCCACGTTGATTTTCCGAAAGAATTCGGTTTTCATCAAAATACGGAAACAGCTCCTTCCGAAAAATCTACTCTGAAATTTTAACAACCACTTTAGCCAAGCTAATGGGTTGGTAGTTCTCAGGTTAAGGTTTCCTACCTGTTTTGAAGACAGGCCTTACTATGGAGTTCTCCCAGTTTTTTGGTAAACGAACCTGAGTTACGGATAGCTTAAAGCATATATTTAAAGTGTTCGCAACGAAGTTATACAATTCCGTTTGTAGCCTAAGATGCAATTCATCGGGCCCTGTGGATTTACCTATGTCAAGCTTGTTTAGCAGACCAAAAACATCGAGTTCTTTAACGGTCACGCTGTCCAGTGTTTGTGTGGGAGGATTTTTATAGACTGGCGGGAAAAGTGTTTCTATGGTACATACATTACGTCACAGATCAATTAATTATCCCTTTTTGTTTATCTAGTTGTTTGTGAAGTATTTTTGTAACAACTTTAAATAGCCAGTTAAAAAGTTCTCTCATTAGTCTTTACTTTATTACTCATTTATTATTATTAATGTAAATTTAACTATGTTTAGCATCTTATCTTGGTATCACACATGAATAATTTTCTGTTAGTGTGAGATTAACATACATTTAAAGTTACTTTACCACGAGATGATAACATTCTCATTTTACATGCTATACTTGATTCTTCTTTGTTTTACTTTAGCCAACTGTAAAATCCATTTTTCGACCATTACAATCCAAAAATGTAATTCAGCCAGAAAATGTTGAATTAACTGTTCAAAACCTGCCTCAGTCGACTACACAAACTCAGCTTAAAATAGAATTTCCTACAGCAGTATCTATAAAATTAAAAACTGATATATGGGATGTACAGAAAAAGTAAAGTATTTTGGTCTTCATCTTATTTTAAGTAAAGTTAATATTCTGACTTGCTAGGGACCTTTTTAAAAGTGAACGTTTACTTGTTTCCGGAAACTGATCAGTAACGTTTACTATTGTGTAATCGTGTGCTTATCAGATATTACAATTCGATTTGTTTGGTGATTTGCATTCAAAGATAACGACCAACAGAGAGTATATAACTTCGCGTCAAAATACATTGATTCCACCCTATTTTATTTCATAAACTGTCCAACTTTATAGAGATTCGAAAAAAATTGATTGTACACAGTAATATTCGTTCTCGGTGTTCTCCATAGTAGTTGCAATAGTAGATCGGTAGTAATATTTCCCTCGTGGAACTTTAAAGTGATGCCTCAATAAGTGAATTGCCTGGTTGCAAATTAAACGTTGATCCAACTACTTCGGCTTAGCGGCTGGTTATTGTCACCGCTCTTCACACTAAAAGTGGAGCTCAAAACCAATTGTATGGATCTGTATATCATAAATCAGTGCTAGCATAGCACTATAAATAAATTTGATTGTGAATGAAATGTACCGTCATGCTAGGCAGTGTTGAATCAAATCCCATAGAAAGTGTATCAACTTTCTAAAGAGTAGAGTTATGCCCAATAGCACCATTTAGCATTGAAATTATAGCCCCTGGTTTCCACTTGATTTTGATAAATGATATGCTGTGGCATATTATGAATTTGAATATTTGTAAATTGGAGCAGTGATTTGCTTTTCAAACTACTCAACGTCCAGCTATTGACTCGTTAGTGCAAACCTTGTTTTGCATACTTCGGTTTGAGAATCCAGACTGTATCCCGTCAGTCACAAAAATGTTCAACCTAAATTTCACTTTACTAAACTGTATCGTATTAATAATTTTCAATGTATGTCGCTGTTAACTGTATAAATTTGCTATCAATTCAACTTTTATCAGTTAAGTTGCAAAAGACTTAATTATTCAAGATATTAACTCCTCTTACATACAAGTTTCTTATTCTATCCATCTGTTAGATTTAAGCAAGTTGAAATGACTGCTATTAATATTTTTTACACGTATACAATCACTGTGGTCGAAAGCATATTCAATAAATCATTTTCAAAAAATTAGTATAATTTTAGTTTTTTCTGCTGTTGTTTTCTGTACTACATAATAATTTAGGTTATGTTTGCTAAAATTTCAATGTTCAGAAGATCTCGAAGATGTATTTGAAGATCGTCATCATAAATTAATAGGAGGTCAGACTATTAAAGCTATAATTGGTGTTCAATCAACTCTTCATTATGAATCCTGTGTTGATGATACACAAGATATTCATGGGGTCGAACTTGTTAGAGTACTATCAAATATTGACGATGATAAAATTCGTAAACAATTTCCTGAAAATGCTATTGTTGATTATTATTCAATACCTAATAATGATTCAGTCACTAGGTGAGTGTATAAACAACTTTGATTTTATTATTATGAAAAGATTGATTCTTATCATTATCAAACTAGACTTTTTCAGGAAATGTACGTGTTGAAGATTTTTTTCATCACAAACCATCTTTAGTTGGATAATCACTGAGAACTGGGAAGCAATATATAACCATTTCATATTGTATTACGAACTTACGGTCTCACATGTTTTTATCACTTAGATAATTTGACTACGTTTAAATGTTTAATCATTAACACAATGATTGACAATAATCAATCTTATTGTTCCTTCAAGTTTTTTAAATTATTATTATTGTTATTTCAGAAATGTGTTTATTCGTTTCATAAAACAAGGATTCAATTGGCCATTTATTATGATGTTAAAGAACAATGTATTTTGTGGATTTCCATGGAGTGAGTAATAATATGTTGTGTTATAATATATTCTATATTTGGTTATATATGTTGTTTTATTTAATGTTTTCTTTTTCCAAAAGTGAGAATTAATCGATAGAAATTCACCATTGTTTCTTAGTTTCTAACGTTCAAAGCTGATGTTTTTTTAAGGCTGTTGAATTGGGTGTTCAAACACCCTCCTTCGGAGTAATGCGTGTAACTTAAGGTGTAATGAACGTAGTTCTGTTTTGATGATCAAAGGCTATATATTACTAGCTTAATTCCTCAACTTTTATGCTTATATTGATAATTATCAGGACCTATTTAATGCGCAGATGTTTTTAATCATGAGTAAATATAAACTGGGATTTAGGTAGTAGGCGGAAAAAAAATTAAAGTATGAAAACTACGACAGGGAAAAAGTCAAAAATAACCAATCGACAGAACAAGTTGTCAACCATATGTGGAGAAATTCGAATACCTCACTTCTAACTGAAGCTTATGCTGAATTTGTTCAGTAAAACAATGAAAACTTCACGTCTCAGTAAACGAAACCCCAGCAAAACAAATTGAGACATCCTCCTTTTGTAGTTTGAATTTGAGAAAAAATGAAGTTCTAAACTTTGGAGAAGTTATAAACTAGCAATTTGAGCGTTTTGATTTTTTTCTGATTTAAATCCCAAGGCATTCTTGCAAGTGAATAGTTGTGATTTCTTTATATTCAATAACTATTTGTGATCATTTTATCATAAACGTGTTTTTCGTAACAAGTGACTTTGTAGACCAGTTAAAATAATGATCACTGTTCACATGGATTAGAAATAGTGACATCTAAATCCGATCCTCACTGTCGAGTAATGAATTAGTTGTTGAAGCACTCGATCTTTTTAAACCACTGGATTATGGATTTGATATCAATCCTCATTTAGTTTGTCCAGTCGATTGATGAGGTGATGATTCTTCATAAACTGAGGTGATTGGAACATATGTTGCGTATGACCGACCACTGCCTACCACAAAAGTCTATGTTTTCCAGTATAGGGAAGGCTGTAGGAAAGCTGAGGGCGGCCAAACCAAAACATGGCATCAGTTCATGAAATCGCTAACAATTGGACTTAGCTGTGTTAATAGGTGTAGACTATTGATTGGTTGGGGTCCGCGTGGTCATCGTAATCAATGGTTTGAAAGTATAGATCCTAAATTCCTCATATTTTTATTTTAAATCGCATGCCTAATTTTTTTATTAGCACTGATGTTACCACCTCTAATATTCTGAAATTTGGCCTGACAATTTAATTTTTTGTGGTAATCAAGTATGGCAACTTCAACTGATGTACATACGTACCAGGTTATACGTTGTGACTGACTTATCCAGCTTTGATCACACCAACTTGGGGTTAGGGATTTAATCATGTTCCGTTGAAGATTAACTGGTCAGTTTCGCCAGTGATTTTTGTTATTTAGTTATCTGTAAGCCACAAATATTTATTCAAAATCAATTTAGCGTTATATATTAATCATATTAAAGTGGCAAGAATTAATCCCATTTCGATCAATCTGGCAGGTTCACTCAGGAATTCTAATACCTTAAGTGTTGATCTTTGCTCCAAAATAGTGTAATAAAACTCGAAATAGGTTAATCACATCTCTAATGTGAAATGTTATTTCAAAAGTAACAGTGTGGATCAATATTTAGTTCGAGTTTACCAACCATTACACTTCAGATATACACATAGTCCTGTTGAATTAGTAGTTTTAAGATCTCGATATTGGTCTTTAAGTTTTGGTAACTTACCTAACTCACCTCTCCGACTTACGGTCCTTTCGAAGTGTAAGTAAACGTCTAAATAGTCAGTTCGTTCTCCTTCCTAGTCGTTAAACATAATCACTGAAGTTAAGAAATTTCATTCGATGTTTCATACTGATTAAACAGCCACTGAGTGAGGTTACGATGACGCACAGATTTTCATTACTTATCTCTTTTAGGTGTACAGACATTTTATTTTTGTTGTCTGGATGTCCCAACTATGTTTTTTTTTCAACTAAAAGTTTTTGAATACGTAGGTAGTAATAGATTATGCTTTGTGTAAATGAATATTTTAACCGTATATGTTTTTTTCCTGAAAATGATCGGTTGTCTATTCTATATTGTCAATGATGAATATAAGTACGTACGTAATCTAGAATGCTATTTTACCGACAGTATATGAAAAAGTGCACCCCATCGACTCTCGGACGTCGTAGGTATTGATGATACCTACAAGTTCCACAGAAGACATTAGATTCCCTAATGAAGGTGATTTCAGTAGCGTCCGGAGGAAATTCCAAACTGATCGAAGGTTTTTTTCTGATTCAGTGTTTTGACAAGAGTATCAGTAGTGTTCCACCGGTAGTGTTTAATTAAACAAGCATTGTTACAAGGAGGCATCAAATACATATGCGCTACACAAATTATTCGATTTCTGTGAGAGTTAGATCATTACCCGGGTGCCCAAACCGGAGCAGGTGTTCTTCTTAGGGAGCCACTCCCTAGAGCTTCGACCAAGAGGTTTGACCCACAAGGCAGTGTACCAGCGCTGGGAAATGCAGTCCCATGGTAACCGGTGACCAACAATAGGTTCATACACCTTTTGTTCCCACAGGATCCTGGAACTCATGTGTACCACTGGTTTGGAATCAGGGTTTTCCAGCTAACTCTTCTAGATGGATCCTCCATATCCACCAACTCAGTTTAGGCAACGAACATTCGCTTTTCGTCCTTTTAATTTCGTAAACAGCACCCTCTCCGCGAGAAGACAGTGAGTAAAAGTTCTCTGGCAGTAGCTGTATACGCGTGGCCATGTGAGAGTATTTCTAGAGTAAGAGATGACTCTCCCCAACCTCGACCGTACCAGGGCATTTTGGTAGTGACATTCCTACCATAAATAATCATCTATCTACCAACCATCGGAAAGCCTATCGTATAACGTACTATTTATATAGCACCCAACATTCTTCGTATGGTGATTTTGCTATATTAGACGAACATGCTTCTTATAAAGTATCTTAGCTGGCAGATTATAAATTCTTCTGCATCTTATGTGCACGAAAAACATTGAACTTTAAATATAAACTTACTCTAGTGATATCAATTCGTGCAGGTTACACCATTGACTAAATGCCATTAAAGAGAATACCGTTTTTCATTAATCTTTAAAAAGACCTGGCAGGGAAAAAAGTGACCCAAGGGTTTCAGACCACAAGGATTACTGCCTATGTAGGACTTTACTGCTGCCTCCGGGAAATCAACACAGGATGATATCGATGTTCAACTTAAATCGAAAGTGTCCGATTTTATGTTGCGTATTCCAGTCATTTTTAGGTGCTTACTAGTTGAATGCTAAAGTGCATGAGTTAGGTATAGAATTGTGATAGTAATCTGTAACTCGATTTATCGGACTCACTCGCGTTAATCCGAAAGCTTAACAACCGTTCAGTATTGAAAGTGATAGTATAGTTGATTATATCAACAGACCACCGGAAAACCACTAAGTAACATAATATTGAATACGGGAAGGTGGGCTATCCTAATAGATATCATTATCATCATACTCAACGTAGAACCTGACACAGGGACATCGGTTTAAGTTGCCATATCACATTAGCACAGCAAGATGAAATTATTTCAAGACTAATCCCAAACTAGTAACCGAGGTCGTGGATGCGCACTGCTGAGGAGTCCCATAATAGGACGAAACGGCCGTTCAGTGCTTCCAGGTTTTCCATGGTGGTCTAGCTTCAAATGACTCATGATCTTAACCATTGAAAATAAAAATAAGATTTATAAGGATTTCGACAATTGAAGAAGAAAACGTGTGCACCTGTGCATTTGGTCTATTTCATCCGAAATCCCTTAAAATTGGTTACGATAATCACGTTAACTTTAGCCAGGTAGTCCACATCCATTTACAGATGTTATAAAAGTAAACGTTTTTCCAGATGCTAAATCCAGTTACCTTTTCAGCACTTCACTGGTCACCGTAACAAGTGTGAAGTAATTACCCACGGAAAACAATGTAAGATGGTTGCGCGACATTGTGAATTGATTGGAGCTAGACAATAACACCGTCAGATGCAAGCTCAGTCGCTTCGAATTTAAGCGTTCGAGTCCCACTAGCGGTATCGTGAATATCCCATATTGTGACGAAACTGCTTTGCAGATTTCCCATGATGATTTATTATTAATCGGTTCATGATTTCAATGCAATAATTATTCTTTGACCCTTTGCGGATTGATATTATTCACTGTCTAGACACAAAACCATTAACAAACCTATTTAGTCTCCGATATTCCTCCCCTCTTTAATCGGATTTCACATGTTGCCGCGACTCCTGAACTTAATATTTAGGCTTTTTCTACTATGTTAGTGACCCACTTTATGATTGGTCGTTCCAACGTTTTAAATAACGAACGTTGAATTCCACAGTAATGAATTAAAGCTCATTACAAGATCTTGACCCAAAAGTAACACACCAGTCAATTTACTTATAGTTTTGTGAACTTGACCTTAATCAATAATTGCTACTGAATGTGATTATTTGTTCTAGTGTGTATGATGCCGGGAACGTTCCACCAATTCATTATTTTGTTTGTTTCGAAAAAATCAATTCTATGTTTTAGAAATAGAATGAAGAGAATAACTCAACGATCATGAATATTACAATGTACTTGTCATGTAGGGAAAACAAAAAAACACATTTATTTTTAGAAATAAGCTAGTATTTCACAAAAAAAACAAATGTTTTGTAGTTATGTGTAATTTTACAGGTTTGACCTTGCTACTTTTAAATTAAAATGTTCCAACCTCCTATCTCGTTCTACTTTTCTTCATTGTGAGTAGTAGTTAATGTTGTTTTAGGCCCCATAGACATGTAATTAGGTTATCTAGTTTTATTTATTGAGAAACACTTGTCTAGGGTATCAGATAACGCCTTTCTGGTTGTTCTTTGAATATGTTCTAATGAACTTATGCCTTCATAGGACAAGGATTTAATCACGAATTGATTCAACAATGCTGTTTTAAGCATGTCGAGTGAGCGCAGATTGATTCTTTGATTTTTCTAATTGTAAACAATAGAAGAATCGAGTTGTTAAATACACGTGTTATTAAGCATAACCACATATCTTGAAAAGATAAAGAGAAGTGTTTGTTGATGCTACCTTGAGGTGGTGGCCGTGCTACTCTATCGCGATTAATTAATCGGGTTATACTTGCTAGAACAATCGTTCCTCGAGGTCCTACCGTGTGAGGCAGGTTGGTTGGAGGAGTAAAACCATAGTCTAAAGGCGACTCTACAGACGTGTGTTGTGACCAGCGATGACCAAAATCTGAGCTGCTACACGGTAGCGCATTACTTGCCTAAACAATTTTGTTGAGTCATCCAACTGAGATACGCAAAATCTAAGTACACAAAACAACGATTTGTCTAAAACAGCGGTACTTTATTGAATAATATACAAAAATTAGTTACAAACCTCAACTTGTGAGGTGTCTGCGGCGTTTACCGCGTATTATTGAATGAAATAAAAGAGGATCCCTGTAATAGTAACACAAACAATAATTACAACATATGATGGTGCAAAAGACAGCTATCAGCTGTCTAAACATGGAAACAGTTTATCAACAAGCAAAAAGCGAACCAAGAACAAACAATATGGGAACCGTTGTGTTTCAACATAGGATAAAAAATACATAAAACTGTGAATAAGTGCTACAGTGATTGAGATAAAGCTACTATTATGACGAACACAACGAATGTCATGAATATACATAAAAATTTCACAATATTACAAGACAAACTTGCATTACAACACGGCCGTAGAAATTGCTAGGGAAACAACTAGTTACTGATTACTGATAAGTAATATAAAAAATACATAAAAGAGACTGAGGCTAATGAACAAATTCTTAAAAGAACATAACACCTACAACAAAACATTAAAATATTTGGTAATATCCTCTCCCAAGTATTTGCATATTGATGTAAGAAGCAATTGTAGCACGAAATAAGTGGTCGTTGATTATTGAATACACGTAATCTACAGATCGATTAGTGACCTGATGTGCATGCATATAAAAACGGATAGAACGTGTGCTTTCTTTCCAAAATAATTTGCGACACCAAATGAAAAAGGTAACTCAAGTTAGTAAAGTCCTATTCACTATTGTATCACAACGAGAATGTTTTCACACATTATCTCTATAGACGGGGAGTTTTTCCAAGGGGTTTTGAGACAGTAAAATTTCATACCAGAGAAAATCATGTAGACAATCTAAATGTAGCACTAACAGGATAAAACTTACGATGCTACTTTAAAACATTGCAGAATAGTCCTTGAATTGGTCAAGTTATACATACCAGATTACGTAAAAATAAAAATATCATCATAAGAAATTAGTGTACAATCTGAAACCACTTTTTCTAGTGAGGTTATTCAACGTCATAATTTCTTAAATTAAATTAAATCGTAGCTTAAGCTTTATGTGGCGAAGGCCAACCGTTTAAAGTGAGACGAATAAAGAGATAATTAAAGTACTAATGCATGAACGGAGTATTATTCTTCAATAGATTTTCTTTGGGTTCTAGAGTTTCACATTCAAATTAATAATCCAGAGTGACCACGTTTAAGAAAAGTACATCATATAAGACCAAAGCATGTGAATTTAGGATTGTTCGTAAAACAAATAAAAATTACAGCAGAACCCAAAGTGAATCTACTAGAAACAATAATCATCGTTCATATATTAGTATTTTAATATGAGGATTTTTAAAAGAAATATCTGCTTAGAAGCAATGGTTTAACTAGTGGTCGCTGAGCTTTTTTAACATCCTACTATTGAATATCAAAGTTGTAAACTTTCCCACACTGTGATTCCAAAGGCATCTCATACTGTTTTCTTATTCATGTTTTAACATGTTTTTCGTCTTCGTATATGTAGACGCGTTACCATACTGTTAGGCATTCCTTAAAAAAATAACCTAACCTAAAGGTCGTGACTTAAACAGCCAACAAAATGAATTTTACATTTTCATGAAGCACAATTGATATTACAGCATATCTTCAAATAATTAAGTATTGTTCTACATTAACGTGATGGCCATAAAAAGCTTTGGTTCAAAGAGAAAATAGTAAACTCAGTAGGAAGATGTGATTTGCCATTCGTACTTTTCATACGGGGATATTTTTTAAATGAAGCGGAGAATTCATTTGATACTTGATCAATAAACTCATCATAATCAGATTATAGTAGTACATCTTTGCTGAACAACCAGACACAAGTGCGACGCCTCTTCCGTCGATCAGAGAAGCACAAATAAATGGTGTGGGATGTCCAGATTGCGCGAAAAACCGGATCATTCAACGTCACAGAAATGACAATACACAAGCCAGATTTGTGTGAAATAAGTAAAACTATATGTACATAATCTGGACAGAAAACATTTCATTTCAGGAGAACTGTTGTATTCTCGTCATAAGGAAGAGAGCGCCACACATACACGAGTTGCACTGATGCTGTTCAGAAAAACACGAAAACCGCCTATAACATGGGAGGCCTAAGGCGACAGGATTATCGAAACATCCTCCAAAGCAAAAAAGAAAACATTGCAACGAATATGCTCACTAATACACACCTATCAATGATGTCAGTAAAGATGATGAAGACCTATTCTACCAGAGAATACAGTCCATCGTAAAAAAATGTCCAGTGAACACGCATACAGGATCCTAGTGTGGTCATTCACTTGACCTCACCTCGCCAAAACTAGGATCCGACGAGATAGACCCTCTGGGATCTGCCGACGCGACGACTACTTCTCGTGGACTGGCGGGTGTAGGCATAGTAGTATGTACGAGCACTTTTGGAATGGATATCTTTTAACAGTCGCCTATATGTTGTCCGGTTAATGGACACAAGGTTGACTTCTCGTTATTCCTGTCTATGTTCCCACCGATTGCAACCTGTATGAAGTTGTTGGGGTTATCCAGAGGACGTCTCGCAAAAGACAAGCAAGGATCAGGAAAACACTAAGAAGCATTTTATCCAATCAGCAAGACTTATCAGTAGCGACGGGAAAACTACAATATTTCTTTGGAGCAGCTAGAAGCTTATATGGAGCGTCAATAAAAGAGGTTTGAACAGTCTCAAATCAGAATCATGAAAGCCCTGATGCAGAAATTGTGTCTGTCTCAGCAAAAACGTGCTCCTGGTGAATCGCAAGTATCTCATACTGATTCAGTCATTAATGCATTCCATGAATTTAATTTTGATGGTGCAGCATGTGTAACTTGATTCTTGGTTTATAAAGTATGAAGATTTGTTCTATATTGATCTCTGCAAACTTGATGATGCTTCAAAGTCAGAATACTTCTAAGAAAACCTGGGACGATGGAACATGAACGCTATAGTAACCGCATTCTCCCGAAGAATCCACGAGACTTAAGTTTTGATGAAACAATTAAAACCGTCTCAAATCTTTGGAGAACAATCATCTCTATTCGATAACCGTTACCAATGCTTGAAGATAACGAAAGAACCAGATGACTGGGTGAAACATGCAGGAATTGTGAACCGAGAATGTGAGAGGTTCAAATTATCTTCCATGACTGAAGACCAGTTTAATTGCCTGGTATTTGCCTGTAACCTGCGTTCACCCAAAGATGCTGACATCCGAACACGAATCCTAAGCAAGCTTGAACATTGTCCTAACATGACCCTGCAGGAAGTAACTACCGAATGCCAAAGGTTAGTGAATTTGAAGCATGATACCTCGATGGTTGAGACCGGTAACCGGTTCCTCCACGTCAATACAATCTAGAGAAAAGTCTCACAAGGTTCCAGCCCGCCGTATTATCGTAATGACAGCGACAAACCATCACCCTCATGCTGGTTGTGTGGCGGTTGTGACTTCAAAAGGTTTTGTACGTTTAAAAATCATCGTTGTACTGTGTTCCAGGAAAGGGCACAAAGAATGTCATTACAAAACCCGGAAACGCCGTCAAGAGAAAGTGTATTCTAAAAGATTCAAGCCACAAACAGCTAAAGTAACCTTGGCTCTTCACAAAGCCGGCTCCCAAAACCGTAGAAAGTATGTTTCTTTCAGGATTAATGGGTATGATGCCCGCTTACAGTTAGACACAGCCTCCGATATAACACTTATAAGCGAGAGAACGTGGGAGAAAATTGGGAGACCGCAAATATATTCAACTCATCCATCAGCACATGGTGCATCTGGGGGAATTCTAAACATTGCTTGTGAAATTCATTGTGAAGTCACAGTCAAAGAGTTTACGGAGAAGTGTAATATTTCTGACAGAACGTCCATCACTCGACCTATTGGGGCTTGATTGGATAGAAAGGTTAAAGTTAACAGACCGCCCCATAAACTCGATCTGCAACAATGTTAGTGCGTCGAAATTCGAGGACACATTCAAAAGAGCACTACTGAAAGGGGAAGGAGAGGGAACAAGTCAGGTAATTACGAAATTCTTAACAGCTTACAGAACTACGCCTAACCTTATCGTCCCAGATGGGAAATCCTCTGCTGAAGCGACGTTCTGGAGAAGCATCCAAACTATATTCGACGTCATGTTACCACCTAAACCAATGGATGGACGCAGACAAAATCAGAATATCCGTCTCGCAAAAGACAAGCAAGGATCAGGAAAACACTAAGAAGCATTTTATCCAATCAGCGTTCGATTAGCAAGACTTATCAGAAGTGAAAGATGACTTTCACAAAAAGCTTTCTGTACTTCTTCAAAAAGTTAAACTCTCAAACATAGTGCTCGTAGCAGGTGACTTTAATGCCTAGCTAGGTAGCTTAAACTCAACAGAAAGATATTTAAGTCGATATTCTGGTATTCCGGCTCAGCGTACAGATAATGGTGAACGAGTCCTGCAGCAGTGTTATGTTTCTGATGGCTGTGTATCAATTACCCTGAAGAACTTACGTATCGAACCGATGTCATTTGTTGAAAAGAATATTTTATTTGAGGTTGAGCTATTCAAAGTACTTCTTTTTATCGAGCTTTGGGGAAGATTTTCAGTGCTTACAGCAACCCATGTTCAGTTAATGTGCCTGCTTTAAAAGTACAAATAGTGGCAAAAAGAGTATATATGTCGGTTTGGCTATTGGAACATGATTTATACAGAAACAATAGTTTGGTTGAAAGCTAGGTTATAGCTAATACAATGTTAAGATGTTCACTGATTGCCTATGCGACATTATTATCACTTGAAATTGAGATGCTTAAAGATGAGTCTTTTATTGACAGTGGATACATCCGACTTATTGTCGCAATTTCTTTTTTTAGAAAAATAATATTTTTATGGCGAACCTCACAATTCCTACTTAAAGTAAGGTCATTGGAAACGATATACCCTATTTGATTTAACAAAGAGTATGAATATCAGTCAATAATTAATACTGTATATACACAAATTACATGCACTTTTCTGACAGTACTTTAATATCACAGGGCAATGTCCTCAAGTAACGCCATAGAACTCTTCTCTGAAACCTCATTTAAATCTTTCCGCATCTGACAACACGGAGAACAGAGTTCCTTTGTAAGATAACGCAAGGATTGTTCAGATGGGACTATTCAGGCTGTGAACGAACACGATACTAAATAAAATTACGGTATTACAGTCCATTAAGATTGAGGTGTTTCTTATTAAGCAAATATCAATGGTCAACATAAAATTATCACATTCAGTGTCTGACTGAATACCAGTGCCTTGAACGACTGGTAAATTGAATTAGATCATTTATCAACTACAATACCATATGCACGAATTTGATGAAAAAATATTTATTCAATGTGAAACGATAACTTTAATATTTAATTCATTTGTACAAATTTACCAATGAACAGGTGCATCGAGGAATCAATATTTTACATTAAACTTTACAGACATATACATATTCCTTGCAATGACAAATATATTACCCATCTGGAAAAATCAGAAAACGTAAGAACAATTATAATTTAAACACAATCTACCAAATAATTACTTAGCTGAAATCGAAGTAAATACCAATGCTTAAATCATTGGTAATTTGTAAGATTACTATCGTGCGTTATGGACCGTAAAAGTGGCATTAGGGATGGGGGCATAAGAACGAAAAATTTTCATCATTGCAGCAACTAGTCCTTAGGGGATAGCTTAATGAAATATACCCATATTACTGAAACTATGTTAGCAAATGAAGGTCCTCCTATATGAGGACAAAGGATACTTTTAGGTTTCTCGAAACAAAGCCGATGTGTTTGAAGATTAACTTCAATACCTAGAAGGTGTGTGCAAGTATGGAGAATACTGAATTTCTCTTGAAGACTAGTTGTCAAGAATGCAAGATTCATTGATTCTAAAATTGAATTTGTGAAACAATATAGACTTTCCCCAAGGATTTAAATTTACACACAAACATACCTAAAATTGCTCGGAAGGAAACAAAAAACTGCAATGGAATCGTGGCTCGAAATCGGTTGAATTAGTGTAGATGTATACATTCTTTAGCTTTTCTATCCACATTGTCATTTTTCTTTTATAAACTCAATTCTGTGTTCCTTTTATTGCTATTATCAACACGATTTTTCCAAGCTTAACATGTTAGCCTTCTATCTTTCACTGTCCAGATATTATGTGTACCAAATGAGTCCGGCAGAAAATTGTGCCAAGCTTCATGTTGTTTATCATTGAAACAATTCGTTTTAACGATAATTGTAACTATGCGGCTAAGTAACTCATGTTTTTATGGTCTGGAGAAGTCGTTATCAATAAATTTTGCTTTTCATATGGTCAGTATAATCACTGATTGTAACAAAAAATGTAACGAGAGTAAGGGCTAACATCGATATACGAAATAGATTGAAATGTGTAGAAAGAATTTTAATCACTTTCAAAAAAAGTGAGCACTATTCACTAAGCTGATAGTAGTTCTTTCCGAGGGTACTGTCCAGTAGAGTACAAAAATGAAAAGTGTCCACCACAGACAAACCGAATTCGATATAACTAAGTAAGATGTCAGCTGAGTACAAGGCATTACGCAACCGCAATCGCTTAAGTATAGAGGCTTTATCAATGGAATATATATTTTTCAAGAAATCATTTTTCGAATTACTACTTTAACAACTTTTGATCGGTCCAATAGGATTCTAAATTTAAGCAGAACAATTTCGCTAGAGTGAAGTGTAATGAAAAGAAACACCAGAAAATATAATTTTTCTACTCATTGGTATATCATAAATTCTTTATTTAATTATAAGAATCTACCCAATTCTCAATTTATTCGAAATTATCAAATCAAATCTTGGTAATGATACCTGTAAAAACAATGTTTATGTTCTAAAATCTAATGGAGAGAAGTGGGACTTTTTTCGTTATATTATGGCCAGGGTTCAACTAAATAGTAAACGTATTATTTCAAAAACAGTAAATATAGCTGTAGTCGAATTGGTGCTATTTAATTTACTGCGATGAATGAGCTATAGTAGACAGCTAATAGGACCAGTATGAATGAACTACGACTATAATGTACACTGACTAACTGAGGAATAGTCTCAAAGTAAGAAACTTATACGTTATGAAAGTAATCTATAAAGGGCATCCTATATTTGCTTGATTTACCTGCGATATATCTTTTTTACTAGCTTGATGGGACATTAGAAGCTCGGTGTAAAGTTCCATTCATATTGTCAAATAATAAATAAAACTAGTTTCCGTGTAGTAGTTCTCACAGCTTCTTAATCAAGTTATATCAATATATTCCTCAGCAATATTATCATTATCAACACGAAAAATTCTAATTTTACACGAAATATTGTTAGAGACAATGTGATAACAGTTCATTTACAGAACAAAAATGATTATCTTTTAAGCGCACATATTGATACAGATGAAAACCAAATTCAATTTTGCAAGCAGGTAATTTAACACAATAAGTAAATTATGTGTACATACCTTGATCGAATACTATGTGTTTTGGATTGTCACCGATGTGACTCCTGTCTTTGGTTTTGAACTCCTTTTTCTTATGAGACTGTGGAGTGTTCGCTAAAATAAAAACATTCTGGATACACAAGTGAAAACTGCTATATATATATATATATATATATATATATATATATATATATATATATATATATATATCAACGCTTAATGAGTCTCTGTGTTGTATTTGTTTCGTTCATGTAAGTGCATACAAGAAACACAGAATAAAGAGCAACCACATTAAATGTAAAGTAAGTACGACTATTTCAACATTGGACTATTTACTTACACGAATGCGAATCGGTCATATTTACGTCTATGCACTCATATTTTCGTTTTTTTAATTTGTGCTTTTTATTGGCTAGATAGATGAAAAAGAAGTAAAATTATTCTAAGTGATCAACTCGATATAAATCAATACAGTATTCTATTTTTTAAGTAAATCATTAGGACCAGTCCAAGTAGGAGTGACAAGTTAAACGGTAAGTTTGTTAGTCCATGTACCACATGCGTGGAGCCAATTTACTGGATACTATGAGGTGATCACAGTAAAAGTTGGAATCAAAGATTTCGTACTAAATTACACCATTAGTTCATGAAATGAAAAACCCACAATTTGAATCATTTGGAAGAGATTTAATTTCCATATTGCATATCAGGAAAGGAAAGAAATCAATGGTTTGATACATGAATTGATTACAATAACACAAATCTATTCACTACCCTACTTGACCCTTGAAATTTGTAGCACCTATACTGTTTTCTTTAATCACTTGTTTCAGTTCTCTTTGCTTTGTTTAATATTCATTCGATTTCGGTGCATAAGTTGAGTGGATGTACTTCAATGCAAAATTTTACGTCAATATGTCTAACTGTTACGTAAGTTGTCTATTTGTTGTAGCAATCCCTTACATTGTTTTACTGCTAAATGTAAATCTTCTCTAATGAAATAAGATGAGTAGATAGTTGGTCGTTACGATTCCTAAAGTATACATAATAGAGAATGCAAATAAGCAGTATTCACCTGAGTCTGAAGCCACAAGTTTAATATTCTCCAAAGAGACATCCATTTTTTCAAGTTTCTGTTTTTTTGATTTATTCTTTTTATCTATTGAACAAAGTACAATAAGAATAGACACAATCAAGCATAATGCATTATCGTTGCAACATTGATTCGGTAAAGGAGTGTGTGAAAAATCATCTTTTACTAAAAACATCAGAGAAGCTGATGAAAACCTAGAACGTTTTGGCTGAAATGTGAACTTGTTTCGGTATTAATCAATAAAAGGTTTAAGGATATAGGGTTAGTATATAAACATACGTGAATCAATTTAACAAATTCTTTTATGATAAACATGTACTGTAATATCTGAACATTCAAAGCGGGACATCATACATAAGTGTGTTAAATGTTTCGAAAGGAAAAAGTCAAGCCTTTTTCTAAAACATCATTGTCTGTCAAACATCAGAACAACAACGCTAGAAAAGTTCATTTTTACACTAAAAATTACAATGTGGAGTTAAGCAGGAACCGGTGTCAAGTGATAATTCTTATAACCTTTTAACCATTACTACCGTCAATGATATAGATTAATTTCATGCAATTAGTTCCCTTTATGAATTTAAATAAAGCCAGAACAAACATGGATGCATAATAATATGAATTCATCATATTTTGTGGTTTCTCATCAGCTCTTTACAACTAAATATGTATTAAAATTTTACATTGAGGTAAGATATAATGTGAAACAATTGACATAGATGATTTCATCTCCTTTGGAGCGTAAGTATAAGAAGCAGTTTTTCTTTTCAACTGTGTATCGTATTTAACCCAAAGGTTGGTTTTCGCATGCTTCTCGATTAACTTCGCTGGATATGCATTTTCACGTAAGTAATTTGTAATGAGAGAAATTTCATCTTCCAGGCATTCCGTTGAGCAAATTTTGCGCGCGCGGTCAAAAAGGGTTCTTACAACACCCTTTTTGTAACTCATTGGACAGAAACTGTTGTAATTGAGATAGACTCCACTCCAGATATTTTTGAGGTGAATGTGTCTTTGCAATGTGCCATCTGAGGTTCGTCTGATTCCAATATTTAAGAAATGGGATTTACCTTCTACTTCGTGTTCCATAATAAAATCTATATCCTTGTGTGCTTTCTCAAACAGATTGAGTAGGTTCATAGAATGCATGATTGCTACAGACGAGTAATGTGTCATCAACATATCTACAGTAGTGTAGTTCCATCGATTGCGTGCTTGAGCCTCCTCTGCTTCAGGTTTCTCATAAATATATCGGCCAGAGTTGGACCCAGAGGGCTACTACATCAATTTGGCGGCACAACACATTATTAAATTTAAATTGTATGTTTTTGGTACACAGGAACGAGAGCTGTTTGAATTTGTGGATTGGTAAAGGCAGGAGTTCAGGATATTCACATATGATAACTGCCGTTTCTTTCAAAGGGATCTTTGTGAAGAGTGATGAGACATCAAACGAGACCATGAATTTATCGGAAGCATTTAAGCTGTCAAGTTTTCGTACAAATCTGGAATTACCTTTCGGCCTGTAGTATGATAGTTTCTTGAGGATTGGTTCTATGCACCTACTCAGTCAGCGGGCGAGTCTATGGAAAGGCGATTCGGTCATAGATAATATTGGTCTTATCGGGATGTTAGGTTTTTGTATTTTAGGTAGGCCGTATATGTAAGATAATTACGATTCTTTCGGTTTGAGTTCATTGTACGTATGATTATCGATTAGATTTTTCTTAAAGAGTTCTCTCAACTTTTTTAAAAGACGTTTTTCAGTTGCATCTGTTAGGTCTTTCGACAATAAATCTCACAATGGACATTACTTTGCTAATGTATTTGTCTCTGTTTAGGATGCCTACACCGGAACCCTTATCTGGACGAAGTAGCAATATTGTTTCATCTTTCATAAGCTTTTTCAATGCTTGCTGATGATCTTTAGTCAACACCTTAGATTGCTGAACTGGTGTCGTAACACACTGAATTTGTAATATCCACTAATTTTGATTTCAAACCAACTTTGTTTTACATCGTTCATGGGTTTTAGGCCTGACAACTATTGATATAAATACTCGAATTGCATTTCGGTGTCGATTCTGATACATTTTTTCGAAATATGAAATTGAAATCCAAGGGAGAGCGCTTCCGTTTTAATTCAACTTTTTTTACTTGATAAACTCTGTATGTAATTTCCTGGATTAGTAGGAAAGACGTCATGCTCTTGTTCTTTTACAACTGTTTCCGTTAATGTCTTCATGAGTTTGATTCGACATACAATATTTAAATCCATAACAATTCTGTCAAAACTAAGGGATTCTATTTTGAGTATAGAGATAAGTTTCTTGGTACATTTAATTTGGGATTTTGTGATGCGTCGCAGATTTTTTGATAAAGAAGGTATTTTACATGCACGTACAGTTTTAATAATATGACGAGCAAAGCGACCATCATTCTAGCAGTGTTCAAAAAACTTTAATCTTGTTGTTTCTCTCGACATCCTGTAACAGATTGCCAACAAATTATTGAGACTTGAAAATATAGATTAATGGTTTTTAATTCAATTAATATTAGTTGTTATCAGAAGGATACACTTACATTAGGTGTTTCATCAAGAATATTCAGGTAAGTACAACATTTTCTGGTTAGCGTTTTTTTAGCGAGAGATGGGGTCGCTAACCCCATGCCTGACCCGTGTCCTTTATCTGGGCTTGGGACCGGCAGTAGCCCCCGGCAAGGGACTCTGAAAATCACCGTAAACCAGAACGACCAGTGAAAAACAAGGAAGGCAAGATAAACACCAACATTGAAGAACAACGAAACAGGTGGGTAGAACACTTCAAAGAACTCTTGAATCGACCAGCCCCACTGAACCCACCTAACATCGAAGCAGCACTCACAGACCTCCCAACTGATGTTGGCGCACCGACAATTGAAGAAATCAGCATGGCTATCAGACAAATCAAGAGTGGCAAAGCAGCAGGACTAGACAGCATTCCAGCAGAGGCACTGAAAGCAGACGTAGCGGCAACTGCAAGGATACTCCAAACTCTCTTCAGAAAGATCTGGGATGAGGAACAGGTACCAAAAGACTGGAAAGAAGGACTTCTAGTCAAAATACCAAAGAAAGGCGATCTCAGCAACTGTGACAACTACAGGGGAATCACTCTTCTTTCAATACCAGGAAAAGTCTTCAACAGGGTATTGTTAAACAGGATGAAGGACTCCGCAGACGCCCAACTTCGTGACCAACAGGCAGGATTCCGTAAGGATAGATCGTGCACAGACCAAATCGCAACTCTACGGATCATTGTGGAACAATCAATTGAATGGAATTGATCACTCTATATCAACTTCATTGACTACGAAAAAGCATTTGATAGCGTGGACAGAACAACCCTATGGAAGCTTCTTCGACACTACGGCGTGCCTCAGAAGATAGTCAATATCATACGGAATTCCTACGGTGAATTAAACTGCAAAATCGTGCATGGAGGACAGTTGACAAAGTCGTTCGAAGTAAAGACCGGTGTCAGGCAAGGTTGCTTACTCTCACCCTTTCTCTTTCTCCTGGTGATCGACTGGATCATGAAGACGTCAACATCTGAAGGGAAGCACGGGATACAGTGGACAGCTAGGATGCAATTGGATGATCTAAACTTCGCAGGTGATCTGGCTTTTCTATCGCATACGCAACAACAAATGCAGGAGAAGACAACCAGTGTAGCTGCAGCCTCAGCAGCAATAGGTCTCAATATACACAAAGGGAAAAGCAAGATTCTTCGATACAACACAGCATGTATCAATCCAATCACAATTGACGGAGAAGCTTTGGAAGATGTAAATACCTTTACATATTTGAGCAGTATCATCGATGAACACGGTGGATCTGATGCAGATGTGAAGGCACGGATTGGCAAAGCAAGAGCAGCATATTTACAACTGAAGAACATCTGGAACTCAAAACAATTGGCAACCAACACCAAAGTCAGAATTTTCAATACAAATGTCAAGACAGTTCTACTGTATGGGGCGGAAACCTGGATAACTACGAAATCCATCATCCAAAAGATACAGGTGTTCATTAACAGTTGTCTACGCAAAATACTTCAGATCCGCTGGTCGGACACTATTAGCAACAACCTACTGTGGGAGAGAACAAATCAGATCCCAGTGGAGGAAGAAATCAGGAAGAAGCGTTGGAAGTGGATAGGACACATATTGAGGAAAGCACCGAACTGCCTCACAAGACAAGCCCTCACATGGAATCCTCAAGGTCGAAGGAGGAGAGGAAGACCAAAGAAAACATTACGCCGAAAAATGGAGATAGATATGAGAAAAATGAACAAGAATTGGATGGAACTAGAAAAGAAGGCCCAGGACAGAGTGGGTTGGAGAATGCTGGTCGGCGGCCTATGCTCCATTGGGAGTAACAGGCGTAAGTAAGTAAGTAAGTACAACATTAAAATAAGTTAAGCGATATTTAACAGAAGAAAAGAAGTGTGTTGGGACTAACACACTAAGTACTAACAGAAATCAAAGAATACAGTTACTTTAGAATACAAAAGTGAGTTTAATAGTGGTAAGAAAATTCTACAAGTCCCCATTCAAGCTAAACAAATTCAACTAACAGCTATAGGTAAATACGATTTAACCAACAAGCTAGGTAACCACATTATCACTTTAAGTTGAAAATTCTCTCAACACAGATGCATATACGATGAAAAGTTATCCAATGTCTTACTACGAAAAACACTCAAAGGAGAAGAAAAGTTCTTCCTTACCTGATTCTGAAAATGTCATTTCACCATTTTCAGCTGAATCACTCGTCTTTGATTTCGGTTCATCAATTTTGTTTTTGTCATCTACCAAACAAAACATACAGAGAACCCTAGTTTAATTAATGCTTCGTAAATATCAAAATCAACATTAATTATTGTGTAATTTCGTAAAAAATATTAATAAATTTCAACTTTTACTCTGCAATGAAAAATATATTACCCATTTGGAAAAATATGAAAACATAAGAAAAATTATTATTTAAACACAATCTACCAAATAATTACTTTGATAGCTGAAATCGAAATACCAATATCAAAATCATCGGTAATTTGTAAGATTATTATCGCTATATTGTGGCCAGGGTTCAACTAAATAGTAAACGTATTATTTCAAAAACAGTAAATATAGCTGTAGTCGAATTGGTGCTATTTAATTTACTGCGATGAATGAGCTATAGTAGACAGCTAATAGGACCAGTATGAATGAACTACGACTATAATGTACACTGACTAACTGAGGAATAGTCTCAAAGTAAGAAACTTATACGTTATGAAAGTAATCTATAAAGGGCATCCTATATTTGCTTGATTTACCTGCGATATCTTTTTTACTAGCTTGATGGGACATTAGAAGCTCGGTGTAAAGTTCCATTCATATTGTCAAATAATAAATAAAACTAGTTTCCGTGTAGTAGTTCTCACAGCTTCTTAATCAAGTTATATCAATATATTCCTCAGCAATATTATCATTATCAACACGAAAAATTCTAATTTTACACGAAATATTGTTAGAGACAATGTGATAACAGTTCATTTACAGAACAAAAATGATTATCTTTTAAGCGCACATATTGATACAGATGAAAACCAAATTCAATTTTGCAAGCAGGTAATTTAACACAATAAGTAAATTATGTGTACATACCTTGATCGAATACTATGTGTTTTGGATTGTCACCGATGTGACTCCTGTCTTTGGTTTTGAACTCCTTTTTCTTATGAGACTGTGGAGTGTTCGCTAAAATAAAAACATTCTGGATACACAAGTGAAAACTGCTATATATATATATATATATATATATATATATATATATATATATCAACGCTTAATGAGTCTCTGTGTTGTATTTGTTTCGTTCATGTAAGTGCATACAAGAAACACAGAATAAAGAGCAACCACATTAAATGTAAAGTAAGTACGACTATTTCAACATTGGACTATTTACTTACA
The DNA here is from genome assembly GCA_946903255.1 of Schistosoma spindalis. NCBI lineage: Eukaryota > Metazoa > Platyhelminthes > Trematoda > Strigeidida > Schistosomatidae > Schistosoma > Schistosoma spindalis. The sequence goes on along the minus strand of OX336416.1, from coordinate 77,796,770 downwards.
CGAATGCGAATCGGTCATATTTACGTCTATGCACTCATATTTTCGTTTTTTTAATTTGTGCTTTTTATTGGCTAGATAGATGAAAAAGAAGTAAAATTATTCTAAGTGATCAACTCGATATAAATCAATACAGTATTCTATTTTTTAAGTAAATCATTAGGACCAGTCCAAGTAGGAGTGACAAGTTAAACGGTAAGTTTGTTAGTCCATGTACCACATGCGTGGAGCCAATTTACTGGATACTATGAGGTGATCACAGTAAAAGTTGGAATCAAAGATTTCGTACTAAATTACACCATTAGTTCATGAAATGAAAAACCCACAATTTGAATCATTTGGAAGAGATTTAATTTCCATATTGCATATCAGGAAAGGAAAGAAATCAATGGTTTGATACATGAATTGATTACAATAACACAAATCTATTCACTACCCTACTTGACCCTTGAAATTTGTAGCACCTATACTGTTTTCTTTAATCACTTGTTTCAGTTCTCTTTGCTTTGTTTAATATTCATTCGATTTCGGTGCATAAGTTGAGTGGATGTACTTCAATGCAAAATTTTACGTCAATATGTCTAACTGTTACGTAAGTTGTCTATTTGTTGTAGCAATCCCTTACATTGTTTTACTGCTAAATGTAAATCTTCTCTAATGAAATAAGATGAGTAGATAGTTGGTCGTTACGATTCCTAAAGTATACATAATAGAGAATGCAAATAAGCAGTATTCACCTGAGTCTGAAGCCACAAGTTTAATATTCTCCAAAGAGACATCCATTTTTTCAAGTTTCTGTTTTTTGATTTATTCTTTTTATCTATTGAACAAAGTACAATAAGAATAGACACAATCAAGCATAATGCATTATCGTTGCAACATTGATTCGGTAAAGGAGTGTGTGAAAAATCATCTTTTACTAAAAACATCAGAGAAGCTGATGAAAACCTAGAACGTTTTGGCTGAAATGTGAACTTGTTTCGGTATTAATCAATAAAAGGTTTAAGGATATAGGGTTAGTATATAAACATACGTGAATCAATTTAACAAATTCTTTTATGATAAACATGTACTGTAATATCTGAACATTCAAAGCGGGACATCATACATAAGTGTGTTAAATGTTTCGAAAGGAAAAAGTCAAGCCTTTTTCTAAAACATCATTGTCTGTCAAACATCAGAACAACAACGCTAGAAAAGTTCATTTTTACACTAAAAATTACAATGTGGAGTTAAGCAGGAACCGGTGTCAAGTGATAATTCTTATAACCTTTTAACCATTACTACCGTCAATGATATAGATTAATTTCATGCAATTAGTTCCCTTTATGAATTTAAATAAAGCCAGAACAAACATGGATGCATAATAATATGAATTCATCATATTTTGTGGTTTCTCATCAGCTCTTTACAACTAAATATGTATTAAAATTTTACATTGAGGTAAGATATAATGTGAAACAATTGACATAGATGATTTCATCTCCTTTGGAGCGTAAGTATAAGAAGCAGTTTTTCTTTTCAACTGTGTATCGTATTTAACCCAAAGGTTGGTTTTCGCATGCTTCTCGATTAACTTCGCTGGATATGCATTTTCACGTAAGTAATTTGTAATGAGAGAAATTTCATCTTCCAGGCATTCCGTTGAGCAAATTTTGCGCGCGCGGTCAAAAAGGGTTCTTACAACACCCTTTTGTAACTCATTGGACAGAAACTGTTGTAATTGAGATAGACTCCACTCCAGATATTTTTGAGGTGAATGTGTCTTTGCAATGTGCCATCTGAGGTTCGTCTGATTCCAATATTTAAGAAATGGGATTTACCTTCTACTTCGTGTTCCATAATAAAATCTATATCCTTGTGTGCTTTCTCAAACAGATTGAGTAGGTTCATAGAATGCATGATTGCTACAGACGAGTAATGTGTCATCAACATATCTACAGTAGTGTAGTTCCATCGATTGCGTGCTTGAGCCTCCTCTGCTTCAGGTTTCTCATAAATATATCGGCCAGAGTTGGACCCAGAGGGCTACTACATCAATTTGGCGGCACAACACATTATTAAATTTAAATTGTATGTTTTTGGTACACAGGAACGAGAGCTGTTTGAATTTGTGGATTGGTAAAGGCAGGAGTTCAGGATATTCACATATGATAACTGCCGTTTCTTTCAAAGGGATCTTTGTGAAGAGTGATGAGACATCAAACGAGACCATGAATTTATCGGAAGCATTTAAGCTGTCAAGTTTTCGTACAAATCTGGAATTACCTTTCGGCCTGTAGTATGATAGTTTCTTGAGGATTGGTTCTATGCACCTACTCAGTCAGCGGGCGAGTCTATGGAAAGGCGATTCGGTCATAGATAATATTGGTCTTATCGGGATGTTAGTTTTTTGTATTTTAGGTAGGCCGTATATGTAAGATAATTACGATTCTTCGGTTTGAGTTCATTGTACGTATGATTATCGATTAGATTTTTCTTAAAGAGTTCTCTCAACTTTTTTAAAAGACGTTTTTCAGTTGCATCTGTTAGGTCTTTCGACAATAAATCTCACAATGGACATTACTTTGCTAATGTATTTGTCTCTGTTTAGGATGCCTACACCGGAACCCTTATCTGGACGAAGTAGCAATATTGTTTCATCTTTCATAAGCTTTTTCAATGCTTGCTGATGATCTTTAGTCAACACCTTAGATTGCTGAACTGGTGTCGTAACACACTGAATTTGTAATATCCACTAATTTTGATTTCAAACCAACTTTGTTTTACATCGTTCATGGGTTTTAGGCATCGAAGCAGCACTCACGGACCTCCCAATTGATGTTGGCGCACCGACAATTGAAGAAATCAGCATGGCTATCAGACAAATCAAGAGTGGCAAAGCAGCAGGACTAGACAGCATTCCAGCAGAGGCACTGAAAGCAGACGTAGCGGCAACTGCAAGGATACTCCAAACTCTCTTCAGAAAGATCTGGGATGAGGAACAGGTACCAAAAGACTGGAAAGAAGGACTTCTAGTCAAAATACCAAAGAAAGGCGATCTCAGCAACTGTGACAACTACAGGGGAATCACTCTTCTTTCAATACCAGGAAAAGTCTTCAACAGGGTATTGTTAAACAGGATGAAGGACTCCGTAGACGCCCAACTTCGTGACCAACAGGCAGGATTCCGTAAGGATAGATCGTGCACAGACCAAATCGCAACTCTACGGATCATTGTGGAACAATCAATTGAATGGAATTGATCACTCTATATCAACTTCATTGACTACGAAAAAGCATTTGATAGCGTGGACAGAACAACCCTATGGAAGCTTCTTCGACACTACGGCGTGCCTCAGAAGATAGTCAATATCATACGGAATTCCTACGGTGAATTAAACTGCAAAATCGTGCATGGAGGACAGTTGACAAAGTCGTTCGAAGTAAAGACCGGTGTCAGGCAAGGTGCTTACTCTCACCCTTTCTCTTTCTCCTGGTGATCGACTGGATCATGAAGACATCAACATCTGAAGGAAAGCACGGGATACAGTGGACAGCTAGGATGCGATTGGATGATCTAGACTTCGCAGATGATCTGGCTCTTCTATCGCATACGCAACAACAAATGCAGGAAAAGACAACCAGTGTAGCTGCAGCCTCAGCAGCAGTAGGTCTCAACATACACAAAGGGAAAAGCAAGATTCTCCGATACAACACAGCATGTATCAATCCAATCACAATTGACGGAGAAGCTTTGGAAGATGTAAATACCTTTACATATTTGAGCAGTATCATCGATGAACACGGTGGATCTGATGCAGATGTGAAGGCACGGATTGGCAAAGCAAGAGCAGCATATTTACAACTGAAGAACATCTGGAACTCAAAACAATTGGCAACCAACACCAAAGTCAGAATTTTCAATACAAATGTCAAGACAGTTCTACTGTATGGGGCGGAAACCTGGATAACTACGAAATCCATCATCCAAAAGATACAGGTGTTCATTAACAGTTGTCTACGCAAAATACTTCAGATCCGCTGGTCGGACACTATTAGCAACAACCTACTGTGGGAGAGAACAAATCAGATCCCAGTGGAGGAAGAAATCAGGAAGAAGCGTTGGAAGTGGATAGGACACATATTGAGGAAAGCACCGAACTGCCTCACAAGACAAGCCCTCACATGGAATCCTCAAGGTCGAAGGAGGAGAGGAAGACCAAAGAAAACATTACGCCGAAAAATGGAGATGGATATGAGAAAAATGAACAAGAATTGGATGGAACTAGAAAAGAAGGCCCAGGACAGAGTGGGTTGGAGAATGCTGGCCGGCGGCCTATGCTCCATTGGGAGTAACAGGCGTAAGTAAGTAAGTAAGTACAACATTAAAATAAGTTAAGCGATATTTAACAGAAGAAAAGAAGTGTGTTGGGACTAACACACTAAGTACTAACAGAAATCAAAGAATACAGTTACTTTAGAATACAAAAGTGAGTTTAATAGTGGTAAGAAAATTCTACAAGTCCCCATTCAAGCTAAACAAATTCAACTAACAGCTATAGGTAAATACGATTTAACCAACAAGCTAGGTAACCACATTATCACTTTAAGTTGAAAATTCTCTCAACACAGATGCATATACGATGAAAAGTTATCCAATGTCTTACTACGAAAAACACTCAAAGGAGAAGAAAAGTTCTTCCTTACCTGATTCTGAAAATGTCATTTCACCATTTTCAGCTGAATCACTCGTCTTTGATTTCGGTTCATCAATTTTGTTTTTGTCATCTACCAAACAAAACATACAGAGAACCCTAGTTTAATTAATGCTTCGTAAATATCAAAATCAACATTAATTATTGTGTAATTTCGTAAAAAATATTAATAAATTTCAACTTTTACTCTGCAATGAAAAATATATTACCCATTTGGAAAAATATGAAAACATAAGAAAAATTATTATTTAAACACAATCTACCAAATAATTACTTTGATAGCTGAAATCGAAATACCAATATCAAAATCATCGGTAATTTGTAAGATTATTATCGCTATATTGTGGCCAGGGTTCAACTAAATAGTAAACGTATTATTTCAAAAACAGTAAATATAGCTGTAGTCGAATTGGTGCTATTTAATTTACTGCGATGAATGAGCTATAGTAGACAGCTAATAGGACCAGTATGAATGAACTACGACTATAATGTACACTGACTAACTGAGGAATAGTCTCAAAGTAAGAAACTTATACGTTATGAAAGTAATCTATAAAGGGCATCCTATATTTGCTTGATTTACCTGCGATATATCTTTTTTACTAGCTTGATGGGACATTAGAAGCTCGGTGTAAAGTTCCATTCATATTGTCAAATAATAAATAAAACTAGTTTCCGTGTAGTAGTTCTCACAGCTTCTTAATCAAGTTATATCAATATATTCCTCAGCAATATTATCATTATCAACACGAAAAATTCTAATTTTACACGAAATATTGTTAGAGACAATGTGATAACAGTTCATTTACAGAACAAAAATGATTATCTTTTAAGCGCACATATTGATACAGATGAAAACCAAATTCAATTTTGCAAGCAGGTAATTTAACACAATAAGTAAATTATGTGTACATACCTTGATCGAATACTATGTGTTTTGGATTGTCACCGATGTGACTCCTGTCTTTGGTTTTGAACTCCTTTTTCTTATGAGACTGTGGAGTGTTCGCTAAAATAAAAACATTCTGGATACACAAGTGAAAACTGCTATATATATATATATATATATATATATATATATATATATATATATCAACGCTTAATGAGTCTCTGTGTTGTATTTGTTTCGTTCATGTAAGTGCATACAAGAAACACAGAATAAAGAGCAACCACATTAAATGTAAAGTAAGTACGACTATTTCAACATTGGACTATTTACTTACACGAATGCGAATCGGTCATATTTACGTCTATGCACTCATATTTTCGTTTTTTTAATTTGTGCTTTTTATTGGCTAGATAGATGAAAAAGAAGTAAAATTATTCTAAGTGATCAACTCGATATAAATCAATACAGTATTCTATTTTTTAAGTAAATCATTAGGACCAGTCCAAGTAGGAGTGACAAGTTAAACGGTAAGTTTGTTAGTCCATGTACCACATGCGTGGAGCCAATTTACTGGATACTATGAGGTGATCACAGTAAAAGTTGGAATCAAAGATTTCGTACTAAATTACACCATTAGTTCATGAAATGAAAAACCCACAATTTGAATCATTTGGAAGAGATTTAATTTCCATATTGCATATCAGGAAAGGAAAGAAATCAATGGTTTGATACATGAATTGATTACAATAACACAAATCTATTCACTACCCTACTTGACCCTTGAAATTTGTAGCACCTATACTGTTTTCTTTAATCACTTGTTTCAGTTCTCTTTGCTTTGTTTAATATTCATTCGATTTCGGTGCATAAGTTGAGTGGATGTACTTCAATGCAAAATTTTACGTCAATATGTCTAACTGTTACGTAAGTTGTCTATTTGTTGTAGCAATCCCTTACATTGTTTTACTGCTAAATGTAAATCTTCTCTAATGAAATAAGATGAGTAGATAGTTGGTCGTTACGATTCCTAAAGTATACATAATAGAGAATGCAAATAAGCAGTATTCACCTGAGTCTGAAGCCACAAGTTTAATATTCTCCAAAGAGACATCCATTTTTTCAAGTTTCTGTTTTTTTGATTTATTCTTTTTATCTATTGAACAAAGTACAATAAGAATAGACACAATCAAGCATAATGCATTATCGTTGCAACATTGATTCGGTAAAGGAGTGTGTGAAAAATCATCTTTTACTAAAAACATCAGAGAAGCTGATGAAAACCTAGAACGTTTTGGCTGAAATGTGAACTTGTTTCGGTATTAATCAATAAAAGGTTTAAGGATATAGGGTTAGTATATAAACATACGTGAATCAATTTAACAAATTCTTTTATGATAAACATGTACTGTAATATCTGAACATTCAAAGCGGGACATCATACATAAGTGTGTTAAATGTTTCGAAAGGAAAAAGTCAAGCCTTTTTCTAAAACATCATTGTCTGTCAAACATCAGAACAACAACGCTAGAAAAGTTCATTTTTACACTAAAAATTACAATGTGGAGTTAAGCAGGAACCGGTGTCAAGTGATAATTCTTATAACCTTTTAACCATTACTACCGTCAATGATATAGATTAATTTCATGCAATTAGTTCCCTTTATGAATTTAAATAAAGCCAGAACAAACATGGATGCATAATAATATGAATTCATCATATTTTGTGGTTTCTCATCAGCTCTTTACAACTAAATATGTATTAAAATTTTACATTGAGGTAAGATATAATGTGAAACAATTGACATAGATGATTTCATCTCCTTTGGAGCGTAAGTATAAGAAGCAGTTTTTCTTTTCAACTGTGTATCGTATTTAACCCAAAGGTTGGTTTTCGCATGCTTCTCGATTAACTTCGCTGGATATGCATTTTCACGTAAGTAATTTGTAATGAGAGAAATTTCATCTTCCAGGCATTCCGTTGAGCAAATTTTGCGCGCGCGGTCAAAAAGGGTTCTTACAACACCCTTTTTGTAACTCATTGGACAGAAACTGTTGTAATTGAGATAGACTCCACTCCAGATATTTTTGAGGTGAATGTGTCTTTGCAATGTGCCATCTGAGGTTCGTCTGATTCCAATATTTAAGAAATGGGATTTACCTTCTACTTCGTGTTCCATAATAAAATCTATATCCTTGTGTGCTTTCTCAAACAGATTGAGTAGGTTCATAGAATGCATGATTGCTACAGACGAGTAATGTGTCATCAACATATCTACAGTAGTGTAGTTCCATCGATTGCGTGCTTGAGCCTCCTCTGCTTCAGGTTTCTCATAAATATATCGGCCAGAGTTGGACCCAGAGGGCTACTACATCAATTTGGCGGCACAACACATTATTAAATTTAAATTGTATGTTTTTGGTACACAGGAACGAGAGCTGTTTGAATTTGTGGATTGGTAAAGGCAGGAGTTCAGGATATTCACATATGATAACTGCCGTTTCTTTCAAAGGGATCTTTGTGAAGAGTGATGAGACATCAAACGAGACCATGAATTTATCGGAAGCATTTAAGCTGTCAAGTTTTCGTACAAATCTGGAATTACCTTTCGGCCTGTAGTATGATAGTTTCTTGAGGATTGGTTCTATGCACCTACTCAGTCAGCGGGCGAGTCTATGGAAAGGCGATTCGGTCATAGATAATATTGGTCTTATCGGGATGTTAGGTTTTTGTATTTTAGGTAGGCCGTATATGTAAGATAATTACGATTCTTTCGGTTTGAGTTCATTGTACGTATGATTATCGATTAGATTTTTCTTAAAGAGTTCTCTCAACTTTTTTAAAAGACGTTTTTCAGTTGCATCTGTTAGGTCTTTCGACAATAAATCTCACAATGGACATTACTTTGCTAATGTATTTGTCTCTGTTTAGGATGCCTACACCGGAACCCTTATCTGGACGAAGTAGCAATATTGTTTCATCTTTCATAAGCTTTTTCAATGCTTGCTGATGATCTTTAGTCAACACCTTAGATTGCTGAACTGGTGTCGTAACACACTGAATTTGTAATATCCACTAATTTTGATTTCAAACCAACTTTGTTTTACATCGTTCATGGGTTTTAGGCCTGACAACTATTGATATAAATACTCGAATTGCATTTCGGTGTCGATTCTGATACATTTTTTCGAAATATGAGTGGCAAAGCAGCAGGACTAGACAGCATTCCAGCAGAGGCACTGAAAGCAGACGTAGCGGCAACTGCAAGGATACTCCAAACTCTCTTCAGAAAGATCTGGGATGAGGAACAGGTACCAAAAGACTGGAAAGAAGGACTTCTAGTCAAAATACCAAAGAAAGGCGATCTCAGCAACTGTGACAACTACAGGGGAATCACTCTTCTTTCAATACCAGGAAAAGTCTTCAACAGGGTATTGTTAAACAGGATGAAGGACTCCGCAGACGCCCAACTTCGTGACCAACAGGCAGGATTCCGTAAGGATAGATCGTGCACAGACCAAATCGCAACTCTACGGATCATTGTGGAACAATCAATTGAATGGAATTGATCACTCTATATCAACTTCATTGACTACGAAAAAGCATTTGATAGCGTGGACAGAACAACCCTATGGAAGCTTCTTCGACACTACGGCGTGCCTCAGAAGATAGTCAATATCATACGGAATTCCTACGGTGAATTAAACTGCAAAATCGTGCATGGAGGACAGTTGACAAAGTCGTTCGAAGTAAAGACCGGTGTCAGGCAAGGTTGCTTACTCTCACCCTTTCTCTTTCTCCTGGTGATCGACTGGATCATGAAGACGTCAACATCTGAAGGGAAGCACGGGATACAGTGGACAGCTAGGATGCAATTGGATGATCTAAACTTCGCAGGTGATCTGGCTTTTCTATCGCATACGCAACAACAAATGCAGGAGAAGACAACCAGTGTAGCTGCAGCCTCAGCAGCAATAGGTCTCAATATACACAAAGGGAAAAGCAAGATTCTTCGATACAACACAGCATGTATCAATCCAATCACAATTGACGGAGAAGCTTTGGAAGATGTAAATACCTTTACATATTTGAGCAGTATCATCGATGAACACGGTGGATCTGATGCAGATGTGAAGGCACGGATTGGCAAAGCAAGAGCAGCATATTTACAACTGAAGAACATCTGGAACTCAAAACAATTGGCAACCAACACCAAAGTCAGAATTTTCAATACAAATGTCAAGACAGTTCTACTGTATGGGGCGGAAACCTGGATAACTACGAAATCCATCATCCAAAAGATACAGGTGTTCATTAACAGTTGTCTACGCAAAATACTTCAGATCCGCTGGTCGGACACTATTAGCAACAACCTACTGTGGGAGAGAACAAATCAGATCCCAGTGGAGGAAGAAATCAGGAAGAAGCGTTGGAAGTGGATAGGACACATATTGAGGAAAGCACCGAACTGCCTCACAAGACAAGCCCTCACATGGAATCCTCAAGGTCGAAGGAGGAGAGGAAGACCAAAGAAAACATTACGCCGAAAAATGGAGATGGATATGAGAAAAATGAACAAGAATTGGATGGAACTAGAAAAGAAGGCCCAGGACAGAGTGGGTTGGAGAATGCTGGCCGGCGGCCTATGCTCCATTGGGAGTAACAGGCGTAAGTAAGTAAGTAAGTACAACATTAAAATAAGTTAAGCGATATTTAACAGAAGAAAAGAAGTGTGTTGGGACTAACACACTAAGTACTAACAGAAATCAAAGAATACAGTTACTTTAGAATACAAAAGTGAGTTTAATAGTGGTAAGAAAATTCTACAAGTCCCCATTCAAGCTAAACAAATTCAACTAACAGCTATAGGTAAATACGATTTAACCAACAAGCTAGGTAACCACATTATCACTTTAAGTTGAAAATTCTCTCAACACAGATGCATATACGATGAAAAGTTATCCAATGTCTTACTACGAAAAACACTCAAAGGAGAAGAAAAGTTCTTCCTTACCTGATTCTGAAAATGTCATTTCACCATTTTCAGCTGAATCACTCGTCTTTGATTTCGGTTCATCAATTTTGTTTTTGTCATCTACCAAACAAAACATACAGAGAACCCTAGTTTAATTAATGCTTCGTAAATATCAAAATCAACGTGTAGCATTGTATAATAATAACCTCCTTTAATTGTTGTTTTTTAATTAAGTGAATTTAAGGAAGTGTAAATAGACACAGTCGATAAAAGAAGTCATTGTAGACTAGTAGAAAAAGATACTTAAAGCTTTTCTCTTCTGGTTTGACGTGGGTTTTCTGATATCCTTTCGCGATATATACTAAGTACAAATATATAGAATGATTTGAGCATCTGGCATGCTTCATATTAAACTAAGTGTCGCAACTACTAAACGTCGATCACCTAACAAAGTTAATACAAACCTGAACAGAAACATAATTTTAAAAGAAATACTTCACTACTAGTTTGTAAACATAAAGCTTACCGTCAGTTGGTGGTTTTAGCTCAATTTTTTGAGATTTGAAATTCTTTTTGTCTGAGCATAGAAATAAAGAGAAGTATAAAAATCAAATAATAATTTGTAATTTATTGGTAAATATGTATACATAGGACATTGAGGTGAGAAAGTATACATATAAATATACGTAGCAAATTATTAAACAACAAATTAATGAAAAAATAGACAACTGGCTGACTGAAGTCACTGGGCCAATAATTACATAATCAAATACCATAACTACATGAAAAAAAACAACTGCATACAAAAATTCTGTCGGTCAGCTGGTTGAAAGTAATCAAAAATGAATGGAACCTGCTATTTCAAACAAGATGGCATCTGAAGAACAACAATAATTGCCATTAAACAACTGGTTACTCGATAATTTTGTTCATCATTTCAAAACATACACCAGTACAGTGAATAGATTGCATATTTGTTTATTGTGAGTAGCATTCGAAACTTTCTTAATGCCACAGATTTCTGATTAATTCAGATTTTCGAATAATAAGTTTAGGAAAACAAAATGTATGGTATACATATAATGAGTACTGGTCATTAATATTACTAGTTTATTTTACTACTTAATGTACGATGTTTGGAGTTCCCAACAAACTTTCAAAAATTAAGATTGTTCAACCTAAAAGTTGCTCCATGAAACTCAATGTGATGAATTGGTTTAAACAATAAAATGTGCCCAGGTTAGAACCTCATTTCATTAGCCAAAATTTATACATTCTAACAAAGTCATTATACTTTACATAACAGGTGTATACTTGTACGCAATTACTAGCATCATATTATATATTCATGAATACAGCAACACTTACACCATGATTGTATGTGCAGGCGATGTTGGTCGATACCTTTTCTACGAAGTTTTTTAACAATTAACTGATTAGATATCATGTTCTTGAGAGTGAGAAATACATTTCTGAAGAAAAAAAGAGATATTAGCTAGAAATGGAGGATGGTGATATACATAAAATTTAAAAAAGAACAATGCATTGGAACAAGAGATTCAGCTATATATATATATATAGAAAGATTACACATGTGTATAGAAATTTGCGCAAAGATGAGCAAATGTGTATTACCTGCATAATGGATTACTAGTAGGCACTGAACAATATTCAATTATGGACCCCAATGGAAACTGCTGTCGAAGTCGATCATCTTGTATTGATGTAGACAGTTTGCATATTTTTATACCAAACGTAGCGGCTTCTTTAGTATTTGCTTTGGTGTTTTCGGATTTAATTGCAAAATGAAGACCGGGCAAGGCAGATACACGGCGACCACCGATCACTTTATGTTGACAAGCATCCAAAACAACTTGAAGATCATCATGACATTCAAACTCAAGCAAACAGGATCTAACAAACCAATCAAAAAAAATAAAAATACCATTAGAAATAAACTATGAAGTTCGAATACTAGGTGCGAATGTCGAAAATACCAAAATATTTTGGATTACTTACTTGCAGCATCATAGTGAGCACTGAACTATTTTTATCCAATTCTTCAGTGACAACATTCACGCCAGTGAATGAATCAGGTAAAAATCATTCAAAAAAGTGGATTAAATTGGAAGTCTACCCAGAATTGAATAGGTTTGTGCATAAAATCTGTGATGCCACGCCAATTAATAACACTTACCGACGTTTTGGATGATGGACAGTTCAGCTAGTCTGCTGCTCCGTTAACATTAATCAGATTATCCTATCCTTCCTGACCAGCGTTGACAGATCCACCTAGCAGGGCGGAAGTTCACAGGGAGCTCCAACCTTTGAAGCTCAGCAAATCACTAGGTCAAGATAACTTATCTCCAACCATTTCTGGGGATGGTGGCGAACGACCTTTTGATTGTGAAACTGATTGAGATTTTCCGAAAGGTCGGGAATCAATGTTTGAATGTTATTCTGTTGAAAGAATGGATATAAACTACTTCCCAGTCTCACGATGTCATAAAATAACTTAGCCGAAACTAACCTTATTTTATTATAAAAAAATAAATTTGCGTCTCGAATGCAACCTAAGTAGGAAATTTGGAGTCATTATATTCAAGCTTGGAGTTTCGTTCCATTTTCGTTATATTATAGTTATTTTAACGGTGTTTGAAATAAGTAGTCAAAGTTGGTTCATCAGAACAGTAATCGAAGTTTCGGAGATAGTCATCGATCTGCATTAGAAAAATAGTATTTATTGTGCTAGTAGTATTCACTGAAAATACTATCAACTAGTTTATCTTAGATAGATTTTTTATCGACTATCGCCTGTTAATATTTGCTTTACTAGATGTAATCTACCAACTGTTATGACTCTGATGTTTTGCATTTCACTTCAATCCAACTGCTGAAGTCAAAATAAGACGAGTTACCAAAATGTGCACACAGAAACATACAACAGTTTTAAAGAAAGTTTCACAAGATATGGAGCGCTGTTATATTTATTCTGAACGAAAATACTAATGAACCACTAGATTTTTAATTGTCAAAATTTAGCGTCAATATAAATTATAATTGTCATCTGAGTACCAACATGGAAAACATAATTTATAGAGAAAGAATAACATCTAAATCTTACCCTTTATTAACTCCAGTTTTCTTCGTATTTATTATGATTGATTTGGCTGTAGGAAATTCATCTTCTAACTCAGTTGTAGTAATAGAGTATGGTAAGTTATGAATAGTCAGTCTTAATTCACCACTCTCAGGTTTTTTCTTTTCAGTTTTTTCATGGCGTGTAACTTGCCTAAATAATGGCTTTCATAATGAACAAATTGGTAAAAGAATATAACAGTTAAAACAAAACAAAAAACTTCGTGGAAATAAAGCTACTTGGTATTGTCCTCTCCTAAGTGTTTGCATATTGATGTAAGAAGCAATTGTAGCACGAAATAAGTGGTCGTTGATTATTGAATACACGTAATCTACAGATCGATTAGTGACCTGATGTGCATGCATATAAAAACGGATAGAACGTGTGCTTTCTTTCCAAAATAATTTGCGACACCAAATGAAAAAGGTAACTCAAGTTAGTAAAGTCCTATTCACTATTGTATCACAACGAGAATGTTTTCACACATTATCTCTATAGACGGGGAGTTTTTCCAAGGGGTTTTGAGACAGTAAAATTTCATACCAGAGAAAATCATGTAGACAATCTAAATGTAGCACTAACAGGATAAAACTTACGATGCTACTTTAAAACATTGCAGAATAGTCCTTGAATTGGTCAAGTTATACATACCAGATTACGTAAAAATAAAAATATCATCATAAGAAATTAGTGTACAATCTGAAACCACTTTTTCTAGTGAGGTTATTCAACGTCATAATTTCTTAAATTAAATTAAATCGTAGCTTAAGCTTTATGTGGCGAAGGCCAACCGTTTAAAGTGAGACGAATAAAGAGATAATTAAAGTACTAATGCATGAACGGAGTATTATTCTTCAATAGATTTTCTTTGGGTTCTAGAGTTTCACATTCAAATTAATAATCCAGAGTGACCACGTTTAAGAAAAGTACATCATATAAGACCAAAGCATGTGAATTTAGGATTGTTCGTAAAACAAATAAAAATTACAGCAGAACCCAAAGTGAATCTACTAGAAACAATAATCATCGTTCATATATTAGTATTTTAATATGAGGATTTTTAAAAGAAATATCTGCTTAGAAGCAATGGTTTAACTAGTGGTCGCTGAGCTTTTTTAACATCCTACTATTGAATATCAAAGTTGTAAACTTTCCCGCACTGTGATTCCAAAGGCATCTCATACTGTTTTCTTATTCATGTTTTAACATGTTTTTCGTCTTCGTATATGTAGACGCGTTACCATACTGTTAGGCATTCCTTAAAAAAATAACCTAACCTAAAGGTCGTGACTTAAACAGCCAACAAAATGAATTTTACATTTTCATGAAGCACAATTGATATTACAGCATATCTTCAAATAATTAAGTATTGTTCTACATTAACGTGATGGCCATAACAAGCTTTGGTTCAAAGAGAAAATAGTAAACTCAGTAGGAAGATGTGATTTGCCATTCGTACTTTTCATACGGGGATATTTTTTAAATGAAGCGGAGAATTCATTTGATACTTGATCAATAAACTCATCATAATCAGATTATAGTAGTACATCTTTGCTGAACAACCAGACACAAGTGCGACGCCTCTTCCGTCGATCAGAGAAGCACAAATAAATGGTGTGGGATGTCCAGATTGCGCGAAAAACCGGATCATTCAACGTCACAGAAATGACAATACACAAGCCAGATTTGTGTGAAATAAGTAAAACTATATGTACATAATCTGGACAGAAAACATTTCATTTCAGGAGAACTGTTGTATTCTCGTCATAAGGAAGAGAGCGCCACACATACACGAGTTGCACTGACGCTGTTCAGAAAAACACGAAAACCGCCTATAACATGGGAGGCCTAAGGCGACAGGATTATCGAAACATCCTCCAAAGCAAAAAAGAAAACATTGCAACGAATATGCTCACTAATACACACCTATCAATGATGTCAGTAAAGATGATGAAGACCTATTCTACCAGAGAATACAGTCCATCGTAAAAAAATGTCCAGTGAACACGCATACAGGATCCTAGTGTGGTCATTCACTTGACCTCACCTCGCCAAAACTAGGATCCGACGAGATAGACCCTCTGGGATCTGCCGACGCGACGACTACTTCTCGTGGACTGGCGGGTGTAGGCAAAGTACTAAGTATGAGCGCAGAACACTTTTAGAATGGGTCTCCGTTAACGGGATGTGTAAGAAACCAGATCGACCAATCAAGAACAAAGGTAAACCAACCAGTGAGAGCCAAGAGCCGTGAAACAGGTGGACAGAGCACACTGAATAGACCAGCAGAAGTTGAACCAGACGGCATGCCAGACGAAGTACTGGCGTCAATTATAGCAGAAACTGAGATGTTCAATGTTCTATTTAGGAAGATTTGGGAGGAAAGAAGGATTCCTAATCTTGGAGGATGTGAGAACTACATGTACAGCACATTTCTATCAGTCCCAGTCAAAATTTTCAAGTGTTGCTAAACCGAATGAAAGCTTCAATTGACGTTCAACTTCGAAATCAACAGTATTTCGTAAGGATCGGTCATGTACAGACCGAACCTCAACACTGTGGGTCATTGTTGAGCAATCAATTAAACGAAACTCAACTCCCTTGACTATGGGGGGAGACATTCCAGTGTCGATGAGAATCCATAAAGGCTGTCTACTCTCATCTTTTCTCTTTCTCCTGGTTGTTGACTGAATTATGAGACCTCCACATCTCAAGAAAAACACAGAATACAGCGGACAGATGATTTAGCTCTTCCATTCCACACACAGCAGCAAATGCAGGTGAAGACGGCCAGTGTATAAGTAGGTTTATATACTCGCAAGGGAAGAAGTGAGACCATGAAATATGATACAGCAAACATCAACTGAATCGTACATGATGGCGAAGCTCTTGAAGAGGTGGAAACCTTTACACACCTCGGTAGTATCACTAATAATCAATGGTCTGATGCGGATCCAAAGGTATGCGTTAGTTGGTTAAGAGCAACATTCTTACAATTGAAGAATATCAGGAGCTTAAAAGAACTCTCATCCAAGATCATAGAATTTTCCACATTAACATCAAGACAAGACCACCACGAAGAAAGTACAAGTATTCATAAACGACCACTTACACTAGGTACTACAGATGGTTATAAAAAAAACGTACTCTATCAGGAGTAAAGCTATATGTAAATTGAGTCAGAAATTAGACAGATAATGTAGATGAACAGAACAAAACTTGAAAAAGCCCCTATACTCATGTAAACACTAACTTAGAATACTTAAGCCAGAACGAAAAGAAGCAGATAACGCTACCAATCAGAGGCAAGCATCAAGACCATGAATACTGATTGGTAAGGAGGGACCAGAAAAAAGTTACTTGGGGATTTTCGGCCGGCGGTCTGCCTCTGAAGATGGGTAGCTGGCTAAAGAAATGTAATCAAATAGTTTTGAAAACAAGAATCAGACTAAAATTGGAATCCATTACTAATGCTACTTAGCACGACTACTCAACTCATAAAACCAAACCCTTTGCTGTATACGATGATGTTAGAAACTAAGTAACTCAGTCTAAAACTCTTAAGAAACATTTATTGCTAACCGGAATTTGGCCGATATTATCTTACCTTGACCCCGTCAAACTCAAATCCCTCCAAACGACTAATGGCATTTGAATAGTCATCCACGGTATAGAAATTGGCAAATGCTAGACGCTTTCCAGATTTCCTGAATAGATGCAAGCGTGCAGCTGACGGTATGGCATCTTTGAGCATTGAATAATTTATATGTTTGGGCAGGTTGGTGATGAGTAGAGATAGACAATTCTGACTGCTTACACTACAATGGTCTGTGAGAGCAATGAATAATTAGGTTTAAACTAGTATAAAGTGATTTATCTTGACATATATTTAGTAAAACGTCAGGTAAAATAATATCAACTAAACTTGGACGTATGATGCCAGCGATACCAAATGTAATTATCGATCAAACCTTATACCACCTTGAAAATGTATTCATTACATTGAGTTTCGGAACATATGAGTTGCTGTAAGGAAAAAAATAACTAACTGCAAAATAACCTCCACGTATTACTTTACCAAGTAATGTATGAACATATATCTAGTAATAGTAGCACTAACGACTTGGAAATCCTTTCCCAGAAGCAACGTCATTAACTGGATACACCAGATGATTATTTACTTTTTTATTTAAAACTACACGCCAATACATGAATTTTTAGATTTGTAATAATGAGAGGAAACAAATGCAAAGAACTTTAGTTAGACATTTCACTATTTGTATCACCAACCTTAACACATAAATTTGTCTTGAAAACCACTGACTCCAACTTCATAAATGATAAGAATGTGATGATGGAGACTTTTAGCTCAGACTGGTGGTTATGAAGCTCAGGAAACTAAGTTCCACCGGAATGATCAAGATAATTTGATCATAAATGTTCCGAACCTTACACCTTCCTAAAGAAATGTTTTGATGTATTTAGCTTAACAGGTGTTTCTGAAATTTATCAACTATATATTATATTTATCTTACGTAATCCATACCTTTACTGCTCATAGTAGAATCAGGATGCTCGTGAGGACGCTTTGTTACATTTTTATTTTTCTCCCGTCGAGTTTTCTTCTTTGATCTTAAGCGATCAGATTCCACGTACTGACTGTTCATCTTGAGACTAGATGTCAAAAAAGTATTTTTTTCAGATTCAGTCGTTTTATCCTCAACTGTAGAATTAGTATACTTTTGCCGCTTCTTCTTTGAATGCATATGCATATATACTTTTATATCACTTTTGCTTGTACCATCTTGTCTGAGAAGCTTTTCCTTGATATTATGAGGGTTGCGTTTTTTGTTCAACTTTACCGATCCAGAATCAATTATCGGCTTCATCCTAACAGAGGTGATACAAAAGTAAGCTTAGAACTTATGAAAACTAGTTATTGACTCATTATAGTTTACGGGAAAACCAATAAAATCTAAAACAGAAAGTCCCGAGTTTTGACGCGTTATCAGTCAGTCAGTCAACTGCAACGTAGGACCAGGCACATATATGCACCGGTCCAAGTTGCCATACTTCATTAGCACAACAAGATGAACACCGGACTCATAGAAGTAGTTAATTCAATGGTGGTAATATCTAACAGAAAGATTGCATATAAGGACATAGTACATGATGAAAGAATCAGTTCGTTGAAAGAATGATATAAAGCTATTTTAATCTCACAGTCTAAGGAAAGACAAGGAGTGTATACACCGACAACATTGTGATCGATTCCCAGCCATGTCGCACAGAGTCTCTAACCATTGGTTACAACAGTCACGCGGACTCCAACCAAATAGTCTGCATCTACCAACATGGCTCAAACCAGAAGTTAGTGATTTCAAGCACTGACGCCACGTTGTGGTTTGGCCGCCTCTAACTTTCTTCCAGTCATCCCTAACACCGGTTAGCATTGCGCGCCGTGGTAATCGGTGTTCAGGCATACGCAACACGTGGCCCAACCATCCCAGCCGATAAAGATTCACAACCTCATCAACTGATTTATCATCATTCCCTAATACCCTGTGTCTAACCTCACTATTACTTACCTGGTGATCCCAGCAGATGTGAGAAATATTTCTAAGGCACCTGTGGTCAAATACTAGTAACTTACGAGCCGTATAGTAAAACGGAACGAACTGCCGCGCGGTATACTCGTCTCTTAATTGATAGATGAATATCTCGCCTTTGCCATAGGTGACGTAAGTTGGCAAAGGCCAAACGAGCTTTTCGAATCCGTGCTGAGGTTTCGTCGGACACCAACCCATTAGGGCTGATCAGACTTCCAAGACAAGTGAAGTTGTCAACGCGTCCGATTACTACACTCCCTATCCTTAGTTCAGGTGTTGACGCAGACCAATCCTGAAGCAACAACTTGCATCAAGAGGGAGAGAAGCGCATCCCAAACATTCTGGTATTGTTGCTCAGTGCCACCAAAAGACTCTGCATGTTATCAGCGTCTTCACCAAACAGGACTATGTCATCTGCGTATTCTAAGTCGACAAGTGGACCTCCTGGTAGATCGATGCCCGAGAATTCAGTCGATGAGAGCGTTATTTCCATCAGTACGTCTATGATGAAGTTACACCAAAATGGAGAAAATGGACGCGTTATCCATTTATTCATATGTAAAGTAGCATTTCGCCATTACATATCACGTAAGTTCCTAATGAAATACTTAACTCCTAACCAAATACTAATCCTAATCCCTTACAGTAATTTTTAACTCTACTAAGGTAGGCTTTCCCTAAGTCTTTCTTATCATGGTCATAATATGAATATCCATCTGCCATACTCAATACCCATGTTTGAAATTACCATAGCTCAGTGCCAGTAAAGTCAATAAACAATGTTACAAGAACATGAAGCTGTCTTAATCGAATAAAATAACTGGGAGGGTACATTAGCTCAGTACTCAGAAACAGATCTCATTAAGACCGATTCGCGGTACATAGACCATGCACGGAAGACAGCATCATATTGCAAGTAGGACAAAACTAGTTGGCATGTTTATTAGAAATGCTGATAGTATGTACATGGGATACTTGGAAGGTCGACTTATTAGTCTCAAGATCTTGGGGAATAAGATCGAGGGAATCTTGAGAACAAAGGAATACATTTAAGTGTTACAGCTGAACAAATGAATCCAAAAGTACTACCCACAACTTATTAGCAATAATTATCCGCGTTAAATTGTTCACTGAGAGAGTGTTGACTGGACTACTACAATGCGAATTGTGATAATTAGATATCGCGATTCTGGGAGTGGGTGTCGAAAGGACAGATATGGTAAGAAAATTTCAGTCTTAAATTATTATCATTTGATATACCTACACACAAATTTTAATACATACACCACCTATCTCCACTGTTAGGAATCCGAACGCATAACTCCTAACTTACAAACAGACAGAAGTTGAAACACGTGAACAATCCACAGGTGTCGAAAATGTCAGGCAGGCGCGTTTTATCAGATCATAATAAAACGGGCGTGATCAAACAACTTCCCTTTAAGTATCATTAGCTACCTAGGTTGCAAAAAATTACAAACAGCCACACCATGGTGGCTAGCAATATGCACTGAAAAGAGCAAACGTTATTCAAATGTGTGATGTTTTTATGAAGTAACGATTCCTTTGTATTGTTGAATGCTTCCTTTCGAATTCCAAATACAGTACATTCGTTCATGCTTATCAAGTACTTCTTGGTTAAATTGCGTTATTTCTGGGATTTTCAGTTCTTATTTTAATTTAAATACACCTAATTATCATATTGTCGTGGTGATGGTGCCTGCGGTGGAACAGTTAGATATTCATTCAACTTCTGAAGCTTTTGAGGAATATTTGGAGAGGTTTGAAATCGAGAAAGACGTTAATGGTGACAAAATTGTGACACATTTCTTGACATTCATCGGAAAAGAAGCACACAGCTTATTAAAACCTTTGGCATAACCAAAATAGCCCATCTCACTTCCTTATGCAACTCTTAAACAATTAATATTGAGTCATGTAAAGTGCACCGGTTTTGAATGTCGTGAAAGGGCGAAATTTCATAATACGATTCGACAGAATGGGCAAAAGATTAAGGAACGTATCCTTGAATTGCAGAAACAAGCTGTCAAATGTAATTTCGGTGATCAACTTAATGTGCAACTGAGAGATCGACTAAATGCAGGAATTGATATATTGAATTTAGAAAGAGGGCTATTAAGAATGCCTAAATGTTCCTTTTAAGATGCTAGAACTGTATGTGTTAACTACGAGGAAGTGAATTAACTTGACATCTAGTCGATCAAAGTTTCTTATAATTCGCTTCGTCGTCATGATGAAATACAATCTCAGAGTCAACCAAACTTGCGTCCGTTTAATAGTGGTTTTTATTCTCGTGTAAATATGAAAGCTATTTCAAGAAGGAATTACACAGCGAATCGCAAAGGTGAGGTCAAGTTTGGAAACTGTTTATCCTGTGGTAAATTTCATTCTCGTAATTCATGTGCATTTCTTAATGCTAAATGTTTTAAATGTGGTAAAATAGGACACTACTACTGTTCATTTTGCCTCAAACAGTACTAGATCTTGTACTTTAAATCTCAATAATTCGGCTGTTCCTAGTTATCATTTATTTTTGTCCACCATTTCGAAAAGTAATGCTCATATTCGTGAATTTGTTGTGGACACAGGCAGTATAGAGTCCATTATTTCATTCAAGAACTTGAAATCTTTAGATTCTAACGTTGTGGTATGACCCGTTGAAGTCTTAATATTCAGGATTACTGGACACTTACTGCCTATACGAGGATGTTGTGAGTTGCTAATAAGAGATGATAATTCTGCATACATACCTTGTGAATTTTTAGTTGGCGAAACAGGACTGAAGAATTTGAAAAGGCTTAAAAAGGGAGTTGTCTTAATGAGTTTCTGATGCTTTACTTGAAGATTTGATAGCCACGTGTGCTAAGTGCAGCGGGGGTATAAAAATTCAGTCTATAAAATTCCAAGTACATGGTGATCCAGTCTTCCTTAAAATACGAATAATTCCTTATGGTCTTCGAGAAGCACTACACAAGAAATTGAACGATATGTGTGCAAAAGATGAAATTGAACATGGGGCACTCCTATTGTTACGCCACTGAAGTCGGATGGCAAAACCTTTAGAATATGTGGTGATAAGGTAGTTCATGAACAGATACTTGTTGCTTTATCGCATTGTTTAATTGAGAATATTACAGTGAATCCATATAAGTGCGCATTTTATTTTTCTAGTTTTAATGTCTTGAATACCCAGTTGATGGTAATGGTTTAAAACCAGATATGGAACGACTCGCTCCACTGACAAATACACCGTCTCCAGAAAATCTTGCAGAACTACGTTCACTGGTGCGTGTTTAGTGGAGCCATTTATTTTCTCGTCATTTAGATCGGACGATGTTGTCGAAAGGCTGTCCAATTTAGTGGCCCGTGATCTGACTCCAATTAGATAGTATGAATGATTATTGTTGAATAATTCCTGTCGAAATGTATATATCGCCTATCCTCGTATATAATCATCGACTTAAATAGCGCCAGTCAATAACGGAATGAAATTAGTTAAATACTAGAATGGATTTCGAATACGTATATTTCATACAATCTTTGATCCAGACAAAATATCGGAGAATCGAAGAGAAAAGAACAAAGCGAAACAACGCACAGTAGAGAAGGCACGTGAGCCAACTCCATTTAGTCAAGCGTTAATCAATATTTATAGTCACACAAAAATAGGCTACAGAAATGTGATGAATAGGATAATAGCTGTACACACACATACGCTCATATAAAAACAGTCAAGATTGATAAGCGAATAATTAACAAGGTCAAAAAATGACTCAACTAGAATGAATAGATTGGCCTGTCCGAAAGCCAGGATAAGGCATATGGGCTTAACATAATAACCGACATTACAGGTGCTCTTCAACACTATTCCCGTTGTATTCCTAGTTTTTCTTGTCGTGGAAATTGTTTATGTAATATTTTGACATCCAATTCATTCAAATGGGGTGAGGAACAAGAGTCAAGCTTACGAAGTCTACTAAAGTTTCTTCAAAGTAATGCTGTTCTTCGAACTTATTCCCGTTGTGTACATTCTGTGCTTGTTACTGATGCAGGAAGGTAGACCAGTTAGCTGTGCTGTGTTGTATCATTTAATTGGGAAGAGTATTTCGGTGAATCCAAACAAGTGTTCATTTTGTGTATCTAGTTTCAAATGTCTTGAATACCTGGTTGATGGTAACGGTTTTAAATTAAAATATGAAGTTACTGGTCCCACTGACAAATACACCATCTACGGAAGACCTTTAGTGGGTGCACTTCAATACTATTCCCGTTTCGTTCCTAATAATAATTTTCCTTATCGTGCTATTTGTTTATCTCAAATTTTGATATCCAATCCAGCTAAATGGCGCGAGGAACAAGAGTCATGCTTACAAAGTCTACTCAAGTTTTTTAAAACCGATGCCGTTGTTCGAACTTACTCTCTTAGTTTACATTCCGTGTTTATTACTGGTAAATCATCTGTGGATGTTGGTGCACTTTTGCAGCAGGAAGGTGGACTGGTTATCTTTGTTTCACGCAAACTTCCTGTTACTGAACAAGGTTATTCACAAACTCAGCGAGAAGCATTGTCTGTGTTTCGAGCTGTTTAAAGACCTCATAGATATTTATATGGAAAGAAATTCACCATTGTTATGGACCATGAAGCGTTAAAATTTATTTATCATCCTGAAAAATCTTTAGCACGCTCTTCTGCTGCTATGGTTCAACGATGGAATATTACTTTGAGTGATTATGGCTATATTATTCAGCACGGTATTGGCAAATTCAACACGTTGACAACATGTCTCAACAGTCATTACAAGGTAAACCTGTCAATACTGAGGACTGTTTATTGGTGCAACCTTTACTGACGAGACGTCCAGATTTCATTAGAGAAACTCGTAGATACATTGGACATATACTCAGTGCTATCCGGAAAGGTTGGAATGCTGATATGAAATATAAATTCCCTGTCTATTTTTTCGAAAACGGGATGAGTTGCTCACTACTCCTGATGGTATTTTGTGTTTAAATTATTGTTGTTATTCCTCCTTCATTGCGTAAATTTGTCCTTGGAGATCTTCATAGTGGGTATTTAGGTGTTGAGAAAATGAAGTCCTTGGCAAGGTTCACGTGTTGTTGGCCAGAGATAAATACAGATATATTTCGTTCAACAGACAAATGTGAAAAATGTCATAAGTTGAAAATTCAGCTTTCGAGGTGGACTCCATGGCCAGTATCGTCTGAGGCCTGGCAGACAATTCGTGCAGACTACTGTGTTCCGTTTCTTGGCAAATACTGTGCGTTTGTAGTCATTGATATTTTTCAGAATGGCCTAAAGTTCTTTTGACAGCTTCATCAAATACTGACTTCACCATCCAAGCACTAAGTAAGGTGTTTAATCGAGAAGTATTTCCCATGGTGTTAGTGACTGATAATGGCTCTCATTTTGCTGCGGATGCAATCGCTACCTGGTTGAACGGTATAAGGTGCAAACATCTGTTTACTGCTCCCAGACATCCTTGTTCTAATGGTCAGGCAGAAAATTTTGCCAGGACATTAGAAACTGCCATTGATTCTATTGTCTCTTCAACATTTAATGAAATGGGAAGGGGATCGGTTGGTTTTCTACTGCAATATATAAATTCTAGACATTCTGTGACAAACGCTATTAAGAGGAAGAATTCTTCGTTCGAATATGAGGTGTTTAGAGTCTGCGGAAATTACATATTGTCGTGGAAATGCTTTTCGTTTAGCCACGAGGATTGCGCTGAAGAATCACAATCTCCCAAGTTTGAGGAAACCTCTAAAGTCAATTGACCTCCACCAAGGTTAAAGGGGAATTTCGGGTAAATATTGTGGAATTTCTCCAGATCTGGGGAAATTTTGGGGTTTTGGTGCAATTTTCCCAAAATTTACTATAGCGGCTTTCCAAACATTTCCCCAAAATTAGTCAAATTTTCCACAAAATAAGGTGATCGGGATGTTCGGAAAATCTGTAGTGATGTATTTTTGTCAACAAAACGCGATTGGGTTAATGGAAACAATCATTATTATAACCAATTGTACCAGTGATCGTTTTACTTTACTTGTTTGTTTAACTGTACTAAAGACAGCCATTACTCTCTCCTCCCCACTGACTTTGACCCTGTACGAATTCGGTTACGCTCAGTAACCTCACTTGTAATCTGGCACGATCTCGGTACTCTTTCGTCAACACGAGATCGCCAGCAAATACATCTCGACTACAGCCATCATCTGCCTTCTGATATTCGGCCTACGGGGGATCTTATCGGTTAACTGGCACGTAGTCTTCTTGTAGTGGTGATCATAGTCAACCGCGACTCGACGCCACGCTACAATTGGTGAGCCGAATTCTAGATATCAATGATTTAAGTACACACAACCAAAATGTTGATCAAATACAATTCCGGAAACCAAATGAGTCTGTTTCAATTTCGGCTGTTAATTCTAATACATTCCAGATAATGCAGAGACTTTATCCAATACACTGTCGGACAGACACAGGATGAATTTAAGAAGACGTACAATCGATTACAGGCACTTAGACTAATTAAATTTGTGGCGAATGTTAGATCCAAACTAAGGTTTTGACTGAAGAATAGCTGTCTAGGTGGGTTAGATACGCACCCTTGACCGGTCGAAACCAAAACAAAGTGACTGGGTAAAATGACATTTCTAAAATTCATCATCCATTTAAATGTACATTATTACCTAGACAAATATGACCACTCAGCTATCCAATCAATAATTGTTCAATTAATCAAATCTAAATTACAATAAATAAGGAAGTTGATAAGGGATGCGAGAAAATTACCAATCACAACAAATTAATGTTATTCTATCCTGTCTGGATAGATCGTGCACAGATTCGTTCAAAAGATAATATTTGGTTGCTTTATAACACAGAGTGTTTCCAATTCTGGAAGAGTGCCTCAATTCACAATCAAAAAATGCACAATTCCAGTCAATACAAGCAACACAATCAAAAGAAGGAACAAACCAATATGGCTGCCGCCAAGAATAAGTATCAAGTAGAACAACATAAATGCAGTTCAGGAAGAAACATGGAAACTTGGTGAAGGCGTAAGAAAAATAAAAACTATAATGAGATACAAAAATAAACAACTCAAATGGAATCAAAAAGACTAACAATGTACAACTAAAGGAATCAATAGGAACAAACCACAACTGTATACGTGGAGTGATTTTCACACACAAAACATTCAAAATGGATCTTACAGCGGATGTGTTGTTTTTATAAAGTACTTGTTGAATGCTTGCTTTCGAATTCCAAATACAGTACATTCTTTCGTGCTTATCTAGTACTTCTCGGTTAAATTGCGTTATTTCTGGGATTTTCAGTTCTTAATATAATTCAAATACTCCTAATTATCATAGATGATGATTCCTGAACTCCTTACATCCCACTAGAGACCACTCAATATTTATCGAGAGAATGGATCAACAAATAAGAATAGGTATCTTGTTGAAATATTTTGTGCTGAGGAATATATATAATAAAGTTATTACTAATAACCAAAAAAATAAACTCTTTTATATCGTTTAGGTTCTGACTCGAATCCAAAGTATTAAGGACATGATGAAATGACAAGCCTGAGTTTTTCTTGTAGATGTAAGGTGTTCTCGGAGCGTTTAAGGAGACTTATTTCTATGATATGGTATAAATCCAGACGTCTGACTTAAGATTTTATTGATGACATGCATGATATGCACAATTTACCATGAATACATTGGTAATTTCATGTTTTTTCTCTAAATTTACGGGGTTTTTAAACGTCCCTTTTTCGCAGGTATCATTACCAAAATTTGATTTGATAATTTGAAATAACTTGAACATTGGGTAGATTTTTATAAATAAATAATGTATTTATGATATACCGATGAGTAGAAAAATTAGATTTTCTGACGTTTCATGGCTTAGCGTAAGTCACTTCTTCAGAGAATAAATAACCAAATTAAAACTAATCCAAGTTTAAATAGTACTAGTAGTTTAAATAGTTGTACTATTTAAACTTGGATTAATTTTATTTTTGGTTATTTATTCTCTGAAGAAGTGACTTACGCTAAGCCATGAAACGTCAGAAAATCTAATTTTTCTTCTCATTGGGATATTACAAATATATTATTTGTCCCTTTTTCGCGTTCACTGGCTTAGCCAACATCAAGGCAATGAAAATACACTGTTAGTCAAGCTTTCTTGTATTATTGGTCTTTTAGCTACTTTATTAAATCTGGGCCCTAAAAACTACTGCATTTGATTTTTCATGGGAAAATGTTTTGAAAACGAATGCACTAGTAGTGATGGTCATCTCTTTTATCCAAATTTTCTATCTAGTTGGTATTCATTTGTGAAGCGTCCATCAGAGGCATAAATTATGAATTTCAGCAGTTGTGGTGTATGTATTTTTTTATCATACCATTTCTTCCTATTATCATTTGCATTCATCAATATATTTTCGTTTACCGAAAATATAAATGGAGACAGAGCCCTCGACGACCAATGTGTTTGTTTCTTTCATCAATTACAGTTCCAGACAGCAGAATGTATATTAGGTGTTACATCTTACCAAAGAAAAAATAACATTGTTGGTCACCAGGTAGTAAGTTTTAGTGTCATATTTTTGGTTGTCCGATAATTTAAATAAGAAAATACATTATAAACTCGTCATTTTCCTAAAAACATTGGTAGGTCCATCCGTTTGAGTGGTATCACTAACTGATACCTTCTGAAAAGTGCTTACTTTGGCTGGAGCGTAATTTTAGGAATCAGAGCAATGAAAATCTTTGTATGTCAACATGGAAAACAGTGGAAGATTAGTATGCTACAAGCTTTATATTGTATCAGACCACAAACCATTCTGCTAATCGACAGTGTGTGTATTTATAATAAAGTAGACTATATGCATGATACAACACCTAAGTAACGCCTATATCATTTGGGGCCCTGGAGAGGTATCAGCCTGCATAAGCGTTCTTATATTGGTAGTCGAATTAGATGCAACTAGTTTATTATCAAAAGCTATTGAGATAAAAAATATGACAGAGGAGCATACTGTCAAGCGCAACCCAGCCTTTTCGTTGGAAATGTTTTTCATAATGATCATAGACACTCACTTTAAGCACACCCATAGTTCTCATGATCATGTGCTTTGAATGACCTTCAAAGAGCCGGTGTCGTAGAAACGATAGCTAAGAAAACGAATAATAAGAGAGGTTTCGCTTGTGTCTTGTCCTACAAATGACAGCTGTTAAAACGTAGTATTGTGGTGTGTGTTACTGACGTCAACAGATATAGGCAGTATGTACCATCAATCGGAAGTGAAATGTCTGGCCTCAGAATATGAGGAAGATTGAAGAAATGAGAACGATAACAGGGAATGATTGATTTGAAAACGAAAGAATAATCAAGTCTAAGACGGTTGATTGACATTTTACAAACGAACTATTTATTGTATCATTCTCAGATTTTACCAGGTGATTCTTTAATTTTGTGTTCAAATACGTTTGGTTGTCCCCGCCTGGGTTTTCGTTCACTACATTATCACAACCAGTTGCAGTAGCCAAAACACCATTTATCAATATGCAAACAGCCTGTTCTCTCTGGGATGGCCACCGAGAAGCCACCCACGTACATAGTCAATTGACTTAGTTATCGATTAACTTATCGATCAGATGTTAAATATTTGAATAGCAGTCAATTGACGAACTTATTGATCAATGTTTAAAAATTTAAATGACAATACTGATTATATATAATTTTGTATAAATACGCATGTTTTATTTTATATTTTGATTCTTGTCAATAAGTGCTCACAAACGTCTTTCGTCTTCTTACTTGCGAGGGGTTGGAGGTTCTAACGTTCGAGTGTCATCCGTTATATAGAGTGTTCGTGCGTATTTAAGCAGAGAACTTAACACTCTCATACCGCTATAATTATAATGATGTGGAAATAAAGTATTTGTTAGGAATATTATTTTAATTATACATTTCGATTCTTAATTGAGAATTCAAATAATCACTGATTGGAATACAATACAATACTAAGCACGTGACAATACAATTTTTATTGAGAATTCAGATTGATGTCATGAAGAGTCCTGGGCTAGCACACTATTAAAAACTCGACTTCTTACCTGTTTTAAGGATTCGCTCAATTTTAGTGCGCGCAGTCTACAAAGCAGTCGAACTGCCTTCTTCTTACGCGCTGAAATTCGTTACACCCTCTAAAGAACTCAACTTAAACAAGGCAAGTCTGTTCAGTATCAGCTGTCTAAGCCCTTTGCTCACATCAACCGAAACATTCAGGCTTCCGAAAGCTTGACAGCGCTAGACAATCTCCTACCAACATTAGTAAACAGTCCTTGGAATTGTATGTTATTATATTTACTGATATGGCGTTTTTTTTGGAAATTGACACGATCTTCAACGAAGCAATTATAGCGGTAGCTTTCCAATGGACAATTACTCAAAAACAAGAGTAATGTTGCTCTTAAAAAGACTGATAACACACAATTATTTTAAACGCGTTTGTTTTAGGTTTTCAGACGTCAATAGACTACTTAATTGTTCGAACACTACGAATTAATGGGAGCTAACATTAACTTAACCATCACTGAGCATTTTAAATATAGAATGCTCACCTTGAATATAACCACTCAAGGTTGAATAGGCAGATTTACCCTGGAATCATCTTTCCATCCATACCAATTTTGGGTAAATGATTGTCTTTCCGTCTAAAATAGTGATTCATTCACGACTACAAAACTACGATTTCGACATTTCTGTAAATTACTAGTAAGCATACCGAATTCGACTACCTCTGATCACCACGATTTTTAAGAAATAAATTTCAATGGCAAACAACAAATGTTAGGTTTCACTTTTGATGCATTTTAATCAAACAGTTATTTTACACATTTCCGCTTTTAAACATATTCCGGGAAGTTAAGGGAGCCGTCGGACTCCTTTGGGAAGGAAAAACCTGAAATGTGTCATTTTGTGTATTTGGGTTCAAAGTTATGGAAATGGAAGTGTCAGGAGCTACCCACTCAAAAATACACGCCTGCCTCAGTACTTTTGTAAAAGAATCGAACTTTTGCTGTTTTTGACTAATATTAATCTCACATTATTGTGGAATAATGCCAAGGATTTGTATGACGACTAAACACTGGTGTTAAACAAAATGTTTCAGAAAACATATTTCAGATCGAGTTAGTAGATCAC
The DNA here is from genome assembly GCA_946903255.1 of Schistosoma spindalis. Lineage (NCBI taxonomy): Eukaryota > Metazoa > Platyhelminthes > Trematoda > Strigeidida > Schistosomatidae > Schistosoma > Schistosoma spindalis. The sequence continues at coordinate 77,766,198 of OX336416.1, read as the reverse complement.
ACTCATAAACGAAAAGGAATCACGGATTGTGCAACATGCTGGTTGTGCGTTGACCAAGTGTTGTGATAAGTGGATTGCTTTAGGAATCAATCATAAGGTTTGTGAAATGAGTTGACGATCAATCGTATAGGAGTGCGTAGTGACCATGCAACATAGTGAGCCTGTAGTATTATTGGCCTTAACCACACAATCCTCATACCTGAACATGAGATAACCGGTTAAGTAAGCTTCCAACATATAACACTAAGAGTAGGTCAATAATGCTGAACGCGGGGACATTCATTCGAGATTCAATCGGATGGCATGGTTCACCCTTGCAGGCGTGATCAATCTTGTGTAACTTATCTCTTCTATTCATGCTAAATATATTGTTCTATCTCCAGGCTAAATGTGTTCTTTAGAAACTCCAAACATCATATTGCTGATTGTTGCGATACGAGGAGCCAGAATAGACAATGATGTGACTTCCACGTAAGATCTTATAGACTAGGTAATCACACCATGATATATCTACGATGTTAGGATTAGGTCTATTATTATAGTAGTACTAAAAACGAAGTGGACCGTAATTCTACAAACCATACTTAAGATTGAGCAGATCAATTTTCCGATCACCGCATGTCTAACAGTTTCGTGATCGCCGTCAAGTTCAAGGGAAGACAGCGTCAACCACTGAGTTTGCACGTCATAAACAGTTATATACGCGGTGTTCCCACTCTGTTTATTATTATGTTCGTGCAAGTATCCGCAACACCTCAATACAAAGAAGGGTATTTAACGTTAGGCAATAATCCCGAGGTTTAAAATCAACGTTAGCTGAGAGGTGATGCCATTCCTGTCCAACGGAAATATCGCCGCAATCAGCAATATAAATCACTTGCTTTGGTAATCAACGCTGATGAGTCCGACGTGAACTGTATCTTTATTTGAGACGCTGCTTATCAACACCGGGACTGACAAGTGTAGACATATCTAACACTTAGCTTTTGATCTCCCTAAATAGCGATACAGTCAGCTTGGCAGGTCATTTGGGTAAGGTTTATTGTTGACACCTGCTCTAAAACTTCACTAAATACTTACTTCTCACACCAACCTGATGACTGTAATATCCTACAAGAATGGAAGTGTATTTATAAAGATAGACCGCAGAAATGCCATAATTATGAGTCATAGTCAGGCAGTCGTGTATTGATAAATTCTCAGCCTAATGTCAACCTCAACCATTCAACATCGATTGAGCAGTTTCCCGATGTTGTGGCCATTCAACATAACAGGTCAATTCGATTGAGGCTCGGTGCCTTTCCACCGATGAATTAAGCATTATCACAAAGTGCAGAACATTATGACTAAAACATTTTCGTTGTTTTCTTTTCTCTTCAATGATTCATTGCTTTCAGTTATCGAGGCTCTTCAAAAGGGATCCCTGTATATCCCGGTAATATTTGGTTGGAAGTAGTTGGCTTACTTCCTATGCCAGTTTATAAATACCGAAAACATTTGTGAAACAAGAATAACCGTAAGCACCACCTCAAATTTCTAGGTAGAGAGTTAGGTCACAGGTAGTCTGGTATTACATTGGACTTACTGTTCAGAAGGTACGACTTACTCCATGTTGATATCAATAAACTCAGTGATACCAGAGGAACCAAAATACTCTTGCGAGAACTTTGTACCACATAACACAGCGAATACTGGATTCCAAGAAATCCAGAGGATATGTCATGAAGACGCATTAGGAACTTGTTCAAAACCTTTGGGGTGTAATCATATTTGCCTAATTCCCATCATCAACGCGTAAAAATACCAAAGTGGCCAGGGGTACATGTGGATGAAGTATGTAGGAATTGGTCAATGGACGAGCAATTTATAAGCAAAGGAACTTCCGTTTAGAAAAGCCGTAGTGATGGAAAAGACTTAAAAAAGACAAGTATTCTCTGATAACTGAAGGGTCAAATTCTCTATAATAAGTGGAAATCCTGCAGCATCTTCATTGTTGACTAATGATTGACCGTCCGTGTTTTATGTATAGTAACCAAAAGGTCGTTAAGTCTCCTCGGAAACACTAAAATATGGAGGGTACTATAAATCACCGATTATACCCCTAAAGAATCCAGAAACCACGAAAACTTTAGGACTAATCATTGTTCTTCAGGACCCTTCAAAAGATCTGAAATCAACCGAACGAATAGTTCCCAGGAGCTGGTAGTCATATAAATCTACAAATGTATTGATTTTCTTACACGGACAAACCATGAAAGGGAGTAGGGTTCCTTTGTCCTATGTTTGAACTGGGATTTCTGGTTATTACGAAATCAGCACCTAAACGTATCAGTAAAAGGTTACACCTTTTCCACAAATGAATCCCCTATAAAAGTAATAACAATAACACACTAAGTTATCAGCTTTCACTAGAATGCAGATTGAAACCTTGCATTTTGTAAATCGTTTGGTGGTCATGCATTCACAAGTGACAGGTACTCGTCAGAGAGCCAAATGAGGGTTAAATATACTTAGTACGGTTGCGCAAGCATACGAAACTAAGGTGTAGATAAAGAAAAAAGTATTCTAGGATGACAGAACTCCCTTTAGCTAACATTAATGAGGACGATGAGAATACTTTGATAAGTCAAAGTAAATACGTAAGGTTTTCAAAATTATCTTTGTTAAATCAAATTGACTTCTGTGTACAAATAATCAGGTTGTTTTTTTACCCTGATTAGTATAATTTTTCAGTGTATTGCTACTATAATCGTCCGTAAAACAGGTGTTGGGAAAAATCCTGTCTCCACTGTTTATTCATCATCTGAAATTAAAAATAATAATATAAAGACGTCATAAGTCATCATAAGCGGATATCAACCATAGAATTATGAAGAACAAAATACCACTCAACAAACGTAACATTTTCTAGAGATTATTCGGTAGTGTACAAACTTACATAAATCCAATACTTAAATGGTGTTTTTAACGAGGTGACAATTATTTCGCGAGCAGAGCAGTTACTAACCGATGAATGACTACCACACCAAATGACAATTTAATAAAAACGGAAAGTGAGATATACTTGATATTTATTTAATTAGTTCAAAGGTATCTCGCCGGTCACGATGTGCAGAAGTCTTGGGTCCGATTTCATCTCATGTTGTGGTTGCAAACAATTGAAGAGTTACACAGATAAAACAACCGTTCAGTGATCTCTAGTTTTTAAAGATTTTTCTTGGGCAATATCAATTTGTAGCCAAAGCTATATAAAGCATTAATTGGAAAGAGAATATGGCACTTCAAGAAGCAGAGAATTGATATGCATTCCTTAACAAAAAAGAATTATCAATAAAAACGATCCTATTAATTAAATGACCACAATTAAACAAGATATTGCAGATCTCATTACATTAAAATAGACAGAAATTACTGTTGCAATCAATACAAATAAATCTTAGTGTAAAGACAAAAAAATGTGTTTGCCCAAAACGTCCGAAAAATGTTTTTAATAGTTTTAAATTGATAGTGATTTACAATACTTAAAGACTATACATTTGTGAATGATTTTTAAAAACCAATGACAAGAAATATTAACAACTTACCAGATTCAAATACTAACTTCTTGGGAATGGATGAAGACACATCCCTACATTTTTCCATATTCCATTTTATTCCATTCTGATCGAGTTCATCTGTAGTTATATTAAATTAAAAAAATCTTACTACGAATTCGTAGTGTCGTTAAAAATGAGTATTCGCATACACACCGGAGGCCCACAAAGGACTTATTTACACTCTAAATAAGAGACATGATTCTTTTAAGTTACTGGTTAACGACGTTCCGATTTCGAATCAGGCCGATATATAGTCAAAATAACCTTATTGGACAATTGGTATTGTTGCTGAGCTAATTAGCCTGAATTATTTTGCCTATGTAATTTTAATTTAAAATGGACAAAAGTCCTGTTTTTGCTACATTGTTACATACTGTGGAGATGCTAGATCTTCAGAAATCAATTGATGAACTTATTATTTCTGTAATTTCATTATGAGGACTTGAATTTCTCGTTCTCGCGCCATAAACGTACATTTTTACGTTCACTTTGTGTTTACCAACTGTAAGGACCTTAAACGTCATTCGTTGGGTTTCCCGTTTAGTATGCTATTTTTTGACGTTTTCAAGGACATTTTTGTGTCGTATATGTACGTGTGAGTTGTGTGATTGATGTTTATTTTTCAGGGCTGCTTATGGAGTTATATATTTTCCCGACTGAATCCGGTCTTCTTCTAGCCAGCAAGGATAGGGTGCAGTGGAATAGCTTAGCTTGTTCTATTGTCGCGTTGCTGAATTTCGTCCCGTTTGCCGGTCCCAGCTGATATCTTAATCCTTCGAACCTACCACATCCTCTGCTTGATTACGGTTAGTATGGTATTAATGCCTATGGGAGGAAAGACTGAATCAGCACTATGTTTTGTAAGCGTTTACATATTAATATCAAGTATTTTTAGAATATTTAATCTCGAGTCAATTATTACCATAAAATGCGTTAAACATCCACTACGAATATATAAATCAATATTACTAATAAGCATGTTTGGTACTTGGTAGCCAATTTTCCACAGGGTCCAAACTATTAGCTTCTGTCATTCATTGCAGACTGTCCAAAACTTGTGAAAAATTGGTACGAGGAGCATGCAGGTAGACATACTGATCACATCCTCGTCTACTACCAAATATTAAACTACATCCACACCTATAGTAGACCGAAAATCTTCTAGCCAATCGCGATCATACTGCAGCTTCCTTTGCTATTCTTCATAATAATGGATGGAACTTCTAACTGAGAGAAATCTTTCTCTGTTGCACCATTAACTGAACCTTATTTCCAATTATATACCGTGGCCTTTTCACTTATTTCCTTTTTTGAGAAATACTCCCTTTTCTCACTTCTTTCTTCGGAATGTCATTTCTATATTCTGTGTGGCACATCGTACTTTTGGTACCCAGTTATACAAGGTTTTAAGTGAATTAAATAAAAAAACATAATGTTGAAATCATGGAAGGCTGTGGCATATTCTGATTTGTTTCTTACATTTCAATTAAAATCAAAATTAATCCATTATAATGAAGTTGTGAAAATTCATTGCATTACCATGCTCTTGGTAACATCAGAGTCAAATTTATTTATAAAGGTGGTAAATGGAGAAATTAAAACCCGTTGCTTACTTGACTTGGGTAAGTTATAATTAAAAACTGTACCGTTCACTTTCTCCTCTATTTTCTTTGTTTGTGATTTATGCCTTCGATTAGTGGGAACTAAGGATAGAAATTTGAAAAAATTAATTAAGATGTGATAACACGATATATGTTAAATTAATGCACATGCTAGGCAGTTAAATGTTGCTTAATAAGGTTGAATGTGAAATTAAATAAACTGACTAACTGGTCAGTAAATATTCAATATGTGTAACAATATACAGCAGCAAAGTAGAAGCTTAATAAATAGAATACTACTGAATTTCAGAGTTAATGTTTACTTTGGGACTTGAACTCAGTACCGTTCGCTTCAAACGCTACAACGCTATCCACTTAGTTACTGAGTCCTGATAGCCACTTGCTTATGCAATGGGGTGAAGTTTAAATTCACTTGGTATTGTTTACTTGAATCTTCCCATTGATTTTTAGGACTGCAATTGATCAGTCTCTTATTGACATATCTGCATGCTGAGTGTATTGCCTCGATACTGCCTTATTTCACAAGCATTACAAGCAAAGATGGATAGTGACTAGCAGTGGAATCCAGAACGTGCATCTTCGTCCTATTTGGGACTCCTCAGCTGGATGTACCTGCATCTGAGTTGATGTTCACTATGAGACCAAGTGAACATATATTTGACATTGTTATGGTCATGTTGTTTCCAAATTATATTTCAGCTGTGCCAAAAAACACAAATTTGTTTTAGTTTGAGCTATTAAACAAATCTCAAGCAGAAAATCAGACAATTGGTGCGCGACCATGTATAACTGTCATCCTGGATATCATCATCATTCGACTTAGTTGAGTTGTTAATTTAGTTTGCTAAAAAGAGAGAAGGCACCAAATACATATGCGCCACACAGATCTCATTTGATATGTGTGAGGGCTGTGATACTGCCCGGGTGCCCAAACCGAAGCAGGTGGTTTTCTTAGGGGGCCACACCCCGAGCCTTCGACCTGAAGATCTAATCCACAGGGCAGTGGAGTAACATAAGCAGATGCAGTCCCATATTAGCCGGTGACCAACGATTGGTTCATACGCCATTTGTTCCTTCAGGATACTGGAGCCCATGTGCACCATTGGTTTGGGATCCGGTTATAGCGCCGGACATTCGCTTTTCGTCCTCTCATTTTCGTAAACAACACCCCCGCCACGTGAAGGCAGTGAGTAGGACTTCCCTGGCAGGGGCTGTATACGCGTGGCCATATGAGAGCATTTCGAGAGGGGGAGCGGACTCCCCCCACTCTCGGCCGTACCAGGGCATTTGGGGGCCAGTTTGCTAAAAAGACTAAATCAAGTCAACACAACGCTTTTTCGAGACCATATATGCAATCGCTTTTCACATTTTGAGACAATATAAAGACACAAAATCGATAAATGAGAATAACACAATGTTAAAACTAATGATACTAAAAGAAATATGGAAGAAGTATTTACAAAGAACGGATAGAAAAGTCATATACGAAGCACAATTCTATTTTAAAAACGTAAACGTCGGAAAATTAACAGCTCTTCGTCATAGATCAATTACATTTCCTAAAGAACATCACTTAACCAGCTAGAATATTTAGATTAAATTTTGCGGCACCCGCACCAGCGACTTCTTCATTGAACTCTATAAACAGAATCGGCTATAGCCACATGTTTTTCGGACAGTGCCAGAAATGTAATTGCTAGTAATAATTTTCAGCTTTAGAGTTTTGCCTGCTGTTGTCAACTCATCTACCGTAAAGGCGTCAATGAGATATAATTTTTTGGACATATTTTTCAAACAGCTGAAAAAATCATACTTATCAATGTAATTCTCGGCAAGTAACATATCCAACAAGTCATTTGTTACCTTAAAATTGAAGGGGTGTACGCATTCTACATTAAGAAAAGGGTTTGTAATATATTTAGTGAAAGTGCAACTATTTCGATCAAAAACATTTTGCTGTTATTTTTTCATTCTGAATGTAATCGTTCATCATGTGTTAAGCATGATTGTAACGTGTATACATAACGAGCGTTATAAGTTCACACTAATTGGCGAAATAAATGTAAACGGTCTGTCATTAACACATTTGTGTACTTGCCATTTCCCTCACTGTTATGGCAATTGAAGACGAGACTATATGCCGGATAGTACAAAAGATGGTTACTGACGGCTTGTTTGTGAGGCGAATAGCATCAAACTTTGAAAACCGTCATATCCACATACAAAGATCACACTCACTAAAAGACATTTCACCAATAACCAACACAAACTAGGAGACTCAACATAACAATACTCCACTCCCTGCGTACCACTGGCAGGCCACGCATTCGTCAAGGAATCAGCGCGTATAAACATGTGTTTGCATAATTCCTCATTCCCATGAGTGGAGGGAGTTTAATTATATGGGCATATATGGTAATATCACGTGATATATTTTCTGGCATTGTGTCAAAGTAATAACCGCTTTTGTGTAGCTGTATTTTATTTAGTAGAATTTTGTAATAAAAAGAAAGTTAAATTACATTCGTACCCCATAATCGACAGGAAATTGGATAACCCATGATAACTTCATTCTTGAACATCTTAAAAGCCGCTTTACGCTGAGCACTCTTTTTGAAGAAGATGAACACATTTCTATGTAAAGAAAAATGTATATGTTGAGAGAAGACTAGCCGATATGTAGTAAAACCAAGTTTTTACTCAAATTTCTTAATTACTTCTCTCACACTGCATCTAAACATAAGTTTACGGGGATTAAGAGTAATGATACTAAATAATTGTAAATTATGACCAACACTTCAACCTCATATTTACGAATACGACATTTATTCAGGCATTGGTAAAGAACCTACATAACCTAGCTACAGATCTTCAACAACGGAAATAGACAGTTGTATATCATCAAGTGAGCTAAAGTATTCATGTATAGAATGTTCAATATGTTAACTTCTAAAAAGATGTTTCCCGTAAGAAACAATTCCATAGTACAGTTTCGCGTAACCAATCAAAGGCACTACTAATAAAAAGTAACACGACGACTAGTTTGCAATATGTGTAACGATGCGTCCAAGTACCCGAAAAAAAGAAGACAGTAAAATGATCAATGAACCAGGAACCTGAAAACAACTTGTCTGTTTTCGCCGAACATTTTTTCGTATTTTGTGCTTAATATAACAATTACTACCATAAACCCAACTGGTAATGAAGTTCCCTAGTAACCATGAACGGAAAACAACAAACCAATAATATTGTTTGCGGTATATATCAACAAAATCTATCGATAAATAACTGATAAATAAGTCTAGTGATCGTCTTACATGCAATATCGAAAACATGAGAATTGCAACTTTTAAGAGTAGTTCCGAATGAATACTGTGGATTTGATACGATGAAATTCGACGTAAAATTACTAATACCTAGGCTTTACCTTTTAGCTCACTCCTTGCAAGAAGCATAGAGCATCCTGGTAGAACTACTGACACATTACACAGACACCTTTATTCCAAAGCTAAGAAAATACTAAAAAACAACACACAACATATTCGCATACTGATGACATGGCTCAAAGGATTACATCTGAAAATATCTTTTACTGGGTTACAATCAGTTTAGATATTTCATTTTTATCTCGGAGGTCCCATGGTATGGTTGCCAGTCAATGCGGACAATGAACTAGCCCCATAACCATATGATAGAGACATATAAACTGTAAAAAACTCAACTTTACCCTACTTTAGGCCCTGAAATCAACATTAAAATCCCCACACAGGCACAAATACAGAACTACACTGCTCATAATTAATAAAATTTACAAGTGACAGACGCTTATTGCAAAGCTTACTTACTCCTGTTAGCCCTCGTGGTGGAACATAGGCAACTGCCCACCAGCACTCACCATCCGATTCTGTTCTGGGCAATCCTTTTCAGTTACCATTCATTCCTTTGATGTCTGCTTCCGACTACCGATGCAGTGTGACCCTTAGTTTTCCTCCTCTCCGCCTTCCTTCAGGATTTCAAGATAGTGCTTGCCTCCACCTCCAGAGTCTTTTCCTAGTTTTCTCCTCAGATGGAAGCTGGTTTGTTCGCTTCCACAATAAGCTGTTGCTGATGGTATCCGGTAAACGGACATTCAGTATCCTACGTAGACAATTGTTTAAAATACTTGTACCTTTTGATCATAGTTTTAGTAGTTTTCTAAGTTTTAGCTCTGTACGTTCGTATTGAAGATTTTGACTTTAGTATTGGTTGACAGTTGATTTGAGTCTCATATGTACTTCAATTGTAAGAATGCAGCCCTTGTTTTGTCAATCCTTGCCTCCATATCCGTATTAGATGCTCCTTGTTTATTGATGATGCCGCCCAGGTACGTGAAAGTTTCCACATCTTCCAGAGCTTCTTCATCAAGTGTGATTGGGTTAGTGTTCCCCATGTTGTGTTTGAGGATCTTGCCTTTTCAATTGTGTATGTTGAGGCCTACTGATACAGTGGCTGCTGCTACACTAGTTGTCTTCATCTGCATCTATTCGTGTGTATAGGATAGGAGGGCCAAGTCCAAATAGTTTAATTGATTCTAAGCTGTCCATTGTATTTCGTGATTCCCCTCAGATGTGGAGGCCTTCATAATTTAGCCGATCACCAGAAGATAAAGAAAAGGGAAAAGTAAGCAGACTTGTCCAACTTCGGTTCTTACCTGGAATGCATCTCTCAGCTGTCCTCCATGTACTTCTTTGCACCATAGTACGTTGTATGAATTCCTGATGATATTGACGATCTTCTCAGGTACACCATAGCATGGAAGAAGTTTCCATAAGGTCCTCTTACCCACTGTCAAACGCCTTCTCATAGTTAGTGAAGTTGATGTATAGTGACGAGTTCTATTCAATCGACTGCTTAACGATGATTCGTACTGTCGCGATTTTTAAAAAAGTATTTTTTAATTTTTAGACGAATTTTTAAGTTACTTAGACAAACGCCACCTACCTAGTATTGGAATCTTTAATTGCTGCCGAGCTTAAACCAGTCAAAGATGTTTCGGGAAATAATGCTTTAATTCGATCATCTTCAATCACATTGGGTACTTCTTTAAGTTTCAAACCATAACTCATACTTGCATCGGGAGGTTTGGACGATTCCGATTTGGATTTACATTGTAGATTTGCTCTAACCAGTCGATTATTAATATACTTATGTTTACATTCATCTATAACAATTTGAAGGTCTTCCTTATTCTTCATTTCTAATATACATGAACTAAAAAAAATTTAATGAAACTATGAATATGATAGATCAAAGTTTGGAGTAGTATAATCAGTTATAATATTTGAACTCAAGCTGTTTTTATTTTATTTTAACACATAGATATTGGTACAAGGAGGCACCAAATACATATACGCCACACAGATCTCAATTGATTTGTGTGAGGGCTGTGATACTGCCCGGGTGCCCAAACCGAAGCAGGTAGTTTTCTTAGGGGGCCACACCCCGAGCCTTCGACCTGAAGATCTAATCCACAGGGCAGTGGAGTAACATAAGCAGATGCAGTCCCATGGAAGCCGGTGACCAACGATTGGTTCATACGCCATTTGTTCCTTCAGGATACTGGAGCCCATGTGCACAATTGATTTGAGATCCGGTTAAAGCGCTGGACATTCGCTTTTCGTCCTCTCATTTTCGTAAACAACACCCCCGCCACGTGAAGGCAGTGAGTAGGACTTCCCTGGCAGGGGCTATGTACGCGTGGCCATGTGAGAGCATTTCGAGAGGGAGAGCTGACTCGCCCCACCCTCGGCCGTACCAGGGCATTTGGGGGCAACCTTGAAGCACTGGACGGCCATCTCGTCTTATTGTGGGGCTTCTTAGCAGTGCACATCCACGATCCCGCTCGCGGGATTCGAACCCAGAGCCTTTAGTCTCGCGCGCGAACACTTAACCTACTGAACCACTGAGCCGAACTCAAGCTGACTTTTACTATGAGCTAACACGAAGAAACACTGGAGAACTGTTGAAAACCATAGCATTGTAAAACTGGTTCCTTTTAGTTTGAGACCTGAGCAATGAGCAACAAATAACCCAAAAAGCAAGTGAAACCAATACCATCAGATTAAATTCTATAAATTCTCCACAAAACCGTGTTGAAAAGTGATAAGCATATACTTACACTAGCGATCAGTCCTTACGGGTTTCCTATAGCTCTAGTGAGAAGTCATAAACTAATGTCAACTATATCAGAAGTGGGGCAGTTCACAACCAAAGCCCTTAAGGGCAATCGTGCTATATTATGGCAAACTAACTAAAGCTGAGAATCTAACAGTTGGATGGCGACCCAATAGTCTAAGGGCATTGTGCCTGCCGTGGCAGATGGAGGCCTTCGGTTCGATTTGATTGGCTTGCACATGTTTTAGTATGCTACTTTTTGCATTATTATTGAAGACATTGTATATATACTCACGTCCACTAGAGTTCACTTGATTCTTCTTCGGTGAGTTTAATAAACCGTTTAGTGTTTGATATATTTCTTTACTTAACATAGAGCTACAAAAAGGGTGAAAAAATTGTCTACGTTTATCGCTCACAGTAATCGATTCTAGCAATAAACACCATTTATTACTACAAGAACCCACCAAAGAGACAAGTAATACTCTGTTATCCTGTCCTAAATGCATCTTCACCCCCAAATACGACGGTCATATTTTATGAATAATATAACTCAATTAGTTGATTACTTAAAATCCAGAACTTGATTCAATAACTATACAGATATATTTGATCACCTAAATCAAATACTCATCGATCATGAGGCATCTTGGGATCAATCTAATAATATTGATAGTTGTAATCCTATGTATGATTCAATAAAGTAATACCTAATAAATACTACACTTCATTTAAAGTGGTAAAGAAAAACAGTACCTACCCATTGAATATTCCAAACTTATTTACACCTACATGAACACGATTAGCCATGGGGAAATGTTCTTTAATCTCAGTTGCAGTTAGTGAGTATGGCAAGTTTCGTATAATTAAACAATTAGGACTATTAGTTACATATTGTCTTGACAGATTAGACTGGATTACATTTTCTGTGTATCCAACGATGGTTCGATAATTTGGCTATATAACAAATAATAATTTTTTAAAAGGGGACATGAATAAATTGAAGCGTGTGCAGCGACTATTTAGACATATATGTGATATTTGAAGCAAGATTAAGGTAGTATATAGTTTAATGGTCGATTGTAAATACAATCAGAGTGGTGGTTAAACTACTACGTTAAACTAATAGGTCCCAAACTCAAATTACACTTCATTTACTTTTGTTTGGGCAGTTGGTTAGTATCACTAATTGTCAGATAAATGTGGTTCAAAGTTAAGTAAATTAATTTGCACTTGGTTACCAAGTTGCATTAATATTATCATGACTATTATGATTTGTAAGGATAAGCTTTGCTTGAAAGTTAAGTATAACACAGAAGTATTCTTCAAACTTTCTTGTGATTCTTTAAATATAATACACTTTCCTTTCAAAGAATAAAAACAAAACACAAGAGTAAAAGGAGATTTATGACCAATTATTTCGTTAAAAATGTGTAGGTACTAAAATAGGCTAAGAGCACAACATTACCTGATCTAAAAATGAAATTTTTACTCATGTACAACTGTCTCTCGATTGTTTTACAATATAAACTCATGCATTGAAATTCATGAATCCAAACATCGCTGACACTTCAGGATCTGTAAAAACGTTACAAGCAGTCAAACCACGGTATTACTCCATAAAGTTACTAACTGTCAGACCGAGTTATGTCATTAGGGGTAAATATTTACGTCGGTATCCTCATAGTGAGTATCATCAGTGGCTGATGAACTTCGGTGAAATGGTTTGAGATCGGTAGAGGTAGTGTAGATGTATTCGCTCTTCGTCTTCCTTCAAGTCTAGAAAGCTGAAATATTTCAAACATCATTTTGCCGAAGCTTTGATTTTTTAAAACTATATTTTTCGTGCTTACGTTACCATTGTTATGATTTTGATTATCCATTTTGTAAACCAAAAATAATGTTTATCAACGAAACTAATCATATGGAATCATTTACTCGCCATTGGTATAATGATTTTAGCTCCTTTTCATTTTATTTACTAAATTTCATTATGCTTAAGTATGTTGAATTGAATTGTCACATTTTCCCGCGATCCTAGGTTGTTGGTGACAAATTAAATGAAGATTTATATATTGCTTAAATGTTTTGAAAACTGTGGATTTTGATTTCTTTGATCAATTTAAAGGTGTCCTGAAGATGTTTAGTTTAATTGCTCAGTGTTTAAGAAGTGCTTTGATGATAATAACAAACTTAACGATAGAAAAAAAAACACCATATTACTTGTGCGACACCTATAAATACTAACAGATGGACAAAACTAAAAAGGATGAAGAGTGAGATTTCGACATGCGACCCAACCTTTAAAATTCATGTTCAAAAATTTTATTCTAGACATCATATATCATTCGACAACAAAGAGCGCAAAACTTGGAAAATAAGCGACATGATAAGTGACAAAAAGTTATTTGTAAGTACACTTCACAAAACAAATTGTGACCAATAAACAGAAAAAACAAACGATAAAATCGAGTTTACTTAAAGTATGCTAAATGCATTATATATACTTACTTTGACACCATCAAATTCAATTGACTTTAAACGATTCACAGCATCTAAGTAATCGTCATTACTTGAAAAGTCTAAAAGCGCGTGCTTTGAACCAGCTGTATTACGCAAATTCAGATGAATAACTGATGGAAAAATATCCTTTAAAATGGTTTGGCTGACACTGCGTGGTAGACTGGTAAGCAACAACTTTGGTGTCCCATGTGTTAGCTCTTAATCGTAAAAAATCGCATGCGTTTATAAAAAATTTTATTTAAAAGAAAGCAAAAAACGAAGTGATAAGATTTTCTTTATTTGTCGATCAGCTAGAATAAGCTCAAGAACTAGGAATTATTCCTATTGAAACGCTTTTCTGTGTAAATAAGAACTTTCGTCTAAATTTGAACGAATAGTTTCACAATATTTGGGCGCCGAGTTAATGTGAGACATTGAAGAGGAAAAAATGTATTTGTAAAATCTCAGCGAATGAATTTTAAGTAAATCCAACGTTTCGCCTGGCAATCTGGTCCAAGCTTTTTCAAGGAAAATTATCGAATAATATTCGATAATTTTGTTATTTGATTATATTTTCCTTGAAAAAGCTTGGACCAGACTGCCAGGCGAAACGTTGGATTTACTTAAAATTCATTCGCTGAGATTTTACAAATACATTTTTTCCTCTTCAATGCTTTTCTGTGTAGCTTATAAAAAGCTTAACGCAAAGCTAGGTAACACTAACATACATAAATTTTACACAAAACACAGAAACAAATTAATGCAATAAAACCGATTAGTATTTGAACATTAATTGTAAATATCCAAGTGAATTATAAGCAGACGACCTTCCGTTAAAAAGAACGGATACTACAGAGTATTTCGGGAAAAAAATTATTAATAGAAAACTAACGTTAAAATATAGAGACGTAATAAGATTGTTACAGGGGCGAGATATAGCAAGGTAGCGAATCGCGATGAATTATTTAAAAAGAAACTTTCTAAACCCTACAAAAACGAATTTCTATTGTTACCAGATTGAGTTGCCTGATAATCATACCAGTATTTAGGAAAAGGAAAGAAACGTCTTGTAAGAAATCTTGAGGAATTTCAAGTCCTCAGTCAGCTACAACGTAGGACTAGGCACATATGTGCATCGGTCCAAGTCGCCATACTTCATTAGCACAACAAGATGAACACCGGACTCATAGAAGTAGTTAATTCAATGGTGGTAATATCTAACAGAAAGATTGCATATAAGGACATAGTACATGATGAAAGAATCAGTTCGTTGAAAGAATGATATAAAGCTATTTTAATCTCACAGTCTAAGGAAAGACAAGGAGTGTATACACCGACAACATTGTGATCGATTCCCAGCCATGTCGCACAGAGTCTCTAACCATTGGTTACAACAGTCACGCGGACTCCAACCAAATAGTCTGCATCTACCAACATGGCTCAAACCAGAAGTTAGTGATTTCAAGCACTGACGCCACGTTTTGGTTTGGCCGCCTCTAACATTTTTCCAACCGTCTCCAACACTGGTCAGCATAGCGCGTCGTGGTAATCGGTGTTCAGGCATACGTAACACGTGGCCCAACCATCCCAGCCGATAAAGATTCACAACCTCATCAACTGATTTATCATCATTCTCTAATACCCTGTGTCTAACCTCACTATTACTTACCCGGTGATCCCAGCAAATGTGAGCAATATTTCTAAGGCATATGTGATCACATACTAGTAGTTTACGAGTATCTTTTACTCTTAATGGCAACGTTTCGCAGCCGTAACGTAGAACAGAACGAACTGTCGCGCAGTATACTCGTCTCTTAATTGATAGATGAATATCTCGCCTTCGCCATAGGTTTTAGGCTGTAACATCCACAAGAAAAAAGAAACTTTACAATTCAGTAAGCTTTGTGGAGGCTCACGTAAGAGGTTTAACTCATTACAATCTTATGCAATTTTAAAATTAATCTGCACCCTTGCTTACAGTCAACGTTTCTCCCTTTTATGACTTTCAATAATTTTTTAAAAACAAACTCCTCTCCCCTTTGATGTATTAAGGAAGGTTATACGGCACATTGCTTTTAAGATTTTTCGTTAATACATATTAAAACATCCAGATTTGTCACTTGTTAAGCTTAGAATGTTACAGTGGCTGTATTATTATGAAAGTAATAAGGTATTCTGATCAGATCTCAGGTTCAGAATATAATTTCGAGTTTATTTTACTGCATATATTAAGTTACATAAAGCCATTTGATATCATATATAATATTTATTGGCAAAGCACTTGTCGAACACACTTATAAGATAACTCTGAAGAGAAAATGTCACTCAATCTACAACAAAAATATATCACGTCAAAGTTTAATTCTAAGCATTACTTTAGACAAACATTTGACTTTTACCTTTGGTCTCAGAAACAGATTTTTGTAAGATCTGAACAAAAGCATTAGCTATACCAAAAATACTTACTCTCTTTTTTGATTTACGGCCAAGCTTTTCATTTTTGGAATATTCCTTCCTAACGCTACAAGTTTGATTTGACTTGTCTAAACCGATATTAATTCCTGACGCCTTTGTGGAAGGACAATCAGTTGACTTTGATTTCTTTGTATGTTTACGAGTCTTAAATTTACAGTCTACCTCACCACGTGCAGTCCTTTTCATAGAATTCTGAAATGTTAAGAATAGGAGAGTTCACTTTACAACACGGAATTCTTGTGCAAATTTGTTGGATTAGTGAAACAAGGTTTTTAGTACATTGTACGAAGTAAATATCATGAGAAAATAATACAGAACAAAAACGATGTACTTCCAGACCTTTGCAAACAAGTAGTAAACCAAATTAACTTACAGAATTTGGTTCAAATAAATAAATAAATACTACAGATATGTAGTTGCGTACATTCAAAACACATCGTTTGACGAGCTCCCTTAAACACATAAACCTGGAAGTACACCCGAAGCAACCCACAAAGGGGAAATAATACGGAAATGCAGCAGAATGTCTGCTTTTTCGACTGTCAAGAGGAAATAATACGGATTTGTGGTTGAGACGAAAAAACCCATTAATAAATAGATAGAATTTTCTCACAAAAGACTAAGGAACGTAAGAAAGTATGTAATTGGGGATACAAGTTAGTATCAAGTTGCGTAGCAAGTACTCCTTCCGACTTTCAATGTAAATGTCGCACATTAGACTTCATCTCAGTATGGAAAGCGACAGTGTCTACTGTTCCTTCTGTACTTAGGCCGCATAATTCAACAAAGTTTACCACAAACCTTATACCTTAATTCCAAGCGTTTAGCATTAGAGATTTATTTGTTAGCGCATCCAAGATTACATAACAGCATTACAGATTTGGTCAGAATTTGTTTACTGAACTTTCTTAGGGAATATGAACGGTGCTATGGGCCTGAAAACTTGTAATGTGCATTTGTTGAAGCACCTTCCTGATGATGTTCGTTCACATGGACCTTTAGATTCTTTTTTACCATCTTATTCGAGTCTTATATGAGACAGATTAAGAAATCAGCACATAGCGGGTATGATGCAGCCAAGCAAGGCTTCAAGCTAGCATACTGACAATAATCTCTACTATACAAACAATCGTTAAGGCACACTCAGGGAAACAGGTAATTATGCTTAAGAATACAAAAAGTAACTTCACTTGAGCCAAATGTTATTCTAGTACACAGAAAGCCTGGTATTGCAACTGATGTAGGGGAAAATGGACTGATGACATTTAGATCATCCACAGACTCACGGAATTACTTCGAAGAACCCTTCCATCATAGTGACATAGGAATATTTATGTGCTCTGTAGTTAGTCATCAGTACACAGGATTCCATTAAGGATGTTGGTTGTAAATGTATTGCTCTTGTGTTAATAATTCGGTGATTGTTCCATTGCTACAAACGTTTATGTAATATTTTTAATTTTTGTTGATGCTATTACTTTAAACCATTTCCTATTTATTTTTATTTATTTATTTTACACATAGGTATTGGTACAAGGAGGCACCAAGTACATATGAGCCACACGAATCTCAATTTATTTGTGTGAGGGCTGTGATACTGCCCGGGTGCCCAAACCGAAGCAGGTAGTTTTCTTAGGGGGCCACACCCCAAGCCTTCGACCTGAACGTCTGGCCCACAAGGCAGTGGAGCATCGTGAGGAGATGCAGTCCCATGGAAGCCGGTGACCAACGATTGGTTCATACGCCATTTGTTCCTTCAGGATACTGGAGCCCATGTGCACCATTGATTTGAGATCCGGTTAAAGCGCCAGACATTCGCTTTTCGTCCTCTCATTTTTGTAAACAACACCCCCGCCACGTGAAGGCAGTGAGTAGGACTTCCCTGGCAGGGGCTATGTACGCGTGGCCATGTGAGAGCATTTCGAGAGGGAGAGCGGACTTTCCCCACTCTCGGCCGTACCAGGGCATTTGGGGGCTTTCCTATTTAGCCGACCGACAAGCAGTACGTAACCATAGATTCACCAAGTAGGAGGCAGGTTCTGATTTCAGCAAAACAGTGGATTGTGGGGAAAGGACTTTGTCGCTATTTTACGGACTTTTTTAATATGCAACCACAAAACAGGGCCCAATCAGATGACAACTGGTCAGTCACGAAGTGTAAGGTCATTCACGAATGCAATGAGTTACAAACATAGAAACGACCATTTCCTATAGATAGTTTCCAGACTGCAAAGGAGTTGTTGGCTTCGTTCAACAAATTGGATGTTTACCGTGTCAACAGTTCTACAGACGTAAACACTGCCACTAAACAATGAGAAGCTGAAGGGGTCAGTACAGTAATCTAACATTTCGTAGAGGTGCATTGAAACGGAATGAAGGGTTTCCGTACAATTCCGTTGACATGGATGTGACTGATACAGGCTGGAAACATCCAGGTCCAATATCCTAAATTTCGGTTGCTGGACACCGTTGTCTCACCAATTGCCAAGTAGGCGTGTTTACTCCAAATATGTTAATAAACTAGTTCGACACAGTTAGATACGTCGCCCTCAACGTACAAGTCTAGGCGTGTGAGAAGTGCGTTAGTGGCTAAGTAAGTCACGTGTCCGATTGAGTTAAGTACTTAAGATTTGATAGACTGTATGCTGTACTGCAGAACATATGGTCTGTTGTTTCAGACTTTAGTACCAACATTGTGCAGTTAATGTCGAAGTCTGGTGGGCATGAACATCCGCAGCAATTTGATTTCAAACTATTTAGTTCGCAGTCCCATTTGTCATTCGAAGAGGAACCGAAAACGTTAGACTGATGTCTTCAGCAGCAAGACATAAGGAGCAAATCTGTACGTAGACAAAATTCATTGCAGATGGACATGTTGACGCGGTTAATGAATGATAATCCTAAAACGTCTATGCGCTATTTATTGTCATACGTCATGACACCTGAAGCTGCCAGCCATTTTACTCTACTTGACACTTCATCTAAAAGAGAAATTTGGAAGTGCAGATTTTACGGGTGCATACGAAGTAAGAACTTTGCTTTCAAAACATTCAGACGCACAACAACTTGCAAAACTGTATGACATCGCAACGCAATGGTACTTTCACAATAGACAAAATACAAAAGCGTAATTGAAAACAAGCCGTTTAATAAAGGCATTGCTAGTGAAATATTTTTCATATCTAACTTCATTTCTAACAAACGTTTCTTGACATGCGCTTATTTTCTAACTTGCATGTGAAACTCTTTGAGTGATTGTTGAGAAATCCTGTTTGATCTTGAATGTACACATAAATAAGTACACATGCCTAATTAGTAACCCATAGCCTGTTCTTTCTTTTGCAGATCTTCGCAAATTACAATAAAACTTGGCACTTACAATGAAAATACATAACGATCGTTGCTCGAGTATCTGTCTATCTATAAACTTGCATAATATGGCGTTGTGGTATGTTGTGGAAATAAAGCGAACATAGGAGACATTTGGAGTCAGGTAAAAGATGAGTTAAAAATTCAGACCAAAAATAGACAAGCCTGAACGGGGTTAAGCGGAAAGTAGACAGTTTAGTGAAACAGCGATAAAACGAGAAAAATTAGGATTATTTCCTTCTGACAGGCGAAAAAATACATTTTGGTGCATTTCCCTGACATTCCCCTTTATTTTCAGACATGTTTTCCTGTTTATTTCCCCTTTGTCTGCGTTTATTTCATCTTTATTAATTGCTTGGGGCCATCCTAATTATAAACTAACTTAAGTCTTAAATCTAAGACTCGTTTGTACAAGTTAATCCATTACATAGCATTTATCCTGATATACAAACAAAAATAGTTCCAAAGTTACAATCTGGCTGGAAAGAACTTAAATTCCGAGAAAAATATACGAATCAGTCAGACATTTAGCAAACTTTAAGGATTTAGGAAGTTGCATTGGAAAACTTTTCCTAGATTAACCAACCTGTACCAAAATCTGCAAATAAATGTGAGCAATTTTCAAAGAAAATCGAATTAACACGATGTGATAATCATAACCCAGTAATATACATCTATACAAAACAATGAAATAACCGACGAACCATGCCGAGTAACGGCAACGCTTCAGAGGTATCGTCCACTGAAGGAGGTTGTGAGCACTTGAAGGTCAAACTGTCTCAAGATGATTGGTGCGTCACATCGACAATTCGTGAAGTTTTTCAGAGGCGGTCAAATCAAGACATCCTTAGATTTGAATTGAGTTCAGCCACACCATGTCTGATAACGTCCATCCTTCAAGTAACGAAGATGATGCCATCGTGATGATGCATGATATAGGACGAATCTTCAATGATCAGTTTCAGTTTGGATAGGACAGGAGGCTTGATGGCCTGTGTTAGTCCTGGCAATTGTGTTCTCTCAGTTGATCCAACTTTCTTTTGAAAGAATCTACGGATGGAGCTTCAACCACATGTTGAGGTAATGAATTCCACTCGTTGATGATTCGGTGGGAAAGTCGATAATCAGCTGACAAGTAATTTGTTCTGGGCTTGTGAACTTTTTTGGAGTGTCCTCGTAAATTCTCTGTTTTGGAAGACAGGAAAAATGAGGGCATATCAGGTGCAAATTTACCACTAAGCAATTTGAAAACTGTAATCAAGTCGCCTCTAGGTCTACGATATGACGAAGGGAATAGGTTTAGCTTGGCCAATCGAGCATCATACGGAAGCTTCGCTATTACGGGAATCAGCTTAGTTGCTGTTCTCTGGACCTTTTCCAAAAGCCTACTGTCTTTTTTGAGCAGGGGCTAGCCGCTTGCATGCAGTACTCAAGTTTAGGACGTATGAACACTGTATACAAAGTCAAAAACGTTTGAGCGTCGACATGAGTAAAGGCCCTACTTATTGACCATAAAGTTCTAAAAGCTTTGGCGGCTATTGCACGGCAGTGTGCAGTAGTCTTCAGATCTTGGCTAACGATGACTCCCAAGTCATTATGTGTCCGGGCAACAGGTAGCTCAGTGTTATTCATCGTGTATGTATCTGTACCTTGATGATCGGTATGCATCACAACACACTTGGAAGTATTTATCGGCAGCTGCCATGTATGAGACCATTCGGATAATTTCTTCAGGTCATTTTGGAGTTCTAAGCTATCACCCTTACATCGTATCGTTCTCCATATCTTGACATCGTCAGCATATAGCAAGACCGATGATGATAGTAAGCGAGGAAGGTCATTTACATACAGGAGGAATAGCACTGGCCCCAAAACTGTACCCTGGGGCACTCCACTAAGTGCAGTTTCCCAGCTAGATAATTTTGAGTTTACCCGTACTCTTTGTTGGCGCCCAACAAGGAAGTCTTCTATCCACGTCAATAGATTGCCTCCAATTCCGACATTTTTTAGCTTATATAACAGCCGGTTGTGCGGAACCTTGTCAAAAGCTTTGCTGAAATCAATGTAAGCCACGTCTACAGGTAACCTTTGGTCCTTAAAAGCGCATCAGCTTTCTCGAGCGACTAATATGTTAGTGAGACAAGAATAACCTATTCTGAAACCGTGCTGTTTCTCCGAGAGGATTCGGTTTACATCGAGGTATTTAAACAGCTCTTTCCGAATAATCTTTCCTAAGATTTTAACAACCACACTAGTTAGGCTAACGGGTCGGTAATTCTCAGGTTTATGTTTCGTACCTGTTTTGAAGACAGGACTTACTATGGCGTTCTTCCAGTCTTTTGGTAAACGACCCTGCGTGACGGATAGCTTAAATCATATACTTAAAGGGTTCGCAACGAAGCTAGATAATTCCTTTAGTAGCCTAGGATGCAATTCATCGGGCCCCGTGGATTTACCTATATCAAGCTTATTTAGCAGATCAAAGACATCGAGTTCATTTATGGTCACGCTATCCAGTGTATGTGTGGGGGGGTTGTATGCGCTGACGGGAAGGGTGCTTCTATGGTATATACATTGCTAAAGTAGTTTGAGAACACTTGAGCCTTACCAAAGTCATCTTCCACTAATGATGCGGCAGTACTGTCTCCCCATAGTGCAGGAATAATTCCTCTTCTTTTTGTCCTTTGGTTTATATAGGAATACAGGCGTTTAGGACATTCTATGGATTCCTTAACAATTTTTTCTTCGTACAGCTTTCTAGACTTACGGAGGGTCGAGGCACAGGTAT
The DNA here is from genome assembly GCA_946903255.1 of Schistosoma spindalis. Lineage (NCBI taxonomy): Eukaryota > Metazoa > Platyhelminthes > Trematoda > Strigeidida > Schistosomatidae > Schistosoma > Schistosoma spindalis. The sequence goes on along the minus strand of OX336416.1, from coordinate 77,743,693 downwards.
TCCTAGCTTTTCGGTACTGAGATTTTGTCTCATCAGTCCCCAGTAACCTAAATCTATCCCATGATATTATGTTATCTCGGAGATTTACAAGTTGGGACAATTTTGAGACCTGTTTGAAAGAAGTACATAAGGTAATATGACTTCTGTGGTTAATGATTATTTTTGCAGTATACCCATACTAGGTACGTTATGTCAGTATGTAAAAAGAACAATGATGACCCAAGTCTAAAATGCGTTCACAGTGGAACCCAGGTTGTTGAAATCACATTGTAATTAATTGAGCTTAGATATTAAAAATACCAATAAAATTTTACAACGTGTTCAAGTAAACACTGAAGTTAAAGTACTAAGTAAACATGGGAAGATATCTATGATTTGCTTCAGTCGCAGGGAGCAAGTAGCTGTTTACCACGCCTTCCCAGAGGTAATATGTATCGACTCGACTTATCAGACCAACAAAGTTGGGTAAGTAACGAATCGCAATTAATTTATCTTACAGTTTTCCACTGTTCCAGCCAGTGGTGACTGATAGTCTTGGGCAAGGGCACACTGTTATGTATGCTCTTTGCAAGCAAGAACGACGAGATGTCGTAAAACTATTGGAATGCTTCAAAGATAACGGCCCAGGGTATCATCGAATGAATGACGTGACTGTGCACTTAAAGGTCAAATTGTCGTAAAACGATTGATGAGTCACCTCGACAATTCGCAAGATTTTACAGAAGCGGTCAAATCAATAGTTATAAATTTTATTTGAGTTCAGCCACAGTATGTCTGGTAACGTCCATCCTTCCATTAACGGAGGTGATGCCATCTTGACGATGCATGATATAGGACGAACCTTCAATGATACTACAGTATCATTGATAACATATATGTTATCGGGACAATTTTTAGACCTTCCAAGGTAGGTCTTTCAGCAGAAAGAAGTACATAAGGTAATATAACTTCTGTGATTGGTAATTCGTTGTATAGAGTACGCATACTAAGTATTTCATTTCAGTATGCAGAAAGAACAAATATGGCCCGATTGTAGGGTGTTTTTGTCAGATATGTTTGTACTTATGGACGTAAACGCAATACTTGAAAACCCACTTCCCTGTTGTAGAGGTAAATAAATCCCCAAAATAAATAGCTCTGTAAGTTTTCGACATTGGATGCTGACCACATTAGTTTTAATGGACTCATCTAGCTGAAGGCGTTCGGTCATGCATCCGCACCAGATCACGTGTGGGAACGCCGTGCTCAATATCTACTGCAATCGCTAGCCAGATTAGTTCAGACGATCGTCGATATATTGATAGCTTATCAAATATATCTTCGAACCTTCTTGCTTCTGTCTTTTGATTTCAGTTGGTGGGTACGCTTCATATTAGAGGGTGTTACTGGTTAAAGCTTTGTCAAATTCCGACTACCTGTGGCATCTTCACTGTGATTACGTACAATATCACTGGATTGTTCAAAAGTCAATGTGGGCTTGCTGCTACCAGAGACATGTAGGAAGCCTGGACAACTACACAAACAATCGTGTGGAAAGTGCTCATGAACACTTAGAAATATGTCACAGAAGAGGTGATTCTCTTGTGTTAACGTTCTGAGAAGTTAGGATTATGACAGACACTGACCTAAGTTTGTGTCCATACGACGCAATTAAAGGTCTTCGAAGTTTCCCAAAACGTGGGGCCCCAAGGTAACTTCAAGCTCTTAAATGTGCTCACAGGCTTCGCAGCTAAAATTGCAGCTGTAAATCATGAACACGCTAGGCGTGTAGCGTGGCGTCGAGTTGCGGTTAACTATGAACACCACTACAAGAAGAGCGCGTACCAGAAAATCAGAAGGCGAATAAATGTTGTATCAAAAGTATACCGAGATCGTGCCAAAGGAAATACAAGTGGAATCACTGGGCGAGCGTACGTGTGTACAGGGCCACAGTCAACGGAAGAATAATGGATGTCTTTAGTACAGTTAAACAAACAAGTACAGTAAGAAAATCGCTGGTACAATTGGTTATAATAATGATTACTTCCATTAAACCAATCGCGTTCTGTTGACAAAAATATGTCACTACAGTAGCCCCTCGCTAGGAAGGGTTCACACTTTCGATAGTTAGCGGTTTGGTTCGTGGGACTGATCGGCAAACGTGCGATTGTAGGACGGAAGGATTGGCGAAACAGGAAGCGATCGTTAATTCTGGAGTTGCCAACGAAGGTCGTTTACGTAGAACGGTACCAGGAGAAGCGTGCTGTATTTGTTGCTCGGGTTAGCATACCACACCAGAGTGTTTTGTATTCAGGATCAGAATATTGCGTTCGTAGGGATGCGGACCAGGAAACGTTGCAGACGTAGAAGGAAACCACGTTGAGCCGAGGAATCAGAAGCGACCATAGCAACCAAGTACGAAACCAAGCGTATACCAGGCAGATTCAAAACCAGACTATCGACTGAGTGCGTTGACAAGAGCGTGGGTGGCCAGACCAGCTTTCACCAAAGTTAACTGAAGTTGACGTTACCAAACGAGCGATGATTGGAGGCATGGGCTTAGGATACGAAAAAAATCAAAAAAGGAAAAAAGGTGTAGCATGCATGTAGTATAGGAGTGATCCTACAACGTATCCGTTGTTGAATGTGAGGTTAGTCGCGAAAGCATACGGGTAAACGTACTCGGCGACCGGAACGTGAGACAGTAGTCTCGTTCGTACCTTGTGAGCCTGTGATCTCACCCAGAGTCAAGGGCGGTGTGGTCTGCTGACTTGGACGTGAGACAGACGCCTCGTCCGTAGATGGTGCAGATGACACGTGCTGTTAACCGGGACGTGAGAATGAGGTCTCTGGTGTATCTAGCGTGGGATCCGAGGTAGATGTAGAGATCCCGCTAGCAGGTTTGATGGGTCTAGCATTGAGTCTCAAGTTTTCAGGTAGCGCACTGTCATTGACGTGTGCTGGTTTGAGACGATCAATGCTGACGATCTCGACGCGGCCGTATCGATCAACCTTGAAGGTCTTTTCGTGACGAGAGATCACGTGAAAAGGGCCTTCGTAAGGCTGTTGTAGAGGTTTGCGTACCGAATCTACTCGTATGAAAACATGTGAACAGGTAGATAACTCTCGAGGGAGAGCGACCTGTCGATGTTGTATTCGAGTTGACACCGGAGACAGCGTTCGCATAAATGCAGACAGTCGTTGGACGTAGTCTGATTTACCGAAATCATTACTGCTTCGTGGTGTGAAGAATTCCCCAGCCAGACGCAATGTCGTGCCGTATACAAGTTCAGCGGCGGAACATTGAATATCTGCCTTCAAACTCGTTCTGATGCCTAAGAGAACGAGCGGTAAGGTTTCGTACCAATTGTCGTTTTCGTGTGCTCGGACAGCACTTTTAAGTTGGCGATGAAACCTTTCGACTAAACCATTCGATGCTGGATGGTAGGCGGTAGTGCGTATGCGTTCCGTACCAAAAAGCCGGGTCAGTGAGGAGAATAATGCGGACTCAAATTAATGTCCTCAGTCAGTCATGACGGTCGAGGGACAACCATACAGTGCTATCCATCGTCCTACGAAGCGGTGAGCAACTGTCTCCGCCGTAATGGACATGATGGGGATAGCTTCAGACCATCTTGTAAAACGGTCAATGCACGTGAGTATGTGATCATACCCAATCGATGGTGGCAATGGTCCAACAATGTCTATATGAACGTGATCAAAGCGAGCATCAGGCGTAGCGAACCTGCCAATGGGGGCAGCTACGTGCCTGTGCACTTTTGATCGTTGACACTGTAAGCATTGCTTTACCCACATGCGAACATCTTTATTCATGGACGGCCAGACGTATCGTGCAGCGATGAGACATAATGTGGCTGCGATACCTGGATGAGACAATCCATGAAGGGCATCGAAGACGAGACGGCGATAGGTAGAGGGTACGATGGGTCGAGGAAGACCGGTAGAAATATCACATAGGATAGTACCTGAGCTAGTAGCTAGGGGTACTTCCTGACACTGAAGGGACGAAGATTGTGGTGCTTCTGTACAGACAGGATCGTTTGCTTGCGCGGCGGCCATAGCAGGAAGATCGAGCACCGGTAAGGTAACTGCATTCGTCTGGATACGTGAAAGAGCATCGGCAACATAGTTCGACTCGCCTTTAATGTGACGAAGGTCTGTCGTGAACTGGTAGATATAGTCCAAATGTCTGCACTCTCGTGGTGAGTAGCGGTCAGACTTGGTATGCAGGGCATACGTTAAGGGCTTATGATCGGTGAATAAAATGAATTGGCGTCCTTCTACTGCGTGCCGGAAATGTTTGATGGCGCAGTAGGCTGCAAGTAGCTCGCGACCAAAAGCGCTATATCTCGTCTCCGTGGGAGTAAGGCGTCGTGAGAAAAATTCGAGGGGTTGCCAACTACCGGAGATATTCTGTTGCATAACGGTTCCTATAGCGAAATCTGATGCATCAACCGCTATACTAAGCGTGGCTGATGGGTCAGGATGAGCGAGGAGTGTAATTTCAGCGAGAGCCGTTTTGATCTCTGAAAATACAATACGCGTGGCATCGTTCAATTCTAATTTGCGTGGATTACCGCGAAGTAAGTCTTTTAATGGTCGTAACTGTTTAGCCGCGTGTGGGATGAAATGTCGATCGAAGTTAACCAAACCGAGAAACGCCTTCAGTTCCTCGACTGTGGATGGCACGTTATAATCCTTTATAGCACGTACTTTGTCCTCGCAATGTGAAATGCCCTCTTCCCTAATGATGTGACCTAAGAAAATTATTTACGATTTGCCTAATTCACACTTGTTCGGGTTGACTACCATTCCATTATCCGAAAGACGTTGGAACAAAAGTGCAAGATGTTGATAATGTTCATCTACGTTTGATGATGCGATTAGCAGGTCATCAATATAGACATGAACAAAAAAAGTCTCATACTATGGTATCGATAAACCTTTGGAAAGTTTGAGCAGCATTCCGTAATCCAAATGGCATTCGTAGGAACTCAAACAGACCAAAACGAATCGCGATAGCGTATTTTTCGATATCTTCATGGGCGACTGGGATCTGGTTATATGATCGTACCAGATCGATCTTAGAAAAGATAGTCGTGCCCTTGAGCGATGCCGTGATGTCGTGTATGTGGGGGATGGGGTAGCTATCAAAGCGCGTAACTACGTTTAATGCTCGGTAGTCGCCGCATGGTCTCCAACTAACTCCATCCTTTTTGCGCACAATGTGTAAAGGAGAGGCCCAAGGACTGTGAGAAGGACGAATAATACCAGCAGATAGTAAATTGTCAAACTCACGTTTAGCGAAGGCTAATTTGTCCGGTGCCAGTTGGCTTGGTCTTGCCGTGACTGGTGGTCCGCGGGTGACTATGTGGTGTACCACACGATTGGTCACCGATGAAATCTCCTGGAGTGGTTTAGTTATTCTGGGGAATTTCTCGAATAAAGCGTGGAATGTATCGTCACGCGAATAAAAAGTGCCGAGGATTCGGTACGCGTTTATATGGGCTTTGCAGCCTATGAATTTGCTGTTCTACGAAGTATCGATTAGCTACAGCCTACGTGAATCGACTAGCGATTCGTAGTGCTGTAGGAAATCGATACCGAGTATGGCTGTGGGAACATCGGCAATGATGAACGTCCACAGATACTGTTGTCGGTTGCCAAGGTTGACCGCGAGCTGTCGTGTACCATAAGTAGGGATGGCTGAGCCATTCGCAGCGCGTAGTCGAAGTATTGTAGCTTGTGACTTGCTGCTGCCAAAGGGTACGACAGAGACTTGGGCACCTGTAACCACTAGGCACCTCGCGTTTGTGCAATAATCGTGCACGGAAAATGGACGGCCAACCTGGGGTGAATGCCGGAGAGTAAGGCTGCTTTTACTCACGGCTCGGGAGTTTCCCGCCTTGTATGAAAACGGGGCTCGACAACGGTGGGCACTAGACTCGAAGGATCGGTGAAATCAGTGCCAACCCACACTCGCTTCCGAAGCCGCCTTTTGGCGTGGCTTGGAAGATGCCCTCGTTGGGCCAGTGGTCGCGGCTTTCCGAGAGCGTCATCTGGCTTGAGAGATGTGAGGTTCGGGTATATCACGACGGTCTCGGAAGTTAAGACGTGTATGAATACGACCGCCCCTATCACCTTGAGCCGAAGAGTTACTGGCGTCGATATCCACGTTCGAACGTGACGTTGAGGCAAATACGTAGTTGTCACGGTTGCCAGTCCTCGCTAGTATTTTGTCTGCTATGGGGCCACCTGGTTGAGTGGTGCGTCCTCGAGCAGGGCCGTGATCGTTGGTTGGGTGTGTGCTGGTAACGGTTCGAGCCACAACTCCTTAGCAATTTCAGAATCAGCTACCGTTGGTTCTTCAAGATATTGCAGCGCGTGAGGTGGTGGCTCGGCTTAGCATCCCCCAAGGGGTGACGTGCCAATAATATCCTCAACCGTCACTCCCTCGATGGAAGGAAATGTCTGGGAACAACCTCCTTGAGACGATCATAAACGTCAGGCACATTGGGGTTGAGGACGACCTCACGGACAGCTACTAAATGGTCCCCTGGTAACGATTCTAGAGCGTAGGCATATTTTTGACGTCGGCTCGTAATGCAGCGAACCAAACTTCCGGGTCATGGGGGATAAAAGATACAGGTCGAAGATGTATAACCTGTGCGCCAGAGTCTATTACAATAATATTACTCTTATCGTTATCCGTCATTTCAAGTTCTTGCCAGAATATTAGATATTGAAAAATATTAATATGAAAACGTGCAACAGACGTGGATAGATAAGTAGTAGACTCACCGCAATTGGCTTCTTTGGAAGATTTGGCCTCGATTGAAAAGTGTTCTTATTTTTGGGTTCACCAATAGTAGCGTGGTGTCGAGTCGCGTTTTGACTATGATCACCACCACAAGAAGGTTGCGTACCAGATATTAGAAGGCGGTTGGAGGTTCTAGCGATATATATTTGTTGGCGATCTCGTGATATCGAAAGAGTACCGAGATCGTGTCAAAGGAGTACAAACGGATTTACTGAGCAAACGTAAGCGCGTACAAGGTCACAATCCACGGAAGGAAGAATGTTTTTGGTACAGTTAAACAAACACGTACAGTAAAACAATCACTGGTACAATTGGTTATAATAGTAATTATTTCCATCACACCAATCGCATTCCGTTAATAAAATTAGGTCACTACATACCTATAATTATTAACATGGATAAAGGATATATACTGCCTGTTTGATGCTGATGCATTTGTTCATCAAATGATAGATATAAGTGAGTGATTGCAAGTTATTCATGAGATACTCATGCTGCAACATGCATGTAGCATATGGGTGTGCATTTATAGACATAGTCCCATCGCTGACAATCCCATTACCCGGTTACGCAAAAAATTATGGAATATGTATAAAATTCATTACATTGTATTGGTAATTATATTCAATAATGTGAATATAAACTACCTATTGTATGTACAGAATCTGGATATAGTTTTGAAATACGCTTTAAACGAACATTAAACTTGCTTTCGCTTGATTAATAAATAGTACCAACTTCACAAAACTGACAAGGTTCTGCCAAAAAGGTAAATAAACGATTATTTAAAAAGTACAATGAACATATACACGAAAATGCACAAATGTATGTTTCTGTGACTGCTTTATGCTTTGTGACTCCTTGTATTATAGAAAAGTCGGTGTTCATAATTCTGATATTTGATTGCGAATTCTCGCAAAGTCAAATAGTAAGGCGGTTACCTTGATTCAATTCTGCTTATTTCAAACAACCACGATCCATCGTTGATATTGTTTGGCACATACGATTCAAAAGGGAAGGTAGAAAATTATTTTAGACTGCCATGTTCAATGACCTCGTCAACAATATGCTTCAAACCATTTGTATTATAGACCAAGTGCCTCCTACGGTAACAACTTCCGTATCCTAATAAGGATTTACTCGAATTAACGCGGACAGTGTTTCTGAAGGCTCTCCAACCTTGAGTGAGATGACAAATAGACAGTTAATGATAGACGTTGGGAGTTTCTTTACAACGGTAATAGTAACTTATCATGAAGAACTACAGGAACCAAGTACATTAAAAACAACCTCCATTCAGTTGCTTTCCAAAAAGAAACTTCATAAAGTGAACGACATTTCCTTTGAAATTCGTAGGTGTGTTGTCTACAAAACTCTACGGCTACGATGATAGATACAAATATAGATTGATCCATCCGCTTTGGTCGCTTACTTGCCCGATCGTTCCATAAGGAAGTTATTTTTTTGGTTTCTCCTAAATATATCAAGTGCATCAGTTCTGACTAAAACACTTGCAATATATCTATTGGCAGTTTTTATAACGAACTTCTACCACGATGATGAAAGCTTTGGGACTGACTGCAAAATGTGACATAATTTCTCAAGTCGTGCAAGCCATTGGGGAAAGTCGTTCGCCCACTGAGTCGTGTCTCTAAAATCGCTCATCTGTTAACTGCCATATTGTTGTGGCCAACGACATATTTAGCGCTGGAGTGTCACAAATAACATCTATTAACTTCACTGTCAGGTGTATTTGACACTTGTGTACATTAAGGCCTATTATCAGCAACTTTTGTAACTCAGTTACAACAGCCGTGGATATTTCACTGAAATCAGACGGCTTTATTTTATCGCCATAGTTACTAGCTAGGAAAACTTCAATAAAATAGGGAGCTATAAGATGACCAAAGATAGACCGCAACTGTTGGTTAAAACTTTTAACATATACAGGCCATCGTATTTCAAATGTAATTTGAGTTCGCTGAAGTTAGTCTTGTGTGGCCGAATTCCTGACAGTTTCAGAGAATTCAATTTCGGTCCATTACGGTAGTAGACTGTAGAATTATGGTGTGGTTCGTTATTAGTACTGCTATAATAACAGACCTATTCCTAAAATTGTAGAGTTGTCATGATGTGAAAACTCAATCTATAAGATCTTACGTGAAAGTTACATCATTGTCTATTCTGACTCGTCGTGTCGTAACAGTTAGCAATATGATGCTTGGTGTTTCTAATGAAAACATTTAGCCTGGAGATCGAACAATGTATTCAGCATGAATAGAAGAGATCAGTTACACAAGATTGATCACGCCTGCAAGGGTGAACCATGCGATCCGACTGAATCCCGAATGAATGTTCCCGCGTTCACCATTATTGACCTTAGTGTTATATGTTGAATATATACTTTCCCAATTATCTCATGTTCAGGTATGAGGATTATGTGGTTAGTAGCGATACCACTAAAAGACCCCTGTTGTCAAATTTTTCGGCTCGACATTACGGCAGGGACTCAGTACACTTCCGACAAAAGTCGGCAGCTCAGGAATGTACGGTCGAAAAAATCTAAAAATTTAATCGACCTTTCGAAAAGTGATATCATCTCCCTTCTTTGAACAGTGTCAGAGCAACTCCTCTTCGTAACCGGAGTAGAGCAGCATCTCTCCCATGCTTAACCTGTGCTGTTCAGCTTGGGTCTAATAAGTTTCGTTGATTCCCATTACTGCCAATTTGTATCTTTACATTTTCGTTGCTATTCGACTGGTCCTTCCGGTCTTCCGCATTGTCCGGACGTTACATTTATCTATAAAAAATTGTTGCTCTGATTGTTAGAAAGGGCATCGGCCTCGTGACTTCCGAAGGAACTCGGCTTTCATCATAAGGCGTCATAGTTTTTCCTTCAACCTCCAGGACAGAGTTTAAGTTGTTTAGTTAGTTTAATCTTGTTGGAGTTTTTTTAGCAAGATGATTATAATGGGTGGAGTTCCTGAGAGCATACCCAACCCTCCTCTTTTACCAGGGCTTGGGACCGGCAGTAACTTTAGAAGAGCTATAGACGGAGGTGTTATATAAATATGGTGCTTTGAAAAACCTCCCTGTATAGAATAAGCAGTAGCTATCCTGAAAATTACCCTGAAGTTCAAAAGAACCAAGTTAAGGATAAGAAGATGCTGGTTAGTAGAATGTAGACCATGCTGTCAGCGTAGTTCTTCACATAGTCTCAAGGCCTGATAATACCCTGGTTCAGAACTCACCTCCTTGTAACAGTGAAAACGTGCAGACGCAGTTTTAACGTGTAGCGTTAATAATAATTGTTTTCATCGAACCGATCGCGTTCTGTTGACAAAAGTAGGTCACTACAAACGTTTACAAAGAAACCGGGATATGCAAAAGGTTAGCGTCTGAACTCCACAGATGGAATTAAGCTAGGTGTCTTAAGTACCCCTCTAGCTTCCCCAATTGTGTTTTCGTCCACTTCACCTTCCACAAATGGGAAGAGTTGACTGATAGGGAACCGAGGTCAGGATTTAAATTAGGCCGTGAACATACAAGGTCTTCGGTAAGCAAGCTGTTACAAGCGGTTGTAGTTTGTATAAGCATAAGTAAGCTACTCAGAATAAGGATGTAATATTGGTAGTTTACTATGTCCATACTTGTGGCCTACTTAATAATATGGCAGTGCTTATAACTACGGTTGACACAGAACTGACACATTCGACCGTATGGTTTACTGAAGAATGAATAGTAAACACAGTGAAGATGCCACAGGTAGTCGGAGTTTGACAAAACTTTAACCAGTAACACCTTCTAATATGAAGCGTACCCACCAAGTGAAATCAAAAGACAGAAGCAAGAAGGTTTGAAGATATATTTGATAAGCTATCAATATATCGACGATCGTCTGAACTAATCTGGCTAGCGATTGCAGTAGATATTGAGCACGGCGTTCCCACACGTGATCTGGTGCGGATGCATGACCGAACGCCTTCAGCTAGATGAGTCCATTAAAACTAATGTGGTCAGCATCCAATGTCGAAAACTTACAGAGCTATTTATTTTGGGGATTGATTTACCGCTACAACAGAAGCATAAGCAGAGGAGGCATGGAATCAGTTACGGCAACTGTAAAACGAAGTAGCTCAGTCACTTATACCCTGGACTGTTTCAAAGAACAAAAAACTGGTCCATCCCTGGGTAGACCATGTAATTAGACGCTTGCTGAAACAAAGGAAACTCCGCCTGGAGTCCATTTCCGGGGGCTACTGCCGGTTCCAAGCCCGGATAAAGGAGGAGGGTTGGGCATGGGGTTAGCGACCCCATCCCGTAGAAAACTAACTCGCTAAAAAAACGCTAATCAGAAAAAATAACTCAAACCATTTAAACTCTGCCCTGGGAGTTAGAGGTAATATGACGCTTCATGGTGAAAGCCGAGTTACTTCGGAAGCCACGAGGCCGATGCCCCTTCTAACAACCAGAGCAACAATTTTTATTATTATTATTATTATCATTGCTGGTGGGCGACCTATGCTCCGCCAAGAGGGATAACAGGCGTAAGTAAGTGGATAAGTAGTAGTAGCAGTAGTAGTAGTGCAGTGAGTCCAAGTAAACCAGTCAACTTCAAGTTATAAAAAAATATTATAGTAATGTAATTCATGAATATTCCCACATAAATGGAAAAATACAACAAACTGATAGGTAATAAAAAAGGTATGATAATCTAGGTAGTCGTTTGACTTCATTGATGAGGTGAAACAAAAAACTTTTCTCAATTGCTAATACTCACTTTCTAAAGTCTATGCAAGAAATCCTTCCCGTTATTTTGAATCTCTAACTGACAGTAACAGAAGCAGATAAAAATGAAAATATAAAATATGGATAGGTATTTGTCAGTCAATAAATTTGTATACTTTTTAGGAATTATTTATTCAGCAACTGTTTAATGCGTTTGTAGTGAACGAAGACTCAGGTGGGAAAGACCAATCTATTATTTAATGCAAATTACCAAGTGATTTCGTAAAGTATGAAAACCATACACCAAATATATATTTTGCACATCTTGCACAATTGTCCTTTATTTGCTTCATGATTCTTTAAATTCCGTTGTTATTACAATTACTTTCTGTTTTATTCAATTAAATCTTGCCAATCTTCTACAGGCATTCATCCCACTTCCGATTGGTGCTACATATTACTAATATATGTCAACGTAAATAGCACACACCACACTCGTCCCCCCTTTAAACGAAAGTCAGCAGTAGTTGTCTTTGTAGAGAATCAGTATATGGTGATCTGTTAGATTCCGTTCAACAGACGTAATTTTGTACGACTCCAACTATCGTTTTCGTGCATAAATTATAATCCACTTACAAAATAGGCCAGTAATTATCTGTTATAAATTAGTAGCATTATTTTCACAATCCTATACCATGTGATCTACGTACTCATGTACAGTATAATAAAACTAATAATCTTAGAACTAACATATTCATTTATCCAATGGCCGTAGGGATGTTAAAAAACACTATCTGATTATAGAATCCTCATCAGGTTCAAGTAAGTATGACAAACTCTTCAAAATGATGGTTGAAATTCTGGTATTTAAATTACAAAGTGTAATGATTTAAATAGTTTAGATCATGAGTCAGTTGAAGCTAGACCACCATAGAAAACCTGAAAGCACTGGATGGCCGTTTCGTCCTATTGTGGGACTCCTCAACCACGATCTCTTCCCCCGCGAGATTCGAACCCAAGACCTATAAGTCTCGCGGGCGAGCGCTTAACCACTAGACCACTGAGCCGGCATCCAACGATGTTAATGTCTAACTTCAACTAATCCACTAAATTGAGCGACACATCCACATCCAGTGCTTCCAGGTTTTCCATGGTGGTCTAGCTTCAACTGACTCGTGATCTCAATCATTGAAATTACTATAATATTCACAAAACTCCCTCTGATATTACTCAACATATGCTCACTAGTGACTGGCTTCAAGAGGTATATCCTGGAGTTCTAGTGAGAAGCAGCGACCAATGGAGTTCAACCGGGTCAGTTGTGAGATAGTAACTCACTGATGAAAATGGTGGATGTGTCGCTCAATTTCGTGGATTAGTTGAAGTTAGACATTAACACCGTTGGATGCCGGCTCAGTGGTCTAGTGGTTAAGCGCTCGCCCGCGAGACTTATAGGTCTTGGGTTCGAATCTCGTGGGGGGAGAGATCGTGGTTGCGTACTACTGAGGAGTCCCACAATAGGAAGAAACGGCCGTCCAGTGCTTCCAGGTTTTCTATGGTGGTCTAGCTTCAACTGACTCGTGATCTCAACCATTGAAATTACTATAATATCCAGAAAACCCCATCTGATATAATAACCTAGTCAATTATTCACTTAAATAAATAAATCACTAATGAAATTTTAGTGTCAAATAGAACTTTATTAGGAGAAACTCTTACAGATAACCATAGAATAAAACGTATGTTTATTATTATAAACTGTCATCGAATAAAACAACAACAACAACAATTCCAGAAGATTGGCATTTCCAAATAGGAATAACCTATTTTGGTGTCAGATATAAATGAAATTCTGTCATTATTTTATTAGAAAGTAAAAAGTTTGAATTACCGTATGTAGTAGAGGTATACAATTTTAAAAATAAATAGTTTGATAAGTATTTACTACTTAATGCTGACTTCAATAGCTTCAACCAAATAAACTAACTGAGGACACAAATAACGTCACCATTTTAGTGATCTATTATACATTACGCTTTCCTGCTACACGTCCTCTCATTTTTCCTAGCTAAATGGTTTCGATTTGTCGTATTTTCTCTGTCGAACAAATGTACCATTTTATCAAAATCAATATTTTTGACTTCTTTATTTGTGATAGTTTTAGTTTATTGAAAGCTTGGTAATTCAGTCTTTAGATTCTTTTGAAGCCATATCTCCATCGAATGATAGACTTGCTAGTAACAATTTTGTGAGAAAGATGCAAACATGGAAGCTTCAAAGTATGTATTACAGATCGATATTAATCATTAAGTTTATTTCGTACTCAATAACAGTGAAACGTAAAATAATTGTGTGTTAGGAAGGCTTATACCAGCACTTACTCTTGCAAATGATTTCCTACGTACAACCAATCATAAAAATTTCATCAGAACGAACTAATTTTACGGTTATGCAATAATTCCGTACAGCTCACATCTATTTGAAGTCAGCTATGATGTTGATATCATCTGAAATAACGATAGATGTTGAGCAACTCAATCAAATAGTTCAGATAATGCAACACCATTAGAAGCACCCACCTTAGATACGAATTTCACGAGTTTTATCTACGTTAAGTACCAATCTGCTTTCCGTGTACATGAATGAGACCGGAAATTTCCTTTATTGAATTCTGAAGTAAATAACAACTTTCATGAAAAAACTGACAAGGTGATCTTCTTGAATTCTACAGCAAGACTTATCGGTTGATGTACATCAAATCTTAGAACTCAATGAAGTAAGCATTTATTCACTTAATGAAATAAATGTTACAGTCAGCATTTTCTTATGATCTAACCGTATCTAGGATTATGTCATCATAGTGTTTCCCTTAATACAACTAAGTGGAAAATAAACGAGGTTAGACCAGATCTTTTTTGTCATCCAACTCTCAATTTCCCAACTAAAAATTAGCTTACACCACCCCCGCATTCAGACAGTCCTGACCACCTACTATTTCTCTATCTAAACCAATAATTTGTTAGTACTAATCCAATAAAAACTTAGTATTTAATTTAATAGTTCCACCCACGCGTTAGTCTTTCCTTCATATCTCTCCCATAACTATTGTTTTTCAGACTGAAAAACTTCATTTTTGGACAGGATTTTCTTCACACGGTAGTACAGTTACGGTGCTCCGCATAGCTGCGATCTACTGATCATGCCTGAGAGAACTTATTCACTTACTCGAAACAATGAGGTTTCGAAACCTTTTATACTTCGGAAAATAGATCAGCCGCCTAGACAGTATGACATGAATTTCGTGTATGGAGTACTTTAAAGTCTTGCATGATTTGAACAGCTTTTATTCGCTTTATCATTTATGATTACTGATTTAATGCTGAATGCTTATTAAATATATGGAAAATGTTTTCTTACCAAAAATGATTGTCCTGTCATCATCGTTATTTATGCTGTCGATTTATCATGCAATATATTTAATTTATGAAAAAACGATTTCTAAAAATCACCTGAACGGATGAAGCCTCCCGGTGAGCTTCTGTGTTGAAATTCATGTAGAAAAATAATGTAAGAGTTTATTTTAAAGCTTACCTAAACTGTTATGAAAAATGTTATTTATTGATTAATGAATCGGTTGTTTACCATTATTATTACAGCATATACTGTAAGATTTAAGGAATAATACGTTTTATTCAATGTAATCTTCGTTTTCATTCTTTGTTGTCATAAGAGGGGTAAGCTAGGTGGTTTTGGGCAGGTTCCTTTTATAGTTGAACATTTCCCAAATGAATTGATTTTCCACTACTTACGGTACAAGTGAATGTTGATAAGTTATTACTTATGACGTTCATTTTTTGGAGTCAACTAAGTCCAGAAATGAGAAGGTAGCTCATCGAAAACATGAGGATTGAGCCATATTAGAAATGGAATGAAGGTAAAGGCAATCGCCTACCACAAGACTTGTAGATTTGATTCCATTTTTTTGTTATGGATTCTAACTGCTGAAGACTACCCAGAGTATTAATAGGTTAGATTACATGTTGACAAGTTATCCAACCGTATTGAAATGTGAGAAATTATATTCTAGTTGAAGTGAAATTGTTAGTAATGTCCATAACTAACCAATCAAATCGTTGTTTAAGCGCCCACCATGTCGATCTGGTCTGATGTGCCTGTAGACCATCCCTGTTGCATATAACCTGCCAATTGTAGGACATTATTATCCTATTATATTAGTGACTCATAATTTTTATTCATTTCGATAAGATATGCAATAGTGGTCATTTGTTTGTGCGTTCCACTTGATGACTATAACTTCCTTAATTATTGTACTACTTTAATTGATTTTACTTTTAGAAACAGATAAAGTTTATCAAGCCAAATAGCATACTTGTTCTGACTGGCTAAGCTAGGACTCTGTGCTCGGAAGTCTGAAGAATAGTTTAGAATTACATCTATTTGTATTTCTTCTATGTTATCCCGATTAATTTGATCCTCATGATGAATACTCGGTTAACCTGAAGTTCTCACGTCGAATGTAGTTACTGTAACCATAGGAGAAGATAGTACTGTCTGTGTAAAAAGTAGGAGACAATGCAACACGAAGAAACTTGTTATTCTTGAAAATGTTTAGAATTAGGTTTGAATGATATAATAATATACAAAACAAGTTTACTGTATTCCAAAGTTCTCATGATGTTCTGTGGAAGTTTTGATTACAGTTTATGGATTGTTTTTTTCTCTTTTGATAAACAAACAATCACCATTTTTTATTAAGATGGAACTAGCTGTTTGTTACTCTCGTCAGCCTTCGTCTAATCCTATTTTTAACTACAAGCTACTTCTTGGTAATTGCATTGAGATTCATCATAACCAGTTCCTGAGTGCTTTTGTTGTTGTTAATATATTCGTATATATATTCATGAATAAAAAAGCCTTAATTTGTTTAGAGGTAAGTCATTCAAATAAAATCGTTGCAAGATAAGAGAAACGGGATTTGAAATCACATAGTACAAAGTTATCTTTTCATTTCCAAATAATCTAATTCCTTCATTCGCTGTTGACTAACGGAAAGTGTTGACCAAGCGGATTTTGTTATTTATGTATAAATAAATTTAGCGTAATGGATTACTCCATGTAATGGAAAATAACCTATTTAGAGTAATTAGTGATCACAGGAATGAAGCACTTTTGAGTGACATACTTGATAAATCTAGGGGAGGGAAGTCAAGAGAGATATAAAGCAAAACAGTTATTTTCCTTAAAATGGATAAATTACGAACCTAAATATGTTCAATTCCTACGAGAGTGATCACATATATTCAATAAAAACACACATAAATGTCACGTACAATAAATACAAAGCGTCATCATGTTAAAGCTTTTGTCATACCTGTACACACGACTTCGAATAACTAATTGATACGAAAAATTTAAATCATTGCAATTTGATTTGCAGGACAAAAGCCTCAGTGAGCCTCATCTTTAAATAGATCAAGCTGTTATCATCTCTATTTACTGAAAAGCTAAATAAAACATGAACTTTGACATTTTCGTCGGATTTCGAATAGTGATGCGTTATGTAGTTTAATTTTAACAGGTTGATTATAGACCACATGACTTCAAAAGAGAAAATTCTCCATGAGTGTTTTAATCCAACATAATCAAGCGATTATAATCTAACCTTGGTTAACCGTATGATTGAAAACACGTTTTGTGTTATTCATATGTATTTGACACAATAACAAATTGAAAAATAAGATAAAAAAGTCATACTATGAACGATTTCAGTATAGAAGGCTAAAAGTTTCCGGTTTGAATATAACCTATACATGAATCCTAAAAAGTCTGGAACAACTTACCAAAGGTTACGTAGTTTTGTTTGTTGAATATGCTAAAATACCAAACCTGAACTTCTTGAGTAACAAATGTTTGAGATGCGCTTCTCATGTACTCTCAATTCAAGATACTCACGGAAGACTAAATAAGTGAACACAATATGATTGAAATTCTCATTAGCAGCGATGAATGGGTGACGGATGGAATCTCACCATGGATTAAGAAGCTCTCTTGGATTTCGCAGACTTCCACTCGTGATGTGGGCATGATATTCGTTTGCCTATCATGGTATGGCGATCAAAAGTTAGAACTAGTGGGATCCTCTGTATAGAATATTATGTAAAGATATCAAATAGATTAACGGTTCTGTGAATCTTCATTGGCTGTAGTGATTGAGACCTGAGTTAAACATATTCCCCAGAGCCTACCTCGAAGCTCAGTGCCAACTGACCTAGAAGTAGACTAAAATAAAGATAGAGACATCAGTCAATGAGTTTACTGACTATTTAATTGACTCATATGAGCAGCTGTAGATCAGTTGCGATCCCTGAGGTAACCTAAACCAGTGATCTAAAATCTTACGTTTCCGACATGAAATCGATCATAGCATCATAAATGTATCAATTCCTTATCTTCATTGAAAGTTGTAATTGTATTGATAACGAAATTGTTATGATTTTCATTATTATAATTATTAATAGTATTATTCAAATGGTTCTGTTAGCCCGAAAGTCGATTTCTATTTTCATATTTCCCTTTAGAACTGAAAGATACATTCTCACCAGTAAATGTATCCTATTTATTTGGGAACGATAATAGTGCGTTACTAAGGTTTCATAATTTCCAACTGTTGTTATCCAGTACTTCAAGTAATCTCCCTGATGGTAGATGTGCATTCTATGTGGGTTGCCTCGATATTACCATTTCGGCTTAGCTAATTGTAATATTAATTTTGACAATGAACTAAGAGAATTAGTACAGAAATACAGAAGAGCTACACCAAGTTTAAGACTAAAATTTCACCTAAATGTGACTTAACTATATAAAGCCTAATCAGGATGTCAATGTAAATATACTGTTCTTACGTCTGACCTAATTCAAATAACAGGTTCAAACATCCTCAAGGTCAAATATTTGACCAATACCCAGTCTGAAAAACCGATTATGTAAGTCACATGATGAATAAGCAAATAACAAATAGTGGAACGACGCTTATTTTCATTTAATTAATCTGCTTTGAATTATGTGTACAAACAATATACTCGCTTGATCTAAAATTCATGAACAAAGACAAAAGAGACAGGTTCTAATTATGAGTGCATTTTCCAGTCTATTTTAATTGAATAAAGCTTCTCCAGTTCGAAATTCCATTTACATAGTTATTCATTTAGATCACTAATCTACATTTAATACAGTGTTTCCTTTGAGGAGATCAATTGAATTTTGAATATCGTTTATGAAAATTTTAAGGAAATTGGCTTGCATTTATCCACAAATAGACTGGATGGAAGCAGACTTTGCTGTAAATTTTATGAATATTATTTGGTTTCTATAACTCTAGTAAACTGTAAGATAATTTTATTGTTTGTGTAAAAACAAGTATACATTTTTTGGCTGGTGTTGTGTCCTCTGAACTAGTTGGTATAATTTCAGAACCTTCATTGTCTTTCTGGACAATATCATTACGGTTTGTTTCCTGCAAATTTCAACCATACATGAGTATAAAAATAAAAGGCCTCAGTAGGCATAATAAAATAAGGATGAAACCGAGAGAGAGAGAGAGAGAGAGAGACAAAAATCACTGATATCTGACTAAATAATAACCAATTATGTTAATAAGATTGTATAAAGATGTTTACCTAATGTTTTTATTTTTATCAATCGACTATTACTACCTTATACCACTAAAAGCATTAACAGTCACTTGAAGTTTAGGAAGGACAAGTATCAAATTTTTTCTATGTTGATATGAACACGTCCATTAGACAAGTATTACTACATACAATAAATTAGTTGTTTGTATTTATGGGGGGTGATTATTAAGAACTGATACTATTAATAGCAGGGGAAATCACAAATGTTACCAGTTGGAACAAGATTTTTTTTTAATTACAATTAAAGTATTCTCAACGTTAATAGTTTTGAACATCTTATTATAGTATATCATTTAACGAAGCACCTGAGGATGTCTACCTAGGAATCGAATAACCAATAAGTTACTCTATAAAGCCCAGTCGTTGGTAGGATTGTGTTTGGCCTAAAAGTAACTTGCTGTGGTGAAAGGGTGGTAAGAAAACTGTGTTGGAATTTGATGAGGAAGCACATAATATGCTTACGTTTACTTATGAAAGCAATCTCCATCAGTTTTGATATAATGGCGTGAATAGTATGGGAGTATAATTTTTGAGGCTATCAAAGGAGTATTATAATTTTATTTTTATTGTTTAACTAATAGACGCTTTGATTGTTGCGTTTGTATATTCGCTCATTCGCCATATATATATGTCACAAATCTTAGTTTCAAATTTATCACTAAGTAACTATTTTCCTATTGCAAAGGTTTTGCATCACTTATGATTGAGCTATGTGCACACTTTAATTGTGCTGCTGTGTAGTCAGGTGCTTAAGGTATATTAGTGTATGAATTTCGAGTCATGATTGAGTGAAGTACAGAAGAGAGTTAGTCTGTTTTGTATCTTTGTCTTCTAATTGGACTGTGTTAGAAGGAGCTAGAGAACCAATAAGCGTTAAGGTCTTGCCTGTAGTTCATTTATCGGCGTATCATTTATTGAGTGGAAGGTCACCACTCCTACTGGGCATATAGGGGGTTATATATCTTTTATCCAAATGATAACCACGCGGTCGATTGCTGTTGAACAGGTGGGCAGCTGTGGCATTAATATCTTTTAAAATGTTTTAACTGGAAGGTTAAACAAAGAGGCCCAGAGTTAAAATGTTGTGAAACATAAAAATCCAAATTTTTTTATTGATTTAAGTCGATTTTCGCAATCATGAGATACATTTTTTTGCATAGTTCTGGAAAGATTTATAGGACACTTTTCCAATTGTGTAACTATTATTTTAGTTCAGTGTATCTTCTAGTTATCGACTCCTATGGTGATTTTTGTTTTGTCTGACTTTATTTTCAGACAAAGCAGAAAAATTTAAATTGTTTTTCTTTGGAACAAGTAGTCTATGGATAAAAGTATTCTGCATATATGTCTGTTTTTATGTCCATATATGTGTGTCCAACTAGCCACTAGCTTATGAAATGGAGTGAAGTTTTAATTCATTTTTGTATTTGTTATTTGAATCTTCCAATTGATGTTTAGGACTGCAGTTGATCAGTTTTTTATTGGCATACGTGCATCCTGTGTGGATTGCCTCAATATTACCTTAAGTCACAAGTATTACAAGCAGAGATGGATGGTGACTAGCATCGGGTATCTGAACTCAGTAGCCAAGTGGATTACGCGATGGCATTTGAGTCGAACGGTACTGAGTTCGATTCCTGAAGTGGACATCAATTCTGGGATGTAGGTACATCCAGCTGACGAGTCCCAGATAAGACGAAACGCACGTCCTGGTTCCCCTGCTGGCCACCAGTGTAATTCAAGAATTATTATTTTATAAGTATAGAGCCTGATGATAAAGTGATTGAAAACAATTGTCCGCTTGAGTACTCCTTGTTTTTGAATTACTCTGTGGGGGTGAAGGGTTTAAACAATTCATGGAGGCCGAAAAGTCATCTTAGTTTGAATTAACGAAAATCCAAAACAATCTGACTACTGTAATTAAATTAAACGTGCTAATAACAAAGTGTGTTATGCTAATTTAATTTAAAGATATGTTCATCAAAATGAGTATCTATGTAGTTGAGGCACGAATGGATGGACATTTAAATTTTCCAAATAGAAGATACAACTACCCGAATGAATGAGATTGGTATTCTAGTATTTAGGAAATAAATTATGATTAAGAATAAGCGATCGGAATTACAAAAAGTTAAAACTATATAGTTGCTTGCATATTCTTAACAGGAGAAATATTTTTTCTTCAATGACTCACTGGGTTTCTTTCTGTTTTTTCAGCAATTTTATTAATTCATGTTTTAGAGACAGATTAAAGTTTTATAAGACAAATGGCTTACTTGATTTGGCTTTGACCACACAAAGACTCTGTGTGCTACAGTTCAGAGACCTATTTAAGAATATCATCCGTGAGCAGGTTATATCCTACAAAGATCTACATTGTTTGGATATTGCATGTCCCTACGTTTATTGTCCCCATGATAGTCAGAACAGGAGTTATTCTCATGGTTTCCAGAGTCTCTGGGGCTTCATCACGGGAGTTATAACTTTTCTTCATGACGATCCTTCTCCAACGGCAGGGTTTAATTGGTTTTTCTAGTTAGTGATTCTGTAGTGGAGTTACTTTTCATAAGACAGGGCCGTTGACGCTACTCTTAACCCTCCTTCTCTACCCAGGGATAGGTACCAGCAGTTACTCCAGGAGGTTTACTCATTAATTTGCATTTCAACAAAACTTTTCTATTAATTGGTTCACTTTTTACCAAAGAGAGCTAGTGGATGAGCTAAAAAGACTATAAAATTCCTGTATGAGTTTTATATATGAACTAACGTTCTTTACTGATTAACTTATATTACTGTTTGCCTTGGAATATATGTACGTTTCTCTCCAATCTGTATTTTAGTGAAGTGACTGGATAAAAAGAAGACCATTTAAGTCAATAATTTTTGTAACAGTGCATTATAAATTTTGGCCGGGGAGTTAGGCATAAATTTCATTTAGTGTTACAATTGTATTACTTGTATCGATTCATGTGACCTATATTTACTGTACGTGTTTTTACAGTAAATATTTATATATCCCCACTATGCGACATTATTGTGTAAAATTTAGTATAAAAATAACTGTATTTGATTTTTGGACAATGTGATTTCGGGACGCTTTTTCGGGGAGTCAATAAATCTTTATTGTACCAGTCTTTCGTATTCGCCCTTTGTGTCGTGAGGATTGAATGGGTTCTCGTTTCCCAGTACAAGCAGTTGTTTCAGATTGTCAAGTGAGAGCAATAAAACTGCGAACTCCCTTAGATATAAAAGTCGGTGATCATGATTTAACAGTCGGTTTCACACCAACTGAGTGGATTGAAATGTCCAAGAATACTTTCCCTTAGAAGACTTAATAGTGTTATCCTATAGAATTTTGGATATAAGCTTTTAAGACATTCAACGTTTCGTTATCAATATTTTGTTGTACTGAAAAAAAAGCATTTTTTATTCACCAACTACTAACTAATGAGAACGAAAATATTTTCATTTGGAATTTAACAATGTTGAAATGATAGAGAGGCTTTTTTTTACTCCGATGAATACTTTTGTTGGTGTTACATTTTCTGAGTTTTCAAATGAATGTAAATATTGACAGTTTAGTCTAGAACTACAGTGAATGACTAGCAAGTAAACCAGCAAACTTAAAGTTATATAAAAATCCCTAAAGTCATTACTTACTTACGCCTGTTACTCCCAATAGAGCATAGGCCGCCGGCCAGCATTCTCCAACCCACTCTGTTCTGGGTCTTCTTTTCTAGTTCCATCCAATTCTTGTTAATTTTTCTCATGTCTATCTCCATTTCCCGGCGTAATGTGTTCTTTGGTCTTCCTCTCCTCCTTCGACCTTGAGGATTCCATGTGAGGGCTTGTCTTGTGACGCAGTTGGGTGCTTTCCTCAATGTGTGTCCTATCCACTTCCAGCGCTTCTTCCTGATTTCTTCCTCCACTGGGGTCTGGTTTGTTTTCTCCCACAGTAGGTTGTTGCTAATAGTGTCCGGCTAACGGATCCGAAGTATTTTGTGTAGACAATTATTGATAAACACCTGTATCTTCTGGATGATGGCTTTCGTAGTTATCCAGGTTTCCGCCCCATACAGTAGAACTGTCTTGACATTTGTATTGAAAATTCTGACTTTGGTGTTGGTTGCCAATTGTTTTGAGTTCCAGATGTTCTTCAGTTGTAAATATGCTGCTCTTGCTTTGCCGATCCGTGCCTTCACATCTGCATCAGATCCACCGTGTTCATCGATGATGCTGCCCAAATATGTAAAGGTATTTACATCTTCCAAAGCTTCTCCGTCAATTGTGATTGGATTGTTGCATGCAGTGTTGTATCGGAGAATCTTGCTTTTCCCTTTGTGTATATTGAGACCTATTGCTGCTGAGACTGCTGCTACACTGGTTGTCTTCTCCTGCATTTGTTGTTGCGTTTGCAATAGAAGAGCCAGATCATCTGCGAAGTGTATATCGTCCAACTGCATCCTAGCTGTCCACTGTATCCCGTGTTTCCCTTCAGATGTTGATGTCTTCATGATCCAGTCGATCACCAGGAGAAAGAGAAAGGGTGAGAGTAAGCAACCTTGCCTGACACCGGTCTTTACTTCGAACGACTTTGTCAACTGTCCTCCATGAACGATCTTGCAGTTTAATCCATCATAGGAATTCTGTATGATATTGACTATCTTCTGAGGCACGCCATAGTGTCGAAGAAGCTTCCATAGGGTTATTCTGTCCACGCTATCAAATGCTTTTTCGTAGTCGATGAAGTTGATATAGAGTGATGAATTCCATTCAATTGATTGTTCCACAATGATCCGTAGAGTTGCGATTTGGTCTGTGCACGATCTATCCTTACGGAATCCTGCCTGTTGGTCTCGGAGTTGGACGTCTACGGAGTCCTTCATCCTGTTTAACAATACCCTGTTGAAGACTTTTCCTGGTATTGAAAGAAGAGTGATTCCCCTGTAGTTGTCACAGTTGCTTAGATCGCCTTTCTTTGGTATTTTGACTAGAAGTCCTTCTTTCCAGTCTTTTGGTACTTGTTCCTCATCCCAAATCTTTCTGAAGAGAGTGTGGAGTATCATTGCAGTTACCGCCACATCTGCTTTCAGTGCCTCTGCTGGAATGCTGTCTAGTCCTGCTGCTTTGCCACTCTTGATTTGTCTGATAGCCATGCTGATCTCTTCAATTGTTGGTGGGCCGACATCGATTGGGAGGTCCGTGAGTGCTGCTTCGATGTTGAGTGGGTTTAGTGGGACTGGTCAATTCAAGAGTTCGTTGAAGTGTTCTACCCACCTGTTTCGTTGTTCTTCAATGTTGGTGATTATCTTGCCTTCCTTGTTTTTCACTGGTCGTTCTGGTTTACGGTGATTTCCAGAGAGTTTCTTTGTTGTGTCATACAGTTGTCTTATGTTTCCTTCTCTGGCAGCTTTTTCCGCCGTCATTGCTAAATCTTGCACATATTTACGTTTGTCAGTTCTGATGCTCCTCTTCACTTGCTTGTTTACTTCTGTGTATTCAGCCTGTGCCTTGGCTTTTTCTGCTCTTGTTCGGCTGGTATTGATTTCTGCCTTCTTGTTCCTCCTTTCTTGAATCTCATCCAGTGTATCAACCGTGATCCAATCCTTGTGATGGTGCTTCTTTTGGCCCAGAACCTCATGACATGTTGAAGTGATTGCCTCTTTTATCTCTTTCCAGTCGCTCTCCATAGTAGTTCCTTCTTCATTGAGTAGATCATGAAAGGCTTGGAACTTATTGTTGAGGGCTATCTTGAATTTGTTGAGTTTGTCATTATCCCGAAGGAAAGCCGTATTAAACTTTTGGGATATTGTCCGCCCCGTTGTCCAGTGCTTCTTGAGTTTCAGTTTCATCTTGGCGACCAGCAAGTGATGATCTGATGCTATATCAGCTCCTCTCTTTGTTCTCACATCCTCCATCGTCCTCCTGAACTTTTTGTTGATGTAGATATGGTCGATTTGGTTCTGTGTGGTGTGATCCGGTGAAGTCCATGTGGTTTTGTGTATGCGTTTATGTGGGAATATAGTCCCGCCTATGACCAGTTTATTGAAGGCACATAGATTTGCAAATCTCTCACCATTTTCGTTCCTTTCTCCCAGTCCGTGTCGTCCCATGATCTCTTCATATCCGGTGTTGTCAATTCCAACCTTGGCATTTAGGTCTCCCATCAGAATAGTCAGGTCCTTTGTTGGGCACTTCTTGACGATTGACTGCAGCCTATAGTAGAATTGATCTTTAGCGTC
Organism: Schistosoma spindalis; assembly: GCA_946903255.1. Lineage (NCBI taxonomy): Eukaryota > Metazoa > Platyhelminthes > Trematoda > Strigeidida > Schistosomatidae > Schistosoma > Schistosoma spindalis. Next base: position 77,718,191 of record OX336416.1, on the reverse strand, counting down.
TTCATTGTAGTCGTTGGTAGGCGCATAGCATTGGATGACGTTCATTGTAATCCCTCTTTCTTTGTTTTGAAGGAGGCTTTGATGATCCTTGGTCCATGAGATTCCCATCCTATAAGTGCATTTTGTGCTTGTTTGGACAGCATCAATGCAACTCCTTGTGTATGTGGGGCATTTTCTTCTTCATGTCTGGAGTATAACAGCAGCTCCCCTGAAGCTAGTCGTTGTTGTCCAACTTGCATCCAATGTGTTTCACTGATCCCAAGCACCTCTAAATTGTATCTCCTCATTTCTGCAGCAATTTGGAAAACTCTCCCAGTCTCCCACATTGTACGAGCATTCCATGTACCTAAATAAATTGTTCCTTCTGTTGTCAGATGGGGCATCGGCCTCGTGACTTCCGACGGAACTCGGCTTTCATCATGAGGCGTCATAATTCTTCTAAACGAAGACCTTCTGACTCCCAGGGTAGAGTTTAAATGGTTTGAATAGTTTTTTCTGGTTAGCGTTTTTTAGCGAGTTAGTTTTCTACGGGATGGGGTCGCTAACCCCATGCCCAACCCTCCTCCTTTATCCGGGCTTGGGACTGGCAGTAGCCCCCGGAAATGGACTCCAGGCGGAGTTCCCTGAAGTCATACAAAAAAGATATAATGCAAAAATGATCTATCGAAGAGATTGAATTATAATATGACCTTACCATTGGTTGGAACACATGGGATAAGGTCGAATAACACGGTTTGTAGCATCTGAGTTTAAGAATCGATGGTGTTTGGTAAAATATAGTTTTCAAAAACACAACAGTTTCAAAATAAGACAAAAATGGGACCTCAGTAGTAATCAAGTCCTATTGTCGACCATCTGTCTATTATCTATCTGTGATGAAAATTTAGATATTTCTGGAACGTCAATTTATCTAAGACTTCGTTATCGACAAACAACTGGACACAAGATACTTTAACGGTGTATTACATTTAACGTCAACCAGTTCACTATTCTTTTCCAATATGTTCCGTTAGATGAAATAACATCAAAATTCATACTCGTGTACAATAACTCAAGACTGAATTTTAAAACACTATCGATTTAAGCTTAGATTGACAAAATCATTCAATTTATGAAATCGAATAATTTAATATTCTCTCTGAAGGATCTTAAAAGGTCATTGATAAAAATTACTTTCATGAAGTATGCTAATAACGATAAAATCTGGTCTTTATTGACGCATACACATGCAGACAAACAGTAACATGAGGTTGATATTCGTCATACAAATAGTTTCTGGTAAATTAAATCGTTTTTAGACATCTATGGGAAGTGTTTGTCAGTAAAAGAAAGTAACTATGAAGTAAAATCAGGAGAACAAAACTGAAGAAATAGTGTCAGAAATTATGTTTCAATGTTGTGTTCGACCTAAGAACATTTTTACTTGATGTGTACGTAATGAACTTGTTAAGTTGCGTAATTACAATTGAATTTTCGAAATCGAAAAAAGCTTAGGGGAATACACATCAATTAATTAATTATTGATTCATACAGCTCAGTAACAAAAGTACACGTTCATGTCCCTTGCTTTCAACCAGACATTTTTGTATATGAGGGGTAGTGATGCTAAATGACAGCACAAACTGACCAGAATTCAATCCTGTGGAGGATGAATACTTTGCATATTAAACCAATGGTTCTATGATAAATCAGATAAAGAAGAGACTGCCATACATTACTTCACACTTTGTCATAGTAATGTAATTCATGAATATTCCCACATAAATGGAAAAATACAACAAACTGATAGGTAATAAAAAAGGTATGATAATCTAGGTAGTCGTTTGACTTCATTGATGAGGTGAAACAAAAAACTTTTCTCAATTGCTAATACTCACTTTCTAAAGTCTATGCAAGAAATCCTTCTGTTACGTCCTTAATCTGTCTACCCACTTTTGGTGCTGAGGACACTTATCTAATCCAGATTAAGACCTTGCGCGATAGGCTGACCGGCTTAACCTTCAGGCTGGCATACGTGAGTTCGAAGCGGGGTAGAAAGAAAACTACTCTGTCACCTGATTGGCTGACAAGCACACGAATGAGAGAAGAGAAAACCAGACAACTGGAACACCACTCGATCATTCCCGGTTTCCTGATTTCCCTGACTTCAGATTAGTGTAAAAAGGTACATGAATAAATAAGTGAATAACCCGACCGCAACGTACAATAGTTAGGAAAAATACAACCATGTCTAAAGCTGGGAATTAGAGTAGAAAATAGGGTGCAAAATATGTTTAAATTACAATAGCTTCGGGACAGAAAAGGGTATGACAATGAATCATACATCGAACGAAAGCTTATGTTCTGTAGAATAGATTAGGGACAAAAATAAATGTTAGTGTTTTACAAGCTTTAAATAAAATGAAATAACGTCCCGAAAAATAGTTTTTGTAGTTTGTCAGGGCTTCTTGTTTCCCTGTTCACATCACCTTCCCGTTATTTTGAATCTCTAACTGACAGTAACAGAAGCAGATAAAAATGAAAATATAAAATATGGATAGGTATTTGTCAGTCATTAAATTTGTATACTTTTTAGGAATTATTTATCCTGCCACTGTTTAATGGGTTTTCTTTCAGTTTAGTCTTAATTTTAACATATCTCGTCATACTCTCCAACTATTTAAAAATTTCTATTTAGTTTTCGTTTTTAAACATATCCTCAATGTATACTAATTAAGGTTTATTAATTATGTTGAATGTTGTTGCAGTAATCTACATTACACCTGTGTATAACCAATCATATAATTTATCAACCAAAATTATCAGGGATTGATAACTGCTTTCTGCTGTTCTAATTGTTGGCATTTTAACGACTGGGAAATCCAGTGACTTATTCACAGTATAAGAAACACAATTACAAAGGTAAGAAATCTATTGTAAACGGCCTGGAAGAAAATGACTAACATCCATACAAATTACTAATAGCCTTACCTAGTACAATAAACAAAGATAAAACAAATAAAATATTTTAATAAACACTGTTATCCATATTTTAACCGGGATTAAAACTTCTACAACTGCATTATGAACAAAGATGGATGGTGGCTAGCAGTGGAATTTAGGACGCGCATTTCATCCTATTCGGGATTCGTCAGATGGATGTAACTGCATCCCATCCGCCTCAAACGACATCGCTTTATCTACTTGGCTACTGAGTCCTGATAGCCACTTGCTTGTGCAGTCAGAAGATTCAAGCAAACAACAAGTGAATTTATGGTACAACTTCAGTTTGCAACAACGGTGGGGATACTCAACAAATGTTACATAAATTCCTTTAACAATACGTGTGTTTATTTATGTTCATTTAAACCATTAACTGACTGATTAGTGTTCCGGAAGAATTGTTGCACAATATGCTATTTCACTTACTTTTTGGTCTATCATTGTACATTTTTACTGACAGATCGTTATCACTACAAGAGAGAGTATCATAAGTTATTATTATAGCAACTAAACATTTATCATACTTTACTTATGTACATATAAAGGTAAATATGAAATAAATTATCTAACGGTTGCCATAGCAAAGCCCGAAGGAACCTAGAGCGTTTGTTACTTAGACAACATACAAACAAGTAAGTAAGAAACAGATATTGTCTAAGGTTCAATATCTAATATTACAAAACATAAAAGATCTACACTCTAGAATGAAGATGAGAATTTCTTAAGAATGATTATGATTGAATGAGTAGTGTAGTTATATGCCATAAATATATATACAATTTTCCTAATTCTTGTTTCACGAAATGTTTATAATTCTTATAATTGATGATAATATTTTTTTTCTAATTTTGTAATAAATAATTAGTAAGTTATTTGCTATGCAAATTCACACTATTTTTTTCTTGATTTATACACAAATGCATAATCCACCTACAGTTTTGTTTTACCATTGGGATATATGTACATTTGAATGGGGAGCTTGTGGACATTATTTACTTTGAAAATTAAAAACTATTTTAGCTAGACAAACGTTGAAGACATGTATGGCATTTATCAATAATGCATGACCACAGACTTAGCGAGGAGTCGAGCTTAGAACTCTCAAGTATCAATGATGATCCCACATAATGACGAATTGACTTAAGTTAGAGAAGTAAGCCGTTGGAATACAGCTCGGTGATCTAAGAGTAATAAGCTAGACCTGAGACCTGGTAGTTTCAAGTTTGGACAGAGTTGGGTTTTTAGGTGGGCATATATATATGTTAAATAGCGTCCAGCTTTCAACTTGGGATTTATTCTGCTATATCTCAAAATAGATAATTAATGGATGATTTAAAAACTCGTTAAGAAAAGCAATGAGGATTTGTAGAGGTTCTTCACTTTCCAAGCAGTTTTCTTGATTACATCAATTTGTATGCAAGCCGTCTGTGAAAAAAAAAATATATAAATATATGTATACTCGTTACTCTGTATATTTATCATAAAATAGTGCTTTATTGATCATCTTTTTGATATTCAATGCTATCCATAGTGCAAACTGTTGAAAATAAACCAAATAGCTTTCTCACGACGACTTAGTGGATCTGACACGTTATTGAAATTATTTAAGTGACTGGAACCAAAAGTTTGACTATGAAACTGATCTTCAAATTCCAGCCTATAAGAATCGAAAATAATAACACTGCTAGATAACTGATTATCTGTTCCATAAAGTAATCAACAATGTTATTTATTTATAGAAATATTCGAATAAAATTAAACCTGATAATACACAAATAAATAAACATGAATGAAACTAACGGTTCTAAAACAACTAACAAATTATTCAATTCTGATCTCTGTAATAACTCTTTAGTGTTTCAAATAAATCAGAACATGTTTTGAAGATACCCTAGAGCATCTCAATAATTTGCAAAGCGAGTATAAGTATTGGACATAGCTCAAAGGATAAGACTAACTTTCCATTTGTATTTTAGTAGAGATATAATCCCTGAGTACTAAGTATTCAATTTGCTGTTAAAACCGTTATTCATTCTGACGGTTAATAAACTAAAAACAGTGATAGAAAGAGAAAAAATAGAGACGAGAACCTCATACGCTTAATTTTTCTATAACTTGACTGAAGAAGATATCAACATTGTCACCTGGTGATCGATGAGGTGGGAGTTTATTTACTTGTCATTTTGATTCCTGTTAGTTCATGGCCTGAATAATCTTATTTGATAGCTTTTTTATTTTAGTTTCAATAGGCATAAAGTATTCAATCTTTTTTGTAGTAATTTTAGGTTATTGACCAACCAAACTAGCCCCAACTCATAGTTTTCAGCAATTCTTCAATCATACTCAATCTTCAAGGAGATATTTTAATGCCATTGTAATCAGGATGTTATAAAACAGTTCAATTCAACATGATTTTTAAAGATGATTAATTATGAAATGAATCTAATTCATCAGATGTAAGGTGAAATTAAAGGCTCTAATAATAGTATGACTGAGTGTACTAAAATAATCTGGAAAAGTATTTTGCTCACTTGAAACCTAAAAACAATGTAATGATTTCTTTCAAGTAAATGAAACAAGTTATTTATGCTTATATTCCATGTGAGGCGATCGCTGTCAAACCTTTGCCAAACTGACCTATGTATGCAGAGGGTAAGTGTGACTATCCTTTCCCTGCCATAGTGATTGGGGGTTCATTTTATAACCTTCATCAATTTTAGCATTTAGTTATTATTTCAACACTTTCCCCAACCTCTTATCTTTGTTTTTATTACGTCTTCTGATATCTGTCTCTTACACAATCTTATCGACATCCACATATTTCCGAATGGAAATTTAAGGAGATCGTAGTGATTTTAAAAGTTCGATTCATGAGTCAATCTAAGTTAGACCACCACTGAAAACCTGGAAAGACTGAACAACCATTTCACTTTAGTATGGAACTCCTCAGCAGTGTGCACTTACGATCCCACACGCCAGACTCGTTATCGCATGGATGCCTAACTTATAGACCACTGAGTCGGCATCCAGGACCTTCGGCCCTAGGTTTGAGTCCGGCATGTGGGATTGTGAGTGCTTACTGCCGAGGAGTCCCGTACTGGGAGGAAACGTCCATTCAATACTTTCGGGTTTTCAATGGTGGTCAAGCTTAGATCGACTCAAGAATTCAACTCTCAAAATTCACATATTTGTTTATCTTATCATGTTGAGCAATTACTCAATCACTCATTAATTTCACCACCATTACATAACCTCTGAACTATTACTTTCCAGCATATAAATATAAATCAATCGTAACTATGTATATTAATACATTTTGTATCCCTATTCTTTTTATTGCTATGATTTTGGTTACGTTTCGAACATTTATCTAAACTTCAAAAACTATAGTGTGCTAAATGTTTGCTAATAATTATATTTATATTATTAATTGTAATTTCAGGTTGTGTTGCAGTTGATGAGAAACCATGAAATAGAATAAATGTGTTTGATTCTGCAGATCTTGTAGTTCTTGCTTTGTTTAAATTTATCAAAGTATATGCTTGTATGTGATAATTTTAGATATAATGAAATCGGCTATTATGGTTTTAAGATGGATGTAAAAACTAATAATTCATTCAGTGATTACCTTTCTTAATATCAATGAGCTCGAGTAGTCATCCTCTCACTGGTCTAGATTCAAATGTGAAATGCAGGAATATTTTGTTTCGCACCATGCTATTTCTTTACATATATGGGTGAAAACAAAGTATCAAACGAATCACTATTTGTATCATAAGGGGTTTTGTGGAGGTTGTAATAATTTCAATAGTTGAGATCATGAATCAATTGAAGCTAGACAACCATGGAAAACCTGGAAGCACTGGACGGCCGTTTCGTCCTATTGTTGGACACCTCAGTATTGCGCATCCATGGCCCCTCCTAGCGGGATTCGAACCAGGGACCTATCGGTTTCGCACGCGAGCGCTTAACCACTAGACCACTGAGCCGGTATTCAACATATATGAATAATACCCAGAGTTATAACAAAATCACATGCTGCATGTCATATTGAGCACAGTTCATGTTAATTTTTAACACATGAATATCGTATCTTGAATAAAGCATCACGTTCAAATAAAATAATGTTATACCGAATAGAATATCACACTGGAAAACAAACATGAATACTTCACTGAGTAATTCTTACATTGAACTAAAAATCAAAGTAATGTTGAACAACAAATCACAATGAGTAAACGAATATAATTATAATAGTTGAATTCATGAGTCAATCGGAGCTAAACCACAATAGGAAACCGTCTTATCAGTTTTGCTCTTTTCTAACCATTAATTGTTGTTGATAATAGCAGTTTTACCGGGAACAAAAGTTTTACAAATGATTTTTTTATTTAAGAAAATTAACATTATTTTTGACTGGTGAATAACCAACAAAATTAACAATAAATATCGTGGATGCGCATTGCTGAGGAGTCCCACAATAGGACGAAACGGTCGTCCAGTGCTTCCTGGTTTTCCATGGTGGTCTAGCTTCAAATCACTCATGATCGCAGCTATTGTAATTACTATCTGTTTAAAATTTGTGGTCAAGCCCCAAAACTCTGTCGTTAGGGAAAGGGAAAGGACCTCATAGTCGTTTTGATGCTGACCCATTAAATAGATGATTGCACAGATTAAAATGCAATTACGCTAACGATTTCATTTTGAGCATCTGAGGTTATACATAGCTGTCTGTTATGGACATGTTAGCCATCAACATACTGGATGGAAAAAGCAATTGTAGTGAATGTTAAGGTCTTGAATGAAATCTCTGATGAATGTCATACTCTTGCATACAGCGCTTACCTACTGAATGAACGCAGAAATGGATAAACGCTCTACATACGACACACTTAAAGAAGAAAAAATATTGTGGGTTAACCCAGATAAATTCAATGGTAAACATTTTAAAACTTATTCATTTTTAATATAAGTCAGATCATTCATTATGAAAGTTACTATTACAAGAAGCATATGATATATAGAATAATTCCCATTATCATATTATTCACAGTAAAAATGAACGTGTAGAAGTATGTGAAGAATCATTCAAAATGATAACAATTAATTCAGTGATCGTACTTATTGTTATTACATTATTGGATATATGTAGTTGCGTAATTTTTTTTCTGTTGATTGGATCAGATAACAAGATCTTCGTGATTAATAGTTGGATGGATATCACAGTTAAAATTTTTAAATCTATACAGTTTTTGATAGTCGTGATAATGCCATACAATCCGTGAAAGATTCTTTTACAACATGAATGTATACTGGTGAATGCAGAATCACCTGGCAGACTTACTGTTGTACATGAGAAGATTGTCCTCTGTGGCTACATAAAGTATCAAATAAATCCGTAACAATAACAATAATGACATTTGCTAAGATGATGTTCGTGCAAACTTTATTTATTTTGAAAGAAATTTTCATTACGAATTTTTTGTTTAGAATGGGAACCAATAGATCCTATCTGATTCAAAGGTATGAAGTGTATGAGTTTAGGAACATTTAGTCAGGTCAAAACAAACACTTAACTGTGAACTTTACTTTGCGATCAGTCAGTAAAATAAATATTCCACAATCCGAGGTCCAGTGAAAATGAATCAAACATTTGATGACTGTAAATAATAATAATAATTGGTTGGGTTAGACATTAACACCGTTGGATGCCGACTCAATGGTCTAGAGGTTAAGCGTTCGTGCACGAGACTGAAGGCCCTGGGTTCGAATCCCGCGGGGTGGGGTCGTGGACGCGCACTTCTGGGGAGTCCTACAATAGAACGAAACGGCCATCCAGTGTTTCCAGGTTTTCAATGGTGACCTAACATCAATCAGTTCATGATCTCAATCAAAAACTTAATAATCTCCACAACCCTATGCTGAAATAATAATAATGACAATAAATTTGAACACGTGGTCTAAATATTTCAGAAGAAGAAGAAACAGCGTACAGTAAGTTATTGTAGAATGGATCGACTAAATTGATCCATTGAAAAGATGCATAATTAACTTCCCTATGTATAACTGAAGTTATGAGAATATACTTGATTAGGATCTGACTTATGTGTCGAAAGTTTGTTAAACCAGTCATTTGAATCGCTTGAGTGGCTTCATTAACTATAACTGTTTTCAGACTGAGTATCATTGCTTAGATTTCACTAATTTGAAGACATTTTTTGTATGGAAAGATATCAAATAAAAGAACTATCGAAAAACAAGAGGCTAACGACATTTTACTTTTCTGTAATATATACCTGTAATCGTACATGCGATCACTCAAATTACCTTCAAGTATCATTGTAAATATGATATCATAATGCCATTGGGTTAAAATGAAAGGGTCACATTTTTTACTCAACTCATTCAATTAAATCACGTTAACTATGGACCAATGTTATCCATAATGTGATCATTAACCTTATTAGATATGGATGAGATAATACAAGTCATTATCTTGCTAACAAGTAAGGACATTTTGGAGGAGTTGTTTTCATCATTCTAACTAAGTAACAAGAAGTTCTTCTTGAAAAAATAAGCACGTATAGTAATCACTCGTATAATTCACACGAAAACGATCAAAGATAATAGTTTTGATCTTAACTTAAAAATGATTAGCATGATAAACCACATAAATATTATCATAGGATTTGATTTCAATATTAATGTACGCATCTTATGGTTGAGCAGCCGTGAATGTGAGGAGCTGTGTAGGATGCCACATTTACCAAATGAATAATACAGATAATGTATATTTATGCATGTAACAGTTCGAACAGTAAAAGCGTGGGCAGTGACTTTGGTTAGAGACGTCATTCACCTGCTCATCATAACTTATGCTAATCACCTTATCATTCAATATCAGAGCATCGTGTCAATTAACAAGTTTCATCTAGTTTCTTCTGTATAAATAATCCAAGAATTAATCAACTAAACAGTTATTTTTAATGAAAACGTGATTAGAAGAGCTTATTCCTCGTAAAAATGACCAGCTTTCTTCCAACACTGTAATATTTCTACATAAATCAACAAATGTTCAGTTGAGAAACTAATCATTTAATACTCTTTATATACCGATGTAATGTATGCGTATAAGTTGGGCTATAAATGTTCAATGTTGAAAAATTACCTATCAATAAACATTTTATTCGGCATCCTCATTGAATTCATCTATAGGGATTAGCTTCATATAATACATGTTAAGATGAACCGAACTGAAAAATTATTAGTTATGTCATGATCTTTGTCTTCCTTCTTGATAATTCATTAGTTGAATTATAAGCAGATCGTAGTCATGTTATGTTTGTTGACTAATATATACGACTGGAATACATTGACTATTAGAAAACACAAAACATCATTTTTGAACAATTATAATTAAACTGTATGTTAATGAGAAATTTACTGCAATTTTACATAATCGATGTTGTGAATCTTTTACTATAACAATAGTTATCGTAATGAACAAGGTTATTATTATTACCATAATTGTTGCAATTATAAGATTGGTTATTTCAGTATTTTATCAAAGCGAATGTCTCATCACGGCACTTGTTTATTGTCTAGATGTGATATTTGTAGTATCAACATTGTGATGATCAGCGTTGAATTTATGTTATTCATGTGATATCTTAAAGATAATTTAACCTTGTAAAATTGTTATCACTGTGTTTCTTCATATAAAACAATAAATCAAATCAAAACGAAAGTAAAAACAAAGTAGGCAAAAGTCATAAGACAGTAAATAATTTCATGTGTTATTATTCTCGTCTGCGCCAGTCAGTTAAGTACTTTTAAAAAGCTCATTATATGCGCTAAACAAATTATTGATTTCAACATTCGAATAAGAGTTTCAAGTACAATAAGTATAAAATAGTCTAATTTTAAACAATAATTCATCGAATGACTGAATTTCTCTTAAGTTTACCATCCTCTTTTATATTTTGCTTTATTACATCAATTTATTTATATTCGGCATAAATTTTAAACTGTGGTGAACAATAGAACTCTCATGTTTACAACATATGACTTCTGGAGATTTTTAAGGTATGGATTGGGTTATAGCAAATAATTGGTATTATTTGGAGAATAACTGAAACCCAGGGAGGGTTCGAAAGTTTTTTGTTCCAATTTTGGGCCATTTAGAAATGAGAGCGTAACTATTTCAAGTCTCATGGCTAGATTACTGTATCATTCTACTAATTAGTCTGTATCCGGTGGTTTGTTCTTCCAAACCCATTCAATTTCCCACTTCATCATGACCAGATCCACCTGTCGTATTTTCCCATAGTAACTTCAGATTTATGGCAAAGGTACTTATTACTAAATATACTACTGTTATTAAGCTAGGCATTTTGTGGATGCATTTGCAGTGTTAAAAGTTGGTTTTTTGTTACGAGCTGAGTTAAAGTGGAAAATTATTTTGAACTGGAAACCATTAGACAAGTGTTTTGTCCCCGTTTTGCAATACCCAGAAGCACTTCTTCATTTTACCGTAATCGATTAAGGGAATTTTATCGTGACATCTGAGCACTAACATAAATTCAAACATGAAAACTATCATAGTTGAGGTTTTTTAACGGATAACTTTTACCAAATATCTATATGTCTTTATTCATTTGATGAAAAGCCTCTCCGAATGCAGGCCGATTTCCTATGAGATGAATAAATCGTTCACTACAATGCAACTGAAATCCGTGGAGGCATCACTTATGCATAACGTCATTCCCAATTGTTTGATCACTGCGTGGTGATCAATGTCATGTATGCCAGGTCCTTCTTAGTTCAGATCGACCCCTATCTACTAAGTTGCAATGTGGCCACCAGTCTAGGTGACTCGACATTGCGCGAACTATGTTGAGATAAAATGGTGGTTGGGGGTAGTCAGCAGGAAACCCTGGACCTAAATTTCGTGCTACTTGGCATTAGTCAGCAAGGTGTACCTGTATTATTCTTTAGGGAGCATCAGTTGTGCTGACTACCTTCAACGACCACCTTATAACTTCATTCATAATGACAGCATTAATTATTTGGTGAAATATAGCATTTACTTATTAGTCGATGCTGATTAAAGAAGTAATCATGGAAAAGAATATCTAAATGTCAAGAGACAAAAGCATAGAGCAGATGTTTGGTTTGTATCTTAAATGAGACAAAATTAAGATTTAGTGATAAAATCAAATGTGGCAGTGAACTGATTGTCAGACAAACACTGGTTAACCTTGAAAATACGTTCAGACAACCAATCAATTTCCAGAGTTTTACTGTTAGCCAATAAATAAAGATTTTGGCTATTAAGCACGTTTTAAAGTAACCGAGATAGACTAGGAATTGCTTTATTTGCAACCTGAATGTACTTGTATAAATACTTTCGTACATAACTAACTAAACTGCACATGAACACGATGTTCTGCTAATCTCACTAAGCGGATAATCAAGCATATTTAGGCAGACATTTTCGAGTTATCGTGAATAGTAGTCAACTATTTATTTCGATCTTGGACACTCAATTACATTTTTACTTTCATTTTGTAAATTAGTAGTGTAAAATAACGTATTACATATTCTAAAGTGAAATATGGCGCATTACAGAAATAATGAGGCTTTTAGAAGACTAAATCATGTAAAACTTAAAAATAAATGAGCTCACAGTTGTTTCTATGGTAGAGAACTCATAAGACTAGTGTAAAGACAGCACAATTGATCGATAAATATGCTGGAGTTACAATGGTGTTTAAAATTATAACTTGTTCTGAGAACCGATCCCTATCCTCCAACCAAATAAACCTCAGCTTACATATTCACTGGCCAGTTGACTGAATATAACAAAAAGAATTAAATCTGTCGTGTCTATCCAAAATATTAAACCAAGATAATATGACTATGAGTTACTTATCAGATAATTAATAAGTAATAAATGATAAGAATGAAGATTACAAAGAAATCAATGAGGCTTCTCGTTTATCCATTATATCAGTTAATTATTATTTATACAAGTAATGGACATCATCGGTGATTATCTACTTCGTACTTATGACAAGATGACTTTTTTACTGCAGGAGAATTGCATGCTGAAAAATAATCATAGGGTTGCTCTCATTGCACATTAATATGAATATAGTTTGCCGATGAATCAGAATTACAATAATTTCAAATAATCTCCCACCGTTTATAATTTAATGCAATTATTAAAATTATTTGGACTTTTCGATAAGAAGGGATTCATATTGACGGAATCAGGAAAATGGAATTGAAAGATGTAGGTTATTTGAGAAGAGTATATAAAAGTGTTCATAAAAACTGAGAAATTAGTTCCGAAAGATAAAGGTCATTTGAGCAGCAAATAAAAACAAAAACTGACATCACTATCATCTTGAGAATATAAAAGTGTAAACTTTGTGATAGCAAAATCTTGCTAAAATTAAGGGAAATTTAAGTTCATTTGAACGCCGACCATTTTAACTGCTTTTGGTATGTTAATGTCAATTAAGTGATATCACTGTTGAATAAATGCATAGAAAGTAAAATGGCTTTGTTTTAATGCTGAGCTTTTTTCTGCAATTAAAATATGTTAACAGAATATTTCTAATTGGAAAGTCCAGTTTTTTAATGCTCCACTGTGATTGACAGTTTCACTTCAAGTTATTAATTGTCTTGGACAAAGCCATGATAGGATTTACGGAATGAAATAAATTCATATTTTACTTCAAATCTTCTCATCAGGTGCAAAAAACCTAGTGATATCAATTTAAACAAATAAAAACTTCTCTCTCGGTTTAACTATTTCAAATGATGATTTACACATGTAGCTGATAACTTGGTATTTTAGGTTGTATCATTTACTTGGAGTTTAATATTAAAACAACGAGAAACATTTCTACCATCAAAGCTGATGTGACGTGGTTAAGTGAATAGAATGGCTAATAGGCAACAACACTCCAACGACATTCAAATAAGCAGAGAGAAGATGGGAACTTGTAAGACAGCTTATGTTTTAAGTAAACACTATGATGCCAGTGGGCACAATACTATGTATAGTATTTATAAAATAGCGTAATCAATGTTAATGAGTGTCCCATGTCTAAACAATAACTATTGTTATAATAACCTCAATAGGTCACACTATTGATTTGTGTCAACCTCAAAATCTATAAGCAACTTATTTCTAGACTTTTGGAAGATGTTATATTCTAGAGTTATGAGCCTGAGGCAGGATGCATATACAACCTAATCAATAACATGCTTACTAATCTATGCATTAAATTATCTTGTTCACCAATAATCAATCTTCAAGTTATAATGAGGTTAATAAAAACAGCAACAACAATGGTTTCTATGATGATGTTAATGAATGCTATTATTCAAAAGTACGATTTGAAGATGAACATAAATATATTGAATATAGTCATAATATGAATACATATTATTTCGACCACATTGACAGTGAATGACAAAATGCCATTTGTATAGTTTTTTTAATCTACTTATAATTGTCCTCATTGATTTCCATTGATTTGAATTGATCAATAATAAAAATTATAATAGGTATTAAAAGGGATTTACAGGTCTCGTTTAAAGAAATGAAATAATCGATTGTTCGATAAATCGATTGGTTGATGCATTGTCGAATTGATCCACAACAAGTGAATATTTCAAAATGATAAACCTAATGTACAAGGAAGTATTATTGACTAAAATAAGTCATATGAAAAATAAATGTATAAATATAGAAATTAAAAGGAATTAATTAACATTTTAAACTTATTTTTTTGTCTTCAATATCCTATCATTTTGCAAAAGGTATTTAGGTTCAAACGGAAAAATTCGAAATTAGACTATATTGCCTCACAGTAAGAACATTTCGAAAATGCATAATTATGTGAAGATGAAAAGTACTCATCGTAATACATAATGTTTGAGTTGAATCTTGTTTGCAGTCGTGACTGTTTACAGTCAACAAATCTCAAGTTATCGTACGCTTCCTACTTTTCAAATGGTTTTCCTAATGATGTTGCTTTTGTGTTGAAAATAACATTCAAAATATCCAAAAGATATCATTGTAATCTTCATATTTGATACATAATTATCATGAACTCAATAAATTTTGAAATACATTAGGATAATGCAGAATAATTTAAGTGATGATAAATATCACTTATGATACTTCTATTTATCACGAGAAAATTTCAATGTAAGAGATACCGTGAGTGAAATTATCGATATATGGTGACGATGCATGGTGTCATCCAAGATATCATTTAAAGCTGTATTTACCGGGATTCAAGTCACAGTCCAAAAAGCATACTAAAAAATTGGGTTGAATCGGGTCCAGTTAACCAGTTATTGATAAAGCAAAGTTCAGTCTGCTTTCATTTTTGTTCGACATATAATCTAAAATTTTTCTGAGTTGTCTATAAAATGAATCTAATTTATAACATTGTAAACATTCTATTGTCCCTCTGGACAACATCATCAACACATACTTCAGAGAGAAGTCTCTTTTGTGAAGTATGTGTTGGCGAATTTGTTCACCAGGACAATGAAAGCTTTACAATTAAGCCATCCAGCTTAGATTAGTCTACACTTTTGGTCTTCTAATACTGATTCTTGACTATTGCCACTAGAGATGGTCGGGTGACTAATCGGTCAATTTGTCGACACTATGGTGTCAAGCAAATAGTAGATGCCAAATAGACCAATTAGGATTCTGGTTAATGATTTAGCACATGACGTTGGCAAAGCAACGACAGCATTCCTACAGTTGAAGAACGTATGGAACTCAAAACAACTGTCAACCAATATCAAAGTCAGAATATTCAATACCAACGTCAAGACAGTTCTACTGTACGGAGCTGAAACTTGTAGAACTACAAAAACCACCATCAAGAAGGTACAGGTATTTATCAATAGCTGTCTACGCATGATACTCAACATCCATTGGCCGGATACAATCAGCAACAGCCTTTTGTGGGAGAGAACCAACCAGCTTCCAGCTGAAGAGGAAATTAGGAAAAGACGATGGAAATGGATAGGACATACATTGAGGAAATCATCAAACTGCATTACGAGACAAGCGCTAACTTGGAATCCTGAAGGGAAGCGGAAAAGAGGAAGACCAAAGAACACATTACGTCGGGAAATAGAAGCGGATATGAAAAGAATGAATAGCAACTGGAAAGAGTTGGAAAGGATTGCCCAGGGTTGGGTGGAGAGTGCTGATGGGCAGCCAAGGCTCCTAAATGTGGAGTAAAAGGCATAAGAAGAAGAGAACATGACGTTGGTCAGAGGTTTCAAGACAAGAACACGATCTGTTCTTAAACAAAACTGAGACTGCAAAAATACGAAATTTTGTTGGATAGAATATATATCCTGGGTCCGATCCCCAAAGAGTTAGGGAGTGGGCGTTGGTAAGGTGTCCCATGATGTCTTCTGACTTTCAATGATATCCCATACAAATTAAATGAATCTTCTCAAGCTCTCTTAACCAGTCGTTCAGAATCACTGAATATTAAGAAGATACTCTTTTTTTAACCATCCTTATTGTTCTAACATCAACTAAGAATAAGCTTTAACTTATAGCGTTGAAATTTGACATAGGTCATGTGACAACTGGAGAAGAACAAGGACATGAAGAAAATGGTCAAGTAATACTACTTCGGGCTTTTATACAGATTGTTTATCAACTTAAATAGTTTGCTTCGTTTATAAATGTCAATATGGATAAACGTCTAAGTAAATTTAATCATTGGATACTCAATTTAACTATAGAACTGTGTACTTAGAAGCCAATTATTCAACCGAGTTAGCTTGTTTTATTCATTAATCTTCGCATGCAAGAATTAGTTTATTAATCATCACTATTTGATGTATTCATAGTTAACTCTAAATAACTTGATTTCACTTAGTTTACCACACATTCACATACATACTGATTTTTCGATAGTTATGCAAATAAACTTGTTTAGTATTTATAAACTGAATTGTATCAGCTTGCCTTTTTATGATTTTTAATTCTGACCTATCTTCAATGAATACATTTATTTTTTGAATTCATTTAATCCGACTGTGTATTATCTCTTGTAAAGAGTATAAATAGAACTTTATGAAGTACTGACAATGATCTGCGTTTGTGTATATGTCTTTCTTTTAGTTCAACTAAGTTTGGTATTTCTTATCAATGTACTTAATCCACGTATTTGAAAAACGAAAATATCAAGATTTAGAATGGATCTCAATATTCAATTTGATTAACAATGATGGTGATTTGATTTATAAACCCAATGATATTGTGCCATATAGTACACCTTTAGGAATATTATAACTGATCGAAAATTTATATGGCTCGACACAAGGAAGATGGCAAAGACGATAAATCAGGATTCAATATACAGCAAAAGTAGATCTAAAACTATATCTGAATGTGCTGATTTTATGCTTTATTTACACTAATTATTAGTCAGACTTAAATTAACTTAATTGGGTACCAATTGATAATCAAGAAATTAATATAAAAATTCACTCTACAATATCATAAA
Organism: Schistosoma spindalis; assembly: GCA_946903255.1. Taxonomy (NCBI): domain Eukaryota; kingdom Metazoa; phylum Platyhelminthes; class Trematoda; order Strigeidida; family Schistosomatidae; genus Schistosoma; species Schistosoma spindalis. Next base: position 77,700,636 of record OX336416.1, on the reverse strand, counting down.
ATTAAACTGTTATAACTAAAAATGTTACTACTTTGCTGATTTATATTGTGATATGTGCTACTGACGTTAACAGATATAAGTAGCATGTAGGACCAATTGGAAGTTAAATGAATGGCGGCAGAAGGTTGAGAAGATCGAAGAGAAAAGGACGAGAACAGAGAGTGGTTGGTGTGGAAACGAAGGAACAGTCAATCTGAGACGATCGATTGACATTTTGCAAACGAAGTATTTACTGTATGGTTCCCAGATTTTACTAATATATTGAGGTGGTGGGGAGGATTTTTAGTAGTAGAATGTATTTGGTTGTCCACGCCTGCGTTCTTTTTACGGCGTTTGCTTTGTGCAACCGTGAGAACAACTGTAGATCTATCCAAGGAATTGTGAGTAACCTATGAATAATAGTACAACCCAACTATCCCTTGTTCTACTCCGAAATTCCATGAGCTGATAAACTTCCTGCTTTCTCTATCCGGTTCGAACGTTGATAGGTAATGTGCGAATAGAAGACTAGATGGAATGGTATACGTAGAGTATAAATAATTCGTCAACGAAGTAAAGATATATGAGTTAATGATATTGTTATCCTATCAGCAAATGATGAAATATATACAAGTATGGTAAACTGTCAGATAACTATAAATTTTCAGAAAAATTAGGTCGTAAGGTACATAAATATCATTTGCTACGCATATAGAAAAATCTATATTTTTCAACTGAGAGCATGAACTGGTCAATGTTAGACCACCAATGAAAACCTGAAAGCACTAGACGGCCGTTTCATCCTAGTATGAAAGTACTCGAAAGTGCGTATCCACGGTCCTGCACGTTGGACTCGAACCCAGTACCGTTCGCTTCAAGCGCCATCACATTATCCATTTAGCTACTGAGTCCAGGAAGCCACTATCTTGTACAATGGGGTGAAGTTTAAATTCATTTTTATATTAGTTATGACTTGGGGCAATATCAAGGTAATCTGCACAGGATGCACATATACCAATAAAAGACCGATCAATTGCAGTCCTAAACATCAATCGGAACATTCAAATAGCCAATACAAAAATGAGTTAAGTTACAGTTTATTTTAATAATGCATCAATACAGTACCAATGGACAAAAATCGAGCATGAATTATAAAATGATAATTCTTAATTGTGTCCCTTTCTATTGAGAAATTCCTGGAATATAAAGTTAGATTTTGAGTGGATTTGGAAAAACATTCAAAATGGCCCGAATACAGCAAATTAGTTAGACTACCAAGTACCTGTGACTTTCGTTATTTAATTTAATAAAAAAATCTATAATACACTCATTCGTAAAAGAATACACACGAAAGATGAAACAGTCGGGTGAATAAAACTAACGTTAAATGAGCTGACGTTCACAAGTGAAGTGATTTAAAGTAAGCGAGGGAGAAAAAGACAAACAGGAGATTCATTAAACACCAAATATCAATCTACTAATAGTGTTAGAACAAAAATGTCTTTCACTAAAAGAAATAGCTGGTTTACTAAAGCATACGTTTGACTCAATTCCTAAAAAGTGTACATCGATTCATGTGATCCTACCATTAATATCAGAAGAAACATTCTGTACTGTTTAAAACTATGGAGGTGAAAAAAGTCAATCGATGTAAACCAACATGACAGATATAGGCTCATAAATAAACACACAAAAGCACACTTGCATTATTAAACATCAATTTGTTCAGGTTTAGTGTTAATAAATCTGGATTCTTTCATGATTAAATTCCGAAAATTCAATACTTTATTTCATCACATTATAAATAATATTGAAAATATTTATAGCAACTCGAAATAACACACAAAAACGTTGGTTTAACAATTAGTGTATCGATTATTGTTGTATTATTCTAAATTAAGACTCAAATTTTCATTTATTTTTTTCTAAACTGTTCTCGTTTTTTAACATACGGGTTATGTATCTACTGATAAATTATCGAAATTTTTTGTGATAATTACGGTTCAGTTTATTAATCATAGGTCTGACTTTGGTTGTAAGTGTTATCACTATCGTTTCAATTCAAAATCAAATATTGGAAGTAATACCATATTTTTATGAATGTTCTAATTAACATTAAACTGAAATCATTTCGTTAAAGTTTCTTTTCTATATCTCCTTTCAAATTTTACATAAAATCACTACAACATAAATCATAGTAACAGTCCTGTGCCTAGTAGTGACTGAATTTGAGATTCAGTCACGTTTTGCTGAAAGGAGTGGGTGGGTCGATATTTGGAGTTAAGTATGTTGGATCTAAAATAGATAACATGATGATGACATTGAAGAACTACAAGGGGAATGGAATTAAAAGTTTGAACCATCAAATTCTAATGCAGTCTCTGAATAGCATCATGTTCACTAGGTTAAGAAATTTCAAACTGAAACGTGAAAAATGTTCACTGCTTACAGTTTTTCATCAAATCTCCAGATGATATCAGTCATATTTTGATAAATGAAACCTTCGAAATCGCACTTATGTAATGTTAAATTCAGTAATATATCAATTGAGTAGGACTTATGAGAGATTATTGAATAACTTGAAAATTTTAATGTTTGGAACGAAAATGTATTTGGAACCTAACTTACCTCCTATGTTCCCTAAAAACAATGTACAAGAAATAGATTGAGCAAAGTAGATATTCCTTTTGATCAGTTAATCACTTGATTTATATTGTTATTTGAGGTTTTAACAAAAACTGTGTTTCACAATCCACGATGTTAATAGTCAAATTTTAATGTTTGTGATTTCAATCATTAAGATCATGAGTCAGTTTGTGATATGCTGACGTTTTGTACACAGTATATATTTTTCATTTAAAGCGATTGAAAAAGAATTAAATAAACAGTCAATCAGATATTCCTCAATTATAGGAATGCTACAATTTTTTTACCAATCCGTACCGTCACACCCGCATCAGATCACCTTTGTTTAGCAATGACATTGTCCAGATACGTAAAAAAGCCTAGCCGTCAAGTGTGATTTTGTTGATGATCGTTGTATTGTATTTTAGGATGTCGCTTTTCCATTGTGAATGGCTGAACCTACTGTTGCAGAGACTGCTGCTGCTACACTGACTGTCTTTATGTGCACTTTTTGTTGCCCATGAGACAGAAATGCAAAGTTATATGTGAAGACCAAACAATCAAGTTGCGTTTAAAGTGTCTACTTTGTTCCGCAGTTGCTCTGAGATGTAGGGGTTCTCATAATCCAGTTAACAACCAGAAGATGAGAGTAATCAGCCTTGTCTAATCCCAGTCTCCATTTGGAATGCATCTGTAAACTGCCCTCTATGGATGAATTAGGATTCAGTTAGTCGCATGACTTTCGTATGATGGTGACGATAATCCCAGGTACTTGATGACCAGAATACAACAGCATCTCTCCCGAAGATAGTCTTTTTGCTCAGTTTACGTTCAATGTATTTCGATACAAAGTGAAGGCTCGTTGTATCTTCATATATCTGAGAATGTTTGGATGGTCCTCCTTGTCCCCCACACTCTTCGAACTTTCAATGTCCGTAATTTAAATTTCCGAGGGTTTCGTTATGAGGAGGCACAACTCCCATTCCAAAACGCTTCTTCTCCTAGTGTAAAGTGTAATTAATTTTCTCTCGTTGGCGATTTTATGGTGACGTTTTTTATGATGTGAACTAAATAATCACACGCTCAACCTTCCCTCTTTATTGGGGTCTGGTTTCGATAGTAGCATAAGCATGGCTACAGGTAGAGTGTGACAATGTATCTTTAAAATTTAACAATCTAAGCAAGCCTTGATACTAATAATAGTCACTAGTGAGTAATTGTGAGAGGTAATTTCTATAGTTTCAGTGCAGTATTAGAAATTATTTCCTAAAATCTCATATTATATAATCTATTAATGTTCAGCTATTTTGAAAGTTATTATAACTCTTCAATATTGATTGCTGTCTTATCAATTTTCATCTATAAGAATATCTCTGATATTTTGGTACAATGTCTGAACACTAATTTCTAACAATTTATACTACTATGTTGAGATCTTAAGCAGTTGATGAGAGACGTTGAAACAAAATGCATTCATGCAATTCTTTTACGTTTTCTCTTCTTGGTCTATCGCTAACTGAAGTTAGATGTATGAACCTTTACATGGCGACTGATTAGTCTAAAGATCTAGCGTGTGCTGCAAGGCGTAAGTGTCCCAGGTTTGTGGATGAGTACATATGAAGTGCCTCACGCCAGGATGAACCAGCTGTGCAGTTTTAGGTATTTCTTTAATTCCAGTGATGTCAACTATAAAATTTAGCTGAAAATCAGTCTCCAGTAAATACATATTTGTTTTAGTGTGCTGATTCTGAGAAGTTTTATAATATTTTAGCAGTTTTTCATGAATTAACTTCAATGGTAGTATTCCCTCATAGCAGGAAGCACGTTGGATAGAGATTTGTAATTGATTACTGCATATGTATATTCAGTAATCTAAAGGAGTGTTAGCCTATTAGTTAATATTACTATGCATTTTGTAAAGATTGTTATTCATTCCTTTATTTTTATATTTATTACCTGATCAACTAGTAAAAGTTAATAAACTCGGTTTATTCGGTGGTTTCATTTATAACCATTTATTCAATTTAGGTACATTTTTATTTGATTTCTTGGTAAGTGCCTAAACATTCACTAACTGTAATTCAGTTCATCATCTACAATGCTAAGTTGAGATAATGGTGGTGAGTTTGGCAATTTTTTGAAGGATTTAAAATTAACAATCACAAAATTATATGCAAAGTTCTCCATAAAATCATAATATCATTTTTATTATCGTTAGTGAATAACTTTAAAATGGGGATCTAGAAGTCTCATTGGTAAACCAGAATCTTTGTACAGAAACAAGTTGAGAATGAGGTACTAGCTCATTCATCAGCCTGGTTATAAATTTAGCTTTATGGAAAATAAACTGGCCCCAAAAACTTATACTTTTAATTCTTTTTAATCAACAGTCACAGAACCTGGAGGTTACGGGCTTGAACTTTAAATGACTTCCATGATGCCGTATTAGAAAGTTTAAAGTAGCGCGAACATCTATTCAGGATTTAAATTATATTATTTAAGGTAGATCAGAGTGGTCTATTGTTACCTGGGACATTATGGATGTTTTTTTAATAATAAAGGTGGTTGTACTATTTAAACTTGGATTAATTTTAATTTGGTTATTTATTCTATACATGGTTTGAATAATTTTTTCTGGTTAGCGTTTTTATAGCGAGTTAGTTTTCTACGGGATGGGGTCGCTAACCCCATGCCCAACCCTCCTCCTTTATCTGGGCTTGGGACCGGCAGAACCCCCTCGAAAGGGACTCCAGGTGGATCCAGTAGAGGAAGAAATCAGGAAGAAGCGCTGGAAGTGGATAGGACACACATTGAGGAAAGCACCCAACTTCGTCACAAGACAGGCCCTCTTATGGAATCCTGAAGGCCGAAGGAGGAGAGGAAGACCTGTTGGGATGATCCAAAAAAGTTCATCCAATCAGCGTTCATTTGGTGTTTAGCCAGAAAACATCAAGGATGTGAAACGTCACATGTAGAGGTTCTGATTGGTTGATTGTTATACCGCTACTATGTTTAGTAGCATTCCAGAACCTTCGAGCAACCCAAGGACATTTAGAATATTATAAAAACCCTCTGTTTTCTGTATTAAAATGAACCTTGGAGTAAAGTACTTTTCGCAACTGGGACTTAATACGGCTAAATGTTGATGGATATGCTTCGGCGACACGTCACTTAACCTAGACCTTACCATAAATGGAGAAGTGTTATCTATGTTACTTACAGTAGTAGACTTAGAACTTAGATACTCTCAAGACTTTTCCTTTACAGAAAAGATATTGAAACAGACCTCTAAGTCTCAACGTCTAGTAGGTTACATAAATCGAAACCTTCATAACAATTAGTCACGTATTTTATTGTACAAAGTTTGTGTTCGACCTCTTCTAGAATATTGCACGTTTATTCTTAGTAGTGCGCGCATAAAGGATAAATTAAGGCTGGAATCAGTACAGAGACGATTTACACTTCGTATTCTTGGAGCTGATTGTACCTTAACTTATAATTCTAGATGTAATAAACTTGGGCTAGACCCTTTATGGAAGAGGAGACTCAAACTAAATCTTATCTTTTTCTTCAAACTACTTAATAAACTATCCTTTACATCCAGTCACGTGATTCAATATGCAGAAACTTCTCATAATGACACCCGTAATCCCTTGGCACTAGTGAAACAAACTTATTATAAATCATCTCTTTATATGAATTACTTTACCTGTAAATTTTCTAGACTCTGGAATAACCTACCACAACATATCCGTACGAAAAAATCACTTCCATTATTTGTTAGTTGCATCGATGCATACTGCTCCTCTGAAAATGCATTGAATGATCTGGCACCTGTAAGCGTATCTCATTCCACAAGTGATATTATAGGAACTTTAAATGTTTAGCCATTTTCATTAGTGCATTCCCTAAGTAAAACCACCTACTTGCTGTCACTTTATGTTAACACCGTTCCCAGCAAGTTTAACTAATTTGAATAACACCAACATTATATCAATGTGTCACATAACACACTCATTTTGGTAGATCTGATTGACATATTTTGGTAATTAATGCTTTGTTGTTCCGTGCTCTCTGTTTTCGTTTTAATTTCTCTAGTTGTAGATAATTATCATTAATTCGATCTGGCACACGAAATGACCTTAAATACTCCGTTCATAAATCAACAGGCTGTCCATTTAAGAAATATTAAAAGTTCCCGGCTGATGCATTGGATCGCTGTAATACATGTACTACCTAAACAATTACTGAACTAGTATACTTAAAAATTCTATCACATGTTTTTTCTGTACATATAATGATACTTACTTACTTACTTTCTCCTGTTACTCCTCGTGAAGGAGCATAGGCCGCTCACCAGCATTCTCCATCCAACCCTGTCCTGGGCAATCCTTTCCAGCTTTTTCCAGTTCTTATTCATCCCTTTTATATCTGCTAACTCAAACCATATAATGATACTATTTACACCAAATTGATCATGTCTGTAAATTGGTGTGAATTCTGTAATTATTATTTTTCAGAATATATAAATTATAAAATGATTTAATGTGATACACAGTATGCATAGAGGAGTTTCAATCATTTATTGATCAGGTTTCATTGACTAAAAGATAGATATATAATCCTCTTTAAATCATTAAAAACATGATTTTCAGCAAAGGGATCTCTTTTCAACGAATTTATGAGTAGGCTATACAATCGTATATATGTACATGTAATTTTTTATGTAATAATTCCGTGAAGACATATGAAGATTGAATAAACGTGATGCTGTATATGAAGGTTATAATACTAGATTTTGTAATGCAAATAACAACAACAAAAAATTGTATATTTACAAATAAAAAGATGTGTAAAATGAAGAAGGTAGTAAAGGATTCGAATGTGAATGGAGTAAGATTGTTGGAATGTTTCTCCACAATAATTAGGGTTAACAGAAAGGTTAAGTGAAATGGTGTCAGAAATAATTATGAGTAAAATCATGGGGATATGAGGAATAATTAAAGAGAGAGAAGGATAATTTCAAGTACTAAATAAAATAATAATAATAGTTTAAGTTCATGGTAAAAATAAGGACAGGACCTACTTCTATTTTACACACAGTTCTGGCTTCACCTCATAGATGCCAACAGCTTCTGCCGTTTTAAGGAGTTGAAAACGAAGAAATCTAGGTAAATTTGGACAAATCAACCTGCGGATCAGTGGAGTGATTGTAATCGATCAAATGTTCAAGAATGGAACTTATAACTGTTTTCCTCTCACTCTTGTAGAACAATGCTGGGATGTGTTCTTGTATCTGAGTTGGAAACAAGCTCTAGCTGCGGTTTATGTACCTTGCTACACAAGAGCAGGTGCCCTTAGATGCCATCAGATGATAAAGCTTATTATTTACGGATACATAAAACAAGTTTCTACGAGAGAACATTAGTCACAGCTTTACAGCATAGAACGTCCTTCATATCACTGCCATTAACCGATTTTTAAATGCATCAAAAGTTTTTTCATCTTTAGATTCCAGATTTATATAAAGATATTTTTTGAAACTAAATTACCGGATTCCGTGTTTCGACTTCTTTTCATGTTCTGCTCTATGAAGGGGATTGGATAATCGTTTTCAGCCTAAGTTTTTCTGAGGAATGCAAGTTCTTTGTCAATACATTCAGTACTACATATCTGATGTATTCGGTTATACAAGGAGTAAATAAGAATCCTTTTTCCATTTGATGGAACCTAACTACATAAGTTGGTCAGATGGCCGTTCCATGTTTTTTTATGAGTGAACCTTCTTAAGAACTAGTCACTCTTCCTTGTCAGACGTACATTGAGGTAAGCGATAGAATGAAGTACTTTATTTTCTAACGTGAAATCTATGGAAGAATGACATGTATTGAACGAATGTCAAGTATCAACTAATACAACAGTTTCGTTGCGGACGGAAAACTTTTTGACCACATAACTTTTGTACAGATTAAATTGATTGATAACCAAACTAAATTGATCATTTCCCGGCTGAGACATGAAACATTTTGTTAAGATTGGATCCAATGGAGAACCCATTGAGATCCCATCTCTTTGTCTATGTGTTTCATAGTTGAAACTGAATTAAACAATAGAGGTACCACGTAACAATATTTCTTTCAAGTAATCAGTCGACAATTCTACATCTGTGTTGTTTGAGTCAATATCATCACATGTGTAGCAAATAGTTTCAGTTCATGGTATACTTGTGCATAGAGAATTAACGTCAAAAAAGAACATGAGTTTTCTGGAAATGTTAATATTCTCAGTACCAACATTAAGTTGAAGAGTAATTAAATATTTGCCTTTCAAGTGGTTTAAATTTTTCGGTTAACCATTGAACTATTTGGTGTCAGGGCGAATTAGACATATCCAAAATAATAGAATGGAATATAGTATTAATAAATTTCTTGCATGAAAATCATCAGACTGATATTTTTCTACAATGTTGAACAAATAATAGGTAGTTAAGCTGAATAATGTAAATTAATTATATTCTCGAATTAAAAAGACCGTAGTGAAGTTACGATTGAGGCTTCGTACATTTCGAGGCTCATCAGTTGGATGTTCCGGGATCCTAGTAAATTTTTATATTTCCAACGCAATTTAAATGTGAACATTATCTTTGATTTAAGTATCGTTAAATGATAAATAAGTCTCATAGTTACTTAAACCCAGATTTATTTAGTAGACATCGATTGTTTTTAGAGGTGGAGATTTGTGAGGTCAAAGTGAGAAGTCTTTTCTGTTACACCAACCTTACGGATGTACACTTGGATGTTACACATAACTGTCAACAGATTAATCGCTTGTCTTGGATTTTGCTCTCAGTCTTTTTTGACTGTACCAACCAACGTCTGTAACCACCGGCCACGACAATGGCGCGGACGCCCACCAGGTAATTTGCATTTGCCAACATGGTTCAGACCAACAGTCAGCAATCTCATGAAATGGCACCATGTTTTGGTTTGACTTCTGACATTAAGAAAATTGTAGTTTTTCTTCACCTCTAACGATAAATTTTGAGGATAAGATTGGGAATATAAAAAAAGTGACTGATTTCAGTGTTATCCATTTAAGTGCTCAATATGTCGAGGTGCACACATTTTTCTCCTATATGTTTAAAGATATAGCATTCTGAGAAACAAATTATCTCTGCCTGTCACGCTTGAGTCTAAACCAATGATAGTGACACTACCTGAGCTCATTGTTATTAAAAAAAGGGTGATCACTGAACGAATAGTTGATTTTTATATCCAACTTAAAACACTTATAACCGAATTCATTACATCTAAAATTATTAATATTATTGGGCGATATGTTTAAAAAGTACAAAAGGGGAATATGTGAAATATTGCTCAGTAATGCGAAGGTGGGTATGAATAATTAATTTAAACCACAGTTGTTTTAACGTTATTGTGGTTTAACTCCCCTTAGCCTTCCGATTTATTATTACTCCAGCAAGCATCGTATATCAAGGTGTTTGTTTGTTAGGCATATAATGAAGATTTAAAATCGTACCAACTGAATTTTCATCTCCTTGTACCCTGGATTTAACTTCAGCATTGTCCACTTGATGGCCTCAATGTTTATGAGCCCAAAATAGAGACTGCATAATCTGTTTCATCATTAAGGAACCATTGTTTAAAATAAATGAGCATTCTTCAAGCTCCATCATTAAATATAAGCAAAATATTATAGATTATATCTAGGTATTTTTAAGAATAGTCTTACACTAATCGACTGATTTCGTTGTAAGTAAAAATGAATAAATATTACCTGATTTATTGACTTAATGTCAGATTGATGAAAAGTTTAGGCCTAATCCTCTTGAGGTGACAAGAACATCCATTACTAGGAAGTAATAGATAATAGCAAAATGATTGTGGTAGTACTCTGTTTTTTTAATTACTTTTGACTCTTTCATTATTATCAATTTTGTGATAATAAAATACCACTATTTAATTTACTCAAATGTTTGCCTAGAACCAAGCACTTGAACCATACAACTGAATTTGGGATATATAGTTTACAATAGAGAATAATTACAATAAGTGTATGTTTGTGACAGGTGAACTAAAGGGGTTGAACTTGAGAACGCACATTTATAACTGGCTCAGTGAGTTATTAATTAAATAAATATTGAGTTAGTAGAATTTTTTGAAGTAACATGTGATTTTCACATGGTGTTATTATAATTGTTCTCATCAGATAACATTCCCACAAATTCAATGAGTAATGATTTAATCATTTTTTGTAAAACATGAAAATATAATCTACATAAATATCAACAATGTATACATAGATTAGATCTGATGAGTATTGCCACTATTCTGCTGTGCGTTGAGTTATGATATCAAGTAGATCATTGCAGGGATTAATTCTTTGGTGATATCTCACTGTGTAAGTATATTCTTGGGATGATCAGTGAATTTTTTATTAACCAGCAATAGGTCAGTATTTACCATACAATTCATAATAAATTTAATGATTCAGTCACGTTTGGTCAATCTTAAAACTAGTTTTTAACAAAAGAATAATGAAATTCAAAAAAGAGGTTGATTTAAACACAAAATTTCATATTAATGGCATACGCTAAAATTTAGTTTTCGATTAGGCTTTTATTGAAAATAAGATTAGGGTATTCACTCTCATCGTTTTATTGTAAATACTCCCATATTAAGGTTATAAATAGGAACGTTATTTTATTGAAATAAGTGCTCAAACATTCGAAACTGGCTAACCATATTTTATATAGACCATCAGTTCGTATTTCTACGAATTATATGTTCTATTCAATCTAAAGCTTGAAACTAATCCTATTGGCTTCAACACACGTAGTTCAGTAATGGTTTAATATTAGTTCAAATCGTATTATTAAAATTGGCTGGTAGTGTGTACCATTAGTCTTTTTACAATTGATGAAACTCATAGGCTAGTGTATTTTTTAATTCCATTAGACTACTACGTCACATTCCAGCTTTAGTCTAGATGATTAATCAGCTGTTTCTCTCGTAGATTTTTTAAGTAATTTTCAGCACTACTTATGGTAATCTGTTATTCATATTCGATTAAGTCTAAAACAAATATTGGCTGATGAATCGGTCTTTTAACAGTGTTCATATCAACTTGACTTGATTTGAATAAGAATACCTGCCCATTAAGTTAGTCTGACAAAGTTCAAATAGTTAATTATCACTTATTCAAAAGATAGAGATGTGTAAAACACAGTAGTTGATGTGAAATCCAATTAACGATTGGTCCTAAGAAATCTACAGTATCACGCCATTATCGTAATTATCTGAAGAATACTGGTTCGAATCATGTTATGACTTTTCTTAGTTTGAATCGTTACATAGAATTTCAATTTATTGGGAAGATGGGTATAAGTGAGCACATTCTAAAGAATTTGAAACTGAGAGGTACAACAGCTGTAAATGTTTCAATAGCTCGGGATTAATTTGGCACAAGAAATATCATTGATACTCCCCAATCCTTCAAAATTATCAGTCTCATAAATTTGCCAAAGCAGTATATATATATATATATATATATATATATATATATATATATCACATTTACTTGTAATATATAATGGAAAATCTAAATAGATCGAATTTACGTATGTCGCACATCTTTTGGAGACAATTTTAGGTGGTTAGCTAGAGCTAGTCAGTAACACTTATCTGCATTCTTTGGTAAAGTAGTCCTTGTTCACTGAACTCACATTCATACATCTCAGTGTCACAGCCAAAAATGCCACAATGGAAATATTTAAACACAAAATAACTGCTTAGATAGTAACCCGTATCATGTTATTTATTTGTGTTTATAAAGTTCCTTCATTATAGTTTTTAAACGACTCTTCGTATATTTATCGATATTCCAGATGATAGCAGTAAAACTTGTAGTTGGTGTAGGGTAATTCTGTTCGTTGTATGCCTAAGATACCAATCCACTTAGTTTTCTTAAAACTTAATCTGTTTTTTTATTAATATTTGTAAAGCGAATGAATGTTATGAATAAATATGCTATGCTGATAATTTTTAATTATATCTCACTGCTTATAGTTGTATAGAGCGTGTGTTTGTATGTGAGATGACTGACTTTATCACAATGTATATTACTTACCATAAATCCCAGGCACACAGTTGATTTTAGAAAATTAAAATGGCAGTTAAACATTAATTTAGATTTTTGTCTTACAGGTATTTGTTTTTAAAGTACAGTAAAATACCAAGTATTTATTCATGTGACTAGTTGTCTGTGCATCAACCAATTGGTTAAGCAACTTACTCTATATCTGTCTATCTATCTACACCACGACACAGATCAATTAGTGTTAGAAAATCGCAATACAGGGTTGTGAAAAAATAGCTGTGGTTATTCAAATTGACATTATAGTTACTCATACTTATAACGATCTAAAAACCAATATCTATTGAATAATATTGATTACACTACATTAAGAGCATACTGAACAATAATTTTACCAATAAGTGTATTCGGGTATACTTAATATATAAGGCAAACATGTTGCATCCAAAAAACATTGTTTGATTAATCAATCATAGGATTATTGATTATTTTCATATGATTAGATTTTGTATATGTACTCAAACACACAATAAATGTAAGCAACAACAACAACTATTACTACAGAACCTTTTTTGTGTCCAAAAGTGAAGTTAGAACAAATGAAAACATGGTGTAGACAATTAAACAGTGGTATAATTTATTTATAAGAATGTTAAACGACTAACTTAGAATTATTTAACTATTTTACTGGTTTGTTTGTTTGTTGGAAATCTTTATTATTATGCTATTTACATGAAAAAAGGTGGTTTCGAAATTATTGTCTGAACTTAGCTTAAGTTTAAAAAGGAATCTTGGGAAAATGCGACAGTTGTAAGTTATAGATTGCTGTGTTTACAGTGAAATATTGAGGTCGTAGATTTGACCTTATGTGACGTCACAACTGTATGCCTTTAAAGATTTTGAATCCATGATGATTATTCAACGGAGTTATGAGCAATGAAATCATCGAATGATAACAATAGATGAAGCACTAAATATTAGTTGATTGAAGTTAAAGATAATGACTAGTGAATTTCAATTCAGTGGTTAAAAAGTAGTGCGGTAACCGTAATAAATATATGTGTGTGAACTGTTGAGGAGTAACAAATAGAGATGTAACAACTATCCAATATTTTCCAACTGGTACCAGCCCGACCGTTGTTGCTACCTTGACGTGGTGATCGGGCTTGTCTATCGTAGTGAACCAATCGAGCTATACTGACTGGAACAATCGTTCCTCAAGGTCCTACCATCCAAGACAGGTCGGTTGAAGAGCAGTAAGACTAAAAGCATCAGACACAAGGTCTGAGGGCGAAGCCGTACTGCTGACTGTACAGAGGTGTGACAGCAGTAAGGTGTTTCCTTCAGACAACCAGCATAACAGCGATGCTGCCTTCCCACAAGGAGGGGTGGGGTTAGAAAAGGTCGACTCTAAAAATGCACACCTCTCCTTAAACCACGGATACCCGTCCCCGGAGGTAAGGTCCCAAAAAGTACAGAGCTAATGCGAAAACTACTCACAAAAAGGTCGTGTGTGACCGACCTCAAGCAGTTGTCCCTTGAACACTGCGGTTACCCCCTCGGGTCTCTAAATCCACCTTTGATCCAATTTCCTTTCCATGTACCTTCGGAAGAACCCTTCCACGGTGTGGGTAACCGGGAAGTGATAACCGCCTTCATACTTCCAACAGCTTTCAAGACCACTGTATTCATAACCAACCTCCCTCTTCAATTCCTACTGTTCCTCCTACCTCGACTTTCAACTCTAAACTTCCTTCTCAACTTTCAACATATCCAACGATTCTAGTGAGCAAAACACTGTCCCAGGTCTACTGAAACCTCGCTCCAAACTACACATTGGAGCCTTCAAAGTACGCACACTATGTCAAATCGGTCGGCAGTCCTCCTTGGCTAACACCCTAGAATCTCGTACGATTGATGTATTCTGTGTCTCCGAAGCACACATACAGGATCCTAGCGTGGTCATTCACTTGACATGACCTCACCTCACCAAGACGAAGAACCGAAGAGATACACCCTCCGTATATCTGGCGACCCGATGGCTTGTTCTCGTGGTGTAGGTATAGCACTAAGTACGAGGACGGAACAAGCACTAATGGAGTGCATCCCCATTAACAGTCGCCTATGTGCTGTTCGGCTAAACAGCTCCATAAAATCTCGGAAGAATAGGGATACACATAGTTGACTTGTCGTCATTTCTGCCTATGCTCTCACTGACTGCAACCTGGATGAAGTGAAGGATAACTTTTACAGAAAGCTTTCTGGACTTCTTCAAAAAGCTAATCACTCAAAAATAGTGCTCGTAGCAGGTGACTTTAATGTCCATCTAGCATAGCTTAAACCCAACAGAAAAATATTTAAGTGGGTATTTTTATATTCCGGCTCAGCGAATAGATAATGGTGATCGTCTGCTGCAACTGTGCTCAGACAACCGTTTATATTTAGCAAACACAAATTTTAGGCATAAGGAGAGATATTGTTTAACATAGCGGCGACGCTTAGAACGACGGTTGGGACACTTTAAGAAGCAGTTCAGCTGGCCTCCAGCTACTCTACAATTACCCACCATTCCCAAACGACCTGAATGGAACATTGAGACAGGTCCCCGACTCTGATTGAAGTTCAAAAAGTTATAGTTAATCTGAAACGATGAAGAGCAGCTGGTCCAGATGGATTGACTACAGATGTCTTTAAAGATGATGATACAGTTTTAGCGATTAGGTTGACTAATATTTTAGCTAAAATCTGGGAGTTGGAATTAATTCCATCTGGCTGGTTGCAATCACTGATTGTCGAAATATATAAGAAGGGGTCAAAATCATCCTGTGACAACTATGGAGGGATTAGTTTGACTAACATAGCATCTAAAATACTAGCATCAATAATTATCGGACGCCTAAGACTCATGAACTGCAAACACAAGAAAATCAGGCTGGCTTCAGACCTGGTCGTGGCTGTATCGACCACATATTCACCATTCGCCAGGTTCTAGAACACAAGCATGCTTGTCGGCGTCCGACAATAGTGGTCTTTCTTGACTTGAAAGCAGCATTTGACTCCGTAGACTGCGAGATTCTGTGGCAGTGTCGGTCATTGAAAGGTGTACCTCAGAAGTAAATAAACTTTGTGAAGGCTCTTTATTCGAACACTACTAGTCGAGTCAGAGCTTATGGCGAACTGTCATCTGCTTTTGCAACCTCAAGTGGTGTCCGTCAAGGCTGTCCACTTTCTCTATTTTTGTTTAACTTCATCATAGACCTACTGATGGAAACAATGCTCTCATCGACTGAATTCTCGGGCATTGATCTCCTACCAGGAGGTTCACTTATCGACTTAGAATGCGCAGATGACATCGTCCTGTTTGGTGAAGGCAGTCTTTTGATAGCACTGAGCAACAATGCCAGAATTTTTGGGATGCGCCTCTTCCCTTCCAAATGCAAATTGTTGCTTCAGGACTGGCCTGCGTCAACACCTGAAATAAGGGTAGGGAGTGAAGTAGTCGAACGCGTTGACAACTTTACTTTATCTTGGAAGCCTGATCAGCTCTAATGGGTTGGTGTCTGACGAAATATCAGCAAGGATTCGAAAAGTTCGTTTGGATTTCGCCAACTTACGTCACCTATGGCGAAGGCGAGATATGTCTTAGAAATATTTCTCACATCTGCTGGGATCACCAGGTAAGTAATAGTGAGGTTAGACACAGGGTATTAGGGAATGATGATAAATCAGTTGATGAGGTTGTGAATCTTTATCGGCTGGGATGGTTGGGCCACGTGTTACGTATGCCTGAACACCGATTACCACGACGCGCTATGCTGACCAGTGTTGGAGACGGTTGGAAAAATGTTAGAGGCGGCCAAACCAAAACGTGGCGTCAGTGCTTGAAATCACTAACTTCTGGTTTGAGCCATGTTGGTAGATGCAGACTATTTGGTTGGAGTCCGCGTGACTGTTGTAACCAATGGTTAGAGACTCTGTGCGACATGGCTGGGAATCGATCACAATGTTGTCGGTGTATACACTCCTTGTCTTTCCTTAGACTGTGAGATTAAAATAGCTTTATATCATTCTTTCAACGAACTGATTCTTTCATCATGTACTATGTCCTTATATGCAATCTTTCTGTTAGATATTACCACCATTGAATTAACTACTTCTATGAGTCCGGTGTTCATCTTGTTGTGCTAATGAGGTATGGCGACTTGGACCGATACACATATGTGCCTGGTCATACGTTGTTGCTAACTGACTGAACTGGTACCAGATGATATCAGAATTCATAATTTAACCAACTAAACGATACTAGTTTTAGTCTGTTTCCTAGTGGCTTGATGTATTGTTCTCATACAAATTTTAGTACTAATGTAATAAAGATAAATTAATACTTTAGTGTTAGGACGATAAAATGAGCTGTTATAAAATATGATTAGTATATTTTTATTTTATTCATTTGGAAAATAATCATAAGTGCAATAATAATTATTTGGAGACTAAGAATAAGAGATTATCTGTGAACCATTAAATAGAATCTCCGAGTATATGTTTAATCATTGTGCAAAGCAATGAAGAAGCAGGTAGTTCCATTTATACCAGATGACTGAGGACAGTCGACAAAAATTCCTGAACTTAGTTTTCGTTCTAATGATCACTGGTCTTTAAGGCATGTCTGGAGTGCTGAGGGAACTGATATTCTCTATACGATCCTTTGATACTGCTCGGGTGCCCAGACTGAAGCAGGTGGTTTCCTTAGGGTGTCACACTCCGAGCCTTCGACCTAAAGATCTAATCCACAGGGCAGTGGAGTAACGTAAGCAGATGCAGTCCCATATTAGCCCGTGACCAACGATTGGATCATACGCCATTCGTTCCCTAAGGATCCTGGAGCCCATGTGCACCATTGGTTTGGAATCCGGTTAAAGCACTGGAGTTTCACTTTTCATCCTCTCATTTTCGTAGACAACACCCTCGCCATGAGAAGGAAGTGAGTAGGACTCCCCTGGCAGTCTGTATATGCGTGTTCGTGTGAGAGCACTCCGAGAGGGAGGGCGGGCCCACTCCACTATCGTCCATACCAGGGCATTTGGGGGCCCAATTTGAAGCCAAATATCGTCGAAAAACACAAAAACGATCACTATTCTGAAAAGCAGGGAACAATAAACATAGGGATATGGAATGTCCGAAGAGTGTGGAAGACAAGGAGGACCATCCAAACATTCTCAGATATATGAAGATACAACGAGCCTTCACTTTGTATCGAAATACATTGAACGTAAACTGAGCAAAAAGACTATCTTCGGGAGAGATGCTGTTGTATTCTGGTCATCAAGTACCTGGGATTATCGTCACCATCATACGAAAGTCATGCGACTAACTGAATCCCGATTCATCCATAGAGGGCAGTTCACAGATGCATTCCAAATGGAGACGGGATTAGACAAGGCTGATTACTCTCATCTTCTGGTTGTTAACTGGATTATGAACAGGTGTTTACAATTAGCTGTCTATTCAAGATGCCCCAGACCGATTGACCAGAGACTATCAGAAATAAGCTAGTGACAAAGAACAGGCAAGCTTCCTAATGACGAGGATATTGGGAAAAGACGCTGAAGTCGGATAGGACACAATTTACTTAGATCATCAAACAGCATCACAATACACCCCAACTTGAGATGCTCAGAGCAAAATGAAGAGGCAGACCAAAGAACAGATTGCGCCGAAAACCGTAAGCAGGCATTGAAAGTGTGAATAGAATTAGGAACGACAACCTAGGACAGAGTTACTAGGATATCCCTCGTCGACTGCGTATGCTGTATGATTAATAATAGGTATAATTTAGTAAGTCCCGAATTCCAACTGAGAATGTATGAATATAACGAAGTTGTACCATGTGGGACGTCAAACTGGTATCATTAATGAGATCAGCCGATCATTATTCTGTATCAGATAAAAAACGAGTCTGAAAATGTAGGATATTTTTTTATTACTCCCTGGATTTTTCATGATTACGTAAATAGTTAATTAATTAACTCTCAAGTGATCACTCTCCTTAAACCCCATATCTAAATAACAAAATATTGGTAACTTTATCATAATAAATTTGTAGTGCCAATTTTAAAAGGCCATGTAATTTTAATCACAATCATTTCTTTTTGCTTGTTTAGTGAATAATTTTGAAGATTCAAACTGATTGACTGTTTATTTAATTCTTTTTTAATCGCTTCAAATGAAAAATATATACTGTGTACAAAACGTCAGCATATCACATTAAAATTTGACTATTAACATCGTGGATTGTGAAACACAGTTTTTGTTAAAACCTCAAATAACAATATAAATCAAGTGATTAACTGATCAAAAGGAATATCTACTTTGCTCAATCTATTTCTTGTACATTGTTTTTAGGGAACATAGGAGGTAAGTTAGGTTCCAAATACATTTTCGTTCCAAACATTAAAATTTTCAAGTTATTCAATAATCTCTCATAAGTCCTACTCAATTGTTATATTACAGAACAGATGACGCCGAGAATAGTAAGCAGACAGTGAGAGTATGAATAGCATTAACGAACTGGAAGAGAACAGGACAGATTAATGGGAAGGAAGCTCAGGACAGAGTTCACTGGATGTTTCTGGTCGGTGGCCTAACCTACCATATGTCACAGGGTCAAGGAAGACATTTTCTTTAGCATCAACCATACTATTTTGATTGATCACTTCCTATGTTAGTGAATGATTGATGATCGAGATCACTTTTATCTTTGCTAGCGCTTCTTAGTGAATGTTTTCTTAAGTTCATTAGTTTACAGAATTTTGTAGTAATCTGGTCTCACTTATTGAATCTTGAGTTAAGGATTGGTACAATCAGTCAAATATTACGCAGTTCCACTTTGTCGTCTTAATGATTATATAAATCATAAGTTTGAAACATTTCTTTTTGAATTTTACAGAAATCATTGTGACCTAGTATATTTTTAATGATCAACTTTGTTGTCTGTCGATATTTAAGAACATTAGTTTTTATAACCCTATTTACTGAAGCAGCATCATTAATGAGCACGGCGGACCTGATGCAGATATGAAGACGCGGAACGGCAAAGCAAGAGCAGCATATATACAATTGAAAAATATCTGAAACTCAAAACAATCGTCAACCAACACCAAAGTCCAAATTGTCAATACAGTTCTACTGTATGGGGCGAAAACTTGGCGAACTACGAAAGCCATCATCCAGAAGATACAAATGTTGATTAACACTTGTCTACGCAAAATACTTCGGATCCGTTGGCCAGAGACTGTCAACAACAACCCGCTATGGGAGAGGACAAACCAGGTTCTAACGGAGGAACAAGCGCTGGAAGTGGATAGGATACACATTAAGGAAAGCACCTAACTGCGTCACAAGGCAATCTTACTTGGAATTCCCAAGGTCAAAGGAGGAGACGAAGACAAAAGAAAGCATTACGCCGAGAAATGGTGAACGAACAATTGCATAGAACTAGAAAAGTAGACCCAGGACAGAGTGGGTTGGAAAATGCTTGTCAGTGACGTATGCTATATCGGGGTGATAGGCGTAAGTATTTAACGAAGCAACACCCTTCACTACATACTACTAAGCGTTAAACTAACTACAAATACGATTGCATAATTATATCGTGAAGAGTTTCGTCGCTGGAGAGCTTTTTCTTAGGAGCATAAAACCGAATGGGACCGCTAGCCAATGCGACCAACATGTCCGACTATAGAAATGATTAGTTTCTTGAAACTGATACACGCTATTCAGGAGAATTATTAGTGGATAATGATATTAACTACTGTTTGCTTTCGCTAGCATGGCTGTTTTGGAGCAGGCACAGAGGTACTTGGTACGACCTACGTGGAATTTTAGACAAAAACACCTAGCAGTGGATTAGGATCTCTGGAAATATGTGCCAAAAATGTTCGGTCGCTTATTATTATAGCATGGAATATCGACTCAAACAAATACCTTCCTTCGATCCTCAAAAGCCTTAATTAGCTACAAGAACTACTGGCTAAATGTCTTATTTTTAGTTATGGTGGAATAATGTAACCAGCTCAAATTAGATTAGTGATACAGGTACATTCTCCTATAAATAAAAAACTTTTTTTTACAAAAATTTATTTTGCGACGTCTCCAAGCAGTTAACGATTATTGTCGCTTACTCGACTTCTAAAATCAATGTTTGTTACCTTGGTTTCATAGTGATATCCGTAACTTGATGTATTTTGCTGATTTATTTAGACTTAAGTAGCTATATACTAAAGCTGTTAAGATATACACAGTGTAATGCACCTAATGCTAGATAACAAATCTGATCTCATATTAGAATCTAAAAACCGTACTGTTAAATTGAAGTCATAATTGAGATTCGCAAGTGGTCTTAAAAATGCAGTCAACTGTACCTTATTGGATGAAAACTTGGAGTATATTAATGTTATAAGCTCCTACACAATTGGCATCAAACCAAAGGAGTTGGTAATCTAAAAAGAAATTGTTTTAGAACCGATCAAAGTAATCCTAAACAGCTCAACATGAATTAGTAGAAATTAGAATACATGGTCTTTCTACAATGTGAACAATTATATCCAATGTATGGAATGCGACGACAGCACAATGAAATTCGTATAATTTTAAAAAGGATTGATCAGCACTTCCGATAGTGTTGAGATTTACTTTAAGTATAATTCAGCTGACGACAGCTACAAAGAAAAGTGGAAGTGCAGTACATAAACTTTCTAGAGGAAATCACTTTGACGAACCCATATATTTTTCACTAAGAATGAGAAAACATTGGACAAATAATAGTAGGATGCTTGATCTATGATACATTACACTGACGAGTATACGTCAACCAACTGACCGTGTAGTAGGACAGAAAAACAAACGAGGAAGCTAAAGTTCACTAAGAAAATTCTGGCGATTGCTAAAAATGCAACAGCCTGAAAACATTGTTAACTATTCCCTCAAATCTATCCAATGGTAGTATGAGAAAACATAGATGTTATAGTAATCAAAATTACAGATTATAACAAAAAGAGATTTCGAAGGTTTTGTTGTAAAGGGAAAAGAGCAGAAAGGTAATATGGATATGATTTGATTACAGTTAAATGAATGAATGTTAATTAGTAACAGTCTGGAAAAAACAACAAAATTTCACTACAATTTGAGAGTAGCTAAGACAGAGGTATACCATTCACGTATAATAGTTTGTTCAAGTTATAATAATAATAACTATAACAATAATACGCAAACCACAGCAGAATCAGGTGAGTACGAAAGACAAGCATTTAATAGAGAGGCAATATAAAAGTGTGGTTTATTTTTTAATATAATAGCCTCCAATTGAAACTAGTACAACACAAGAAAATTGTAATCGAAAATTTATTTATATAGAATGGCAGCATCAAAAATTTGACTTGCAGAAAATTAAACACACTAGAATTCAAAACATAATGAATAGACGGAACAAATGACCGCAACTCTATCAGGAATTAGACTGACAAATCAACTACATTCAAGATTACTTTAGAATTATCAGAAGAATCATGTGCAACGAGAGATCAGGCATAAATATATTGGATCAATTTCGAACAAAAAGCTGTTTTTAAGCTTCAATATATATATATATATATATATATATATATATAACATGCTAACAATACAAACGACTACTTTGCAACCGGGAGACAACCCTGAAATCTAAACACATTAAATACACAGGACGCAAAGAGAGAACAAGTAGAAAATCGATGCTGATAGCGAGCATAACTACAAAGAATCCTGATCAGTTTCGTCATAATAGTATGAACGACCTTGCAATTTGCTTAATTTATTAACTACATTTCGTAGAAATGAATAAACAAGGAAAGAAGCATATTTTATTCAGTCGAAAAGGAAAACGAACAGACAGTAAGGAGTTGTCAATCCAAAAGTCAAGAGCAGTTTACGTTTTAAATTACCTCTTCACGTTAAGTATGTGGTGTGAAAACCCCCGATGGCAACAGAACCAACAACAACTAATTACCACCACTAGGCTTTAATGTAGGATATTGTTCTTGGTAGTACGGTTGTGGAGTCGATGGATTGACACCAGGGAATGCAGTGCTAACTTGAGGACATACCCAACGATTTGAGCCAGCTGTTGATACACCAGGGATTCCACTTAAGATACCGGAATTCCCGCTGCCACTGCCACCGCCACTATTCCAAGGATATATATTTGCCATTGCCGCCATAGCTGCGGCCATTATTGATTGTTGATGCTGGTGTCCTGCCACTCCATTAACAGCAGGTAAAGTGTTTGGAAGCATAGCTGAATTATTATAGATGTTCATGTCATTTGGATTACAAGGAGGAACTTTCATGGGTGGACAGGTGACAGGATAGTTATTATTTAGGTTGTTAGTAGGCCACATGGGAGGAGGCCAGTTAGCTGGTGAATTTACTGTCCCAGAAACACCACTAACTAAGTTTGAGTGTTGTTGTTGTTGTTGTTGTTGTTGCATCCAATTCATCGTAAACGCCATTAACAAATTATTAGCATTGGAATTAACGGAACACTGTTGAGGAGAAGGAGCTTGTGGATGCATCGTCGCTAGGGGATTGGCTACAACCGGCGCTGCTGAGTTGACAGGCCCAGCTAGATTATTATTGCTCGACATATTGGGATAAACTATACTCGAAGAAGTGACAGACGTGAGAGTGTTGGCTTGTCGGCGACGTTCAGCACCGATTGGTTGTATAGGAACGGGTTGGTTTTGAACAGGACCTTGTGCCGCATTTGATGGGATTCCTAACGGAACTCCAGCACCTACTGTCGGAGTACACACTGTTCCAATATGGGATGAAGAACTGAAGCCTAAGTGGAAAGTAGGGCAAGAAAAGAAAAGCCATCATTTTAACGAAAACATTGATTAAAAGCAATATCCTATAAATCTAGTGTAGTGCTGAAAAGACCCAAGCAACAATGAAATGTAAAACTAGTCCTTATCTCAACTGACCGACTAGATAACACAAGCGTAGGATTAAAGTATTACTAAAATTTCCAGAAAAAGATATGGTTGGTGAATAAAAGTGGGAAAACAGGCCAAGAGATTTATGACAACGGCTAATAATAATGATATTAAGCGATGTCTATAATTCATATGAATAGCTATCGAACGATTCATTTTAATATGACAAATCACTCAAGAAATTGAATATTTCTTAGTTTAGCTTTATATAGAATAACACAAGGACTGAAGAGCTATACAACACTATTTTTTAAATGCGGACATCGGTCAACGTAATGTTATTTATTATCTACAATCTTAACACAGTAACGAACCTTATTACAACTACAGTAATGTGGTATAAAACAACCAGAAGAGTAGATTGTGCTTAGAACTGATAAAACATTACCTTACTAAACAAATTAACGCCTACATAAAAGAACACATAAGTTTAAATCAAGTGGAAATGTACAAAGAAAGTCAGATATGTTGATTTTAATCACGGGATAAACAAATGAAGTGTAATCCAGCAAATAAGCAAACGTCTTAAGCTGCCAATCATATATGTTGCCGAGCTGGCTAACAGTACTAATCAACTGCAAAAAAAATTTGAGGAGCAAGTCAAATTTGATACGCACTAGTTAATTGTCTGTATGGATGAATAACAATGTTGCTTTCACCGAAAAAAGGTTCACATACAACCACTTTGCTGTAAACACACTAGTATAAAAACTTTCATTCAAGTATTAATCGCACAAAAGGCTTAAAATATATCAATTAAAGTCTTTACCGTTAAGCAAATGAGATGTATAGTTTGTATTTGGATGGATGACTGATGTAGAACTACACACAGGTTGGATGCTAGGTTGAACATAACCGGTCATAAAAGGAGGAGGAGTGTAAGATCCACCTGGACCAGATGAACACATAGACAATTGTGTTTGATTAATCATAGGATGTGATGAATTGCCCAAACGAGTTGATAATCCACTTGTAGTCTGTTGATTTAAGGCTGAAATAGTACCTGGGCCTAAAGAAAGTTGTTGTTGTAATGGGAATGACTGTTGTTGAGTTATAGGGAAAACGGAAGAAAATTGATTATTCAAAGGCATTGAAGAGGTCGATGGAGAACAAAAACCACTTGGAAAACCATTTAATGCTGTAGGTCGTGATTCCAAATATGCAGAGGTACCAGACATTGGAGGCTTGAACCGGAAAGATGCATTTAGGGGAGTATTTGCTGAGGATGTTGGCAACAAACTTTGTGTGTTTGAAATGTTTAAACCTGAAGAGCAATTACTAATCTGAGTTTGTTGATGAGCGGACTGTAAATATGATAATCCAAGAGGATTCGATTTCTGGAGAGATGCTTGTGTGACCATTTGACGCAAGACACCAGACTGAGCTCCTTGGGTAGAGTATTGATCTTGAAATTGATCAGATACAGAGTGATTAGAGAAGTCATTTCGGAGTAAGGAAGCCTGAATTAATGAGTCAGCTGATTCAGCACTAGCCTTCAAGTTCGGTACGACTTGGTTAAGTGTCTGGAACGATGGTTGGAAACCAATTGAATTGGGATTCAAATCGGGTCTCGAAGCAGACCATAATATTGGCATAGAGTGGAGAGAACCGATAGGATCACGCGTTTGTGATAGGTTTGTAACAACTGGGACAGAGTCCATAGCTGAGTGACTGTCGATGACCGAACTACTGACACTAGTGGATGTAATTGTTAGTGTGTTGGAGGTTATTGAGAACGTAGTGTTCTTCACAAATGCAGAAGACGATGGTGCAGGAGCTGCAGATGAGTCAGAAGTTTGCCATTCACATGATCTATCAGGTCGAAAATGATTTGAGATTGAATCATGACGAAAATCAGGATTGTGAATGTCTGAAGCGATAGCCCGCTTTGTTGGTGTGAAAAGTGTAGCGTCATTAACACCGCCGTTGGCGGAAACATTTGTGTTACCATTAACATCCAAGGATAAAAGCGATGGTGGAAAGGAATCGTTTAGACTAAGGGAGACGGAAGTAGCTGTTACATTTGCATTTCTTTGATGCGCGCTGCGTTCAGAACCCGGAGCCCTAGCAAATGACTTTGTTTGAGTTGTAGTTGTAGGCGGTGTAGAAACATAAGCTGAAGTGTGTGTGTTACCGGAACCCATTGGAGTATTTGACTGAGAAGTCTGCACACCTCCACAAGTGGGAGAAACTGTCAAAGGTCCATAATTAGATGGTGATGTGGTAGAAAGCGTTGTTAGGGGGAATGAATTTGAGACAGATGCTGTATGAACTGTAGAAACGGGACTGTCAAATACACTAATGGAAAGCATGTATGTTAAGTCACCAGATGAGGTATTTATCTTAAGTTTATCCATTCCAAACGAAACGCCTTCGACAGGGCAATTTACAGACGAAGAGGAAACATATGTGTTAGATAAACATGACGGATTTCTCATATTTGATACAGTTACTGCCGGTATTGTTGTTGTCGTAGCTGTTCTCGATTGAGCAACTTTGGTGCATTTAGAAGGATTTAAGGGTGGAAAGCTAACTTCATCTAAAGAATCAGTACAGAATTCCCCGACATTAGAAAGCGATGGAATAAAATCTGGAAACATATGGCTACTCGATGGAAACGGAGATAAACTGAGAGATAGTAACGAAACAGGAGTTGTTGTTGATAATGATAAAGCCGAAGCCGGTGCAGTCATTAGGTTTTGGATGGTAGTTTTTGACTGACTGCGAACACTTTTTACTATCTGGTTGTCTACTGGCTTAACGAGGCGCGATGAATGAGTACTTATTCCTGCCGCAGCAACGGAAGCGAAGTTACCCTTTGAAGAGCTGGTATTTAAAACTTTAGAACTCCAACTCGTTGATCCAGAAGTTGTTTTCAGACTGGAAGATATCAAAGGAATCAAAGTAGCTGTTGTACTTGAAAATGTGCTGTTATTAGGGATGGATATTGTAGGTGTTTTTGTGGGTTTGGGGACTACGGGTAGCGGAGTTGGTTGAGTTGAGGTAGATCTAGTGGTATTTGCAGCTAGGGGATTAGTTACAGATTTTCCAGTTCTACGAGGAGTTCTGTTACTTGGGTTGATAACCTTAACACTAGACAACCCGCCTTTAATTGTATTCTGAACTGTCACACTAGTTGCACCATTCAACCTGGAAGTAAGAGAGCCTAAAGCAGTACTAGAAAGCGGCATGCTTGATGGTAGAGTAGAAGACTTTTTCAAAGCGTGATACATTAGTAGGACATCATTGCCAGCAATTGAACCGTCGAGAAGTCCCTGAATTGTTTCATAAGTTCGCTGGACAGCTTCGCTGGGACCTTTCAAATATACCATACGCTCTGTTACTTCATCACTTCGCGCACTTTCGATATCTATTTGAATCCCACTCATATTTCTTAGGGCACTAACAACTGCCCCACCCTGACCTATGACTTTCCCAATATCATGCCTTGAAACAGGAATTGAAAGTCGACGTTTATAAGAACTGTTGCTAGAGTTGGTAGTCTTCCAATCAGCCATCTCATTACCTACACGCGAAGAAACATGTGTACTAACTGTAGTGCGTTGAGATCGCGTACTGTTAGATGGTACAACTACAGTCCATGTATTTGAATCACTGACAGCATTCGAACTTTTGTCCATATTAAAATACTGACCAAAATGAGCACTTTCGGACTCGATGAGCAAGTTCCAGTTTTCACTATCTCCACTTGGAGAAAGAGCGTAACAAGGAGAGATTGAGGAATTAATAGGATCCTGAATTTCTGGACTGGGTGATTTACTGACTTTATCTAAATCGAAAGCAGTGTTGTTTTCGGCAGCTGCACGTTTTGCTGCTCGTTGGCTTTGTTTCTTGTTTCGATGTTTTTCACGTTTGGCTTCTGTTACAGCCGCGGCATTCGATTCAGCTTCTTGTGAACAAAAACTGTTATCAATAGAATCAGAATCGTGTTGAACATTGGATTTTTCAACATTAGTTATGGAAGCATCAGTATTAAGATGTACATCTTTTATAATCTGTTGGTTAGGTTTACTAGACTCTGGTGACATTGGTACAACAGTGACAAGTGAGTCAGAGGGATTACGAAAGGCAGAACATTGTTTGTCATCTACATCATAAATTATAGCATCCGATAATTGATTACATAGTGAAGATTCTTGGGCGTGTTGTAGGACACGTGATAGTGTAGGACTATGTTCAACTCTGAAAAACAAATAATAATAAACAAATAAATAGCACTGCAATGCTATAGCTGAAAAAATGTCAATTTATAAGTAACGTTGATACAAAACTTAGAATTCCGCCAAGTTGAAAACAAAACATACAATTTGATACACCAGTTTTAGTTGGAAGGTTTTACGGGTTTCATGGTTAAGCAATAATTTGCCGACATGGCGATGTATTTAACCATCTGAAGCTAAAGGACCATAACATAACGTCCTCGAATAGTTACGGATAGTTGCTCAACATTCGGATTCGCATATAATGTTATCTAAACGAACCAAAAATCAACTTTTCATGTATTTTTACAACCATAAAAAGGTTCATCCTATCTATCCAATAATGGTGGTTTAAACTTAGAAAGAATCTCTGGAATATCACACCCAAATTCATCATTTGTTTGGTATCGAAAGTGTAACAAATCTCGCTGATTAAAAACTTGAATGTTCATGCGTGAAAAGACATTAACTTTACAAAGTCTCAAAAAGTAATCTAGTATTATTGATGGATTTTAAATTCTTAAGCGTAGCTACATCAGTAGTTGCATAACAAGATGACGTACACAGAAGCTTCGTAAACAGGATTAAGAATAAAAATATGCATTTGAACCAAAGTATAGCAGCGAACCAATCAAACGTAAGTTACCGCTTCATGGATTTTAGTGTGAAATTTCTCCATCCATAGGCTACAGAACATTTTTACATGATAGCTGATGTCAGTTCGTGACGAAAACTAACACTAGTTTCTAATCCTGACTCGTAAACCTAAGTACTAATCTGGAGATATACTCCATTTAGAACTGGATAAGCAATTGATATTTCTCGAGATCTTTTTTAAATTGCTCCAAGTTTTTTCTCTACTTTAGCCCCACCGACTATGAAAGATAACGTAAAAATAATGGTACCATCAGCACGTTAACTTTATATATGGTGAAGGCAGTATATCAGCGACAACGGGGTATAAAACACATTTCAACGAAAAATGACCACAGAATTTAAACAGCATTGCTAGACCAAGAGCTACTGAAGAGGAGAATAAATAGAAACAACGCTATCAATTGTAGTAACACTGTACATTAAAAGAAGTCCAAATACAGACAAATATTAATCCCCAGAGAAGGAAAACAAATGTAAAACATCAAATTCTACCAAACGAATTGTCTAGGATGAAGGGTGCTACTCCGAAGATTCTGCCATACATATTTTTATGTGATAAAACATGGAAATGAAATTAACTGATAAACGGAAGTTGAAGTTGATGAAAAAATCGTGCGCATAAAAGCATTGCACATAATATTCACAAAAAAATGCAAATGAACAAAATTTTTTGGAGAGGACCATTAGACATAGTCTTGTACACGTTTGAAAATGGATGTGCTATTTACTTAAACGATCTTAATGTGCTGAATAGCGTTTTCATTCACACTAGTCTTAGACAACCAACATGATTTCGAACGATTTAATAAAACCAACAAAAAGGGAGGAACTGGTTGTTTATCAATAATCCGTAAAAAAATTTAATTAGACAGAAACATTCATTTACTACTAGCTTAGATATGGTAAGCATTGAACCATACTGTTACTCATGCATTCGCGCACATATTGGTAAATAAACAGAATCTCTACACAAAAAGAAACAGCGCATAACTGCTTCTGTTCTTAAATCATAAACACATAAATCAATAATAAACCATAATAACTAGCATATACGGATTTCTGATGAAATGTTGTACACGATGTGCAGCGCAGGCAGCTTGAACATAAGCTAATAAAATGTTGGAACAACGATCGCCAGCAGCGGTGGGCGTCCAAAGCAAGAGATGGAAAAGGTAGAGGCGACAGGTAACAGACAACAACTGTTCAAACTTGTCAAGGAAACAGGTCTTAACAATCCGGCTATTTGTCATTTGGTCACGGAAAAGATGCGGATTTTATTTACTCTCAACCCAGAAGATTGAACCGGTGGGCAGAATACTAGGGGAGTTTAACAAACCTTCAACCATACTATAGTCACCCATTATTTCCAAGCAATCTGAATGGGAAATTGATGTAATTTATCCAAATATTAGTGAAGTTGGACGTGGGTCAGTATACCAAATATCCAGCCTTCGGCAGATTCTGGAACACGGACATACTTTTTGACGTCCGACTGCAGTTGCATTCCTTGACATTAAGGCAGCGTTCGACTCTGCTGATCGTGAAGTTCTCTGATAATGTCTGTAGTTGAAAGGCAATCCCTGTACAAACTCTCTACTCAAACATTACTGGTCAAATCAGAGTTTACGGAGAACTGTCATTGGAAATGGCTACTTCAACTGGTGTTCGTCAAGCTTGTCTGCTTTCTCTATTTTTGTTTAACATTGTCATAGACACGCTTTTAGAGATAACACTTTGCTCTTTTGTCTTTTCAGAGATTGATTTTCTACCACGAGGTTCACTTATTAACTTAGAATACATAGGCGAAATGTTTTGTTTCATAAAGACTCTGACAAAATGAAGTCTTCTAATCACCTCAAGCAACAATGCAAGCACGTTTGGGATGCGGTTCTCTTCCTCTAAATGTAACATCTTATTTCAGGATTGGCTTGCGGCACCTCCTGAATTAATGATAGGGAGCGAAGTATTTGGATGCATCGACCGCTTCACTTATCTTAGAAGTCTCATCAGTCCTGATAGTTTGGCATCTGAAGAAATCTCGGCATGGATTTAGAAGACTCAACTAGTATTTGCTAACTTGTATCACTTGTAGCGAAGGTGAGATATCCGTCTGTCAAACAAGGGACGAATTTACTGAGCAGCTGTTAGTTCCATTCTACTTTATGTGTCAGACATAGCCTACTAGTATTCTGTCATAGGGGTCTTCGAAGCATTGTCATGTGTTCTGGAACCACTGAGTTAGGAATAGGGTAACAGGTAAAAATGGCAAACCAATCGATGAGATAGTGATTATTCATCAATTGAGGTGATTGGAATATATGTTGCGTATACCCGACCACTGCCTACCTGAACGGGATATGTTTTCCTGTGTAGGAAAGGCTGGAAGAAAGCCAGAGGTGGCCAAACCGAAACATGGCATCAGTCCATGAAGTCGCTAACAGTTGGACTTAATCATGATTTACACACTCTTCGATGCCCAACTTTTTTTATTCCCTACTATTTTGGGATTCGTTCTGACAATTTCATCTTTCTGTGCTAATTAGATATGGGAACTTGAAGTGACGTATGTACGTACGTACCAGGTATTACGTTACGACTGACTGAGTGTTGCACAATCATAGTAGTTTAAGGATGTATAATTAGGGAAGACTTGAATATTGCTGCGTGAAAATACAGTTTACATAATGAAACAGCGCAGAGAAAGGCTATGAACAAAATTAATTTGATTAAGTGAATTTTTAATTAACTACATCACTGTTTCGGGGAATGTTGAGAAAACTTTGGTAGTGTAACTCTAAAGATTTAAAACAATATCTATGTAGTATATGTTTAGAAGAAACATAACTACGAACAGAATTGGTGGTAAATACATGGTCCTAGCGTAAATGCTTACAAAAACTGTGAACATAAAAGATGTAAAAAATATTTATTAAGACTCACCTAAACTGTTCATCACGATCCTGATTAGTACGCTTATTTTCATTGGTTTCAGAAGTTGTATTGCTTCGAGATGACGCATCGACATTAGAATCTGTATGTGTTTGATTTGTGCCTTTAACCTGACGTTCTTTTTCTTGCTTTGCTTTACGCTTCATGCGTTTCCTTTCTCGTTTTCGAGCTTGCATAGCTTCTCGATTAGCTCGTTCCTCTTCTTCCTGTTCAATTTGTTCCAAAAGGCAATCAGCATTCTTCTTCGCTTCACCTTCTTGTTTTTCTTTAGCAGCTATAATAATTTCCCTGCACTGTTGACAGCGTTTAGCCAGCTCCTGAGTTTTTTTTTGAAAGAAAGCAGAATAGAGATTATTGGTCAAGCAAATCGATGTTTTAATAAAAATTCATGAAACATACAAGACATACTTCACGGTATGAAAAAATCTGGAAGTGAGTAATGAACTGCGATGTTGCTTACTTGTATAAAGATACATCTATCAAAAAAAATGCATCATCGAAAGATTAGAGAAATAACCAGGATGGCGAATAACATACTTTCGCAACATAAGGTGTACTAAAAAATATCATTAGAAAATAATGAGGAAATACAATACGAAGGTAATATGCTTATTTGAGTGCCATTACAGGGAATATGATATATCGTCACTTCATCTACATATTAAAATATATGGGGAATCTTCATACAGGCAATCCGAACAAGCATAAGTAGAATAAAAGATGGGTAGTGAATAAAACTATCGATCTTAAAAAACAGAAATGTTTTAGTTCCTTCACATCAAAATGTAGGCTCTTGAGATCACAATAACCTGAAAGGTAGTGAAAACAACTTTATTATTTACCCTGCCATTATTGGTGTATGAAAATAAGGGAAAAAGTTCAACACCACTGAACCTTGGCCAATACACACAATAACGCATGTTCATATACATGATAAATAAAAAAACTATAAAGCAAGCCTTTTGAATGTTTGATTTTACTGAAACAATTTACAATGTTACTTACATCAGCAGTATTGGGAATAAAAACAACTTCACGTACTTTCAATTGCGAAATATTCCACGATGAATTTTGTGGTTACCCATATCTAAGAATTGTAGGATACCATCTATGTTGTAAGAAGCGAAAGTTTATAGTTCAATACTGCCTAGGATAGCAGGACAGTGAAAATTCCTTAACTATGACGAAATATCTACTTAATTTTTTCTAGCTGATGTTATACCGTCATTGAAAATTTTAAGTTGGACATTTACTCAAAAACCATCTATATAAATATAATAACAAAAGCATTTAAAATTTGGTGATTATACTAAATGCAAACAGCTACAAGCAGTATTTATACGTAAACCCCAATTAAAATTATGATAGCCAAAATTATGAAATTTCTTACCGGATTACAAAATGAACAGTTCCCAGATGAAAATGAATCAAAGCTAACAGAACATCCACTAGACGAAGAAATCCTATCCGTACTATGAACAGATGCGATATCATCTTCCAAAACGAAACTCTCATCATCATGTGTACTACTACAATAATCCTCATTCGATATGGACAGGTTTTGTTTTGAGAATGTACACGACAAATTAGTAAGTAATAAATCCAAGTCTGGTGAGTTTTGAGGGGATTGGAAGCTAGCTGATATAGGATTTTCATCACACAAAGTCAGAGGAGCAACATGATTAGGCGGAGGATGGGAAGTGTTGGTTAACGCATGAGGTTGCCAGCGCCTAAGTGAATATGATGATGGATTTTGCGCTGCAATTTCGAAACGCGTACTTGCTATCACATTGGTGGAATTATACTTGGTTAGGTAAAGATAATGTGTCATGCTGCTAGGGTATGAGAAAACAATGCAGTGACGTTGTTAAACGCATGCCAACGTAATGACCTGCAAAGACTAAGAAAGTGTTTGAAAAGTTGAGCTAAGGTCTCACTAAAAGACGATATATCATAATCCAATAGCATTCAGGCAGGTAAATCTGCACAGGTTGCGCGAGTAAACAATGGCTTAAATCTGATTCGCCTAGAAAGCATATGTATGTTATTGGTAGACATGTAAGCCAATAGTATCAGGGGCTAGAGCACGTGATAATGAGACCAAAACAGACAGATCTCTAGGTCTTTAATTAACATTGACAAGGATAAAACTTTGGCTAATAAATGAGTGAGAAAAATACAACATCACATGTATGATTAAAATGTAGACACACAAGGTCGACCAATCTTGATAGGATAATACAAAATAGAATAATGTAGGCGGCGAGGATCAGTGATGTATGACAAAAGTTTGCCTACAAATACAATTTATTGTTAACACAACTGTTGAGTCCACTATACATTTTCAACAAAGCGGTGCATTAGAAATGTGCTGTACAAGTAGTTAAGTAGTCGGGCTATTAACTGCCGAAAATCAATACGATAAATTTGATTTTTTTAATTACATGAGAGGTAGTCAACTATATAATATACGCAAAAAATACTAGTTAGATGACCAATAACTGTAGTAAAAACCTATCGAAGTAATGTACCTAAGAATTGCTCAAATTGTAACAAAAAACTGATAAATACAAATCAATGAGTGTTAAAATGAAACAGAATATAATTTATATAAAATGGTTGATTAAGATACCCAATAAGATTACA
Source organism: Schistosoma spindalis (assembly GCA_946903255.1). Taxonomy (NCBI): domain Eukaryota; kingdom Metazoa; phylum Platyhelminthes; class Trematoda; order Strigeidida; family Schistosomatidae; genus Schistosoma; species Schistosoma spindalis. The sequence goes on along the minus strand of OX336416.1, from coordinate 77,666,414 downwards.
TGTGAAAATGAATGAACTTCAAAAATAACTTTAAAACTCACCTTATCCGTTACTGCAGTTTTAATATGTCTAATACAATCCTTATCAGATGGGAACTGAGTTACATATTGAACTAACAAGCGCACCACATTAATGTGACCCTTGCGAAAAGCTGCCATTAAACAACTGACTTTTCTATTGTCTTGGCTATTCACATCTGCATTGTACTGGATAAGACTTTGAACGACCTCAAGGTGACCACCTAACAAACAAATAGCAATAATATGTGGAAAACAAATATAAACATAAAAACGCACACACGAAATAAATCTGCGGGTGGTTAAAGAAAGATTTTAAAAATAAATTTATGATAGGGGTAACTTACCATTTGAAGCTAGCCATAGTGGGGTGGCACCTTTTTTATTTCGTGCTTCAACAACTCCACCTCTGCAAATAAAGAGAAAAATATACTACTTAAATTTGTCAGTAGATGGTTGGTGGTAGTAGGAAAATTCAGGACGATTTACATTTCGGAGATTTATTAACGTAATCAATTTATCTAAAAATACACGTTCACTTGGTAGAATCGGATTGAAATGACTAGTCAACTAACTTCCTTAACAAGATGTTTTGATAAATTGTTGACAGTGGCTGTAATATATCACTAAGCTACACAGAGTTTTAAGTAGGGAATTAACTAAGAAGGATGAGTTAAACCTACTTTTCCAAGAGCAAGTTGACGAATTTCGCATTGCCTTTATCGGCTGCAATGGTCAGAGCTGTATCTCTGGAACTCGGTACAGGTGACGCATTGACATCAGCCCCATGATCTAACAGAATCCTCCCAACTTCTACATAATCACCAGAGGCTGCTTCCATTAGAGGAGTAAGACCAGTTTTCGCACGATGTTCAATATTGGCCTTGCGTTCGACCAAAAGTTGTACAACTTCGTAACGACCTTGAAAGCATGCTAAGGTCAAAGCAGTATTGCGGTTAGTTTCAATGTGTGCGTTTATATCCGAGCCATGTTCAAGTAACAAACGAACAGCTGCAGTATGTCCATTCATAGAAGCTAACATAAGAGGAGAGATTCCAAGCTTTGAACCGGTTCTCGAATTTATTTCTGCACCATGACGTAGAAGCAATTGTATAACTTCAACATATCCTCCCGACGCAGCCAAACTCAGCGGAGTGTAATCAGATATATTCCGATGTTCTTTGTTGGCACCACGATTCAGTAGTTCTTCGACGATCTACAAAGTAACAAGGGATCAATATATAACGTAAAGCAAACATTTTGTTAGTTTTAGTCATTATCTAAATACTTCTTAGTACACTGGACTTTACAGAAGCAGGATTTCAAAAAGATTTAAACAGGAAAACCTCAGATAAGCAATTAGCAGTAGTGTAAGTGACTAACCAGGTGTTGTGTACGCAACAAAATGCCTGGCATAACTGACCAGTTTATGGTTACTAGCAAGTATAATTTCCTACCGTAATTAATATTAAAATGATAAAGTATATCAGACTGAAGACTTGATAATTAAACACGAAGAGGGGTTTAGATTAATAGATAGGAATGAATGCGATAAGTTTATGATCGAAAACTGACCTCTAATTTTCCATGAGAACACGCTATTGATAGAGCCGTATCTTTTGTGCGATCCACTTGTGCCTCAATGTCTGCGCCATAATCAAGCAGCAATGCGACGACAGAGCGCTGATTGGCACACACAGCAGTATGGAGTGGTGTATGTGATTTTTTGTCACGATGTTCTTTATCAGCTCCGCGTTCCAACAACAGACGAACAAGATCAACAAATCCCCCACTACACGCCAAAGTTAGAGCTGTTTCCATACTGGATTCAATACAAGCATTAACATCAATTAGTGATGGCACATTTAAGGGAGATATTGTATCTCCCATCATAGACAAGTTGTTAGAAGCAACTGCAGCCATGTCATTGGGTGACAAACCATGATTCGGTATAGAAGCACCTCCAGATGATAGGATAGACTGAGGTCCTACTGGCAGAACTCTACTTCCACTTACAGGTAACAATGTTGGGTGTGCGACATGTTGGTATCCTGCCATTGCTGAGGGATTGTAAGCGATCGTTCCCGCTTGATTTACCATTAAACTATCGATGGAAATAGCGGACGATTGTTGTGGGACATGAAGTAAATTGTTAGAACCGATTAGATTATCTCCGCAAGTTGAAACATTCAGAGAATGATGATGATGATGGTGATGGTGATGATGCATATTGTTATGAACACCCATATGACTCAAATTCGCTACTGAAGCTGTGGTGGCTGTAGCATCAAACGCACAAGCGAAATGTGATCCAGGATGCTGAAAATAAAAATAGAACGGTTAGTATTCTATATATACGACGATAAATTCAGTGATAAATCACACACTACGAACGAATGTTTGCCCCAATGGTAATGGCGTTACTAAAAAGTTATCGGGAGTTCACCTGAGATGCGTTTTGGACTGTATAACGTACTGTGGTTATGAATTATTGGAACTCATTATTTATGATATAGTTGCAGATAGGACTTATTAAATTACTTCCAAATGAGTGGAAATCAGAACACAACTCAGACATTACTAACTGAAAATCAAAAACAGTTTAAAAAGGAAGGATGGATTGTACATGAAATTTTAAGTCCACGCAATAATACCATGGTGAGAACAATAATATAACAAAGTCAATAGAGTATCTTGAACATATGGAACTCAAACTATCAACTAATATCAAAGTAAGAATTTCCAATACGAACGTCAAGACAGTTCTGCTGTAGAGAGCTGTAACTTGGAGAATTATCACAACCATCATCAAAAGGTACAAGTATTTATAAGCAATTATCTATGCAAGATATTCAATATCCGTTAGCCGGATACCATCAGTAACAGCCTGCTGTGGGAGAGAACAAACCAGCTTCCAGCTGAGGAGGAAACTAAGAAAAGACTCTGGAGGTGGACAAGACATAAATTTTGGAAGTCAACAAACTGCATCACTAGGAAAGCACTAACTTGAAATACTCAATGGAAAAAAAGAGGAAGACCAAAGAACACACTGCATTGGGAATTGGAAGCAAACATGAAAAGAATGAATAGCAAATAGTAAGAACTGGAAAGGAATACCCAAGATAGGGTTGAATGGATAGTGCTGGTGGGTGGCCTATGCTCCCCCACAATGGACAACAGGCGTAAGTAAGGGTAAATATGGCTATAAATTAACCCTGTGAACACTAAGGTGTGAACCGAAAACCCAGAACATCTGTAAAATGAACAAAGCCAAATAGTTATATGATGACCTCTAATATTCTAAATGTACTATACTAAGGAGTTTGCCTATTGTCCCGTTTGTATAGTAGATAAAAACCGTACTCACGTGAAAATGACGATAACATGTAAGTATATCATGGTTTAAACCAGCTTCATGAATGACAGCTTGAGTTGTTGGAAGCCCAACAGAATCCACCAGATTGCTTAAATACGAGGAATCAATGCAAGGTCCTAATACATCAGAGGTTTTATCCAATCCATAGTCGTAAGAATTTAGTGCAGGTAAAATAGACTCGACGGATGTTGAAGTTGTTTTATTGGCACGGCATAAGAAGTTGGCACCATGGATAGAAGACATTGAACATTCTGATGTTGATAATGCGGAGCATGATGAATGGCAAGAAGACATAACCGGTGTTACATTTGCAGCAGCACTAAAGTTATGATCATTGGAGTCAGTGAGGTCTGGTTGATCACCAGGTACTTTACTAAGTGTTGGGCCACACTCAGTGGAAAAAGGAATTGGTTCCGGAAACTGTGTATCACAGGAAGTCGAAAGCAGACCTGACCATTGGGTAGTTTTAGACAAAACGGCATCAACTGAAGATGTATGAATGCATCTAGGTGAAAGGTGTTGTTCCAGTACTTCACAACCATTTCCAGGATACGAAGAATGAGCACGGCACTGTGATTGTTGATCAATTAACTTGCTAAGAGCCAAAACGGCAGCATTAGTACTCATAGCGATTGCGGTCGGAGAATCCAGATTGGTTCCATTTCGTTGACTAATAGCAGTACGAGCAGCACGAAGTGTGCTGAAGGGACACATGACAGCTTCAAATCGTTTGATCAATTCATCCTTATCCGCTTTCAAATCAGGCATCAGCTCTTGAAAAAGTGCCTTGAATAAAAGAAAGTAAATGAATGTTGATAAATCCAAAACTAGTATAAACATTAAAAAACAACTGCCTGAGTTTAACTACAGAACTGTCACCATAGTAAAAGTGGTTTTAATTCAGATAAGAAAAATATGTTGAATATTAAATTGGAAAGCTCACCAGTAGACCAGCACTAAAGTCATCTGTAAGGTCAATTGAAGATCCAGCAACCATGGATGAAGCGCTGCTTCCACTGCTGGTTGAACTACCTCCACTGATGCTACCAATGCTATTAGTTGTACTAGATGATGGTCCCGTTCCACTAGCACCTAGTGTTGCCTGAGTTAACACAGTTTGGACACTAGTTATCCCGGTAACTGAATCGACAGCAGCAGTGACAGAAGTAGTTTGAAAATTTAAATGCGCATTGTGAGCCATAATCGAACAGTTTGAAGGTAAAGTAGTACATGATCCATTTGTTGATAAAGAAGTTCCAGGAAGAAGCTCGAATGTATTGTTGTTTGTCAACAAAATCTGATCATGCAATGGTCCAGAAGTATGTGTGTGTGAAAGTATAGCGCTGACTGGAGGACACATTACCAAAGGTGCATCCACTGTAAGTCAATCAACATATGAGAGTAGCAGTGATTATAAGAAGCTTATGAGTTTACGAAAAGTCAGTGAGTTAGCCAAATACATTCATCTGCATTATGATTATGCGATCAGTAACTAAATGGTAGATGGTTGAGCTAATGAAGCTCTAAGCTTAACATACAACCTTAACGATTTAGAACATTAACGATCCTTGGGGATTATTAGATGATAATCCGATTGAGACACAGCTGTTTATCTGGGGAATTCGTTAGTTAAACGTGGAAAAATTTGACCCAAGTTTAAGGGATAACGTTTTTTTATTGTGGGAGTTATGCTTTTTGATAGGATGCAAGCATTTATCACGTGCAGTTAATCAGATATATGGAATCTATAGTATAATGCCAACTACTAGTAAAACCATTAACAAAGATCACTGGGGGTTTACAACATTTAAACATACTACAAAAAGATAAACCTAATTCGTATTAACATAAGACCAAATTCATGATGGGAAATGCCTCAAAGTATTAAACAACAACATAACTTACCCATAAACAAGAAAGAATTAAATAAGATGGGATTAAAAGTTTGGTTCTAGCGGATTGTAATTTTGAGTAGATAGTTTACAAGCTTGTATGCCATCTTTTTTTTACACGAAAATGAGTTTCAACAAATGGTTTGTTAAGAGGGAAATGTACTTTGTATACTCATTTGAAACTTGACTAGAATGTCACTTCGAGGTACGTGTGTAGCAAGTAGTATTGTGACACTGCGTGATTTAATATAACTTTTGGACAGATACATTATTCCAATCTTACTTTTTACGGTCACCCATAAACTTGTTCTTCTCGATTACTTACTTGTAGCTTTGATCATATTTTACAAATGTCTGTACGCTAGTACGCATGTACCTATCCATCTCCTGTATTTTTTAGATGATTTGTAAAGAAGAGTTGCCTTATTATTCCCAAAGTCGGTGTGCTGTCGGGCTCCAATGGTTTATAAATCATTGCATCTTTAGCTGCCTGGTTACAGAAATGAATTTATGAAATACAGACAACAGCAACACTCATATACCGACTTCGGATATACCGTTGTTCTAAGCGCGTTAAGTCAACAGAACATACATGAGTAAATAGAATTTTGTCGACATTATTATTGATCCGATCAAATCGGAGTTAGACTACAGTGACTACAAAAACCAACTTATATATTGCTTTTTGCATTAACCATCAGCGGAATTAACCAGAGCATGTTCCACGTTAGTTGTTGATCTTTCAGCCCCGATTGGAATTTAGTGATACTTGTATTGCTACTGATTGCACATCAGTAGTTAAATACGATTTACGAAATTTAAGTACTAGGTATTTTGGCACACACAAAATGTTTTCACGAGATGGTAAACAACCAAATTAGAGTGCAGTATTATTAATTTATATTTTTTGTCGGATTGGGATTAAAATTTCACTCAAAGGGGAACTTTTAATACTCAAGAAAGACAGTTTATCTAAAAGCAAGAACATCCAGTATATAAAAATAAAACTGATCATTAGTTGGTCATTATAATGATAACTTAAGCATGCAAAAAATACCTGAACTGGTAATAGCTGAGTTTATTGTGTGCTGCTGCTGTTGGTGAACTAAAGCAGCTGCCCCGGCTGCCCATCCAACAGCATATGCGTTGGCCAGTGCCGCATTTATATGAGTTGTGGGCTGAACAGGGTTAGTTGACGTAGAAAGACTGGAAGGGGCCTGAAACGAAAGTTGTTGGTGTGAATGACATGAATGCGAATGACCTTGTGGGTGCATATGTGAATGAGATGGGTCAAGGCACATATCCATGTTGGCTATTCCGGAGACAGAAATAGGTAAAGGCGGCGGGGGCGGTGGCATGATAACATTGCCGATTGTAGGTACGCCACTCACGAGCGATTGGTAAGCTGAACGCTGTTCATGAGAAAATTGGTGTTGAGTTTGATGTTGGTTCAATGTATTCGCAACAAGCTGAACAGAAGCATTTGGAAGCATGGATGACGGCTGACTGAGACATTTAGGATAGTCTAAAATGAGTCTCAGAACTGCTGGATTTCCAGAACGAGCAGCTTCGATTAGCATTGTAGAACCGTCTCTTAACTGATATTGAGGATCAGCACCATGTTGAAGAAGGAACTCTACCATCTATGGGAGAAAATGTCAGTAAATAACAAGTTAAGCGAGTTAAAAACGGATTAGGTTTCTTGAATACATTAAACTTTCTTAAGATAAGGCAGTGGTTATTTTTTTTTATTTTTAACACATAGGCATTTGTACAAGGAGGCAACAAATACATATGCACCACACAGATCTCAATTGATTTGTGTGAGGGCTGTGATACTGACCGGGTGCCCAAACCGAAGCAGGTAGTTTTCTTAGGGGGCCACACCCCGAGCCTTCGACCTGAACGTCTGATCCACAAGGCAGTGGAGCATCGTGAGGAGATGCAGTCCCATGGTAGCCGGTGACCAACGATTGGTTCATACGCCATTTTTTCCTTCAGGATACTGGAGCCCATGTGCACCATTGATTTGGGATCCGGTTAAAGCGCCGGACATTCGCTTTTCGTCCTCTCATTTTCGTAAACAACACCCCCGCCACGAGAAGGCAGTGAGTAGGACTTCCCTGGCAGAGGCTATATACGCATGACCATGTGAGAGCATTTCGAGAGGGAGAGGACTCGTCCCACTCTCGACCGTACCAGGGCATTTGCCCGATTAATGTATAAAGGTGATTGTCATACTCAGAAAACCATTGAAACGTTTATTTTAGCAAATGTACTGAACACTATTCTAGAGATAACCTACCTTTGCATGTCCGCCACTACAAGCTAACGACAAGGCATTGGCATCATTCTGTGAAGTAGGCTGGTCAATCGCTACTCCACGCTCTAAAAATAACTGGACAACTTCCAAATGACCTGTTCTTGCAGCCTTCATCAATGGAGTTCGTCCTCCTTCTGTCATAGCTCCAAAAACGGCTCCCCAGTCGAGCAACTTCTCGCAAACTTTGACATGCCCATTTTCAGCTGCATAATGAAGCGCCGTGTCTCCAGTGGCGGTCACTGCATTCACTAATGCTCCACGCTCCAGCAAACGCCTGACAAGTTCTAGATGTCCCTCTTGAGCAGCTTCCATCAAAGGAGTAGAACAACCAACTCCGCCAACTTCAATATCAGCACCAGCATTCAGAAGCATTTCACAGACTTCTATGAATCCGCCACAGGCCGCAAGCGTGAGAGCAGTTTCTTGAGTTTCCTCCGTTCTGGCGTTAACTTCAGCACCTAAACAGATCGCAAGATATTTATATGAAGGCAAAGTAACCAGAGACAATATAACCCGAGTCCTAATTAGCACTTTAGTATAGTTGCTTGTTGAACCAAATAACATTACAAATGTGAATAAGTTTGGTATTATCGTATTACACGATTGAAAATATTTGTGGTTTTTATTTAAAAATTAAAATGCGATATGAAGAACTACTATGAAACTCGGGTTGATAGGCGAACAAACACAGAGAATATGGTTCTAAGAAAAGAAAAGATGAATTTGAGGAATAAGTATGGAATAACAAAATCTAAGGGAACGGATAGCACAAACCTATTTAATACATAATACAGAAAATTTTCTTGGATTAGCTGTTTGATTACTTTTTAAAGTTAGGTGTGAAAACTACAGGAATACAACACACGACACATGCTAACAGCAGGTCGGTCAGTCAGCTGCAACGTAGGACCAGGCACGTATATGCATCGGTCCAAGTTGCCATACCGCAATAGCACAACAAGATGAACACCGGATTCATAGAAGTAGTTAATTCACTGGTGGTAATATATAGAAGAAAGAGTGTGTATAAGGAGATAGTACAGGAAGATAGAATTAGTTCCTAGAAAGAAAGATTTGAAGTGATTTTAATCTCTTAGTTTAAAGGAAGACAGAGAGTGTATACACCGACGCCATTGTGATCGATTCTGAGCCATGTCACCAAGAGTCTCCAACCATTGGTTACGATAGTCACGCGGACCCCAACCAGGTAGTCTACATCTACCAACATGGCTCAGACCAGAAGATAGTGATTTCAAGCACTGATGTCACGTTTTGGTTTGGCCGCCCCTAACTTTATTCCAGTCATCCTTAACACCGGTTACCATTGCGCGCCGTGGTAGTCGGTGTTCAGGCATACGCAGCACGTGGCCCAACCATCTCAGTCGATGAAGGTTCATAACCTCATCAACTGATTTACCATCATTCCCTAATACCCTGCGTCTAACCTCACTATTACTTATCCGGTGATCCCAGCAGATACCCGCAATATTTCTAAGGCATCTGTGGTCAAATACTAGTAACTTACGAATATCTTCTACTCTTAATGGCCAAGTTTCGCAGCCGTATAGTAGAACGGAACGAACTGCCGCGCAATATACTCGTCCCTTAATTGATAGACGGATATCTCGCCTTCGCCATAGATGACGTAAGTTGGCAAAGGCCAAGCGAGCTTTTCGAATCCGTGCTGAGATTTCGTCAGACACCAACCCATTAGGGCTGATCAGACTTCCAACATAGGTGAAGTTGTCGACGCGTTCGACTACTTCACCCCCTATCCTTAGTTCAGGTGTTGAAGATAGGGGGTGACATATAATTAGCATCATTTGTGATAGTGATGTAAATATTCAAGACAAAGCACATTAATGCAGTATGTACTGAAGTTTTTTATTAAAACTTTACACAATAAATACTCATCAACTCACCTACTGCAAGCAATAAAGCGACAGTCTCTTCATGACCTTCTCTTGCAGCTTCCATTAAGGGTGTATAGCCCTCATCATTCACTTCTTCAATATCTGCTCCATATCCAATTAACAAATGTGCAAGTTCAGTATGACCTCCACAAGCGGCCAAAGTTAGAGGGGACTCGAAACTATCTTGTGGTATGTTCACGTTCGCGCCATGAGCAAGGAGTAATCGAGCAACTTCGACATGACCTTCCATTGCAGCTTCCATTAGAGCAGTGTGCATTTCATCAGTACGATGTTCGTGATCGGCTCCTGCAGTCAACAGGAAACGGACCATTTCCGCATGACCCTTCGAAAAAAAGCACTACCAGGATAAGAAAACGTCTACTTATTCAGTTCTCGAGTGTTTGATGTGAACAGTATTAGTAGCATAACTTGTAACACGACATCTTTTTAATAGTTCTTGTTCTTTACACATACCTTAACAAGATCCAGTAAAACATCTGTGCGAATTGTAAATGGATGCAACGTAGAATCACGTGATAAACTGTGAGCTCCACCGCATAAAGTTCGATTGCACCATTTTTTGCCCCAAAACTTAAGTAGATAAAGTCATATCTGAGCGCATGGCTAACTGGCTAATACAAGTGTTTAAAAGTTAGGGTTACTAATCTAAAAACAACACACCAACCAGCTTAAATATGGAGTTCACATTGTTTGAATAGGAAATATTTGACGTAAGTCTACCTAATGCATCCATGAATTACGACTCTCTTTAGATCCAGGTAGTAGTCTTAGAACACACTTCACTTATACTGAATGGAATTGTTTATGGGACGTAATGAAGAGCTACATTTACCAAATCGCAATCCCCTGATATAAGTAACCAGCAACACCAAGAAAAATTGATGACCAGGAACGTATTGATTACAAATACAAATGTTTCATTTATAGGAAAATGACTGTTGAGACGGACACCCAGATAGCAGCTATCCAACTGTAACCCCTATCCAAAATTGAGACGAAACATAACTGACTAAATGCATGAAACAAGTTTATAAATTAGATGAGGCGTATGATTCTCAGTATTGTTTGATTCAAACGGAATAGGACCACGGATAAAGAATGGTACTCGGAACTAGACCGCTCTTTTTACAAACTAGAAAAACCGTAGAGCACTATGCTCGCAGTCCGTTACATGAGCCGTAAGACAGCATTAAAACCCTTAACATTTGTTTTAGATTTTAACTTCTTAACAACTAATAAACATGTGTACTGAAGCTACTATAAGCCAGTGTCCAAATGATTGGATTATACGGGAGGTTTTGCTGATAGATTTCAATAGGAATATCGTACACATACTTTGTAGCTTGCCAGAGTTAGTGCGGATTCCTTGAATTCCGCTGAATGTGTGTTAATATCGCATCCATGCTTTATAAGGCAACGAGCGACGTCTACGTGCCCGTTACTTGTAGCTTCCATTAAAGGTGTATGACCAGTATCATTTTGAACTTCCATTGGGCTATTATACTGTAGCAAAAGACAAACACACTCCAAGTGACCGGAAGTAGCAGCATAATGTAGTGCAGTATTTCCTGTGTTCGATTTTTGGCCAACACATGCTCCATGTTCCAACAGCAACTTCACAATATCAGTATAACCAACACTAGCAGCTTCCATCAATGGGGTGCACTCAACTTTCTTACCACGAAAGTTTGGATCAGACTACAAATTGAGTATTAAAATATCGAATATGTGAATGTACCCCATGTTTTAACAACATCTCCACAATCCGCACAGCATTCGAGGATATGGCACACGTCAGTGCAGTCTCTCCATCAGGTGCAACCTCATTTACATCGCACTCACCCGAAAGAATAAGCAGTTTAACAGCTTCATCGTCACCGTTGATACACGCAAGAATCAGCGACGAGGTCCGCCTGACAAATAAACCCTGGAAAATGTGAATTACCCATCATCGTCATTCATAGACAATACAGCAACCTCTTTCCTGATTTCATTTAGTACTTCGGTATCTGATATTCTCCGGCCATCTTTAATTAACATGTTTTCAATCCCAGCAGCTTGAAGAAACTTTCTGAAGTTCAGCTGTGTTTCAGGACACAAATCCGGTATAGAATTCTCGAACTAAAAACAAGAATGTTGTCGAAAAAACGTGTTTAGATCGTGTATGTAAGTGAATATTGACATTCTAAAGCTAGACGTTGAGGTGAATACTCAGGTTAACATGAGCATTATAAATTACTGGTGAGAATAATAAGGATATGACATGATCAGAAGCCTAAAACCAGTACAAACAAGTTCCTAACCTTAAAACTCTGAAAATCCCCCATTTTCAAGCATCCAACCTAACGAAGTAACGCAACTACACACCGAATCACTTCCAGTCGAATGTACCACGGTGTAGTTAAAATGAACCTGTGTGCTCACCATTACCATGTGCTTTGGTAGTCATTGAGAATATACCCTTTGTAGGCTTGACTATATAATTATTTATAAAAATGATTTTTATTGGTATTTCATATATTCATAATTCCAGTAACTCAAGAGATATATGTTGCGATCAACGGTTCAATAAGGCGGAATTGTCAGAAATGATAAGCGAACTATGAACCGTTTGATGGATATGTATGAATGGAAGTTCATCGTAGTGATAGGAAACAGCTTCAGTGTCGAAACCACCCAAGATATGTTGTTTTGAAAACTATCATTTGCATATTTAGGAGTTAGACTATATGTTCGACGAAAACGACTAGAGGTATCTTTAATAAATCCATCGATATGTAGCTGAAAATGAAATCCAAAGGAAAGATTGCAAATTCACTAACAAATGGGGTATGAGTATTTTATGTCTTGTTAAAGGTATTTACAATAACTCAGGAGGTTCGTTACACCATAACTCAATAACACTCAAGAAATTAAAACGACATGCACGAATTGAGTTACTTTACCTCGAATACGCCTTTTCGTGACAACACAATCGGAGTATTCCTCATGTCAATCATTACGACAGAGACTTGAAGTCAAGTTCATCGAGGTATTTTAGATGATGGGAACGACAATAGTATTTCAGAATCAAAGAGTACTAGGACCAGAGGTGTTAAACTATTTATGACCTCGTCGCATTTCTAAGCATGTCATTTGAACTAAGAAACACTCCTGGAATATTTTGACGGCTCACCAATAATCATTTCTAGTCATTCGTTGTATGTATGTATATGCTGATGACTGATAAATAGTAAGTCCAGAAGGATAGACATGTAGCAGTAAACAGTTTTGTATGTCCTCAGCATTGATGCTGATCTCATCAGTTTTGCTAGACATGCCCTAGCTGAAGGCATCCGGTCATGCATCTGCATCAGATCACTAGTGAATATGCGGTGTTACTCATCTCTTACAGCTGCTGGTCAGCTTAGATCAAAAGCTTCTCGACATATCGATAGTTTTCTAAATATATCTTCGATCTCTTTCACTTACAACTTCTGAGCCCGAGGTGATTCGGTACACAAACAATAGACTGTGAGTCTATTCCATGTTGTGACATTATATATTCTTTCAATTATTGCTTTTGCATGTATTAACATTATTTTTATATTTTCGGACATTTTTCTCGCCGATTTTTATATACTATCTTCATTATAACGGAGCAGGTACCTAGGTTGTTTAAGATTAAAACTACTTCACCTCACATCTTTCAACTCATGCCATTCTGGCCCAATAGTATCAAAGCCTGATTCGGCTACGCAAAAGTTGATTTCGACGAACACAGCGTGACAAACACACGTGCAGAGTTCCTCGTAGAAGTGAAGGCACTACCGTGAGATCTTAACAGGTACGTCACACCTATTGTGTTCACTAGTGACGTTTCTGAACCTAAAGACACTTTGAAGAAAGCTATTCCCAAACTTGGAGAACTGATCGACCAACAAAATTTGGACCAACTTTCTCACAACATTGAGCTTCAGCATAGCTCAGCAACAGAAATTTTACCATGTATACGTGAGGTAACTGGTCAAGGGACCTTTAATGGGGCCTGTTTAGACAGTTGTTCTTGTCTAGGCTTCCCCAAGAGGTGAAGAAAGGTCTTGTCTCATTCCAAAATAATTTCGTAGATCAACTGGCTGCATCTACTGACGGGATTATGGAGATCATCAGAACCCCCAGCGCCGAATCATCAGACATTTATGCCTAGTCTTTCAGACTGATTCTGAGAATTCGTTATTCGCTGGAAAGAACCAAGGTTGTTTTGCTCAAGAGTAAAATAAATAGAATCAAAAGTACTTAAATAATTGCAAATATTGATGAGGAATTCTTTCCGTTTTTATAGGTGTTGGATGCATTTGTGGTCCTAAAATTCTGAACTTGGTGTGTTAGTAACTTTGATTTTTAACCTACTAGTTTCTATCACACTATAGTTTACCATTTGGGAAATTTATTCCTGAAAACAAAAACTGGAGGACCGTTGTAAAAACTGCCACAGTGACATTTGAACCAAAATATTTGGGTTGATATCTCACAAATAACGAACAGAATCACGTTCATAGGTTAAAATTGGGCTTACGTGTTGATTTAATCAGGTTTCGTGAGTTTTTCAATTGACCGTACTTCAATAACGGACATGAAGTTGATGGATACTCGATATGGCTCAATGGCAGTCTACTACGAAACTTAATTCATCTTTCCGAATAAAACAAGAGACTCCGAAAACGAAACCTAAAGGTTACAGTAAAATACACCCAGACAATTAACGCTTAAAAATGGTATAATACAGAAGAGTTACAGCACATCTCATTGTTTGCTTCCACACACGACCATCCAGTAATTTTCAGTCATGTCCATAACTAACCAATCAAATCGTTGTCTAAGCGTTCACCATATCAATCTGGTGTGTCTGTAGACTGTTCTTGGTGTATGTAACCTGCCAATTGAAGAACATTATTATCACATTGTATTGATGTGACTCATAACTTTTATTCATTTCGATAAAACATGCAACACTGGTTAGTATGTTTGTGCGTTCAACTTAATGAACATAATTCTCTTAATTATTGCACTAATCTAATTGTCTTTACGTTTAAAAACAGATAAAGTTCATGGCCAAGTTGTCCCTGTTCTGACTATAGCTTTCACCCATGAACTCTGGGGTCACCAGAGTCTCGTTTACTGTTCTAGTAGTATGTTTGTAGAACAAATTAAGTCCTATGGTTTTCTTGATTAACCGCAAAAAAATAATGGACATTCCGTTGACTAACATTTGTTTCTTAACAGATGAAATAGAACGCGATCAAACGGCAATGGTACTCAATATTATCGGTGAGAAATAAACACTGACGGTATCTGATTTATTGCTCAACCAAATCAGGTTGGGCTGTATGTGTCCAGTGTTAATATTGTCTACATTTATTTTGTGACGTTGCTACGTGTGTAATATTATACATTGAGAGAGTTTAGAAAAATGAGCTGACGCATTCACACATGCGTGTTTATGAACCTTGCAACGCCACGTGAACAAAAAGACTGTCAGTAAACCCGACATTATACACGATAAACACTACATAAAAATATCCCTTCTGAAGATCAAATAAGACTTTGGTCACAGTGATGTAGTCAAATATCTATTAAAAATTTTCGGAAAACCGTTATTTTAATAACAATCGAAGATCAAACCATGCTCTGTGTTCATGAGCACTTTCCACACGATTGTTTGTGTAGTTGTCCAGGCTTCCTACATGTCTCTGGTAGTAGCAAGCCCACATTGACTTTTGAACAATCCAGTGATATTGTACGTAATCACAGTGAAGATGCCACAGGTAGTCGGAATTTGACAAAGCTTTAACCAGTAACACCCTCTAATATGAAGCGTACCCACCAACTGAAATCAAAAGACAGAAGCAAGAAGGTTCGAAGATATATTTGATAAGCTATCAATATATCGACGATCGTCTGAACTAATCTGGCTAGCGATTGCAGTAGATATTGAGCACGGCGTTCCCACACGTGATCTGGTGCGGATGCATGACCGAACGCCTTCAGCTAGATGAGTCCATTAAAACTAATGTGGTCAGCATCCAATGTCGAAAACTTACAGAGCTATTTATTTTGGGGATTTATTTACCGCTGCATCATATTTGTATCCTATTCCTTATATCTTATTTGGGTGCTATAACCCATGTACTTTATGCATTTAAAGGATATATTCAGACTTCTACCTAATATTAAGATATATATATATATATATATAATAATGTATGATAAAGCACTATACTCACTATTTTATATAATATATTTTAAATTGTATTTGGGTGCTAAAACTGATTTAATTTCCAAAATTACCTGTCCGATTCGGTGAGTCTGTTATAGTTTTTGGTCAATATTTTTATCCAAAAACCTGTTTCATATATTCGGTCATAAAGCACCATGATATTCTCAGATGGTAATAATCTTTTAAACTACTTATCTCTGCAGCCCTCCTAAGTTTTAATAATGCAGGCTTTCAGTCCATATATGTACCACATACCTCACTCATATTGATTGTTTTAAAGTGACAATCGACAGTTCTAAAAAAATTACTTTATATAAGGCTATTTTTCCGTGTAATATATATTTACAATGTGCACGGTTATGTTCCATTTTTCCTCTACAGATGTACTGATATACCTACTACATTTCTATTACTACCTTTCTGCCATTCTCTCTTCTTATTTTTGACATCTTCACTTATCCTTACGATACATTAACTCGTATTTTAAACATGGGTTTTAATTTCTTGATTAACTTGAGCGCTCGGCATTTTTCATACATCTCTATTTCAAGCATTTTGTTCGATCCATCTGCTATTTTTCCGTTTCGTATCATTCCACAAAAATGAAAGAAGTCCTCTGCTTCTAGGTGTCCAGCCAAAAGTAAGAAAACTACAAAATTTGACACCAAAACGACACGATTTCTTCAGTTGCAACGAGACGACCTACACTGTTCATCTGGAAGCAGACAAGCCCGTGCCAATTATCTCCATCTTAGGCATTTTGAAAATTCTATTGATAGACAATGATGCTAATCACAACTATAACCATATGGATGATATATGAAAGTGGCAAGTTGACAGGAACATTTTCAATCTGATTAAGTATATCATCAAACCCAACTCCGCAGAGACTGCAGATCAAGTAAATAATTTGTTAGATCGTGTTGCTTCAGAGGTATTTGAAAGAATAAGGAGATCTATCTGTAAAATTCAAACTAAGATTTGGACTGAAGAAGAGTTGTTTAGGTTAGTTAGATACGCACCCTTGACCGGTCGAAACCAAAACATAGTGACTGGGTAAAATGACAGTTCTAAAATTCATCATTCGTTTAAATGTACATTATTACCTAGACAAATATGACCACTCAGCTATCCAATCAATAATTGTTCAATTAATCAAATCTAAATTACAATAAATAAGGAAGTTGATAAGGGATGCGAGAAAATTACCAATCACAACAAATTAATGTTATTCTATCCTGTCTGGATAGATCGTGCACAGATTCGTTCAAAAGATAATATTTGGTTGCTTTATAACACAGAGTGTTTCCAATTCTGGAAGAGTGCCTCAATTCACAATCAAAAAATGCACAATTCCAGTCAATACAAGCAACACAATCAAAAGAAGGAACAAACCAATATGGCTGCCGCCAAGAATAAGTATCAAGTAGAACAACATAAATGCAGTTCAGGAAGAAACACGGAAACTTGGTGAAGGCGTAAGAAAAATAAAAACTATAATAAGATACAAAAATAAACAACTCAAATGGAATCAAAAAGACTAACAATGTACAACTAAATGAATCAATAGGAACAAACCACAACTGTATACGTGGAGTGATTTTCACACACAAAACATTCAAACTAGATCTTACGATATCAGCACAATTGTGTCTAATATACCGGACACATATGCCCTTGAAAATATTAAATCTAGTCTCCTTAGAGCCAGCAATATGACACATGTACCATGTGTCTGCATAAGATTAAAAAGAAGTCACATTGAAATGTACTCAACGACCTTGTTGAAATTGGACTTTTCTGTAGACGACAGAGAGTTTCTAACTTTCTCCGATTCGATGAGACAAAAACAGATTTTTAAGGATATTAAAGTTCTTCCAGATGAAATGCCACGCTAGCGAGAAGCAGGGAGAGCTGGTTACAGACCACTAGCTTCAAACTTCCAAACGCATCATAATCCTAGTGGTCGTACATTTAAGTCCAAAGTTAGAAAAATCATCGCATAGATAATGATATACTTCAATAATATCGAATCGAGATTATTATTATTATACAGAAAATGTATCTTACCCATTCTTGAATATGGTATTTTAGTTCGCAGTAATTGCAGGCATAATGACCTGATTAAAATTGAAGGTGTTCAAAGAAGGTTCACCAAAGCTGTTCTGGAGTATTCCGACAACAAAGACTATCAGTAAAGATATCAACCACTCAAATTAGAACCTCTCTGGATCAGACGTATCAAATTAAACCTTGTCTTTATCTACCGGCTTATTAACGGTATTTCCTACTATTCGGTATCCACCCCTTCATACTCTATGATATCATCCCACAATCTACGCGATAAGGAAAATACTCTAGCGGTTCCAAGAACCCACACAAACTTACGCCATAATTTCTTCTTTATTCACTACTCAACCATGTGGAACAAACTGCCAGTGAACCTCCGTTGCAGTGAAACTACAACTCGGTTCAGAAGTCTCCTTCATGATCTTCTTTCCGAAAGTGGATTGTGTCACCTATTGAATATCAATGTATTTAATAATGATTTATACAAACAAGGTTCATCATTCATCTAATTGACTGAAAAGCAGGATGCAATCCCTGGAACTTTTGTTTTATTTTATTTCTGTTCATCTTAATATATGAAGTCTGCTTATGTTTGTATCTATAATTATTACTGTTATTAATATCATTATTGGTCCCTCGACACATAAGATATTCTTTTCATCTCTTCTTATCCTTCCGAACATATATTATTCATAAATATCCAAAGTCTATAACTAAAAACAAATTATCTCGCGGCACACTTAAATAAATTAACTTCTCCGATTCATTTTATCTTCACCATATATATATATAATTTTATGTTTGATTATGTTTTTCAATTAATTGTGACTTTCATAACATCATTCTTAATTATAAATGCACAAATGTTTATATTAATATCCGGTCTCACTCTATATACTATTGCATAAATCTACATGTCTTTATTAAAGTGCACTAAAGGAATTTTATTTTATTTTTTTAGATTGGTTTACTTTAGAGGTCGGTATTCATTACACAATTACTATTATTATCATGCTTAAACCCTTTCACTGTGTGTTTATTTCTTTTCTCTCTCTTTTCCTACTAAATAAATATTATTCTTAAGATTACAAAGTTTGTAATTAAGACAATAACTTATGTTACACTTAAATTAACTTCTCAGACTCGTTTTATCTTCACTATGCATATATGACTCATACATATTGATATTTGGTTATCCTCTTCACTTAATTGTGTCATTCGTAGCATCACTCCAAACTATGACTGCACAAACATTTAATCTAGCGTCATATCTTACTGCAATAACAAGTTTTTTTCTTAATTATTTTCTATTTTATTTTTGTTACTAATTCGACGATACATACATAGTCGTTTATTCTTGTTCTGTGTTCATAAACTCGCTTATAAAACTATTTGCATATTGTAACATCTTAGGTCGATTGGCTAAGAGTTGATCTCAAGCAACTAAGCATATGTCAAAACAGCATAGGCGTTTTTTTCTAATTATCTTATATTGTGTGTTGACAGGTTTTGTTTGTCTGAATAAGGAATCCCAACCTCCACTGTGACTGTGCGAAGATCTAAATAAATACCTATTTCCTACTAGTCTGGTTTCTTTTATTAATAACACTAGGGTTAACAATAAGGCACGAAAATATCTCACGTCTCCTTTATCTCTATTCCCTTATTTTCTTCCTTTCCTTCTTTAAACTCAATTCAATATTCTTCTCAATTACCCAAAACCTGATTTATAATTATTATTGTCCTATTATTACTACTCTCTTTTCTTAAAATATAGCAAATATAATGCTAACATTATTGAAACTTGTGTATTATTGAATTTTTGAAGAAACCTGAAATGGTCTCTTCACAACACTTATGTACTCATAAGATGTTTGTGAATAATAATAATAATAATAATAATAAAGACGACATCTAACTTTATCAATGTGCCACCATTGATAAGCTCTCCTGAATCTCTTTAAGTTCAAAATTCAGAAGAAAGTAATCCCGATGTTGGTGGTGCCCATCCTTCTCAGAATGTTTATTTAGACCTAACTCTAAGTAGTTGTGCTGATGACGAATGGGATAACACAGTAACTGTGCAAAGGATAACAGGAAAACTGGTCATAACATTTATATAACTGGCCACGCACGTTGTTGACATTATCGACCTGCTATTTGTGTTATATTTTGCATGCAAACATTCTCAGTGGTTTCACACCTAGATTCAAAGATCGTGTGCTTAGGAACCATTACCACCACACTATTCAATCACCAGAATCAAAGTGAGGTTTGTTCGACATCAAATCGAGTGGGATAACCGCACGCTGGAGGTTACCAGAACAATGAGAATCCTTCGGGTATCGATAGACAGAAAGACAAATCAAAGAGAAGGCGTCAGCAGCTGGTCGGGAAATGAATATAGTAGTTTCAAAAATGTTTGATTTAATTCTTAACACACTCGAAATGAACACCCATGTGAAAATTATTTAAGCGTTAATCGAAGTGTGATTATAATGATGGAGAATGATCTAGCATACAGATATTTTAACAAAACGCATAACAGTAACCACTGGTTAACCGCTTGACGTTTTGAAAGTACAAGGATTTTGTGCTCATAAATAAAAAATAATAAATATTGACCAAATGTTGATATGAGTATCATCTTTAGAAAGCCAGTTAACGCTTATGTAGGTATGCTGTCCGTTTGAGTTGATTCTTAATTACATCTGCATTAGTAGGCTAACTGAAGGAACAGAAGTATAACCTCAGGGAGAAACAATTTCGACTGGTGTTCAAGTTAGTTTGTCAGGTTTAATACAGTTTATTTAGTTGTAAGGAGATTTATTTGACCTCATTATTGCTTGACAGTGACGAGATTTAATAAAACTAATAATATATATTGCATTATTATCAAAAATGCCTTTATTACTGGGAAATAGCTATAATTATGTGAATTTTGGACAGATAGCTAACAGTAGTTCGTTGAGCGCTAGTGCATCTGTGAAAGACGTGCTCTAGAATCAACTTGTGGATGTCTAAAATCTGGTTATTTATATTCATACCTATCGGCTTATGGTGCATACAAGTTAATTGCAAGTTTGGAGTTTAGCATGAGGTAGAAAACTAATTAACCTTTGCTGTGCAGCTTGGGTTTAATGGGTTTCACTGATTTCGAGAAAGTCTGAATTGCATCTCTTCATTCCCGTTGCTATTTGACTAGTCCTCCCAGACTCCCACAGTGTCTGAACGTTCTATGTACCTATAACAACCATTGCTCTGGTTAATAGAAGGGGTATCGGTCTCGTGATTTTCAAAAAATCTCGCCTTTCAACAAGAGGCGACGTAACTCTTCTGAATGAAGGTCCTTCAACTCGGAGGACAGAGTTTAAATTCTTTCCCTCCTTATCGGTTTTTCGCAAGGTTTTTTTCCACGGTCTGGGTTTACTGACCCTATGCCCAACTCTGCTCCTTTACCCGGACTTGGAACCGGTAGTAGCCCTATCAGAACTATAGGGTTAGTTGTAAACGCAGCTAATATTTGTTAATAGACATTGGTGGTTAAATATAAATATAGATGACCAATTATTGGCATAAATCGATCAAATAATCTATAAGAAGCAATCACCATTACAATACAATAATGCAAATGAGCATTAATCAACGAATTATTAATATAATGGGTTAACAAAAGGATTAATTGATTAAGTTAAAGTGAATATGAGAACTAATAAAAGGTTAAGTCCTTTCAGTCGGTTTCACCAATGTAGGATTTAACCTAATTCGGTATTAGTACATTTATCTTTGTCACTATATTAATATAGTCCCAAAATTGTAGATTGTCATGACATGACTACCTAATCTATAAGATCTTACGTGGAAGTCACATCATTGTTTATTCAGACTCATCGTATCGTGAGTCAACAATACGATGTGTGGAGCTTTTAAAGAACGCATTCGGGTTGAGGGTAGGATAATATATATTAATATGATTAGAGATCAGTTACACAGATGATGACGCCTGCAAGTCTGAGCCATGTTACACTGATCAATTGTTCTCGCGTCCACCATTTTTGACTTTCTTTAAGTGTTGCATGGTGAATGTGAGTCCTCTTAATAATTATATGCTTCTCTTGAAAGATCATGTGGTTAGGAACCGATGAAATTAAAACAACTCCTATTTATCTCAGGCCCATGAACCGATGACCTGGCTACGTGCTATTTAGTAAACTTAGAGACCGACTAAAAGCTCTTTAGTTGGCACTGCATTTACGGGTATGAGGAAGAGTAGAATGGACGCATGCATCAAAGCTACCAAAAGTATCACCCCATTCGAGAGACCAAATTATAGGCGTTAGTCATCATTGGCTTTACCGTCCATGCAACCAATTTTTCGTGATTGTAATACGTTCGGCTTGGCAAACTAATCTGGTTATAGTTTGGTGTTGTTTCACCGACTCTATAGGCTGGATTAGGTGGTCGAATGACGTTGTAAAATAGTTTGGTTGAAAAATACCTAACAAGAATCTTCATTGTATGTGGAAAGGGACTTTAATCTATGTTAACGTTCCTCTGTCAAAAGTTTGCTAAAAGCCCTAAAAAACTTTATTGTCTGACTACTTTAGGTTTTTTAAAGTTCATATAAGATCATATCCATTCCCCTACTGATTTATTTGTTCCAGGTCCGAAAAATATTTATGAGTTTATTTTGACATTTGCTCGAACACGTGGATGGGGTAAGTCGTGCAATATGTACCCAGTCGGACAGATTGGTTCCAACTTGGATTCAACAGTTTGAGTCTTCCTTATGAATCTCTACCGTTGCTGAATTAAGCATATGCACTTTTTCGGTGAAAAGGATGGTTTTGACGAATTTATGTCGTCTTTTAAGTTGTTTTACGGTCACCACAAACCTAAAAATTGTGGTATTGAACCATAGGCATTTGATCCATATAGCGGAGTATGTTGTTTTCATGTGTCAGTATTTGAAACCATTGAGAAACAATCGTGAAGGAAATACAAACAGTGAGGAGTTGTACTACTATGCTATTAATTTTTTCCACATTTTATTTGTCAAATTTTGTTTTATTGTTTAAACGTTGAGACTCAGTGTGTGACCAGGAGCTAGCGATACCTGGGATGTCTCTGTTCCGCAACGACAGAAAAACAGGAATTGGGGGTGGAGTAGCCCTATACATACGATCTTGCTTGGAGGTACACCAAGTTCACAACCATGAGTTCGACATTCTCGAGGAATCCATATGGTGCTCTATGAGATTGTCCACTACTTCGAGGTGCCTAGTCGGATTCATATATAGGAAGCCCACAGCCGACATCGAGTACGACAGTCGCATGCTGTAAGGACTATCCCGCTCTACGCGTCTCGGTTTCACTCATATCCTGATTCTAGGGGACTTCAATCTCCCTAGAGTCAACTTTGCGGAACATACGCATACTGGAGGTGAAAATTCCATTGAAGCTCGGTTCTCCAACCTCATTGAGGATTTGGGACTACACGAAAATGTGAAGTTGGCTACCCGTTGGAGGAACAGTCAGACACCGTCGCGCTTAGACTGTGTTTTTACAAATGAAGAGTTTCTAGTCGACAACCTCTCAATCCTGGCTCCCCTGGGGAAAAGCGATCATGCCGTTATAGCCTTCAGTTTCGTCAGCAAAACTGAGCTAAGATATCCCAACAACAACAGGCGCTGGAATTTGAAACGGTTGAATGTGTCACCTCTACAGGACTATCTACGACAGGGGCATCGGGATGTTCACCCTCAACTTGATGTGGATGCGCATTGGAACTTCCTATTACACACGCTCTTATGTGCTACAAAGCAGTCAGTCCCTCAAACGGTCCCCAAAAGTCACATGCAACCTATAATCATCAAAAACAGCACTTCATTTGTTAAGCCGTAAAAGGCACTGTTGGGCAGAATACAAACGAACCGACAACAACGGCGAGTACAGGCAATACAAACATATAAGGAACATATGCACGATGGTTATAAGAGAAGACAGGCTTCAGTACCAGTTAAAGCTTATGGATAAATTTATTTCTAATCCGAAAATCTTATTCCGTTACGCAGCCTCTCTTCGTCAAGCCAAAACTGGAGTTTCTCAACTGCTAGGTCCTAACGGCCCGACCGATAATGACGGTGACGCCGCCAACCTCCTGGCTGAGCAATACTCCCGGACATTTCAACCGTCCCACATCAACTATACGGATGACGGCTCTATCTGCAGTTGCACAGGACTTTCCGTAGTGCACCTGAGCGCTGACTTGGTGTTTCGTAAACTACAACACCTAAGAACAGACACTTCTCCTGGTCCAGATATGGTCCACTCTGCTATACTGAGGGAAGCAGCTTCAATCCTGGCAACACCGCTTAGGGTGATGTTCTCACACTCGCTAAGTCAAGGCAAACTACCGGATATTTGGAAGCTGGCTCATATCACACCAATTTTCAAATGAGGTCGACGCAGCGAACCTTCAAGTTATCGACCGGTCGCTCTTCTCTCTATACCTTCAAAGATCATGGAGTCCCTGGTTTACGATGGTATACACGACTATCTGCTGTTCTTAAATTTCTTCTCACCCCAACAGCATGGTTTCAGGAAGTGTTACTCCTGTATGACGGACCTGCTGACTGCGGTGGACAGATGGACAAGCATCGTTGATCGCAAGGGGAAGGTGGACATCATTTACCTTGATTTCTCTAAAGCTTTTGATAGGGTTAACCACATTTGTCTTATTAGCAAGCTCAAAAAATTGGGTATCAAACCTCCTTTAATTGACTGGCTTAGTTCATATCTGACAACTCGACACTTTAAGGTCAGGGTAAACTTTAATTTCTCACAGGCTATGCAATGTCCTAGTGGGGTCCCTCAGGGCTCAGTACTATGACCTCTTCTCTTACTGATTTATATAAATGATCTTCCTCAACAGGTAACGTCAGACATATTGCTCTTTTCCGATGACGTGAAACTTTGGAGAGAGATACGCAACCAAGGGGACATGCAGGCACTTCAGGCGGATCAGACTCGACTTCAAAGTTGGGCAGACGATAACGGACTTACCTTTAACACCTCAAAGTGTAAAATAGTCCATCTGCGACACGTCGCAGATTACAGTTACAACTTAGGAAACTCCTCTCTAGTAGTATCCCTAGTCGAAAAAGATTTAGGAGTTCTGGTGCCCTATGACTTAAAGTCTTACGCCAACTGTGACAGAAATGCCTTTGGAGCAAACCTTGCACTGATAACATTGAAGCGCATTTTTGGTCAGTTTGACGGGAGAAGTTTTCACATAATCTTTAATAGTCTCATTCGTCCTCATTTAGAGTACGGAAACATAGTATTCCCTCCTACACTCCAAAAGGATAAGGTCACTCTGGAGCGTATCCAACGGCGAGCCACGAAATCAGTTC
Organism: Schistosoma spindalis; assembly: GCA_946903255.1. NCBI lineage: Eukaryota > Metazoa > Platyhelminthes > Trematoda > Strigeidida > Schistosomatidae > Schistosoma > Schistosoma spindalis. Next base: position 77,641,131 of record OX336416.1, on the reverse strand, counting down.
GGGGACTCAAATTTAAACCTTACGATGAGCGCCTCCAATCACTCGACCTTTACCCATTAGAGTATAGGCGTCTTAGAGGTGACCTTCCAATGGCTTACAGTATCCTTAACACACCTGGACATCCTCTTAAACACCTACTTAAGCTTAGTCCCAATACTAATCCAAGGGGTAACACCCAGAAATCGGAGATACAACATAGCAGAACGGACTGCAGGCACAACTTTCACTCCTTAAGAGTTGTCAAATGCTGGAATTCGCTGCCAGCTGAGCGAGTCCGAGCAACTTCCCAGGAGTCTTTTAAGAGGCAACTTGATCTATTCTTAAGGACTAAGGATAGTATCTTACTATGATTTACCAATTCATTGTTTTTTATTTTTTATCGTTAATATACCTAGGTTCTTGTCTGGAGGTATTGGTGATCCCCTGCTACTAGACACGGAAGCCTGTTAAGCGAAAGCTTCTTTTATTCCGTCCACAACCATTTGAACCATTTGAACCATCTGACTTTTACGAATTGATGCGTTACAGTGTTTTTGGATGTTGTGTAAGGTTTCTGTGTCATTTTGCGTTTAATTCAAGGGATCTACTAGGTGTACGATCAACATGTTTTAAGTGTGGGCCATGCAGACCGAAATGGATGAAAATGGTTGATAATTTGTATTCTGGCAGCCCTCAGGTTTGCTTGAAATCTGTTTTTTTGTATGTCGCGAATTTTAGGATACTAATAACCATAATAAACTTATACATTATTGCCTACATCAACCTGATAAGCTGGATAGAATTGCCAAGTATTTGCACCTGAGACTATCACAGGACCTCAGTAGGCGTTATGACCAGTAAGCTTGTTTGATGTTTATTTACCCAAGAAATATATCGATATCCGTCAAAGCTATTGACAAACTAATACAAGTTTGTCATGGTCACAGACTGGTTTTGGCTATCAGTTTTTTGAAAATGATTCAACTACTTCTGGAGACTAATCGCATGGACCTACAAATAATGGCGTCTAAGTCGGCAAGTCACCAATTTTTTTGGTTAATTTGGGTGAAGTTTGTAGAGTTTTCCAAGATAGACGATGATTCTCCTAACTATCACAAGGAATGTAATGAGATTCTTGACCATTTTGCTGCTATGGCTCACGCATCTTTTCCCAACCCACAAGAGCGTAATGCGTAAGTCCCCACTGATTTTCTCAAGTGCTTCCAGTGTCAGAGTGGCAGGTATACAAGGAATACAAGGTGTTGTTCGTAAAATGGTCAGTGATCAACTGATACTGGAAGTTCACGAGTCGAATATGGACAAGATTGTACCTCCACTCCTATTCAATATGTGTGACAAGTAAGATATCAAAACAAATTGTCTGATTACAATTTAAAATTTGAGAGCTTGACTGTCTATTGACTTTTCATGAAACAGTTCATCAAAAACGGTCTTGTGAATTTCGGGCAATAATGTCAATACTTGATTTTTATGCACACAAGATTAACTTACGAACGTAAAACTTATGCTTACATAATATAATCAAAATGAGGGTTTGTGGAAATTGTAGTAATTTGTTGGTTAAATTAATAAGTTGATTAAAGCTACGCCACCCTGGAAGACCTGTAAGCAGTGGACGGACATGATCAGTGGAGTTCAATCGTGCTTGTTGTGATGCAGTTACTCAATGAAGACAAGGATGGACGGTCGCGCTATATTGTGGATTGGTTGAATTTAAACACTAACACCGTTGGGTGCCGGCTCAGTGACCTGAAGGTTAAGCGTCCGCACGCAAAACCGGATGTCCTGGGTTCGAGTCCCATGTGTGGGATCGTGGATGCGCAGTGCTGAGGAGTTCCATACTGGGACGAAACGGCCGTCCAGTGCTTCCAGGTTTTCCAGAATGGTCTAGGCTCAAGTCAACTCGTGAATTCAACTGTTCAGTTACACATTAGTCGGGCACGTCCTCTTTCCTAAGCTTTCTTATTGGTGTTGTAACTTTACACGCTCTGTGATCCTATAAGTTTCAACCCCGAAAATGTTCCATATCCTTATAATTCTCTCAGTGATCTGGTCAAAAGTAAACATTGTAATTTATTTCTTGTCGTTGGGTTTATATAGTCCCTATTTCTGACCAAAGAGTTGGAAGTTTATGCATCGATCTTAGTCACGTAGCATGCCCTCAAATGCCCTGGTACGGCCGAGAGTGGGGAGAGTCCGCTCTCCCTCTCGAAATGCTCTCACATGGTCATGCGTATATAGCCTCTGCCAGGGAAGTCCTACTCACTGCCTTCTCGTGGCGGGGGTGTTGTTTACGAAAATGAGAGGACGAAAAGCGAATGTCTGGCGCTTTAACCGGACCCCAAACCAATGGTGCACATGGGCTCCAGTATCCTGAAGGAACAAATGGCGTATGAGCCAATCGTTGGTCACCGGCTACCATGGGACTGCATCTCCTCACGATGCTCCACTGCCTTGTGGATCAGACGTTCAGGTCAAAGGCTTGGGGTGTGGCCCCCTAAGAAAACTACCTGCTTCGGTTTGGGCACCCGGTCAGTATCACAGCCCTCACACAAATCAATTGAGATTTGTGTGGCGCATATGTATTTGGTGCCTCCCTGTACCTATACTTATGTGTTAAAATAAATAATAAATAAAATAAATAATAATAAAGTCACGTAGCATACCTCAATGTTCGGTTCCGAATTCGGTCTAAAATCTATCAATGACACAATAGGATAGCCAGTCGTTTAATCCAAACTATTTAAGTTGGAATCGCAGTTGTTTTCAAGTACTCAGTCAGTTCAGTCACTAAGAACATAGAACTTCGTACGTACGTACATCAGTTCGAGTTGCCACACCACATTAGCACAGAGATTCAGTTATCGATTCAAATCCCATAGTGGTAGAGGTAGCAAGAGTATAAACAGTAATCGGAAACTTTAGGGTTTGAAGATGTTATTCAAGGAGTATAGTCCAGTGAAATAAATTGGGAAAGAAAATAAAGGACATGAAGAATTCAGAAGATTAGAGTTTGAGAGAACACAAAGAGTGGATGCACCTGCGCCATTGCAAACGATTTTGAGCCATGTCATTCAAGGTCTCTAACCATCGGTTGCTATCATCTCGCGATCCCCAACCAGGTAGTGTACACCTACCAACATGACTCAGTCCACTTGTCAGAGACTTCATGGATTTGTGCCATGTTTTGGTCTGGCCTCCCCTAGCTTTCTTCCAACCTACTGCTATACCAATGAACATCGCATGTCGGGGCATTTGGTGGTTGGGCATACGTAACAGATGTCCCAGCCATCTCAACTGATTAAGTTTCACTACTTCATCAATTGATTTGCTATCCTTACCTAGTACCTGTTTCCTAAAAACTGCGCTACTTACTCGGTGGTCCCAGGATATACGAGCAATGTTTCGAAGACACCTATGATCAAATACTAGTAACCTACGAATATCCTCTACTCTTACTGGTCATGTTTAACTGCCATAAAGTAGGATGGAACGAACTGCTGCGCAGTAAACTCGTCCTCTGGTTGGTAGACGGATATCTCGCTGGCAAAAGCTAGTCGAGCCTTCTGTATCCGTGCTGAGATTTCGTCACCCACCAGACCACAAGGGCTGATGAGACTTCCGAGATAAGTGAAGCGGTCGACACGCTCAACTACTTTACTCCCTTTCACTAGTTCGGGTGTCGATGCAACTCAATCCTGAAGCAACATTTTGCATTTCGAGGGCGAGAATCGCATGCCGAACACGCTTGCATTGTTGCTTAGAGTGGTCAGAAGACTCTGTATTTTGTCAGCGTCTTCACTAAATAGAACTATGTCATCGACATATTCTACGTCAACAAGTGAATTTCTCGGTAGAAGTTCAACTCCTGGAAATTTAGATGAGGAAAGTGTCATCTCTAAAAGCACGTCAATGACAAAGTTAAACAAGAATGGAGAGAGTGGACAGCCCTGACGAACACCACTTGAGGCAATCAGTTCTGATGACATTTCGCCATAAGCTCTCACTCGACCAGTTGTGTTCGAGTAGAGAGCCTTTATAAGGTTAATGTACTTCTTCGGTACTCCTTTCAGAGAGAAACACTGCCATAGAACCTCACGATTAACAGAGTCAAATGCCGCCTTAAGGTCGAGAAATACTACGATTGTGGGGCGTCTGAATGTGTGTCTATGTTCTAGGACCTGACATAGTGTGAATATCCGGTCTATACAACCACGTCCAGGTCGAAAACCAGCCTGGTTTTCTCTAGTCTGCTCTTCACGAGCTTTGGTTAGACGTCGAAGTATTATTGAAGCTAATATTTTAGACATTATATTAGTCAAACTAATTCCTCTGTGATTGTCACAGGAGGACTTTTTTCCTTTCTTATAGACTGGCACAATCAGTGTTTGAGACCAGTCAGATGGGATTACGTCCAGTTCCCAGATTCTACCTAAGACCTCAGTCAATCTCGCTGCTAATACTGGACCGCCATCCTTAAAAATCTCAGGGGTAAACCTGTCAGGGCCTGCTGCTCTCCGACGCTTCAGATTTCCTATAACTTTTTCAACTTCGTAAAGAGTCGGAGGACTTACATTAGCTTGCCATTCAGGTCGACTGGAGATCGTGGGAAACCGAAGTGTGGTTGAAGGCCAATTGAACTGATCCCTAAAGTGTTCTGCCCATCGATCCAATCTCCTGGATTGAGAATGAATAATATGTCCATCTTTCTCGGCGATTGTTTCGCTAACAGTTGGGTTCCTAATACCGGTTTCCTTAACAAGTCTGAACAGTTGCCTGCTGTTACCTATTGCCGCTGCCTTTACCATCTCTCTTGCTTTCGCTACCCACCACTGTTCACGATCATTGCGTAGGCTTCTTGTCAGCTTGCGCTTAAGCTGACTCCGCTCTTCGTTATGTTCAGAGCCGGATGGAATGAGTTTTCGAGCAACTATCAGTGCCGTAGATGCTACTGAGATTCAGTGTTTGTCTTTAACCTTCTGGTTTACCGCACTAGCAGACATCACTGCTGTTTCTACAGCTTTTCGGATATCATTCCACGCTGCCTCGAGGTGGGAATCACTTACATGGCTGCCTAACTGTTTTTTTAGTTGTTCCTGAAACGTATTCTTAGGTTGGTTATCATTAAGTAGTACCCTATGAGGTTTCCTTGCAGCATCTTTCCTGCATCCAGTAAGACACAGACAAATACGCGCTCGCACTAGAGCATGATCTGAGTCTAAGCATGTGCTCCAGAATGAGCGACAGTCTTCTATCGAGCCCCTCCATCGGTGGCTGATAGCGATGTGATCTATTTGGGTCCAGCGTTGAGACGAATTCGGGGGTCGCCATGCCAAAAGATGTTTTTCCTTATGCTTAAAGTTAGTGTTTGCAAGAAACAGGCGTTATATTAGCTTAGCTGTAACAGACGGTCGCCGTTATCTGTTCTTTGAACCGCGACACCATCAGATCCACCCAGGTGTCTTTCCTTTTCGCTTAGTTTACCTACTTGAGCATTAAAGTCACCAGCCAATATTACTACATCTGAACGCCTAGCTTTTCGGAGAAGGTCGGAAAGATTTCTGTAAAACTCATCTTTTACATCATCTGAGCTGCAGTCAGTGGGAGAGTAGGCAGAGACGACGAAGAGGCAACGACGAGTTGCATCGACACCCGAACTAGTGAAAGGGAGTAAAGTAGTTGAGCGTGTCGACCGCTTCACTTATCTCGGAAGTCTCATCAGCCCTTGTGGTCTGGTGGGTGACGAAATCTCAGCACGGATACAGAAGGCTCGACTAGCTTTTGCCAGCGAGATATCCGTCTACCAACCAGAGGACGAGTTTACTGCGCAGCAGTTCGTTCCATCCTACTTTATGGCAGTTAAACATGACCAGTAAGAGTAGAGGATATTCGTAGGTTACTAGTATTTGATCATAGGTGTCTTCGAAACATTGCTCGTATATCCTGTGACCACCGAGTAAGTAGCGCAGTTTTTAGGAAACAGGTACTAGGTAAGGATAGCAAATCAATTGATGAAGTAGTGAAACTTAATCAGTTGAGATGGCTGGGACATCTGTTACGTATGCCCAACCACCAAATGCCCCGACATGCGATGTTCATTGGTATAGCAGTAGGTTGGAAGAAAGCTAGGGGAGGCCAGACCAAAACATGGCACAAATCCATGAAGTCTCTGACAAGTGGACTGAGTCATGTTGGTAGGTGTACACTACCTGGTTGGGGATCGCGAGATGATAGCAACCGATGGTTAGAGACCTTGAATGACATGGCTCAAAATCGTTTGCAATGGCGCAGGTGCATCCACTCTTTGTGTTCTCTCAAACTCTAATCTTCTGAATTCTTCATGTCCTTTATTTTCTTTCCCAATTTATTTCACTGGACTATACTCCTTGAATAACATCTTCAAACCCTAAAGTTTCCGATTACTGTTTATACTCTTGCTACCTCTACCACTATGGGATTTGAATCGATAACTGAATCTCTGTGCTAATGTGGTTTTGTAGTGAAGCAGAATACTGGTGAGGACAACCCAATTGTATTTAGCTCAAATTACAGAGTTAATAGGTAAATTAGAAAAACCATATATTAAATCGTTAATTTGCAAAATATCAATCCTTCATATCAAACTGAACTGTGTCTGTTGCAAATGTCAATCCATTGACTGACATTTCATTGTTCATGAGTTTTCATACGAACGCCATTGTGTTGCCGCTCTTTCTCTATTGATTTTCCCCCAACTTCTGCTGCCAGACATTACGTTTAAAACTGGCGTTGTATACTACTTATTATATCAATATAAGTAGCGCGCACTACAGTATGGCAACTCGAACTGATGTACGTACGTACGAAGTTCTACGTTGTTACTGATTGTTTGCCTGTTCGTATTAGATAGAGTATTAGCCTACGTTATCATTTTTTTGCCTGGGTGCCCAGACTGAGGCTGGTGGTTTCTTTAGGGTGTCACACTCCGAGCCTTCGACCTAAAGATCTAATCCACAGGGCAGTGGAGTAACGTAAGCAGATGCAGTCCCATATTAGCCGTTGACCAACGATTGGTTCATACACCATTTATTCCCTCAGGATCCTGGAGCCTATGTGCATCATTGGTTTGGAATCAGGGTTTTCCAACTTCCCTAAGTGGACTCTCCGTGCCCACCAACCCGGTTAAAGCGCCGGACATTCGCTTTTCGTCCTCCCGATTTCGTAAACACCACCCTTACCACGAGAAGGGAGTGAGTGGGACTTCCCTGTCAGTGGCAGTATAAACGTGTCCATGTGAGAGCATTATGAGAGGGAGAGCGAGCTCTTCGCACTCTCGGCTGTACCAGGACGTTTGGGACCATATGTATATAATTTTACATAATCCATGATTATATCACAGGTTATATTGCAATAACTTTAAAAGATATAAGTCACTGTCATAAATGAGGTTCTAATTTAATGTTTTTTTCTTCTGAAAAATTCGTGTTTCCAAGGTCTGAAATAGATTCCAATTCAAATGAATCACAATGTGATCCCTCACAAGAAGCTGTATATGTGTTCGAAGATATTGTTAGACAAGCTTCTTATACAAATATTAAACCTGTGGTAACATCTATTTTAACGTAAGTTTGTGTTTCTAGTATGCGAATAAATAACAAGATGATTATTTGGTTTTGTATATTTAAATAACTTTCGCAGCTAATTTTTCCGTGCTTAGTAAAGCCGCGTGTGTTTACAAGTCGTTGATATAGCTTTTTTGTGTTAACATGTGCACAATATTTTAAAAATATTCGACAACTAAATGGCACAGTAAGATAAGGAGTTCGAAAACGAGGGAGGTACCATTCATGCAGGTCGCAATTAAAAAGGCAGTACAGAAACATGGTAAAATTAAGTTTCATGCAAATAGAAAGAAGGTCAATTAATTTGAAGGGTGTGATCAGTTATTCAGTTATAAGCGGCATACAACTTGCCACATACGTACATCTGTTTAATTTGATACGCTAAATTAACAAAGAGAGATAATTTTCTAAACAAATTCCAGAATAATGGAAGTAGTAAACAAAGACTAGGCACATAGAATAACACTTAAAAGGAAAGAATTAATTTACAAAATTGAAAAAAACAAAGTAATTTTGAAACCTGAATTGTGGCGGAGGATAAGGAGTGAATGCATCTGAAGCATTTCAACCGACTTCAGTAATCGTTTGAGCCCCAAACAAGTCATCTACATCTACCAAGATGTCTCAGACTAACAATTAAGGACGATCTGGGAATATATAACGTCCTAGTTCATTGTATTATATATTTATTGATTGAATTACTTAGAATCTTGTTATGTTTTTGGATGTCTTTTTACCCCCCCCCTATATATATATATATATATATATATATATATATATATATATATATACTAATAATCCTGAATAATTTTAGCTGATTAACGTTTAAACGAGATGTAAGACTCACTTTTGTCACCTTTTTTTGATTAAATTGTGATATTTAATCCAGGTAGCGATTAAGTTTGTAATATAATCCGATCACTAATATTTCTGTCATGTTTGACAGCTAAAATTGATACAAATCATGGATACATGAATTAAATAGGTATTTGTAGCCAACCGGACATATAAGTATCTAAAAGCTTTGGCTCGCCATGTAAATACTCTTAGATGGAAAGCAAAACTAATCATGCAAATATTTTGATGTTTAGTAATTCAAAAATCATGTGTCTTTCGCAATTACCGGACTATTATGTTTATACAAACCATCAATAAGTTGGTTTGTTCATCGAAGAAAATTTTCTTTTCAGGTACATCGTTTACTAAAGCTGTATAATCCTATTCAAAGTGAATTAAGTTATGCGTTTCTGTCGAGAAAATGCTAATAATGACACCGAAACAAAGACATTATCAAGTCACTGACTGTCAACTAAATCACCTTGACGTGTTTGGCATTATATTTTCTAACAAACAACATACGTTTTCGTGGCCATGCAATTCTTGACCCAATAATACCCATATCTTGGCTTTATATAGGATGGGCGTGAAAAACAAGACGAAATCCTGAGAAAAGCCCCTATTGTGTCAAGTTGTTCATCTCGGATTCATTTAGAAAAGAGTAGAATAAAATTAACAATAGACATATGCTGGGAATAATAACATTTTGAAAGCGTCTTCGCTTTTCTAATCCTGGGAGGCGCTGGTGGGCGCCTTATGGTTTCCAAACTTGGACTCCGCGTCAGGCTACTGGCAGGTTGAGGTACACCCAAACGACAGAGCCATAACGGAATTTTTTATTCCGACTGGGTTATACAAATTTCAAACAATACTCTTCGGACTAACTGCTGCCCCTGAAACCTTTCAAACACTCATGCAATTAATCCTGAAGGATTTAGTTTCAAATGTGTGCATGGTTTATCTAGATGATATTGTTGTTTCCAGCAACATATCGAAGGACATCTTCAACGTCTTCAGCTAGTGTTACGGTGACTTAGTGATGTTAGTTTAAAGGCTCATCCTAGTAAATGCAACCTACTGCATAAGGAAATAACCTTTTCGGGTCACTTGATCGGACCTGACGGTGTTCTCAGTGGTTCAGAAAATGTGACTGCTGTAAAAAATTGGCTCGTACCGATGTTACTTGATGCAGTACATAGTGTTTTTGGTTTGGCGGGTTACTACAGATGTTTCATAAAAAACTCATGAAGGAATAGCTAGCCCCCCTCATGCGTTTAAAAGATAAATATATAGAATTTGAGTGGTCGAAAAGTTGCAACAGCGCATTCAATTTTCTAAAAGACGCGCTCTGTTCAGCACCCCTATTAACACTTATTTATTTGAACAAATAAATATTGGTACAATGGGAACCGAATACATATGCGACACACAAGTCACATAAATGTGTGTGGGCTGTGATACTGCCCGTATGCCCAGACTGAAGCTGGTGGTTTCCTTAGGGTGTCACACTCCGAGCCTTCGACCTAAAGATCTAATCCACAGGGCAGTGGAGTAACGTAAGCAGATGCAGTCCCATATTAGCCGTTGACCAACGATTGGTTCATACACCATTTATTCCCTCAGGATCCTGGAGCCTATGTGCATCATTGGTTTGGAATCAGGGTTTTCCAACTTCCCTAAGTGGACTCTCCGTGCCCACCAACCCGGTTAAAGCGCCGGACATTCGCTTTTCGTCCTCCCGATTTCGTAAACACCACCCTTACCACGAGAAGGGAGTGAGTGGGACTTCCCTGTCATTGGCAGTATAAACGTGTCCATGTGAGAGCATTATGAGAGGGAGAGCGAGCTCTTCGCACTCTCGGCTGTACCAGGGCGTTTGGGTGCTTAATACTTCGGAACATCTTAGATACAGACGCAAGCGAAATAGGAATTGGAGTGGTCTTGTCCCGGGTTGGACCTGATGGCAAAAAGGATGTTATTGAGCATAGAAGTCACATTGAACCGGTCTAAAAAGAATTACTGTGTTACACAAAAATATATGTTTGCGGTCGTGAAATTCATACGGAAAGACAGACCATATTTTCTCGGCAGACACTATACTAAGAACCGCTCACAAAGCTTTTCGGATATCATTCCACGCTGCCTCGAGGTGGGAATCACTTACATGGCTGCCTAACTGTTTTTTTAGTTGTTCCTGAAACGTATTCTTAGGTTGGTTATCATTAAGTAGTACCCTATGAGGTTTCCTTGCAGCATCTTTCCTGCATCCAGTAAGACACAGACAAATACGCGCTCGCACTAGAGCATGATCTGAGTCTAAGCATGTGCTCCAGAATGAGCGACAGTCTTCTATCGAGCCCCTCCATCGGTGGCTGATAGCGATGTGATCTATTTGGGTCCAGCGTTGAGACGAATTCGGGGGTCGCCATGCCAAAAGATGTTTTTCCTTATGCTTAAAGTTAGTGTTTGCAAGAAACAGGCGTTATATTAGCTTAGCTGTAACAGACGGTCGCCGTTATCTGTTCTTTGAACCGCGACACCATCAGATCCACCCAGGTGTCTTTCCTTTTCGCTTAGTTTACCTACTTGAGCATTAAAGTCACCAGCCAATATTACTACATCTGAACGCCTAGCTTTTCGGAGAAGGTCGGAAAGATTTCTGTAAAACTCATCTTTTACATCATCTGAGCTGCAGTCAGTGGGAGAGTAGGCAGAGACGACGAAGAGGCAACGACGAGTGTCCCTATCTTTCCGAGTCCTTACTGTTCCGTTTAGTCGGACAACACACAAACGACTGTTTACTGGGATCCAGTCTAAGAGAGCTAGTTCTGCCCTAGGACTCAATGCTATACCTACGCTAGCGAGGCCACGGGAAGCAGCATCAGGGCTTCCAGATACACGAAGAGTAAATCGAGTTGGTTCGTTATTTGACATGGTGCGGTCAAATGAATGACACTACTAGGATCCTTTGTGCGCGTTTCGGAGACGCAGCACACATCGATGGCGCGAGATTCTAAGGTCCTAGCTAAGGAAGCCTGTTGTCCTATTTGGCACAGTGTTCGGACGTTGAAAGCTCCTACGTTTAGTATGGAGCGTGGTTTCAGGAGACAAGGAATAACATTCCGCGTACTCGAATCGTTTGCACTAGCGGTGTGACGTGGTAAAGGGACGTGAGAAGGATTAGTCGTGGAGATAAGAGAGATCAACCTGGTCTCGTGTGCTGTTACGAGTATGAGGCTGATGTCACTTCCCGGCTGCCCACATTGTGGAAGGGTATTTCTTGAGGAACCTGAAAAAGAAATCGGATTAGTGTTGGTCTTAGCGACCTGAGTGCGTGACCGCAGAGCCCAAGGAACAACTGCTTGAGGCCGGTCGCGCACGGCCTTCTCGTGGGAGGCTTTTAATGTGTTAGCTCCGTTCTTCAAAGGGCCTTACCGCCGGAGACAGAAATCCGTGAGGCAAGATGAGGTGTGACATTTTTAGGGTCGACCTTTACTAACTCCTTCCTTCCTCGCGAGAAGGTAGCATCGCTGTAGATGCTGGTTGTCCGAGGGAAACACCTTACTGCTGTCACACCCCTCTACAGTCAGCAGTACGACTTCGCCCTCAGACCTTGAGTTGCTGATTTTAGTCTTACCGTTCTCCAATCGACCTGTCTGGCATGGTAGAACCTGCAGGAACATGTGTTCCAGCCAATATAGCTCGGTTGGGTCATCACGATAGGCAAGCCCGACCACCACGTCAAGGTAGCAGCTACGGTCGGGTTCCGAGTACTATACAGAGCGAACTAAGGTCAAGTAGAATCTGAGAGTACGTGTGTTGATTTTGAAAGCGAAAATGATTAAGAAGTTATCTCTAGAAATTACAAGTAGCTTGTATTAAAATATGTAAATAAATCACAACTAAGACCTCAAAACATTGCTTAAGGGATTTAACCTCAGTTACATTATTTTACTGATAAACAGAACATTAAAGAGTTGCTCGTTTGAACACAATATCTTAAAGTAAACCTTTTAACTTTGATCGAAGTCAAGTGTCGGAGTCAGCCAGGAGCAAGATCTATTCAGATCATTTGGAGGTTGAAGTCAAGTTTCCAGTTAGATCAACCCTTGTGGTCTGGTGGGTGACGAAATCTCAGCACGGATACAGAAGGCTCGACTAGCTTTTGCCAGCGAGATATCCGTCTACCAACCAGGGGACGAGTTTACTGCGCAGCAGTTCGTTCCATCCTACTTTATGGCAGTTAAACATGACCAGTAAGAGTAGAGGATATTCGTAGGTTACTAGTATTTGATCATAGGTGTCTTCGAAACATTGCTCGTATATCCTGGGACCACCGAGTAAGTAGCGCAGTTTTTAGGAAACAGGTACTAGGTAAGGATAGCAAATCAATTGATGAAGTAGTGAAACTTAATCAGTTGAGATGGCTGGGACATCTGTTACGTATGCCCAACCACCAAATGCCCCGACATGCGATGTTCATTGGTATAGCAGTAGGTTGGAAGAAAGCTAGGGGAGGCCAGACCAAAACATGGCACAAATCCATGAAGTCTCTGACAAGTGGACTGAGTCATGTTGGTAGGTGTACACTACCTGGTTGGGGATCGCGAGATGATAGCAACCGATGGTTAGAGACCTTGAATGACATGGCTCAAAATCGTTTGCAATGGCGCAGGTGCATCCACTCTTTGTGTTCTCTCAAACTCTAATCTTCTGAATTCTTCATGTCCTTTATTTTCTTTCCCAATTTATTTCACTGGACTATACTCCTTGAATAACATCTTCAAACCCTAAAGTTTCCGATTACTGTTTATACTCTTGCTACCTCTACCACTACGGGATTTGAATCGACAACTGCATCTCTGTGCTAATGTGGTGTGGCAACTCGAACTGATGTACGTACGTACGAAGTTCTACGTTGTTACTGACTGACTGACTGATTGGAAAGAGTAAACTGACCCAACAACGTTCATAAATACTTCGTTTTCCAACTCTTTCCTATGATTTACATTTCAGTTAGCCTTTTCGCACTTTCGCGGACAGCTCGATTTAGTAGGGTTTTTTCACCGTTTGTGGCTAGTATATGCACCCACTCCATATTACCGATTCCTGGTAGAGATAGTAAGAATGTCGGATGCTTTACAAGAAAAAGTATTCGTGCGGTCTGACTGATCGTCGTGATGGGGGACCTGTATTTCTACGTTGGTGCCCTGGTTGGTGGATACACTTGAAATCGAATTCCTGCAGATATTCTTGCCACCTTGCCGTTTGCCCTTCCGATTCTTTGGAATTCTGCAGCCACTGGAGAGCTTTGTGAGCGGTTCTTAGTATAGTGTCTGCCGAGAAAATATGGTCTGTCTTTCCGTATGAATTTCACGACCGCAAACATATATTTTTGTGTAACACAGTAATTCTTTTTAGACCGGTTCAATGTGACTTCTATGCTCAATAACATCCTTTTTGCCATCAGGTCCAACCCGGGACAAGACCACTCCAATTCCTATTTCGCTTGCGTCTGTATCTAAGATGTTCCGAAGTATTAAGCACCCAAACGCCCTGGTACAGCCGAGAGTGCGAAGAGCTCGCTCTCCCTCTCATAATGCTCTCACATGGACACGTTTATACTGCCAATGACAGGGAAGTCCCACTCACTCCCTTCTCGTGGTAAGGGTGGTGTTTACGAAATCGGGAGGACGAAAAGCGAATGTCCGGCGCTTTAACCGGGTTGGTGGGCACGGAGAGTCCACTTAGGGAAGTTGGAAAACCCTGATTCCAAACCAATGATGCACATAGGCTCCAGGATCCTGAGGGAATAAATGGTGTATGAACCAATCGTTGGTCAACGGCTAATATGGGACTGCATCTGCTTACGTTACTCCACTGCCCTGTGGATTAGATCTTTAGGTCGAAGGCTCGGAGTGTGACACCCTAAGGAAACCACCAGCTTCAGTCTGGGCATACGGGCAGTATCACAGCCCACACACATTTATGTGACTTGTGTGTCGCATATGTATTCGGTTCCCATTGTACCAATATTTATTTGTTCAAATAAATAAGTGTTAATAGGGGTGCTGAACAGAGCGCGTCTTTTAGAAAATTGAATGCGCTGTTGCAACTTTTCGACCACTCAAATTCTATATATTTATCTTTTAAACGCATGAGGGGGGCTAGCTATTCCTTCATGAGTTTTTTATGAAACATCTGTAGTAACCCGCCAAACCAAAAACACTATGTACTGCATCAAGTAACATCGGTACGAGCCAATTTTTTACAGCAGTCACATTTTCTGAACCACTGAGAACACCGTCAGGTCCGATCAAGTGACCCGAAAAGGTTATTTCCTTATGCAGTAGGTTGCATTTACTAGGATGAGCCTTTAAACTAACATCACTAAGTCACCGTAACACTAGCTGAAGACGTTGAAGATGTCCTTCGATATGTTGCTGGAAACAACAATATCATCTAGATAAACCATGCACACATTTGAAACTAAATCCTTCAGGATTAATTGCATGAGTGTTTGAAAGGTTTCAGGGGCAGCAGTTAGTCCGAAGAGTATTGTTTGAAATTTGTATAACCCAGTCGGAATAAAAAATTCCGTTATGGCTCTGTCGTTTGGGTGTACCTCAACCTGCCAGTAGCCTGATGTGAGTTCTATGATTGAAAACTGAAATGTTAATGTTTATTTTCAGGGATATGTCTCACCGATTTCTGTGTAATCTTTATTGACTATTTGATGACTCTCATGGCTAAGTTTGATTACGACATGATCACTAAATCAATGCATCATCTAAGTGGATCTTCGCAGTGTAATTTGTATGGTTGATTCTATAATTATATAAAATTGGTTCATTATTCAGTAGTTGAAGTTTTTTGCTATCGGTTTGATTGGAGTTCGTTTTTAGGTTTTGTGAATATTCATTTATTTAACACTTAGTTTAGTTACTGACAGGTCAAGAATTATTTCAGTATTTAATAAATTTCTATCTTCGTTTGAATGAAATTCATGCTAAAATACTTTTCTATTGAAAATAAATGAATCTATCTACTGGTGATTGTTGTTTTTAAATATTTTTGTAGACATTTAGATAATCATAAATTGTGGGATCCTTGTGATTTTCCTTTACTCATATTTCAATATCTTTTGGATTCACTCAAGGTAAGAAAAAAGTTAATTTAAGTAGTTTTCCTTTGATGACCGCATATTTTAAAGTTTATTTTTATCGTAAATTGACACTATCTTCAGAGCTGTTTAGATCTAGGTAGCACAGTTAAATGATGTTTTCACTCTGGTTTGAACTTGCAGCCAGTAATCACTCAAATCTAAGACTGAGTCGAAGCCATTTCGGTGTCTCAACAAGCTTGATCAGAATTTAATACTAACACTCCCAAACTCTAGCCGATTTGTGATAAAGTGCTATTCTTATTCAGTTCCATCAGTATAAATGATTCACTGTTGACTTAATTGGCTCCAAAAGTCACAGCTTCACAGATCAATGATATCGTGCTCGCTGCAAGGTATAAGTATCCTTGTTCTGGTCCAGTGTAAGACCATGGATAAGGACTGCCAAGGTGTCTTCATCTATTCCTAAACAGATGCTTTGCTCTTGATTCATTTCAACTGTTTTGAGATTGTTGTCGGCTGGTGATAAAGTATTTCCTATTTTTTGATGGTTGTTAGTTTCTTTGAGTTTTAAAAAAATTATTTCAGTTTTTATTTGATTTCAAGTTTACGCTGAATTAATTGTTATTATTTCTTTCATAACAGATCGACAAATATATGCATCTATATATGTGTACAAGTTGAGTAAATATTGAAAATTACTTACGCCTGCAATATTCAAAATTAACAAATATGAAAAATAAATTTTTAGTATTATTTCTCGGCTCGTTCACAGTATTCATTCATCATCGCCCTTTGCAATAATAAGGAGATATACATGTTTTTTTTCCAGTAGTAAAAAATATGTACATATTTGGTAATAACTCATTCCATCAAAGAAACATTTTAAAATTAATGAAATGTAATTCCATCCGTGAATGGGTCATTAGGCTGGTGACACTTAATTGAATAGTGAAAGTCAATTTAAAGCCAGTGCTGATTTACGCGTTTCTGTTATAACTGAGAAAACTGATACTGGCAGCCGGGGAAAGTGATTTTTTTCACAATTCAAGCAAGAAGACAAAAATCGATGATTAATGGAAATCTTATTTACACTTCAGAAAGACGACAACAGCTTTAATTAAATACGCATTTAGATATATAATTTTTAGTGGTGCTTGGTGATCAGTCATTAAATACTATACTCACCTAAAGTGATGGAAATGAATTAATACATAATGAATACCTCATGTTACACTGAATGAACATCAAAACATAATCTATCATTTTATTTCGACTTAATAACGTCATATGTAGAGATTTTGTGCGTTAATGTACTAATATCTAGCGACTTCCAACCATTTGGTTGCAAATTTGAACTCTGCAGCACCTTTAGGGCGTTTAAGTGCAGCCCGAATAATTCAGTGGTAACATTTCAGACAGTAAAACTGTAGAAAGCATCAGTTCTCTGACGATTACAAGTTTATCATACTAACGAGTACCAACCATCAAGAATCTCAAGGTCTAAGGTTTCCTGCCGATTACCTCCAGCCAAATATCATCAACACCTACTTGGGTTTAGACCCCCTGGGTAGTGTTATTAGCCTTCACGCAAACAGTTTGGCTTTAAAGCCGAGCACTTAAACATGTACTTGGTAAATGATTAATCAAAATATCAAAAGTTTTGTCGTTCTTCAATTTTTCAGTAAATGGTAAACTGACATTGCCATTTGAATTGGATTTTTAGAGGTTGTTGTTGTCGTTGTCATTTTTTTCAGATTATTTTTAGTAAAATATCATAATTTAATAAAAAAATGTTAGTGATCTTTCTCAGCATACACTGTCTGTGGTACCTCATATACTCGAATGACTATCAAAGGGTTATTATACAATATAACTCTATATTGTATCTACTAATTATGAGTAACTCAACGTTGTATGCACATTGTTTTGATGTCAGATGATTGGAAGCGATCGGCATGAAATCTTGGACCTAAGTTTTAAAATTTTATCGACTTTGATGGTGTTACACAATGTAAACCACTGTTTATTCAGTTATTTTCGTGTCAATTGAAATGGAGATGGTTAAATTTATAGATCGATCAAGATATCACATCAATTTATAAAATCATTACCTATTGGTCTTAATTATGCAGAAAGCTGTAAGTTCTCGTGGATTAATATGTTCAAACATCAGAAATCAATATTTGTGAGTGTTAAAAAATGTTTAAGGCCCTAAGAATACATCTCTTTGACATGTCTCAAGTTCATCTGATTATTTAGTCTTTCATAGTTTTATTTTCCATGTCTAAACACTTTACAGTGTTAACCTTTTATGGACACATTTTTTTTCAAGAAGAACTGTATCTTTCTATTCTAGTTGCGAAAAATCCCCATGATAATTTTTAACTGTTTGCGCAGAGTTTCATTGTGCTTAAGTTTATCTTGTCGAATCGTTATAATCATCACTAGAACTGGTTATTCATTTTACCAGCTGGGTTGTTTTGTCGAGCCAGGTTTTATTATTATAATCATCGTCATCATCATCAGATTTCTTTTCCGTTTCTATTTAAATTTAATGATTACAATTATTTCATCAATGCTACTGTTACGATTAAATAGGATAATACATTATTATTATTATTATTATTATTATTATTATTATTATTATTATTACTATTATTATTATTATTATTATTATTATTATTATTATTATTATTATTATTATTATTATTATTATTATTATTATTATTATTATTATTATTATTATTATTATTATTATTATTATTATTATTATTATTATTATTATTATTATTATTATTATTATTATTATTATTATTATTATTATTATTATTATTATTATTATTATTATTATTATTATTATTATTATTATTATTATTATTATTATTATTATTATTATTATTATTATTATTATTATTATTATTATTATTATTATTATTATTATTATTATTATTATTATTATTATTATTATTATTATTATTATTATTATTATTATTATTATTATTATTATTATTATTATTATTATTATTATTATTATTATTATTATTATTATTATTATTATTATTATTATTATTATTATTATTATTATTATTATTATTATTATTATTATTATTATTATTATTATTATTATTATTATATTCACCATCATTATTATCATTATTATTATTATATTATTATTATTATTATTATTATTATTATTATTATTATTATTATTATTATTATTATTATTATTATTATTATTATTATTATTATTATTATTATTATTATTATTATTATTATTATTATTATTATTATTATTATTATTATTATTATTATTATTATTATTATTATTATTATTATTATTATTATTATTATTATTATTATTATTATTATTATTATTATTATTATTATTATTATTATTATTATTATTATTATTATTATTATTATTATTATTATTATTATTATTATTATTATTATTATTATTATTATTATTATTATTATTATTATTATTATTATTATTATTATTATTATTATTATTATTATTATTATTATTATTATTATTATTATTATTATTATTATTATTATTATTATTATTATTATTATTATTATTATTATTATTATTATTATTATTATTATTATTTTATTATTATTATTATTATTATTATTATTATTATTATTATTATTATTATTATTATTATTATTATTATTATTATTATTATTATTATTATTATTATTATTATTATTATTATTATTATTATTATTATTATTATTATTATTATTATTATTATTATTATTATTATTATTATTATTATTATTATTATTATTATTATTATTATTATTATTATTATTATTATTATTATTATTATTATTATTATTATTATTATTATTATTATTATTATTATTATTATTATTATTATTATTATTATTATTATATTATTATTATTATTATTATTATTATTATTATTATTATTATTATTATTATTATTATTATTATTATTATTATTATTATTATTATTATTATTATTATTATTATTATTATTATTATTATTATTATTATTATTATTATTATTATTATTATTATTATTATTATTATTATTATTATTATTATTATTATTATTATATTATTATTATTATTATTATTATTATTATTATTATTATTATTATTATTATTATTATTATTATTATTATTATTATTATTATTATTATTATTATTATTATTATTATTATTATTATTATTATTATTATTATTATTATTATTATTATTATTATTATTATTATTATTATTATTATTAATTATTGGTGGACGAAAACGTACTTTCATTAAGGAAGGTAGCGAACAATTTTATTAGCGTGGATGTCCAAAACCAATTAGACGAAGTAGAGTTTGATCTTGAACACCGTTTCATAAAATAATCAGGTGTAACTAAACTATAAGGCCAAGTCAATGATGACATTATGATTTCAGTCAGTCAGTAACAACGTGGAAATTCGTACGTACGTACATCAGTTCGAGTTGCCACACCACATTAGCACAGAGATGCAGTTGTTGATTCAAATCCCGTAGTGGTAGAGGTAGCAAGAGTATAAACAGTAATCGGAAACTTTAGGGTTTGAAGATGTTATTCAAGGAGTATAATACAGCGAAGTAAATTTGGAAAGAGGAAAGAAGGGACATGAAGAATTCAGAAGATTAGAGTTTGAGAGAATACAAAGAGTGGATGCAACTGCGCCAAATGCCCTGGTACGGCCGAGAGTGGGGAGAGTCCGCTCTCCCTCTCGAAATGCTCTCACATGGTCATGCGTATATAGCATCTGCCAGGGAAGTCCTACTCACTGCCTTCTCGTGGCATTACTGTTGTTTACGAAAATGAGAGGACGAAAAGCGAATGTCTGGCGCTTTAACCGGACCCCAAACCAATGGTGCACATGGGCTCCAGTATCCTGAAGGAACAAATGGCGTATGAGCCAATCGTTGGTCACCGGCTACCATGGGAGTGCATCTCCTTACGATGCTCCACTGCCTTGTGGATCAGACGTTCAGGTCAAAGGCTCGGGGTGTGGCCCCCTAAGAAAACTACCTGCTTCGGTTTGGGCACCCGGTCAGTATCACAGCCCTCACACAAATCAATTGAGATTCGTGTGGCGCATATGTATTTGGTGCCTTCTTGTACCGATATTTATGTGTTAAAATAAATAAATAATAAATAAACGGTTTTGAGCCATGTCATTCAAGGTCTCTAACCATCGGTTGCTATCATCTCGCGATCCCCAACCAGGTAGTGTACACCTACCAACATGACTCAGTCCACTTGTCAGAGACTTCATGGATTTGTGCCATGTTTTGGTCTGGCCTCCCCTAGCTTTCTTCCAACCTACTGCTATACCAATGAACATCGCATGTCGGGGCATTTGGTGGTTGGGCATACGTAACAGATGTCCCAGCCATCTCAACTGATTAAGTTTCACTACTTCATCAATTGATTTGCTATCCTTACCTAGTACCTGTTTCCTAAAAACTGCGCTACTTACTCGGTGGTCCCAGGATATACGAGCAATGTTTCGAAGACACCTATGATCAAATACTAGTAACCTACGAATATCCTCTACTCTTACTGGTCATGTTTAACTGCCATAAAGTAGGATGGAACGAACTGCTGCGCAGTAAACTCGTCCTCTGGTTGGTAGACGGATATCTCGCTGGCAAAAGCTAGTCGAGCCTTCTGTATCCGTGCTGAGATTTCGTCACCCACCAGACCACAAGGGCTGATGAGACTTCCGAGATAAGTGAAGCGGTCGACACGCTCAACTACTTTACTCCCTTTCACTAGTTCGGGTGTCGATGCAACTCAATCCTGAAGCAACATTTTGCATTTCGAGGGCGAGAATCGCATGCCGAACACGCTTGCATTGTTGCTTAGAGTGGTCAGAAGACTCTGTATTTTGTCAGCGTCTTCACTAAATAGAACTATGTCATCGACATATTCTACGTCAACAAGTGAATTTCTCGGTAGAAGTTCAACTCCTGGAAATTTAGATGAGGAAAGTGTCATCTCTAAAAGCACGTCAATGACAAAGTTAAACAAGAATGGAGAGAGTGGACAGCCCTGACGAACACCACTTGAGGCAATCAGTTCTGATGACATTTCGCCATAAGCTCTCACTCGACCAGTTGTGTTCGAGTAGAGAGCCTTTATAAGGTTAATGTACTTCTTCGGTACTCCTTTCAGAGAGAAACACTGCCATAGAACCTCACGATTAACAGAGTCAAATGCCGCCTTAAGGTCGAGAAATACTACGATTGTGGGGCGTCTGAATGTGTGTCTATGTTCTAGGACCTGACATAGTGTGAATATCCGGTCTATACAACCACGTCCAGGTCGAAAACCAGCCTGGTTTTCTCTAGTCTGCTCTTCACGAGCTTTGGTTAGACGTCGAAGTATTATTGAAGCTAATATTTTAGACATTATATTAGTCAAACTAATTCCTCTGTGATTGTCACAGGAGGACTTTTTTCCTTTCTTATAGACTGGTACAATCAGTGATTGAGACCAGTCAGATGGGATTACGTCCAGTTCCCAGATTCTACCTAAGACCTCAGTCAATCTCGGTGGTAATACTGGACCGCCATTCTTAAAAATCTCAGGGGTAACTTTATGATTTAGAAGCCAATTTTCAGTCATTGACCACGGATTCTATATTAATCAAAAGTATCTCACAGCAGAAGTAATGACATACGTAAAACTCATTGTTCTGTAATTTTTATTAATTTTTCTTACCTTATAATCGGTTTTCCATCTGAATATTAGAAAAAATGTTAGTACATGATCTTATTTATCTGGATGATAATAGATTCACACGAAAGGTTGTTTACTGAATTTTCCTCATAACAATAACTATTTTTATCGGAAATTTATCATGATGTATAAAAGTTTTATGAGTAAATTCGTCGAAGTATAGCGAGATGAAATTATGTTACAACCATATAAGAAATTCAATAGTATAAATTACCCATTTTAGCATTCTTACTTTATTGGCTTGCCTATTATTCAATGAATTGATAAGGTTATTTGTTTAACTCTAATGTAAACAAAATAAACTAACAGGAAATCGCATTGGTTTACGTGTTACGTAGAACTTACATAGAAAGAAGTGAACATTTAATACGTTCGCCACTCATTTTCATAACATAATGTCATAGTATTCCTAATTGACTTTTCATGTGATTTGATATGAGGCGACGACGCATCTTAGCGTTCGGAAAACGTTTTCTTTCATTGTTTTACATAATTTAATACTTGTCACTAACTACAGGTCTATGCTATGTACTCGGCTTTAACTAATTATATTTCTGTGGGGGCTAATGATACCGCTCGATTTTCTCAACTGAAATCGATGGAATGAGGTTTGATTGAACCTATGAACAAGTAGTTGGAAATCAAGTTCTTTAGGTATCAGGCTACCGTTGTAAAAACTTTTGTATGTGCTTATAATTGATTGTCTTTCATACAGAACATTTTTGCTTTATCAGTCATATTTGTTTCTATCAGAATAGTTTTCAGAATCGATACCTTTCTTTCATTTCTTTTGACTCCATTCCAATCAATATCAAGAAATTTATAGATTATGTTCATTTTATAATCGGATGATACTTTATTTTTCATTTCTCTTCTATAATTTGTCTTTTTTCTTGTTTGTTATCATCTCACGAATTCTCATATATATATATATATATATATATATATATATATATATATATATATATATATATATATATATATATATATATATATATATATATATATATATATATATATATATATATATATGTATCAGTATATGTGTTCTTCTATTCAACTAATTATAAAAATAATTGAGGTTATTCACATATCCAAGCGGTTTCATGGTGGTTTTAACAATTTTTTCTTGTATTAACATCAGTTGACGAACCATTGAGAATAAGGTTGATATTGAGTTACGTTCTCTTTAAAAAATCAGTAATAGTGGTCTAGATACACTTAGTCATTTTCCTACCCTTTCATATTGATTAGCCAATGTAACTAATTTACCATGTGTAGATTAATGTTTTCGTCTTCGAGCTACATCATGAGAGAGTATCACCTGGTCTCCTGGATCAAATTAAGGGGGAAGGGCTCGAAGGCCTCTGGATTTATTATGTGTTTGTCTACATGATACATTAGTTCATCATCATTTAAAAAGTTAAGCTTATAGTAATTAAATTAAGCGGTAATAGAATGTACATTGTGTATTGATTGATTTCTGTATAATTAAATGTTTATTTTTCAAGTTGAACTATTCAAAGGTATTCATGTGAATTATAAAATTGACTTACACTATCTATTCTTCAAAGCATTGCTGATAATTCCAAAAAAATTAAAAAGATTCACTTAACACAAGCCTCAAGCTTCCAATAATCATTACTGACTGATATGTTTTGAAACCTGTTCAATAATTTTATCGCTGCATAATATTAAAGTTTAAATTATCACTATAATCACACTGTTATTATTACTATTCAGTTTTAAATAAACAAGAATTGTTCCAAGCATGCTTGTATGTGTATAGTGATAACTAAAGTAAATTTAAAGCTGAATTCACTGTTAAGATTACCGATACAATTAATTTTTCCTGGAAGCAAAATATTTATTATGTAACTATGTTAACTGGCATACATTTACTTATTACACACTGACGTCATACTTACTTACTTACTTACGCCTGTTACTCCCAATGGAGCATAGGCCGCCGACCAGCATTCTCCAACCCACTCTGTCCTGGGCCTTCTTTTCAAGTTCCATCCAATTCTTGTTCATTTTTCTCATATCTATCTCCATTTCTCGGCGTAATGTATTCTTTGGTCTTCCTCTCTTCCTTCGACCTTGAGGGTTCCATATGAGGGCTTGTCTTGTGACGCAGTTCGGTGCTTTCCTCAATGTGTGTCCTATCCACTTCCAGCGCTTCTTCCTGATTTCTTCCTCCACTGGGATCTGATTTGTTCTCTCCCACAGTAGGTTGTTGCTAATAGTGTCCGGCCAACGGATCCGAAGTATTTTGCGTAGACAACTGTTAATAAACACCTGTATCTTTTGGACGATGGATTTCGTAGTTCTCCAGGTTTCCGCCCCATACAGTAGAACTGTCTTGACATTTGTATTGAAAATTCTGACTTTGGTGTTGGTTGCTAATTGTTTTGAGTCCCAGATATTCTTCAGTTGTAGATATGCTGCTCTTGCTTTGCCAATCCGTGCCTTCACATCTGCATCAGATCCACCGTGTTCATCGATGATACTGCCCAAATATGTAAAGGTTTTTACATCTTCCAAAGCTTCTCCGTCAATTGTGATTGGATTGTTGCATGCAGTGTTGTATCGGAGAATCTTGCTTTTCCCTTTGTGTATATTGAGACCTATTGCTGCTGAGACTGCTGCTACACTGGTTGTCTTCTCCTGCATTTGTTGTTGCGTTTGCGATAGAATAGCCAGATCATCTGCGAAGTGTATATCGTCCAACTGCATCCTAGCTGTCCACTGTATCCCGTGTTTCCCTTCAGATGTTGATGTCTTCATGATCCAGTCGATCACCAGGAGAAAGAGAAAGGGTGAGAGTAAGCAACCTTGCCTGACACCGGTCTTTACTTCGAACGACTTTGTCAACTGTCCTCCATGAACGATCTTGCAGTTTAATCCATCATAGGAATTCTGTATGATATTGACTATCTTCTGAGGCACGCCATAGTGTCGAAGAAGCTTCCATAGGGTTGTTCTGTCCACGCTATCAAATGCTTTTTCGTAGTCGATGAAGTTGATATAGAGTGATGAATTCCATTCAATTGATTGTTCCACAATGATCCGTAGAGTTGCGATTTGGTCTGTGCACGATCTATCCTTACGGAATCCTGCCTGTTGGTCTCGGAGTTGGACGTCTACGGAGTCCTTCATCCTGTTTAACAATACCCTGTTGAAGACTTTTCCTGGTATTGAAAGAAGAGTGATTCCCCTGTAGTTGTCACAGTTGCTGAGATCGCCTTTCTTTAGTATTTTGACTAGAAGTCCTTCTTTCCAGTCTTTTGGTACCTGTTCCTCATCCCAGATCTTTTTGAAGAGAGTTTGGAGTATCCTTGCAGTTGCCGCTACGTCTGCTTTCAGTGCCTCTGCTGGAATGCTGTCTAGTCCTGCTGCTTTGCCATTCTTGATTTGTCTGATAGCCATGCTGATTTCTTCAATTGTCGGTGCGCCAACATCAATTGGGAGGTCCGTGAGTGCTGCTTCGATGTTGGGTGGGTTCAGTGGGGCTGGTCGATTCAAGAGTTCTTTGAAGTGTTCTACCCACCTGTTTCGTTGTTCTTCAATGTTGGTGATTATCTTGCCTTCCTTGTTTTTCACTGGTCGTTCTGGTTTACGGTGATTTCCAGAGAGTTTCTTTGTTGTTTCATACAGTTGTCTCATGTTTCCTTCTCTGGCAGCCTTTTCCGCCGTAATTGCCAAATCTTCCACATATTTACGTTTGTCGGTTCTGATGCTCCTTTTCACTTGCTTGTTTACTTCTGTGTATTCAGCTTGTGCCTTGACTTTTTCTGCTCTTGTTCGACTGGTATTGATTGCTACTTTCTTGTTCCTCCTTTCTTGAATCTTATCCAGTTTATCGACCGTGATCCAATCCTTGTGATGGTGCTTCTTTTGGCCCAGAACCTCATGACATGTTGAAGTGATTGCCTCTTTTATCTCTTTCCAGTTGCTCTCCATAGTAGTTCCTTCTCCATTGAGTAGATCATGAAAGGCTTGGAACTTATTGTTGAGGGCTATCTTGAATTTGTTGAGTTTGTCATTATCCCGAAGGAAAGCCGTATTAAATTTTTGTGATATTGTCCTCCCCGTTGTCCAGTGCCTCTTGAGTTTCAATTTCATCTTGGCGACCAGCAAGTGATGATCTGATGCTATATCAGCTCCTCTCTTTGTTCTCACGTCCTCCATCGTCCTCCTGAACTTTTTGTTGATGCAGATATGGTCGATTTGGTTCTGTGTGGTGTGATCCGGTGAAGTCCATGTGGTTTTGTGTATGCGTTTATGTGGGAATATAGTCCCGCCTATGACCAGTTTATTGAAGGCACATAGATTTGCAAATCTCTCACCATTTTCGTTCCTTTCTCCCAGTCCGTGTCGTCCCATGATCTCTTCATATCCGGTGTTGTCAATTCCAACCTTGGCATTTAGGTCTCCCATCAGAATAGTCAGGTCTTTTGTTGGGCACTTCTCGACGATTGACTGCAGCCTATCGTAGAATTGATCTTTAGCGTCTTCATTGTAGTCATTGGTAGGCGCGTAGCATTGGATGACGTTCATTGTAATCCCCGTTTTCTTTGTTTTGAAGGAGGCTTTGATGATCCTTGGTCCATGAGATTCCCATCCTATAAGTGCATTTTGTGCTTGTTTGGACAGCATCAATGCAACTCCTTGTGTATGTGGGGCATTTTCTTCTTCATGTCCGGAGTATAACAGCAGCTCCCCTGAAGCTAGTTGTTGTTGTCCAACTTCCGTCTAATGTGTTTCACTGATCCCAAGCACCTCTAAATTGTATCTCCTCATTTCTGCAGCAATTTGGAAAACTCTCACAGTCCCCCACATTGTACGAGCATTCCATGTACCTAAATAAATTGTTCCTTCTGTTGTCAGATGGGGCATCGGCCTCGTGACTTCCGACGGAACTCGGCTTTCATCATGAGTCGTCATAATTCTTCTAAACGAAGACCTTCTGACTCCCAGGGTAGAGTTTAAATGGTTTGAATAATTTTTTCTGGTTAGCGTTTTTTAGCGAGTTAGTTTTCTACGGGATGGGGTCGCTAACCCCATGCCCAACCCTCCTCCTTTATCCGGGCTTGGGACCGGCAGTAGCCCCCGGAAAGGGACTCCAGGCGGAGTTACACTGACGTCATACGAACAGGAAAATCTGTTTCGTCCTGGTTCTTTGAAGTGTTCTACCCACCTGTTTCGTTGTTCTTCAATGTTGGTGATTATCTTGCCTTCCTTGTTTTTCACTGGTCGTTCTGGTTTACGGTGATTTCCAGAGAGTTTCTTTGTTGTTTCATACAGTTGTCTCATGTTTCCTTCTCTGGCAGCCTTTTCCGCCGTAATTGCCAAATCTTCCACATATTTACGTTTGTCGGTTCTGATGCTCCTTTTCACTTGCTTGTTTACTTCTGTGTATTCAGCTTGTGCCTTGACTTTTTCTGCTCTTGTTCGACTGGTATTGATTGCTACTTTCTTGTTCCTCCTTTCTTGAATCTTATCCAGTTTATCGACCGTGATCCAATCCTTGTGATGGTGCTTCTTTTGGCCCAGAACCTCATGACATGTTGAAGTGATTGCCTCTTTTATCTCTTTCCAGTTGCTCTCCATAGTAGTTCCTTCTCCATTGAGTAGATCATGAAAGGCTTGGAACTTATTGTTGAGGGCTATCTTGAATTTGTTGAGTTTGTCATTATCCCGAAGGAAAGCCGTATTAAATTTTTGTGATATTGTCCTCCCCGTTGTCCAGTGCCTCTTGAGTTTCAATTTCATCTTGGCGACCAGCAAGTGATGATCTGATGCTATATCAGCTCCTCTCTTTGTTCTCACGTCCTCCATCGTCCTCCTGAACTTTTTGTTGATGCAGATATGGTCGATTTGGTTCTGTGTGGTGTGATCCGGTGAAGTCCATGTGGTTTTGTGTATGCGTTTATGTGGGAATATAGTCCCGCCTATGACCAGTTTATTGAAGGCACATAGATTTGCAAATCTCTCACCATTTTCGTTCCTTTCTCCCAGTCCGTGTCGTCCCATGATCTCTTCATATCCGGTGTTGTCAATTCCAACCTTGGCATTTAGGTCTCCCATCAGAATAGTCAGGTCTTTTGTTGGGCACTTCTCGACGATTGACTGCAGCCTATCGTAGAATTGATCTTTAGCGTCTTCATTGTAGTCATTGGTAGGCGCGTAGCATTGGATGACGTTCATTGTAATCCCCGTTTTCTTTGTTTTGAAGGAGGCTTTGATGATCCTTGGTCCATGAGATTCCCATCCTATAAGTGCATTTTGTGCTTGTTTGGACAGCATCAATGCAACTCCTTGTGTATGTGGGGCATTTTCTTCTTCATGTCCGGAGTATAACAGCAGCTCCCCTGAAGCTAGTTGTTGTTGTCCAACTTCCGTCCAATGTGTTTCACTGATCCCAAGCACCTCTAAATTGTATCTCCTCATTTCTGCAGCAATTTGGAAAACTCTCACAGTCCCCCACATTGTACGAGCATTCCATGTACCTAAATAAATTGTTCCTTCTGTTGTCAGATGGGGCATCGGCCTCGTGACTTCCGACGGAACTCGGCTTTCATCATGAGTCGTCATAATTCTTCTAAACGAAGACCTTCTGACTCCCAGGGCAGAGTTTAAATGGTTTGAATAACTTTTCTGGTTAGCGTTTTTTAGCGAGTTAGTTTTCTACGGGATGGGGTCGCTAACCCCATGCCCAACCCTCCTCCTTTATCCGGGCTTGGGACCGGCAGTAGCCCCCGGAAAGGGACTCCAGGCGGAGTTACACTGACGTCATACGAACAGGAAAATCTGTTTCGTCCTGGTTTCGTTTTCTTCAATACTCTACAAATGTCATTATTCGCCGTGGTACACGAAGATCATGAGCTCCATCTTATGCTGGGTTGTAGGTGCGAATAGCTAAGGACTAACAAACTAAGGGGAAAAGATTGTCATGTTCTCCTTAGTTCTCAACAATTTTCCTACTGTGATCTATTTACTCACGAGTATCAAATCAGTTGATGATTATTTTCTCATATTTTCATAAATATTAGTGTAATTTATTTATCAAACACAAGTCAATATACTGATTATGAGACGCACTGTATGAGAGCTAGTGATATAAGATTCGGTTATCCAGACTGAAGTATATGAAGTGAACGTATGATTTGCTGGCTGATAGGTTTTAAAAAACAAGTTACCCTTCTAAACTCATTAAGTTTAGTGGTAGAAAAAACAACGAATTGCAATAAATGAAATATGTGTAAATTTACGGGAAGTGAGAGAGCAAATCTATATTTCTCAGTGTATATTTAATTTATGTAAATGTGATTTTCACTGAAACTCGACTTAACATTATGAGTTATTTAATAAATTTATATGAAGAAAAAAGAGTCGATTGGCATCTATTCTATTTCTAAAAAATGACTATATGAACAATGCGTTTAGTGAACATTTATCGAAATTCAGAAGATAATATCTCTTCCACTTATCGCTTTTCTCCGAAATACATCAGATGAAATTGAAAATTAAACTAGGAAATAATAAACCGAATTGCCTACTCTCCTCTGTAAAACAATGTGATTTTATTTTTAATTTACTTATTGTTCATGTGATGGTCGATTGCGTAAAATGAGAACATAGTAATATTAACATAGGCTACACTGACATCAAACTGATACATTCGATTTTATCCCATTTACTGTAAATTAATTAGTTAATACACTACAATTATGTATGTCTGGTCAATTTTAAACCATTATGGAAAACCTGGTAGCAATGGACGGCCGTTTAATTCAAGTATGAGACTCCTAATCAGTGCTCGTCCATGATCCCGTACGTTTCCAGGTTTCAAATGGTAGTCTAACATTGATTGGTTCATGATTTATCACTAATAATCGTCATTTTCATGTAATACCAACTTATTCATTATTTTTTGTGAGCTCAGTGAAATATTAATATTGAAGATTAGTTTTATTGACATATTTTCATCAAGCTCATAAGGGATCACCAACTTTAAGGCGAATACTACCGTCGTAAAAGTAACAAGATGGGGACTTAGGAAGTTTGCTAGAATAAACTGAAATTATTATTGTTGGAACGGCTATCATGCAATGTTAACTTGAATAGTTTTGTACTTCAGTCTTGTAACTACGTGAAGTTAACTACTACTCACTTTATCTTACTATTCCTTACTGAATTCTTACTACTATACATTATAAAATCTTTCACCAAACATTTAGTTTGGTTCGTTATTACATTACTGTTTCTCTGACCTCATGTTATCCATATTTATTCTAATTGTTAATTTCACAAATTCAATTGATCCATAAACTTAACATTGAATGATAGACATTTCAACACTAGGGATTTCATTTTATTTTGCCAACAGTCCTATATTCGTTTGCTGTAATTCTCACAAATATGTGGTTGCCTGAAACTTGACTATCCTTTTGAAACATTAGTTTAAATTTATAAATGCAGAACCTGATGAACATTTATATTTCTCTGTTTCCATAAAATGGGGATTTTCGGAGAAACCATAAAAAGTAATTTTTTAATTTTTCTAACTTATTTTTTTTCACTTGTTTTTTGAATGATACCAATTAGTCGTATTATGAAAGCTATTGTCAAATTACTTTAATATTTTCAAACAAAATTAGTACAAATTATTCATTAGTTTATATTTGCTTGCCTGTTTCTTGCCTTTGTTTTCTATTTTTATTCAGACAACTCAGGTGGCGCATAGTCTAGTCAAACAATTAGTTGCTCATCTCAGCCTACATGAATCCGACTTCACATTGTCTGAACGTACAAGTTTAGTTCAGGTAAGACACTAAGACATATAAACGATATACGCAATTTCCATTTATCCTTTTGACTATTTCATTGACTCTCTCTCTTTCTTTGCTCTTCTTGGAATGTTGTTGATTGCTGTATTCTCGTTCTTCGTTCCTTGAATCTTGTCCAGGTTCTTGATAAAAATCCATTACTTATGATGATGCCTCTTGAGTCCCAGAACCTTCTGACACATTGGAGTTAGTGCTACTTTGATCCCTTTCCAGTTGTCCGCCATTATAGTTTCCTCTTCTTCCAGTAGATCTTGTAAGGCTTGGAACCTGTTATTGAGAGCTATCTTGAATTCGTTGAGTTTGTCAGTATCTCGAAGGAAGGCTGCATTAAGCCTTCGTAATCCTATTTCTCTATCTGTCCAGTGCTTCTTTAGCTTCAGTTTCATCTTGTCAACTACCAGGTGATGATCTGAAGCTGTGTCAGCTCCTCTTCTGCTTCTCACGTCTTCCATTGACCTTGTAAACTTTTTAATGATGCAAATATGATCGACCTAGTTCTTTGTAGTGTGATCCAGTGAAATTCATGTAGCTTTGTGCATGCGTTTGTGGGGAAATATTGTGCAGCCTATAACCATTTTGTTGAAGGCACATAAATTTACAAATCTGTCACCATTCTCGCTCCTTACTCTCAGTCCATGTAGTGATCAGATTACAGCAGCATCTCTCCCAAATCTATCCTTTTCTGTCCATCTTGGGTCCAATGTGTTTCATTGATTCCGAGCACCACCAAGTTGTATCTCTTCATTTCCGTAGCTATTTGATCAGTCCTCCCAGTCTCCTACATTGTCCGAACATTCCATGTATCTATATTAATTGTTGCTGTGGTGGTCAGAAGGGGCGTCGGTCTCGTGGTTTTCGGAAAATCTCGGATTTCAACAAGAGGCGCCATAATTCTTCTGAATGAAAGTCCTTCAACTCTCAGGACAGAGTTTAAACAATTTACATTGTTTTTTCTAATTAGAGTTCTTTAAATAATGTTGTTTTCTACGGGATATTGTTTCTGTCCCCATTAATACATTTGTCATCAACCCCATCTCCTATAGTAATCTTCGGTGTTTCTAATTTTATTTTTAATTATCCTGTTCTTCAAATAAGTTGTTGTTTCTTCCCATATTACCTAATAACTTATAGATTTTTGGTTTTCTTAGACATAAATTTATAAACTTCGATTATATACTTACTTTATTGTGATTACTTGTGACTCGTGTTCCTCCATTCCATAATTGGAAATGTGAATTTGGTTCTAAGTTGATGTCTCGTTTCCTTTAGTATAGGATTATACTTATTTAAACTAGTTACAGTGTTACCATAACGATTCGATTCATCAGGCCTTATAAATTGTTATGTAGGATGATTTTAGGATTGTGATATATCTTCCGACTGAATGCTTGATACAGTTGCCTAAGCTATTCTGGTTACCCACAGGCTAAATCTACACGGCAACGTGAACATGGGAAAAAAGGCACGAAATATGTAAGAAACGCTTTATTCTAACGTTAGTGTACAGGAAATCTAGGGTACTCATAGCTTTTTAGACGACCTTGGGCCTCTGGAACGCTATTAAACATAGTAGCAGGATAGGTAATCATCCAATCGGAAATGTGACACGTGACTCTCCACTTCTCTGGGACACTTCTTTTCAATGCTGATTGGACAAGATGTTCCCCAGTGTTTACAGGGCCCCATTGGACTTTTTTCGAGTAATTTTTTGGATCTCCCCAACAGATTTAATTAACGGGTTTATGATTGTCAAAATAAATGAAACGAATTTGGACCGATAGATAAATGCAGTATTTGTTGTGGATGCTAGATCCCCAGAAATCACTTGGTAAACGTCTTATTTTATTTCGAGTATTTGGATTTCTCATTTCCGCTTCAAAAGCACCTACTTGGAAGGGCCTTAACTGTTCTTGGTTTGTTTTCTCTTTCAATACGCTATTTTGTAACGTGTTTCAAGGTCATTTTTGTGCTGTGTGCATACGTTTCGTTTGTATGCTTGTTCGTTCGTGCTTCCGACCTCTTGAAGAATATACATTTTCTTCGGCTGAATCTAGTCTTCTCCCTCTATTTAACAGGGCTGGAGTGCAGTGAGTAGTGTAGCCTGTCCTGTTGTTGTGTTACTGACTTTCTTTCTATTAGCCTGTTTAGGTGATATCATAATCTCTCCAAACGTAGCAGTAATACAAAAAGGTCTGTTTATGGCTACTTACGGAACAAGTTTGTTGACTCAAAACAATTGAATGAACTGATACTAAAAACAAGAATATTACCTAGAAGAATGGTTTCTTTAAAATAAAATGACATGCTCATACACAAATTATTAACGAAAAAGTAAACGCGATTAGGTATCGTAAATGATTGAATGATATCCACTTTATGGGTCACTCTGCCACCAATAAATTAAAACTTGATTGTTAGACTTAACTCTTTGCTCATTATGTCATAATTATTGTAATATAAAAACCTAACAAAGTTGACTGCATTTTCGTGAATACTGTTACTTCTCCTAAACTTTTATTATTTTCACTAGCAATGTAATGCGAAAATCTTGCTTATACATAACAAAAATCTCTAAAACAGACATTTTTAATAATATATCCGATAAATGTTTAGTTGCTGGATTTAGGATACACGTTTTGTCCTGTTGGGTACTCGTTTGCTGGAAATTGTGTATAGGGCTTTTAGGATGTTAATAAACTTCTCAGGCACACCCTTCTTCAATAGACAATCCCAGAGAACAGTTCTGTCCAACGAATCGAAGGCAGCCCTGATATCAAGAAACACTACGATTGTTGGCCTTTGATAAGTATGGCGGTGTTCTAACACTTGGCGGAGGGTGAAGATATGATCAATACATCCTCGACCAGAACGAAACCCAGCCTGCTCCTCGCGAGTCAATCCTTCTCGGGTCCTGAACAACCTACGAAGTATGACGGAAGCCAATAGCTTGGACGCAATCGGAAGTAGACTTATCCCCCGATAGTTGTTACAGGAACGACGTGAACCCTTTTTAAAGATAGGGACAACTATCGACTCATTCCATGACGTTGGTACACTCTCTAGTTTCCAGACCTTTGTAAACAACGTCGTCAGTTCCTTAGTCAAAAAGTCACCACCATCTTTGAAAAGAGCCGGAGGTGAGTCGTCTGTGCCCGGTGATTTGTAACGTTTCAAGAGTTGGAGTTCCTTGAGGACTTCCGCCTCATTTGGTGGATCAGTCGTCACCGGCCATGGAGGGCAGGACAGTCTGACCGATGTTGCCGGAGCAGCAGGCCAGTTGAACTGCCCTTCAAAGAATTCTGCCCATCGTCCAAGACGTCGATGGATGTTAGTGATTGGCGTTCCGTCATCCTCGCAGATTGTTTCGCTCACACCAAACTTCTTGCTGCCAGTGGCTCGGATGAGCTGGAAGAGCTTCCGGTAATTACCAGATGCAGCTGCTGCTTCCAACTCACTGGCACGCTCCGACCACCAGGCTTCTCGGTCCTTACGCAAGCTTTGCCCAATTTCATTACGTAACATCCTTCGTTTGTGGTCAAACTCACGGTCACCCGGAGTAGACCGACGGGCTTCAATCAGTTGTAAGGAACCAGAAGAAACCCAGTGCTTGTAAGCGGGACGTTTCGCAAACCCACAACAGACTGTACCCGCCATTTTCATGGCGTCATGCAATTGCAACCAATGCTGATCTATACTTTTCGGTGGAATGGTATCTAGCCTAGAAGCTAGCTCGGTTCGGTACTTACTAGCAACAGAAGTTGCAGCCAGCTTGCTAACATCAATCCTTTGCTGACGGTCACTTCGTTGTCCACTGAAAAGTAAGGTAAGATTGGCGCAGACCAGAGCATGATCAGATTCCAGATAGGTACTCCAAAAGGAGCGGCAGTCTTGTACACAACCGCGCCAGCGGTAGCTGATCGCGATGTGATCAATCTGAGTCCAGGCTTGAGATGCAGAAGGGGGACGCCAGGTGGCACATCGGCGATGACTGTGCCGAAAGTTAGTGCTAGCCAGAAACAGGTTGTGGTCTGTGCATAGTTGCAGTAGACGTTCCCCGTTATCTTTCCTGCGACCAACGAGTCCCCATCGGCCACCTAAACGACTCTCTTCTGTGCCTAGACGCCCGACCTGAGCATTCAAGTCTCCAGCTAGTACTACAATATCTGTCGAACGCACTTTCTGGAGAAGAACAGTTAGCTGATGGTAGAACTCATCCTTGATTGCATCCGGGCTGCAATCTGTCGGGGCATAGGCGGAGATGACGAAAAGACATCGTTTCTCACGCCGATTTCTTCTCACTTTGATGGAACTTTCTAATCTAACGGCACATAACCGACTGTTAATGGGGATCCAGTCGACTAGTGCTGCCTCAGCTCTAGCGCTTAGTGCGACACCAACGCCAGCAAGACCAGACGAAGATGCCACAGGGTCCCCGGATAAACGCACATAAAACAAGCTTTTTGAAGTGACAGATGAAGAGCGAACTTGTAGTACTTCACCAGAGTCTTGAATACGGGTCTCGGATAGACAACACACATCAATATTAAGACTTTCCAAAGACATAGCCAGTCCTATCTGTTGTCCGACCTGCATAAGTGTGCGAACGTTGAAGGTAGCCAGTTTGAATGGTGCACGCGGTTTCAGAAAAACTGCTTCAGTACTCATGTTCGGTAGTAACATACAATTTTCAACCAGGCAGTGACTCGGGAACGTTTAGATAAAGCTGAATTTTCACCATAGGTGAGCTGCTGTCTAGGTCGAAACGCATATATAAAGTAGGAATAAGAGAGGGTGAATAAATGACGTGGTAGAGTAATAATAATAAAAATAATAATAATAATAATAACAATAATAATAATAATAGTACGAGTTATTTCAATGTTAATCAGATAGAAAGGAATATTTTCCATAAGCAAATTGTTCATCATAGTTTTAGTGAGTGGTCTGGGATACTGCCCGGGTGCCCAGACCGAAGCAGGTGGTTTTCTTAGGGGGCCACACCCCGAGCCTTTAACCTAAGGGTCTAGTCCACAAGGCAGTGGAGCATCGTGAGGAGATGCAGTCCCATGGAAGCCGGTGACCAAAAGTTGGTTCATACGCCATTTGTTCCCGCAGGATACTGGAGCCCATGTGCACCATAGAATTGGGATCCGGTTATAGCGCCGGACATTCGCTTTTCGTCCTCTCATTTTCGTAAACAACAGTAATGCCACGAGAAGGCAGTGAGTAGGACTTCCCTGGCAGAGGCTATATACGCGTGGCCATGTGAGAGCATTTCGAGGAGAGCGGACTCTCCCCACTCTCGGCCATACCAGGGCATTTGGGGGTGAGGGCATACAACCACCTTTCTCCATTGTTCCATTCAAGCAGTGGGGTTAGGCAAGGTTGCCCAATCTCACCATTCCTCTTCAACTTTGCCATCGATGACATTCTGGAAACAGCTCTGACGGATGTAAGTAATGGTGGTGTGGATCTGTTGCCTGGAGAAAGACTTCTCGACCTTGAGTATGCGGATGATATTGTCTTACTGTGCGAGAATGCCCAAGCTATGCAATCCGCACTTAATCAGTTGGCAATCAATGTCCGTAGGTATGGTATGTGCTTTGCACCTTCGAAGTGCAAAGTACTTCTACAAGACTGGCAGGATTCTAATCCTGTACTCACTCTGGATGGTGAGCAGATAGAAGTAGTCGAGAAGTTCGTGTATCTAGGTAGCTGCATAAGTGCTGGTGGTGGTGTGAGTGATGAGATCAATGCTCGTATAGTGAAAGCCAGAGCGGCTTATGCCAATCTGGGCCACCTTTGGCGCCTTCGTGATGTTAGTCTGGCTGTAAAAGGTCGGATCTACAACGCGACGGTGAGAGCAGTTTTGCTCTATGCTTGTGAAACCTGGCCTCTCCGAGTTGAGGATGTTAGACGACTCTCTGTGCTCGATCATCGCTGTCTCCGAAGGATTGCTGACATCCAGTGGCAACACCATGTTAATAATGCAGAGGTTCGGCATCGTGTGTTCGGTCACAGAGATGATAGTGCAATTGGTGTCACCATCTTGAAACACCGACTTCGGTGGCTTGGACATGTTCTACAAATGTCGTCCCAGAGAATTCCACGTCGTGCATTATTTGCCGACTCTGGGACTGGTTGGAAAAAGCGGAGAGGTGGTCAGTATATGACATGGTGTCGTGGTATGAAAGAAAGCTGCAAAGGGCTAGCTTCTGTTGGTCCTTCACGACTCCCTGGTTGGGGTCCGAGAGACGGTGTAACGCAGTGGCTAGAGACGTTATCAGATATGGCTAAGAATAGAAGCCAGTGGCGATCGTGCTGTAACCTCTTACTTTCTTCATAAAAAGTGTTTATATCTTCCTTAACTGAAAGATCTCTTCTGATTGTACCTTTCCGTTTCCCCCACCATTGTTCTCTCTCTCTCCCTTTTTTTTTATAATTCCCCACGTTCATTATTTTTTTTTTCTCTTTCCTCCTTCTCTTCAAATTATCATTGTTTTGTGTGGCGCATATATATTTGGTGCCCCTCTGTACCAATATTTATGTGTTCAAATAAATAAATAAAATAAATAAATAAATTGCTGGAAATTTCTAGGTTCGAGTCTCAGTTCAAATTGTAATACTATAATTCAGGTCTATCCATCGGGCGAGCCGCGAATAGGATGAAACGCATGTTCCAAATTCCACTGATAATCACATACCAAATAAACTGGAAACTGTAATTTTATGCGGTTGCTTTTCTTTACAAATTTTAATAAAGCCAAAACAACAATTAAGTCAGAACAATATGAATTCACTTTATTTCATGGTTTCTCATCAGCTACTAAAATTTAACATTGAGGTATGCTATAATGTGAAACCATTGACATCGATGAAGACTACATAGCAAAAGAAGCACCAATAAATTAATAATAACAGTGACGAAAAATATAGTAATTTACTAAGGTAGTGATAAGTCGATTACTGTCTTTTTCTGGATACATCAATCAGATTCGAGTTTCCTTATTACTATTGCTTCGGCGAACCGAAGAGAAGCTGCGTTCTATTGTCTGTTGATTTTTTTGAAGGATTGTCGAATGTCGTAGGATATCTGGTATCAATTAAATGCCGAGCTATTGTACTATTTAGAGCTGTTGCGACTCTCTGTCTCAAATTCTTTGGAACATGCTCGGAAATGCGAACTTGTACTCTTCTCTCTTTTCCCAGTATATGTGCTTTGGCACGTACATGTAAATTGGTAAATGTAGTGGGAGGTACTGGGAAAAGAGGATTTTTCAGTTTTTGTTTATTTGAGTGAGCAGTTCATTTCACATAACTTCATCAATGTTGGTGATGGATAAGCAACCTTCATCGCGTCATTTATCCTGTCGTTAACTATTCCAGTGGTTTCATCTTCTTTGAAGCGCAGATATAAGTAGGTTTTCTTTTCCACTGTATCGTATACAACACGTAATTTGGTTTAAACACATTTCTTAATGAATTTAGCCAGATATCCATTTTCACCTAGGCAAGTTGTAATACAGGTAGGTTCTTCTCCCAGGCTCTCCTCTAAGCAAAACTATTTTAATTCCTTCATCAATCTCAATGATTTTACATTATGTAGTACCTCAGTGTTACATTTTAGTAAATATATAGTTGTAAGCAGTTGATAAGAAACCACAAGGTAAAGTGAATCCATGTTATTCTGTAATCCAATGTGATTGACCAATTGTAGTCGTGAATATTAAACTGAAATCGCGAATCCTTACTTATTTTCGTTGTTTTTTCTTGTTATATACATATCCATAAGATGATGAATGATAATGTTTTCCGGAAAAACAATTAATGATTTGTACTTAGACCATGTAACTCAGAAAACTCAACATCAACAAAAGTATACATCTAAGCTGACAATCTCCATCAAATATATTTGTTCGTTAATAATTGGTAAAAATCTTGCTGTTCTTCTATTCACCATACTTGGATTAAGTCGTTGTTAGTTTCAGTTGTAAACTAAATGGAAAGTTGACTGAGTTTTTTCTTATATGAACTACGTTCACTTCAATAAACCAGTTTGATTGAATGTCATTAGATATCCATCCATATATTTATCTATAGTTTGTTTGTTGAAAATTGTCTCTTCTATACACACTTGTTGATTTATCAAACTTTTTTGTAACAAATGAGTTATCTGTTTCTTATTAAATTCAAAACGTACAGGTTATCGGACTAGTTGTAATTAGTTTAGCAAAGGGAGCAATCGGACCAGATGTATTTCATAATTTTAAATCATTACTTCAAGTAAGTCAATTCTTTTTTCCTCCATATATTTGTGTTTGTAATATTTTAGATAAATGGTATTGTCTATGACTGTTTCGAAGTTAATAATAAACTGATAAGATACCTTCTTCTTGAGAGTGAGAAATACATTTTCCAAGAAAAAAGACATGCACTAGGAATAGAGAATGGTGATATAAACAAAATTTTAAAATTTTGTTTTTAAATATATATATATATATATATATATATATATATATATATATATATATATAATACGTTAGTGGCTATTTAGACTCCATAGTTAATGGATAACGCTTTGGTTGTTTGCGGCGTAAGACAATAGGTTTGTTTGTCAACATAAAAAAACACAAATACGAGTGCATCCGGATGATAAGTACCAAATAGTACGAAACTTCCATCTTGGTTCCCACTTCCTTTCATGGTCAATTTATTGTGTAAAAGCATACAATTCGAACGACAATAAGACCACACTAAACTAAAATACTTATAACTGTTTTAGTGTTGTAGTGTCGATTGTGTTGGGTCTATAAACATTATCTCACAGTTTATCAGGGAGTTTTTTTTCCTAATTTATTCGAACTTATAAGATTAAAGGGGTTAACGTTTTTCTAGAATTTTAAGTTCAAATAGTATCGTTCGAATAATCCTTGAGCCTTCAAATGCCCTGGTACAGCCGAGAGTGCGAAGAGCTCGCTCTCCCTCTCATAATGCTCTCACATGGACACGTTTATACTGCCACTGACAGGGAAGTCCCACTCACTCCCTTCTCGTGGTAAGGGTGGTGTTTACGAAATCGGGAGGACGAAAAGCGAATGTCCGGCGCTTTAACCGGGTTGGTGGGCACGGAGAGTCCACTTAGGGAAGTTGGAAAACCCTGATTCCAAACCAATGATGCACATAGGCTCCAGGATCCTGAGGGAATAAATGGTGTATGAACCAATCGTTGGTCAACGGCTAATATGGGACTGCATCTGCTTACGTTACTCCACTGCCCTGTGGATTAGATCTTTAGGTCGAAGGCTCGGAGTGTGACACCCTAAGGAAACCACCAGCTTCAGTCTGGGCATACGGGCAGTATCACAGCCCACACACATTTATGTGACTTGTGTGTCGCATATGTATTCGGTTCCCATTGTACCAATATTTATTTGTTCAAATAAATAAATAAATATGCTCTCCCTACATAAAAGTAATCATTTGTTTCTCTATTATTCGCCCGTAATTATTGTTTATTTGTTTTCTACGAATATGACAAGAGGTTCTGTTAGTCAGGAATTCATTCATTCAAAAGGCTTTTGTTTGACAGCTAGGTGCAGAATGTCTGTGTCATATCTGTGATTTGGACTAAATCCCATGTAATCTAGTTCTAATCTTTCTAGTATCAATAAAACGGAAATATTTATAGTAATGTTACTTGTTTACCCTTGTATAGGCTAATGTACTCAACCTTAATTCATAATTCAGCTGTATAAAAACTATCGAACTTACTCGGATACCCAAACCAAATTCGGTGTATTTGGTTTTAAAGTGGTAGTCAGACGACGGAAAGGTAGCTGTGTTTACCGCTAAGCTCCATCTTTCCGCACCTGATCAAACGTATCAAGCTGTATTTAACATTGGTTATTAATTGATTACATTACTTAATACATCAATATCACTTATTATATGTAAACTCTGGAAGTAGTTCATCTATTTTATTAATATTCATCTACAAAGTAGTGATTAGTGAGAATAAGTGAAAACGAAAACAACAGAATGGTGATAACAATCCTAAATCGGCCAATAATTATAATAAAATCTAATTCACTTCAATCAAAAGAAATAATGAACAGACAGAAAGGATTACTATACTACTCTCTGCTCTGAAGATTATTAAATTTCCGAACACAATTCACATTTTATCTGAATTAAATGTTTTAGTCGATTCAATCGTTTTCACTATGATGAACTAACGTCATCCCATGATGATTGTTTAGTTATGAAGTAGCACTGAATAACTATTTCATCCATACGAATATTCGTCAAGATTAGAACGAATAGTTTGACAGATATTGGGCGCCGAGTATAAAGAAGTCATTATAAATTATATTTGAAATAATCTCAGCGATTGATTATTACCCTGAAGAAGTCCAGACAAGTTAGCTGGACGAAACGTTGAAATTATTTAAAATTTCAGTCGCTGAGATTATTTCAAATATAATTTATATTTCATCCATAGTTTGGGGCTCATATATATATATATATATATATATATATATATATATATATATATATATATATATATAATTTGCATCATTTATCCGTAGTTATTAGTTTAGACCCGTAAATCCATAGGATATATAAAAAAACTAGTGCGGCAAAGAAGATTCATTTGCCGGACTGACTTATATGAATATGAATAAACAAATTTATACTGGGTTTTTCACCAAAGTTGGTTTAAGAAAATGCAATTACAGTAATGGAATAATGAATAAATAATTTTCATCCGTTTTTTTCTCTCAGTTTTATGTACAGACTGTAGTATATATGTAGTAAATAGCTTTGATTATTGTTCTTTCATTGGCGTTTTTTCTATTATTTGTCATATAATTACAGTAGACATTATAAGTATTATCAGATTAAAAATATCTACAGCTCTGTATGAGGATGTTGGAAGTGTTGTCGTGTGTGAATTAGTTGGTTTAATTATGAAGCTTTGGTTGTCTCTTTTGAATAACGTCATTAATACATGCTTTAAACGGTATATGATGACGATTTTGTTCTAAAGGACAATAAAACCTTCATAACTAAACCACACAGTCCAAAGACCACAACACCAACGTAATTATTACGGGATATTAATATACATTGAATTAATTGTTGTTACATTCTTTATTGTCTAATACACTTTCATTACTACAGTTCGCTAGATTCGACGCAAATAAAGTATTCAGGTTTCGTCTTTGAAATTCTAGGTATAATTATATTATCTCAGTTTAGGTAGATTGGGACATCTGATCTGTATATGTGATAATGGTTATAATATATATACATTTTGTTTATACAATCTAATCAAAATATTGCTTGAGAATGTTAGTAAAAGTAGCATTAGTTTGGACTTATTATTTATGTCATTATTCACACTTGTAAATTGTGCCAGTGGTACGTATTTACATCATTGAATCGAGTAACTCATTAGTAGTTAACATTTTATATTAAATATTTTTGTGATAGAAAATAATTTTATGTTTGGTTTCAAACAAATACTGATGTCAACTATTGGTGAACCAGTGAAGAACAACGGACACCAGGAATTTGTGGTGGATAGAGATTTATCAGCACTGTAGCGTTGATGTTGTTAACATATGAATTAAGGGCTTGTATCTTAGTTTTGTGCACGATGTTAGTGAAACAATAAATCCAATTTACTGTACACCCACACCCTTTATCTCATTGCTTTTTGATTTCTGTCAATAAATGTAAAATTTAATTGGTTATTCATGTCA
Source organism: Schistosoma spindalis (assembly GCA_946903255.1). Classification (NCBI taxonomy): domain Eukaryota; kingdom Metazoa; phylum Platyhelminthes; class Trematoda; order Strigeidida; family Schistosomatidae; genus Schistosoma; species Schistosoma spindalis. The sequence goes on along the minus strand of OX336416.1, from coordinate 77,598,174 downwards.
TAATTATAGTAGAACATAAATTAAATATGTTCGGCCCGTTTCATTATTTATTTATTTATTTATTTTAACACATAAATATCAGTACAAGAAGGCACCAAATACATATGCACCACACATATCTCATTTAATATGTGTGAGGGCTGTGATACTGCCCGGGTGCCCAAACCGAAGCAGGTGGTTTTCTTAGGGGGCCACACCCCGAGCCTTCGACCTGAACGTCTGATCCACAAGGCAGTGGAGCACCGTGAGGAGATGCAGTCCCATGGTAGCCGGTGACCAACGATTGGTTCATACGCCATTTTTTTCTTCAGGATACTGGAGCCCATGTGCACCATTGATTTGGGATCCGGTTAAAGCGCCGGACATTCGCTTTTCGTCCTCTCATTTTCGTAAACAACAGTAATGCCACGAGAAGGCAGTGAGTAGGACTTCCCTGGCAGGGGCTGTATACGCGTGGCCATATGAGAGCATTTCGAGAGGGACAGCGGACTCCCCCCACTCTCGGCCGTACCAGGGCATTCGGGGGCATTAGTGATATTTGATGTGAAGATATACATAATTTTGAATGATTACTTAGTCAAGATTAACTAAGGTGAGGAAATATTACAGGAAAAATCGGCACAACATCCAGCAATGTTTATTTCAATCATTGTCTCAGTACGTAGGGCTTTCAACATTCTTCTTTGTAGTCACATTTTCAAACATTCTTCAACCTTGTTTGATGCAGGCAGGAAGGTAGTTTATTCAATCCTGATGCGAAAATGCCTGGCTTATATCTATGTACACAAATGTTACGGAATTGAGTAATATCACGACTATATGGTTTATTAACAATAACTACTTTATTTGAGGATTAAAAAGGTTATCAGGTTCTTATATTGTCTATTTCACATGTCTTTGAATACCTATTGTGAAAATTTTAAAGTTTGTTTCTAAATTACTTCACTGAAGTATCTTTAAATATACGTATTACTGACTTGTCTTATTTGTCGAATTGCTGTTATTCCAATCTACGCCGAAACATTTAGATCTTAAAAGCCAGTATTGATAAAACTTCACAAATATCTGATCTTGATCAACCTTCATTTAATGATTCTAATCGAAAATTATCTGGTGAACGTCAGTTTCAAGAGGCAATTATCAATACTATAGCCGAATTTGCTAAAAATCTTCCGGACACGCAAAAAATTGAAATATTGAAATTTATATTGAATTTTGAGCCAATGGTTAAGTAAGTGTATAAACAGTCCTAATATTGAATCTACCCTTTTTCTATTACTGTTGGTTTTTTTTTAATAAACCGGGTTTATGTGTCTGTATGATACTGTGTAATCACACTATATTGTACTTTATTACTGTTATTAAACACTGAATAGCTAATGCAGTAAATCCAGAATATATATGCATCGGTTGAATTTGTCACTTTAACACAACGACATGAAATTCAAGAAAAACACCACATTAGCAGAAGTAGTAACAGTATCAGAGATAGTGAAAAAATTGGAGATCGACAATACGATTCGAAGAGAAAGGATTGACTCATCAAATACAAAGTATAAGATAATTTTGAAACTCAAAATTTAAAGGAAAACAAAGAGTGAAACATGCCATCCAACCTTTCACACCACTGTTTAAAAAAGTCATTAAGACCTCTAATAGAAAATGTTTATCTATGAACACGGCTCAATCCAGTAGTTGATAAGTTCATCTGCTGGTGCCAAATATTGTTTTGGTAATCCCTAGCTGTCATCCAACATGTTATTACAAGAGTCAGGGCTTCAAGTTGAAGTATACGGTGGTGGCGTATATATATATATATATATATATATATATATATATATGATTCGTTTAGCATGTAGATTATACATACTATAGCCTTCAAATACTGTTCAGATCTTTTAAAATTCGAAAAAGTCTAAATAATATTCATATTAAATATTTTATTGTGCTGTATATACTGGAAAGTGAACTAACAAAAAATACCAAATCGTTTGGTTTATTATATGATTCAATCCATTTTTCATTTCTTTTTTCTTGCGATAAATAATTACTATCTTATTGTAAACTATATCGGTCACAAAGCTATATGTAAGCTTGAATGGAACTTCTAAACAAAGAGGATGATGCCAAGTCATAATAGGTCATTCTTTGTGGTGATCATTATTTGCTTTTTGTTTTAGTTACATAATTTCAAATGAACTGATTTTTTTTATATTTGTTTGTGTACAAGTGACATTTTCACATCCAGATATTGGATTATAATGTAATGTTATGTGGTTATTTCTGATAATTTTGTATAGGTCGAAATTATATTTTATCATCAACTAAGACTTCAATTGGATAGCTATTAAAAACTGAAGAATGTATATTTGTGCTGCTGTAATTTAGATCTTTTAATCAATGTAAACAACACATGAACTTGTATAGGATAGTTCATAAATCTTCATGTGAACACAATGCGATTGATCTAATGAATTGACATTCAGTGCTTTTATATTTTCAAGCTTTCAGTGGATATTAGTGTAATAGGGAAAGTACATTAGACGTTTAAAACCCAACTAATTTACTAAGTTTACGTTTACGTATTTAGCTTTCAGTCACATTTTGAACAAACCCAACAAAATTTCGGAATCGGATTCGACTCTAAGGTTGAATGGTTAAGAGTGTTATTTGGTTTTACAGCATCTATAGAGCTTCACGGTTACTGCCGGTTTCAAGCCCAGATAAAATAGGAGGGTTGTGTATAGGTCAGCAACCATATCCCGTAGAAAACAACATTATTTAAAGAACTCTAATTAGAAAAAACAATGTAAATTGTTTAAACTCTGCCCTGAGAGTTGAAGGACCTTCATTCAGAAGAATTATGGCGCCTCTTGTTGAAATCCGAGATTTTCCGAAAACCACGAGACCGACGCCCCTTCTGACCACCACAGCAACAATTAATATAGATACATGGAATGTTCGGACAATGTAGGAGACTGGGAGGACTGATCAAATAGCTACGGAAATGAAGAGATACAACTTGGTGGTGCTCGGAATCAATGAAACACATTGGACCCAAGATGGACAGAAAAGGATAGATTTGGGAGAGATGCTGCTGTAATCTGATCACTACATGGACTGAGAGTAAGGAGCGAGAATGGTGACAGATTTGTAAATTTATGTGCCTTCAACAAAATGGTTATAGGCTGCACAATATTTCCCCACAAACGCATGCACAAAGCTACATGAATTTCACTGGATCACACTACAAAGAACTAGGTCGATCATATTTGCATCATTAAAAAGTTTACAAGGTCAATGGAAGACGTGAGAAGCAGAAGAGGAGCTGACACAGCTTCAGATCATCACCTGGTAGTTGACAAGATGAAACTGAAGCTAAAGAAGCACTGGACAGATAGAGAAATAGGATTACGAAGGCTTAATGCAGCCTTCCTTCGAGATACTGACAAACTCAACGAATTCAAGATAGCTCTCAATAACAGGTTCCAAGCCTTACAAGATCTACTGGAAGAAGAGGAAACTATAATGGCGGACAACTGGAAAGGGATCAAAGTAGCACTAACTCCAATGTGTCAGAAGGTTCTGGGACTCAAGAGGCATCATCATAAGTAATGGATTTTTATCAAGAACCTGGACAAGATTCAAGGAACGAAGAACGAGAATACAGCAATCAACAACATTCCAAGAAGAGCAAAGAAAGAGAGAGAGTCAATGAAATAGTCAAAAGGATAAATGGAAATTGCGTATATCGTTTATATGTCTTAGTGTCTTACCTGAACTAAACTTGTACGTTCAGACAATGTGAAGTCGGATTCATGTAGGCTGAGATGAGCAACTAATTGTTTGACTAGACTATGCGCCACCTGAGTTGTCTGAATAAAAATAGAAAACAAAGGCAAGAAACAGGCAAGCAAATATAAACTAATGAATAATTTGTACTAATTTTGTTTGAAAATATTAAAGTAATTTGACAATAGCTTTCATAATACGACTAATTGGTATCATTCAAAAAACAAGTGAAAAAAAATAAGTTAGAAAAATTAAAAAATTACTTTTTATGGTTTCTCCGAAAATCCCCATTTTATGGAAACAGAGAAATATAAATGTTCATCAGGTTCTGCATTTATAAATTTAAACTAATGTTTCAAAAGGATAGTCAAGTTTCAGGCAACCACATATTTGTGAGAATTACAGCAAACGAATATAGGACTGTTGGCAAAATAAAATGAAATCCCTAGTGTTGAAATGTCTATCATTCAATGTTAAGTTTATGGATCAATTGAATTTGTGAAATTAACAATTAGAATAAATATGGATAACATGAGGTCAGAGAAACAGTAATGTAATAACGAACCAAACTAAATGTTTGGTGAAAGATTTTATAATGTATAGTAGTAAGAATTCAGTAAGGAATAGTAAGATAAAGTGAGTAGTAGTTAACTTCACGTAGTTACAAGACTGAAGTACAAAACTATTCAAGTTAACATTGCATGATAGCCGTTCCAACAATAATAATTTCAGTTTATTCTAGCAAACTTCCTAAGTCCCCATCTTGTTACTTTTACGACGGTAGTATTCGCCTTAAAGTTGGTGATCCCTTATGAGCTTGATGAAAATATGTCAATAAAACTAATCTTCAATATTAATATTTCACTGAGCTCACAAAAAATAATGAATAAGTTGGTATTACATGAAAATGACGATTATTAGTGATAAATCATGAACCAATCAATGTTAGACTACCATTTGAAACCTGGAAACGTACGGGATCATGGACGAGCACTGATTAGGAGTCTCATACTTGAATTAAACGGCCGTCCATTGCTACCAGGTTTTCCATAATGGTTTAAAATTGACCAGTTCATGATCTCAATTAAAACTCAGACGATCTTATACTGATAATAATAAATCAAGCGATGAAAGAAGTAAACACATTTAATATGCTAAATGAAAACAGACATAGTATTGTAGAAGCCTATAAGCGAAAATTTCACTTATTTTTTCACTATCTCATACTTTTTAAAAAAGGAAGCCAATCATAACATGTAGGAAGAAGATGTAAATGACTAACTACAATTATCATAACAACCTTCGCCACGATGAGAACCGAAGAAAGAAACATGAATAGAATGGTAGTAATATGAAGACGATAAAAAACAATCGAATAATCAATCTTCAAACATATCACCTATGATCAGATCAATATCAAAGTAGAATGTCAAAATCATTTAGTATATAATTGAGTCTTCAACTGAGAATAGCTTGATGGGTTGTTGAAATCATTTAAATTTCAGTATATTTTCATCATTTACACTCAAACAGTAAACATGACTAATCGTGTATTAAACTAATGAACAACATAAACTGTTTCAGTAGCATAAGATACAAAGTAATAAAAGAATCAAGTGGATTTTGATTGGCTGGAAAGATGATATTTCCATTTTATTAGTTAACCTTAATCCAAATAATCCCGATTCGAATGAAAACAGACATACATAATTGTAGTGTATTAACTAATTAATTTACAGTAAATGGGATAAAATCGAATGTATCAGTTTGATGTCAGCGTAGCCTATGTTAATATTACTATGTTCTCATTTTATGCAATCGACCATCACATGAACAATAAGTAAATTAAAAATAAAATCACATTATAAGCAAAGATGGATAATGACTAGCAGTGAAATCCAGGACGCGCATTTCGTCCTATTTTTTACTCGTCAGCTGGATGTACCTGCATCTCAGAGTTGATGTTTACTCTGCGACTCGAACCCAGTACCGTCCGCTTTAAACGCCATCGCGTTATCCAATTAGATACTGAGTCCTGATAGCTACTTGCTTGTGCAATGGGGTGAAGTTTAATTCACTTGATATTGTTTTACTTGAATCTTCCCATTGATGTTTATGACTGCAATTGATCAGTCTCTCATATTGGCATATGTGCATACTGTGCGTATTGCCTCGATATTGCCTTAATTTACAAGCATTATAAGCATGTACCAAATCGCGACCATTAGGATTATTGTTGAGCAATTATTTGAGTGGAATTCGTCACTATGTGCATGTGATGCAGATGCAAAGGCAAGGATTGGCAAATGGTGACATTTCTTCAGTTGAAAAACATATGGGACTCAAAACATCTGTCAGCCAACATCAAAGATAAGATCTTTAATACCAACGTCACGATAGTTCTACTGTACAGAGATGAAACTTCTAGAAATATCAAAACCATCATCAAAAATACACAAGTAATTATGAGTAGTTGTATACGTGACATACTCAATGTTCGTTGGTTGGATATCATCAGCATCAGAGTACTGTGGGAGAGTAGAAGCCAGCTTTCAGTCGAAGAGGAAATCAGGAAAAGACGCTGGATTTGGAAAGGACATTCATTGAGGATTTAATCAAACTGAGCCACGAAGCAAGCGCCAACTTGGAATCCTGAATGAAAACGGAAGAGTAGAAGACTAGAGAATACACTGGATCGAGAATTGGAAGCCGACATCAAAGGCATGAATGGCAACTTAGAACAACTAGAATGGATTTCCTAATGCAGAGTTCGATAGAGAATTCTATTGGGTGGTCTATGCTCCTCCATGAGGGGCAATAGGTGTAGGTTAGTAAGTAATGGGAATTTTTTAGGTAATAGAATCTTTTTCGAGTCATTATAACTCGCAATTTAAAATAAACAACCACTCAATTATAAATGGATTATTCGGTTGTTATATTAAAAATATCTCATATGTAAACTATCTGAAATCTGCAAAGTGTCTCTCACGTCTATGTGTAATTATATTTTACTTGTACAGTCATGAATAAAAATTGTGAGAAACTTATGACTATGAATCTTACTTTTTATTATTCTAACTTTAGATTCGGTATCTAGAGAATTAAATGATTTATACATTGTGTAAACACTATAGAAACGAATTTTATAAGGTTTAGGCTCAATGAGATAGGAGAAAATATAAGGAGAGAAATAAACCAATTTACTTAAATTGAGGGAATGACGTAACTATTACAGCAACAGCACAAGCTGTATAACAGAACTCAAAAAAACTTTCATTCTAATGTTGAAGAAAAAATTACTTATCCCTTCTACAGTGGTCCCAGGAAAAAGGAAATGAATCGATTCTTAGGTTGTTTAAAGAATGTACTTTCGATGGGATAATGACCTTACAATTTAATTAGCTACTATTGAGTAGACTTTTACGTATCAATATTTTTTTATCTACACTTAAACTTGAGCTTTTTGTATTATCACATTCTTTTTATCCGATGTACAAATTTCGCTAAGTTATTGGAATCTAAGAGGTGGCTAGGATTTCAATGTCTCTAGTATTCGGCACTCAAATATATGTAACACAGATGAATTGAAGTCTAAATAACTCTAAGGAGTTGATCACTACTTTTCTGAAATAATTCTACATTTGAATCTCACTAAATTTTTCAGTTAGTGATCAGAAACTAATGTAAAATGCTATTCAGAATAACTGACATGCTTTTCGTTGTACACATAGAGAGTTTTTCGTTTTGCTTCGGTAATGGCTTTTCTTGTTTATGAAGGTATTTGGATTCGCATGTATATATTAAATCAAGCAATTTTATGTATTTAGGAAATATGCCTCATGCATGAGATATTAAATAATATTGTTCTTAGAAACTGAATGAAATGATTACCAGTTTATTTTTTGTTGCTTGATTTATACACCATATAAGGTATGAGCTGTGTCGTTTAAAAGTTATTAATATTGATGCTATTGCCGAAATCGGACTATTTTTCTACTTTAATGTTATATTACGTTTTATCCCGTTATTGTAGTAGGGCAACTTGAGCTAACGCACATTTTTGACAGGGCCTGCCACGATTATGATTGATTGTTGTCTTGGATTTCAGTTGTTCTTTAACAATTGTACTTTGATTATTCCTTTTCTTTAAACAGCTATCATCCAGAGTATGGTGATCGTCCGAAACCGTTAATTATGGTCCTATTACAAACTATGCTAACTGTCGCCACACAATATAAAACAGTGGCTATATCGAACGCATTGAATTCGGACTTTCTAAATCTTTTATTACGTGGTGTCGCGATTGATCCAGATCCCGTCATACGAATAATTGTACAGAAAATACTACATACTTTAATTGATCGACATGGGAATACGGAACAGTTGTTGACTGTTCGGTGAGTCGAATGTTATCAAAAGTGCTATTATTGTTAATCTTGTTGTTATCATAGTTTATGTGCTTAGTGGTTGTGGTACTCCATACTAGATTGATACACACTAACAGAGGTAAACATGACATAGCAGTTTCGAAACTATTTGAAATAGGAAATAAACAAATACAGAATAATAAAATATTTGTGATCCAAAATGGAAATAAAATGAGTTGCATCAAAATTAATGTGGAACTATTTCAAACTGTCATTTTCAGCTGTTATTAACAATCCAGATTATGAAATTTTGTACTAGGCCCAGTTCAACAGATAGTCACTTCATGAATTAACATCAAGTCTTATTCACATCAACGTTGCATTTATTCGATTCGGCTTCAACTCGCATGTCACGTCAAAGTGACTTAAGATTATGTATATGTAATATTTGTTTCAGCTATTTCAACGCTGAATGTCTAACCTCAAAAGTACATGTAATGCGTTCAGTACATTCATTAGACATCCTTTTCTGATAAACAATCAAACTAATTTTATGGTTGAACAAAATGCGTTTCTGCACATTTCATCACAGGCGATTTATAAATAACTGTTTTGTGCAGTAGATAAGATACATTATCAGAAAATTAAACATGCTACTGTCTGTTTCTGTAGAGATTTTCTCATCCATCAGAAGTACGTCGGAAGGAAACTAGAGAGGTGGGCACGGAGAGTCCACTTAGGGAAGTTGGAAAACCTTGATTCCAAACCAATGATGCACATAGGCTCCAGGATCCTGAGGGAATAAATGGTGTATGAACCAATCGTTGGTCAACGGCTAATATGGGACTGCATCTACTTACGTTACTCCACTGCCCTGTGGATTAGATCTTTAGGTCGAAGGCTCGGAGTGTGACACCCTAAGGAAACCACCAGCTTCAGTCTGGGCATACGGGCAGTATCTTATCCCTCACATAAATCGAGTGATTCATGTAGTGCATATCTGTTTGGTGCCTCCTTGTACCAATGTTTATGTGTTTAAATAAATAAATAAAGCTAGCGAAGCCGAATCGAAACGTGGCCTCGGTATACGAAGTCGTTAATTGTTGATCTAATCCATGCTGGTAAATAGGTACTACCTGGCTAGGGTCCGCGAGATGGTCGCAATTATGTCTCAGAATCGCTCACGATAACCCAGATGGATCCATTCCTTATCTTCTGTCGGTATTAAATTCCTGTATCTCACGTTGTTCTCATTTGTAGTTCACACCATTTCCTTCTTTCTTCAGTTCTTTGTTAGCAAGTACTGTTAATCTATCAACGTTAGTGAATAGTCGTCTTTGCTTGCTATAAGGTATACAACTTTTAGGAACTAGATCGTCTGTACAGAACATTTCTCAACCACTTTATTTTTTGATTGGCTCTTGGTAACATCACTAGCTCCCATTGGTAAAGCTTGGTTGATAACTAGATGCGAAATGCTATGCTCATTTAACACGCTACACTAATTACCATTAGGAAGTTTATATGTAGTGAACGAAGACCGGTGGACAAAACCAATTTATTGTTTAATGCAAAATTACAGAGTGCCTTCGTGAATTATGAAAACCATACATTAAACAATTTATTTGCTCATCTTCCTTCAATTGTCCTTTACATGCCTTATGATTTTTTCAATTTTGTTATTACAGTTGCTATATGTTTCCTTTCCTGTTCTCTTCTATTCAATTTTCTGCTGACATGCATTCCACTTCCGACTGGTGCTACATACTACTTATGTCTGTCAATATAAGTAGCAACACCACATATTTTGTATAGATTTTCATTGTGTATTTTTCTGTGACAATTGATGTAAATCACCGTTGTCTAAAATCGATTCACTGGTTGAGGACAAAGTAGCTTATATATAATAACTTAATTTCACACTGCATCATTTCACTACGTAACCAATACAATCAATGTAACTGCATCAATTTTTTTAAGCAACGTATAAAAACTTTTCTGTTGAACGTTGAACAAACGGGATAATAACGCTTCCTGTTCAGAATAATATTTTTTATACAAGATAATTAATTTTGTTACGGAAATTTTACAGAACTGTAATTGGTTCAGCGATTACGATTTTCGATATCATTCATTCTCAGAACAGTATCAATTAACCGATTGTAATTGAATTACAAGCAAATTCGAAACTACCTTGTCACTTGGATTCTCTCTTTGAATTTAAATTATGTCTGTTTCCATCAATCACATATTTGTTTATTATTTTCCAGCGAAATAAAATTTTGAAAATTTGTATTTTGAAATGTTCAGTAAAATTACTGATTGATTTTATTTGCAATACCTTTTTGTTTCTTCTTACTTCTGTTTCCTACGTGTTTTATTCTTGCTTAAGAATTTACGGTGAGAATGGATTGAGCAATTATTTTATTTTGGAGAAGCCAGAAAGACAAGATATTTTATTCATGAAAAAGGTAAACGTTTTTCTTTATTCAAAGTTACATTGTTTTATAAATGTTTGTGAAAACTTTTCTTACTATATATATATATATATATATATCTCACGAGATTTTCATTGTGCTGATTAATGTTCTCTGGAAAAACATTGAAAGCTTCACAGTAGATAGTTTATTTTTGTTGAAATCGTCCTCTTAATTTATAAGTTGCTCTGACCATCTAGAAAATACCATTCTTTTTTCGTTTCGTAAAAATTATGAAAATGAAATATGTGACAAAACGCATTAAGGAATATCGTATACTAAAATGTCCATTAGAGAAAATCATTATTTAGGTTCAAAAAGTATATTATAAAAGTAATTATCATGGTTTTTGTTGGTTTTCTTAATTATTCATTCATCTAAAGTTCTTACTTACATAGAAATCTGTATGTGAAACATTCAGAACAAATGTCACATATCACAAAAATTTCAACACCTATCCAAATTATTCGGTTGTTTGTTAAATTGGATAAAGTTGGACAAATGATATTTTATATTAAGGTCATATGAAAAGTGAGTTGACAATGAGGACTGATTAATAACCAAGATCGCTACCAAAAGTTTCCAATTAGTCTGACAAACCATAAATATCCTTGATACGTAAAGATTGCTATCGGGCTTTGGGCAGTTAAGATTCACTTTATCTCCTGTTTCTTCATAGGTGGTTAATTAGGATCAGGTCATTCATTCAGCTGCAACGTAGGACCAGGCACATATATGCATCGGTCCAAGTTGCCATACCGCATTAGCACAACAAGATGAACACCGGATTCATAGAAGTAGTTAATTCAGTGGTGGTAATATATAGAAGAAAGAGTGTGTATAAGGAGATAGTACAGGAAGATAGAATTAGTTCCTAGAAAGAAAGATTTGAAGTGATTTTAATCTCTTCATTTAAAGGAAGACAGAGAGTGTATACACCGACGCCATTGTGATCGATTCTGAGCCATGTCACCAAGAGTCTCCAACCATTGGTTACGATAGTCATGCGGACCCCAACCAGGCAGTCTGCATCTACCAACATGGCTCAGACCAGAAGTTAGTGACTTCAAGCACTGATGCCACGTTTTGGTTTGGCCGCCCCTAACTTTCTTCCAATTATCCCCTGCACTAGTCAGCATTGCGCGTCGTGGTAATCGGTGTTCAGGCATACGCAACACGTGGCCCAACCATCTCAGTCGATGAAGATTCATAACCTCATCAACTGATTTACCATCATTCCCTAATACCCCGCGTCTAACCTCACTATTACTTACCCGGTGATCCCAGCAGATGCGAGCAATATTTCTAAGGCACCTGTGGTCAAATACTAGTAACTTACGAATATCTTCCACTCTTAAAGGCCATGTTTCGCAGCCGTATAGAAGGACGGAACGAACTGCCGCGCAGTATACTCGTCCATTAATTGATAGACGAATATCTCGCCTTCGCCATAGATGACGTAAGTTGGCAAAGGCCAAGCGAGCTTTTCGAATCCGTGCTGAGATTTCATCAGACACCAACCCATTAGGGCTGATCAGACTTCCAAGACAAGTGAAGTTGTCGACGCGTTCGACTACTTCACCCCCTATCCTTAGTTCAGGTGTTGATGCAGACCAGTCCTGAAGCAAGAACTTGCATTTGGAGGGAGAGAAGCGCATCCCAAACATTCTGGCATTGTTGTTCAGTGCTACCAAAAGACTCTGCATTTCATCAGCGTTTTTTATGTGAGTACTTAATGCAATTATTTGATTGAGAAATCTAACAATGAGTAGAAAGCTTTTTTTTTCTAACCGAGCTGAAAATATACCTATAACTCATATATGAATACCTATCCATTTAATGAGAGGAAAAACAAAGATTCGATCAGAATAACATGAGTTAATTTGATCTTGTTAGGAAATCATCAGCCACTTACAACCTATAGTATTTCTAAATCAAAATTATCATAGGTGTACATAGTTATGCAAGCAGATTTGATTAGAACTGAATTTGTGTCATCATGATGGAGCGAAACAACCAGAAAGTTGATATGATCAGGAAAAAGTGATTCAGATAAAAAAATGTGAGCTGGAAAATTCCAGAATATTAAAATAGTAAATAAATTTATAGGGCTACAAAGTTTTACCCAGTTACATATTGAAACAACTAAACACAGAATAATAGCAGTAAGGAATAACATCGGTTGAAGTCAGCCAATTAGATTTAGAATTATGAATCGGAAAGAAATGAAAATGATATAATTGAAATATGAGAAAGGATCGAAATAAACGACAATGTTATAAAATGAATGTAATCTTACCACGTTAAAGAAGTATCCATCACTATATTCCTTTAATTTGAAGTTTTTTGCAACCGTTCGTACTACTAAAATAATGTTCAAAGTAGGTAAGTTAGCTTATACTTCAATCATTTAATTTTAACTTGGTGAGCTATGCCTTGGTGATTAAAGAATTCTCTACATTCAGCCACTAGACAACACGTTGAAACTTCATACCACCTAATCGGTTTTAAGTAGTCGGACTATATAGACCTCGCACCTGAAGTGTGCTAGCAGGCAATCATCACTTATGAGTATCTACAATCTACCAATGTCAGGGTAATAACAGGTCACAAACCTATCTTGTCAATCAGTATGAATAATTGATACCTGCTGAATGACGAAGGGTTTTCCTAAAATTTCAACTAAAGCGCATAAACAACATTTGTTATTTGACTAAAAAACCCTGAAATATTTAATCTGTCCATATTAATTATTTTTGTCATGAAACAAATATCCAAACACTAAAATATAGGGGAGTGTATACGTAAAGTTGAACCCTCTCTATCACGATGGCATACTTTAGTATTATTTAGTGTTCGAAATATATATATATATATATATATATATATATATATATATATATATATATATAGCTCTAAATGATCAATGTTTTTGATTGATGTCAATGACAGTAACATCTAAATTCCTTTCTTTTTTGTCCCTTCTTATCACAGACTGGTGTGTTATTCATTGAAAATATCTATCATCAGTTATTAGATCCTAGTAACAAAGTAGATAATTTAGAATATCTGTCATGCACTGTTGGATTGGTTGCCTTAGAAATGGGTGCAGAACAGGTTAGTTTTTGTATTTTATTTTCTTTACATGGGATTGAGTTAACCATTTACCCTTTATGCTATTCTAAATACAAAAAAGATCAAATGAAATGTGCCTTATTCTTTTTTAATAATTTATTAAAGTACAGTAGGTATCTTATAGACAGTTACACTGTTTTATAGATTTAAATACAATTTAGTATCATAATAGACGTAAAAAAAATCATTATTCAGTTGTTACCACTCGCATATTATTGGCAATAAATTGTTTTGACTGGACAGTTTTTTGTCCTAAAGTTTATTTTCATAATTGAATGAAAATTAAGGTGCATCATTATACAACTGTCCATGTTGTGATTCTTCGTCATCACAAATATATAGCCAAACATAAGGTAGAGCGTAAAACCTCCAATTCTCGCGGTTGGCAACATACTTTTAGAATATCGAGTCGAAAATCCAGTGATTCATATTTCAAACATAAATCAACTCATGATATTTTTTTGCAGTCAGCGCACTGTTAATTCAGCAATCCTCGTATACCTGAAACTCCTAATAATTTTTAATCTATCTGGTTTTAAAATGTCTTTTACTCTTTTTAAAAAAATGTTTTTGTCTTTATCTTTCGACGATATTTTAATATAAATTGATTTTCTATGGAGACTTCTTGTCTACTGATGTGCATGGATTCAGCTTACTGTAAATACTGATGATTTCGTTGTGATTTAACATCGTATATGTGTACTTTAATCTTTCTTAATTAAAGATATCTGGTTGAATCCAGTTAATATTACACGCAATAATGATTACGCTCAGTTATTGACTTTTTGTCAATATGTAAACATGACTTTGAACACACAACAGTTTACGATACCATCTGTTTTTAAGTGGTAGTATAATAATTGAAAGTAAGATTATAGAACCGATTGTTTACATAAACCATGCACGTACACGTGCATATACACTGAAAAGTATTACATAACTTGTTAAATGAACAAAGTAACAATTACGATTGTGTGTACAATAAATGACAATGTCTTATCGATTGGAAATTCACACATCTTCAAATTAAGAATGATTAATTAAATCAGGGTCACACGGCTTAGTAAGCGTTTCAATTATTATTCAGTTCGTCAAACTTTTTAGTTATTGTACATGCCACTAACAGCGAATACCTACAATTGATGTGTTTCACGTAATCTGAAACTTCCGTTCTGAATTCTTCTGACTCCCATATTATAATCTAGGTCGGCTTTCTCGTTTAATATCCGGTTTTATTAGTATGATTGTTCGTATTAAGTTTTAATTGAAATCAATCGTATTATTTTATAATCACAACACTGTAAGTAATCATTCTATCAATTCTAGCAAATCTATGTAATGTGAATTATATTTTCTGGAAACGTGTTATTTTCTTTCCTTAAAATTCAGTGTTCGAAAATCTAGTTTCTTGGAATTTCAGTTAGAACACTTAAAATCCTCTTTTTCTAAATTGGGAACTACACCTGTAAGTTTCAGTTTGACGCCCTGATACCTGCGTTCTTACTCGTCTATTCTCAAAGGTATCTGAATTGGATTCCTTCACATACCCTCACGTTTTGTAATTTATTTATCAGCTTACATCTTATCGGCAATATGATTTATGAGTGTTATTTTTGTCTTTGCAACGGTTGGATACAAGATTATGGTTTTTAACTTCTGTTATATATCTTTTGTTTTGTTTTATAATTGCACCGAAATTTCGAATTGTGGAACAGTGGATGATACAAAACGCATCAAGTGTAGTTTTCTTCACAAAACACTTTACATCACTTTCGTTTGTTTTATTTATTTTTATTTAATAAACCAATTCTTTCTATCATGTTTTTTTCATCAGGTTATTACGGAATTGTTTCGTTTAATCTTAGCAGTTCAAACAAAAATCATTGATGAAAATACGTATATGCCGTTAACACATCGCTGTGCTTTACATGCATTATTAGCTAGTACAATAACATTACTCGTTCAATTGATTAATCTTCAATCACTTAGTGAACATATTTATACTGTAAGTGACTTTTGGTTATTTTTCATACTGGTATATCAAAATATATATGTAATAGTGAATACGATGAATGAAAATATATTGATGGTGCTCTCGGGTCTCTATCCTTAGTCTAATGTTGTTATCAATGATCTTTGTTATATGTTATAATTACGTCAGTAGAAGCTGATATCATTTAAGGAACCATTGAACGCTTCTAAGAACTAGACAACTATTTTGTTTTCATTTGGAAACCATTAGTTACTCGTTCCTGTCATCTTATATAGTTGTATCCATGGTTCTTATGTATTTTTGGTAAGCTTAATACCATCCTAATATGCGATGAACCTAACACTAACTGAAAAATAAGTACAAATGATTTGACGAATCAAATTCATCATATTTTGACTATATCATTTACTGGAGCTATACAATTGTCTTTATGACTGTTTAGAAAATGTTTGTAGTCAATTGATAAATAGAAGGTGCCTTCATCACAAGGCGTTTGGAAATTTCAAATGTTACCAGAAAGTTATGTAATAGATAGAGTTAGTGAATAGTTGACGGTTTAAATATATGGAAGCTAATTGTCCGCTTGGCGAATATCCAGGAGGTGAGGAGGAAATGAAAAACATGAAGTTATTAAGAACATATTATTAAGTAGAAAAAATTATATGAGAAATCTGCTACTTCTGCATGCAGATTTCTGTCTTCAATGCTTGAATTTCATAAAGCGTCCCTAATTTGCATAATTACACGATCATGATTTACTATAATTAACGGGATTTCACTTCACTTCCGATGCGGTTGTTGACACTGATTACGTCTTCTCGTTGGATCTTCAGGATACGTGTCAATTTTGAGGTCAATCTTAAGTGGGATCATATGAAATGTTTTAAAATAGAAGCGAAACATATTTACTGCTATCCATATTTCGGTGACACCTTAGCAGATATTAATTCATGATCTTCAAATTCGACAAGTCCCCACTAATCGCATTTATGTATTACGAACTTCAAGAATTTTTTCACTATATTTTTGTCGGATTTATTACTTGGCTTATTTTCTTCCACTTTAAATAGGTTATTCAATGTCGACGAGACATAGCACCGTGGTTACTGCCTTCTGTTGCATTTAATCGAACAAATACTGTGGATAGGTAATTTTCATTTTGATACTTCGCATATGTTATTCATCAATTTTTGTTTTTCTTCAATTCGTCCATGTCAATTAACTATATGCAGATAATATTTACTGCAAAACTGTCAACAGTCGCTGATGAGGAATGTCTCAGTAGCTAAGGCGTTTGACTTCCAACCATTAAGTCTCAAATTTAAACCCTGTTCCGAATAATTTCGTTCGAACGACGGATAGTATCAATAACCAATTACACGAATCTGTACCTAGTTAATGAGTTTTTCTTAGAAAGTCTATGGCAAACGTATGTTGATATTGTAGATTTTTAATTAACTGAACCAAATAAAATAATCCAATCAAATTATTGTTCACACGATATTCTGTGTACTCGACTGCTCTCACTAAAGTAGTAGATGGAGCAAGGTTTAATTCTATGATCTACTGATATAAAACTGAATACTTTAACAACAACGTCAACACTACAGGTTTAGATATGTTTCATGATATGATGTCACAATTTGTTGATATTGGACATAATTTACTCATATAACCACGAGTTCTGAACTTTAAAGTGCTATTTTTTCGAAAGATAGAAAGCCAAAATAAAAGTTTAATCTATATTAACAAAAATAAAAACTCATTTATATACAAAAAACGTCGACCAAAACATTATTTCGACCGTGATTTTCCATAAATCTGCAGCTGATACTATTTCTTAATGAAACATTGTCTTGGTACTGGTGAAATAAGTCAATTAGTCAGAGTAGAACCAGCTACGTACATGCATCGGTTCAAGTTGTCACACTACATTAGCACAACAAGATAATATAACACAGTAGTAGAAGTAATACTAATATCAATACTGGTAGAATCAACTTGGCATGGACAAGATTATTTTAGATGTAATGAATTCGTCGAATAAGAAATATAAGATTCGTTCAACACCAAGGATCTATTGAAAGAGAAAGGATGTATGCATCTGCGTTATTGTTACCGATTCTGGGACATGTCACTCGACATCTTCAATCTATGCTTACCATAATCGTAAGAACACTAAGCATGTAATCTGCATCTACCAATACAGCTCAGTCAAACAGTAAATGACTTTATGGACGGATGCCACATCTTGGTTTCACCACACTCAGCTTTTTTCTAAATCTACTCCTACACCAGCATTGATTAGCATTATGCATACGTTAATTCACTCACGATAGAGCTCGTAACCCTCATTTCTAATGATGACCACGATACCGTGAGTCAATATCCAATGGTTTCTCCTTTTTTTAGAATTAACTATAGTGCTATTTTCATTTTTTGTCGTCATCTATTTACTACCTCATCATTTTCAATGTGGTTCACCACCCAAGTCACAATTGTTTTCAAGTTAACGTCTTTTTGTTCTGGCATCTATCAATGTTATTATCTACGTACTCTCTCCTATGATTAATAGTGATAATAAATAATATCTCCGTTGTTTGTTTGTTTTCAAACAGCTATCCAACTGAATTTGAAATAAATGATAATCTATTGTTTTCATCAGATAAAATAACTGAATCATTAGTAAATGCTGGTTATGATATTACGGTTTTGTCAATTCCTTATAATCCGATTTATTTACGATTATATGATGGCAAATCTCCTGATCCACTTATCGATGGTACCAATTATCCACGTGTAAGTGGTAATGAACATTTTACTAATCAATCAGTTTATTATGGTACTGTTGATGATAGAAATTCCAGTATTGCGAACTCGGCTCCTGGTGCACGTATGAATTCAACATGTTTAGATGGAACAATGCTATGTCGTGAAAGCAGCCGTAAGTATTTATTATTATTGGTTGAAGAAGAATTCGTAGTGTCTATTTGTTAACGCTTTGTTCTAGCGCTTTATTTAACAGACTTATAAAATTGAAATTATATTTCAACCATCCTTATTTTAGGGGTATATTGAAAGAAAGTTGAGTGTGGTGAAACCAAGATGTGGCATCCGTCCATAAAGTCATTTACTGTTTGACTGAGCTGTATTGGTAGATGCAGATTACATGCTTAGTGTTCTTACGATTATGGTAAGCATAGATTGAAGATGTCGAGTGACATGTCCCAGAATCGGTAACAATAACGCAGATGCATACATCCTTTCTCTTTCAATAGATCCTTGGTGTTGAACGAATCTTATATTTCTTATTCGACGAATTCATTACATCTAAAATAATCTTGTCCATGCCAAGTTGATTCTACCAGTATTGATATTAGTATTACTTCTACTACTACTTCTCTCTACTGTTCAGTAACTTAGCAGTTAAAGTACTAGTCATTTAATCATCCAGTCTCATTTGAAGCCTCTTTCAACCACTTCGCGTTAAGTTAATCGAGGTGATGTGGGTAAATTAAAAATCCTTATTCCAAGGTTTTGATGTTTAAATGTTTCCTACTTTAGATTTTAAGACGGAATACGTGATCTTGCAGTGAATGAACAGACAGGTGGGACAACCAAATGCATTTTGATACAAAATTATAGATTCTCTTGATAAAATATAAGAACCATACATTAAATACTCCATTTGCAAATTTCTATCATTTTCCTTCACATTCTGTATTCTTTTATTTCACAATTCTTTTCTAATTCTGTTTCTGTTTCCTTCAAGTTTACCTTCATATATCTACCGACATAAGTAGCATACGCCACAATCCGAATAATATTACTAGAGTATTTATAGTCTTTAGATTCAAATTTATTACAGTTATAGACCAGATATCATCTTCGGATATTTATGTGCTTTAGTAAGATACAAGGTACTGGGGTGGGAATCATTCCTACTTGTTGTCGACTCGCTTATTTTCATTGTGAATCCGTTTTTGTTGTAACAATCCACAATATCATACGAATGACCCTTACATGTAAAGTGTAAATCAACTCTGAGTTTAAAAAGCTTCTCTTTCATTAATAAGTTACAGTTAATTGAAACTACTTTTTATCAGTAAATGACCTGTACTCAGTGTGAGGTACCATGCAAATTCTAATCAGTTGTTCACTGTTTCTTATTGCAACTGAGTAACCGAAACAGTCCTATGTACTTGAATTTGGGCAGCACTGTTTTCATACTCTGTCTAGAATTTATGTGGATAGAATAGGTTTCAAACGTTTAATCCAGTAACGGGGAGTAAGCTATTTCAATTGTTTGATAAATTTGTTGTCATTTACATATTTTTTTCCAATTTTAGTAATAAAAAATTGATATAATTTGAAATTCCTATTAATGTATGTACTTATAGGTGTTAGTTCATCTAATTTCTATATAACTGATAACAGGCCATTCTATACTCAATAAATATTTTGTAATATATGTGTATACAGTAAAAGTGTACTTTAATTTATACGCATATTTATATACATGTGACACTGATCTTGTAAATAATGATACCTGGAAATTGAATGTATTCATTGTTACTGTTTATTAATTAAGGTTAATTTGGAACAGTTAAGCAGAATTGATGGATAGTGGAGAGCAGTGGAATCTAGGATGCGTGTTTCGTCCTATTTGGGACCCGTCGGCCAGAGTTGATGTTCACTCCAGGACTCAAACCCAGTACTTGATAGCAGGTGGCTATCAGGACTCACTAGCTAAGTGGATAATGCGATGGCATTTGAAGCAAACGCTACTACGTCCGAGTTCGGGAGTAAACGTCATCTCTGGAACGCATGTACATCCAGCTGACGAAACGCGCGTCCTGGATTCCACTTCTGGCCACTATCCATCTTTGCCTAAAAAGCTTGTGATTCAAAGCTATATCGAGACAATCCGCACAAATACCAACAAGAGAGTTATCAATTGTAGTCCTAAATAACAATGGGAAGATACAAATAAAAAACATCAGGTAAAGTTAAGCAGAATGTTATGTATTTTATAAGTGAATAGTAAGCACTTTTCCTTCATGCCATATAAATGAATGAACTTCCATATATCTTAGAAAAAGTTTTTATTTCCGTCAGTGCAAACATGTAATTTTGTTTCCATTATGTAATAGCTTTGTTTATGGTTTATCAAGAACTGAAAATATTTATGAATGTGATAGGGAAAACACTTTCAGGGGTTACCAATTTTTAGTTACAGGCCATTTATTATTTCCATTAAGACGACCGATAATTAAAAACATTAAGTTATCAGATTCCATAGTCCATCAATAATAAGTATTTTTATAATGTTCCAATTTCTTACTGATAATTTATCCTTCACTTGAATATATATATATATATATATATATATATATATATATATACAACGTGGAACTTCGTACGTACTTGCATCAGTTCAAGTTGCCGTACCACATTAGCACAGAGATGCAGTTGTCCATTCAAATCCCGTAGTAGTAGAGGTAGCAAGAGTATAAACAGTAATCGGAAACTTTAGGGTTTGAAGATGTTATTCTCTAGGTTTAGGTCGGTTGATATATATTGTAATCGTGATGAAAGTTATACTTCCCATGCAATTCAGATTGCTATAATTATGAATGTTACTTTTACGAACTGTCGAACTATGATGTCTATCCCAATTAACCACTATATATTAAATCATTTTATGTTGTGAAATTGATTGTCTGTAGCTGTCCACAATTTTACACCAAAAAAGATATACGGTGACTTGGTCGAATCGAGGACATTGTTTTGATTTGGTCGACAGAATACGACCAGCCCCAAATACTAGATAGTCAGTGATATTGTTTATGTCTCAGTGACATCCGTATAATAATATTGAAATAAGAGTAGGCTGACATATTTGATGTAGGTCTTTCTTTGTTTTTATTCATTCAGTAATTTATCTATTAAGTTAATGAAGGTCCTCCGACTCTTTACGAAGTTGAAAAAGCTATAGGAAATCTAAAGCGTGGGAGAGCAGCAGGCCCTGACAGGTTTACCCCTGAGATTTTTAAGGATGGCGGTCCAGTATTAGCACCGAGATTGACTGAGGTCTTAGGTAGAATCTGGGAACTGGACGTAATCCCATCTGACTGGTCTCAATCACTGATTGTACCAGTCTATAAGAAAGGACAAAAGTCTTCTTGTGACAATCACAGAGAAGTCAGTTTGACTAATATAGTGTCTAAAATATTAGCTTCAACAATACTTCGACGTCTAACCAAAGCTCGTGAAGAGCAGACTAGAGAAAACCAGGCTGGTTTTCGACCTGGACGTGGTTGTATAGACCAGATATTCACACTACGTCAGGTCCTAGAACATAGACACACATTCAGACGCCCCACAATCGTAGTATTTCTCGACCTTAAGGCGGCATTTGACTCTGTTGATCGTGAGGTTCTATGGCAGTGTTTCTCTCTGAAAGGAGTACCGAAGAAGTACATTAACCTTATAAAGGCTCTCTACTCGAACACAACTGGTCGAGTGAGAGCTTATGGCGAAATGTCATCAGAACTGATTGCCTCAAGTGCTGTTCGTCATCATCATCAGTTGAGATGGCTGGGACATCTGTTACGTATGCCCAACCACCAACTGCCCCGACATGCGATGTTCATTGGTATAGCAGTAGGTTGGAAGAAAGCTAGAGGAGGCCAGACCAAAACATGGCACAAATCCATGAAGTCTCTGACAAGTGGACTGAGTCATGTTGGTAGGTGTACACTACCTGGTTGGGGATCGCGAGATGATAGAAACCGATGGTTAGAGACCTTGAATGACATGGCTCGAAACCGTTTGCAATGGCGCAGGTGCATCCACTCTTTGTGTTCTCTCAAACTCTAATCTTCTGAATTCTTCATGTCCCTTTTTTCCTCTTTCCAAATTTATTTCACTGTATTATACTCCTTGAATAACATCTTCAAACCCTAAAGTTTCCGATTACTGTTTATACTCTTGCTACCTCTACCACTACGGGATTTGAATCAATAACTGAATCTCTGTGCTAATGTGGTGTGGCAACTCGAACTGGTCTACGTACGTACGAAGTTTTACGTTGTTACTGACTGAAATTAACTATTAAACAATATTGATATTCGACCTAATTATATTTTCATCGGAATCACTCACCGATCTAAGGTAGAAAGCTATTAAAAATCTGGTTCATGATTTTAATGAAATTCAACATTCTCAACAAGCCCATATTGACAATTATTGTATTTTATTTTCACTCTGTGAATAAGCTAAATTGGGTTAACATTAAATGCACGGCCATTTTTTTTTATTTTTTTCGAGTGAAGTTTTTTTCGTCCCATTCAAAAAACTTTTTCATCCCCATCTTCCAATAATTTTCATTCTGTTCCGTCCAATCAAATAACTAGTTTTGAGTTTGTTATAATTGGTCGCCATTGCTTAACGATGCATCCATATCGACATTATTCTGATAGTTGGTAACTCACAAAAGATGGAGGAAAGACAGTGAGTGTTCACGGAAGTCCTTTATGAATAATTATAATAACACTAATCAAATTACCTCCTTCGTCTACTCGGCTGTGAGGAACCGCTAGGTGTTCTACGGCCATTTCTCCTCCAATATACGAATTTAATATACGGCTTCCGATCTCTATGGAAATGAGAATCTCTCACCGCGTAATAGCAGTACGTAGCTCTTCCATAAGTTTTAACGGTGTTCTTCAACGCTTCAAGTGATTGAGATGCTACGAGATACAATGTGCTCAAGAATAGGTTATCGGTTTTTGTGACAACGTGAGGAACGACAGAACTCGTATTTCGCACCTTGCTACCGCTCGTAATTGGAAGAAAATGTGCTATGTCGTCAGGTCCTGACATTTTATATCAAGTTTAAGAAATAAACGGCCTATTATAACGAACCCAAAACTAGCTATTTGATTGGACGGAACAGAATGAAAATTATTGGAAGATGGGGATGAAAAAGTTTTTCGAATGGGACGAAGAAAAATTTCACCCAAAAAAATGGCCGTGCATTTAATGTTAATCGCGCTTTTGTTACTTAGGCATATACTTTTGGTCAATTACAGCTTCAAGTAACGTATTGAACACACATAAACACTTCATAAGTTTTATAAAATGTATCAGTTAAACAATTGATTCTTATTGTTTTTGTCAGTACTATTGTTTACAAACATCGCCCATTTTTTTAATTGGATAATATGTGTATTTATATGAAAATACGATGCTGGTTGAAAATATATAACCTTGTTAAATTATGTGAAAAAGAGTAGTTTTATATCAATCTCGTCGTGTTTTCTCTCTGTGTGTGTTTGTATAATTGTGTTTATCTCTGGCAGTAACAATACCTTCTCATGAATTTGTGAACAAATAATGTTAGTATTTGTGCGTCTGCACAAAATCATATGGTGTTTTATGGTTCTACATATTTGGCTAATCACAATTCTTAGTATAGTTCACAAAGCAATTAAAACGACTGACTATAGATCTAGATGTATGCATACATGAAATAATTGATTGTCATTCCATATTGACTTGGCCGTTGTGTTTTCTGTTTCTCTGTCTTTGTATTTGTATGTCTATCATATCGATTGCATTCTCCACTAAGTCTGTATAATCACCAATTCGGTTATTTAAAAAATAGTTACATACTAGTGTTTCTATGTATTCAATGTGGTGTACTGTACGATTAGATACTTGGTTGCTCTTGTTTTATTCAGCACTGAACTTGTTTGTTTTTTTTAAAATAAAAATTTCTACTGTGATGGTTCCTAGCTTTGTATTAGTCATATAACCTTTCTCTAGTTGACGATCATATTACATTAAGAATTGACTAAAATTAATACTACGAACCCAGTGATCTAAAGATACATAAAAATGTTTATACTGCGTTCGATCTCATCTGTTGTCATGTTTGTCCACTGATAGACTAGATGTTCCCTAATGACTGAACAGTTTTCGGTTCCAAGTATAATATTATGGTGGCTAATTTTATTGCTTAAAGTTTGTGTCATGTATCAACACTAATAGGAAACTTTCATCAAAAAGTAGCACGGTAGCCAGGTGAAGCTTCTCGGCCATATACTCTTCACATGTTGTAATATCGCAATAAAGTTTCTTATGTTAGATTCGTTTTTATATATACTAACCACATGTGATCATACGCCTTAATAACAAGCCTGCACATTAACGCAAGCTAATCATTGTTAATTTCAAACTGAACTGCCACTATTATTGACGTACTTTCCTCGTGGTCTCTATTTTTAAAAAATCATCGAACAGGTTAGAATTAACAAAGTTGGGTAAAATTTTTATTGAAACTAGACGCCGTTGATATTTCCCATCTTGTTCTGAGAAATGTTTTACTGTTATTAAAGGTATGGTATTTGTTATGTCTTTAGCTTATGCGATTGCCAATTTAGGTACTCTGACCTATAAAAATAACTAATGACGCATACACCTTTACGAATAGCCTAGAGTCCCGATTGGTTCTTTTCTTCGCCTAGCCCTGCCAGTTGACTCCAGCAAACCAATACCAGCTTCCACTATATGTATCATATATTTCAAACATACTAGATTTATATACAAACCAAACAGACCACATCACAGCATAAAATGGAAAATAACATTTGTACAAGATCATGCCAAATAGTGGCTGAGATTGTGGGAGACTGTAATTAATAAACTTAAGAACAGTAAATCATATCAAATAGTCCATAGTTCAAAATAAAGCTTATAATAAGAGGACTATGATTATACCTAATCTGGTTTCCCGATAACTATACAACAGGAATATACGTGTAATATTATTCCATAAATGTATCCCAACAGTTACCTTTGATTATTGCTGTCATTATTAATAATGGTAATTTTTAACACCGATCAAATAGCGGCCAAATTTAGTGATTATGACCATTTGGATTCTTGAATTCAAATTTTTCTGTTGTTATAGATGGCATAATTGTATGGAGTCTCGAACCAATGAAATTGTTTCTTCAGCCATAATCAAATAGTAAAGTTGAATGAATTCAGTTAGGAATTTCGTCTATTTTCACTGTTTTTTTTTCCTGACGCATCATATTAATATACAATTGGTGTTTATTAAATGATACTTGTTTAAAGTCTACTGTGAACAGTCAGATGAGTACTATTGGCTTATATTTATAGTGCGGATTAATCATTAGGTGGATGTTGCTACCAACTGTTTCACTGATAATAATTTGATCTTGTTTAGCACACGTTAATGCTTATAGTTTCAGTAAGTTGGAGGTTATCTACATCTCCCTAAACTGTCATTTCATTCATTCATTTCATTTCATTTTAACACATAAGTATAGGTACAGGGAGGCACCAAGTACATATGCGCCACACGAATCTCAATTGATTTGTGTGAGGGCTGTGATACTGCACGGGTGCCCAAACCGAAGCAGGTGGTTTTCTTAGGGGCCACACCCCGAGCCTTCGACCTGAATGTCTGACCCACAAGGCAGTGGAGCATCGTAAGGAGATGCAGTCCCATGGTAGCCGGTGACCGACGATTGGTTCATACGCCATTTTTTCCTTCAGGATACTGGAGCCCATGTGCACCATTGGTTTGGGATCCGATTAAAGCGCCGGACATTTGCTCTTCGTCCTCTCATTTTTGTAAACAACACCCATGCCAAGAGAAGGCAGTGAGTAGGACTTCCCTGGCAGAGGCTATATACGCATGGCCATGTGAGAGCATTTCGAGAAGGAGAGCGGACTCTCCCCACTCTCGGCCGTACCAGGGCATTTGGGGGCTCCCTTAACTGTGCCTTTGAATGTTATCATTTTAAATTTCATAGTGCATATCTATTTCTTCATTACCTTCGAATCCTTTACTGACAGGTACTTACAAACACGTAATGTAATCAAAATGCTTATTGTCATAAAATACAGTACAGGGTTCACATCATTCAGATTAATGATTACTATGCGACAAAAAGCTTTGTCGGTAATGTCTATTCGTAACATTGATTATCATTCAGGAATCAGTTAACTTTGATATCTGACAAATTTTGTTGTTTGCAAAACTAGTCAAGTAAGGTTTGTAAAATGAAATTGCCACTGGTCGTATTCTGTATGTAATAGAGTGTTGAGCATGTAGGATTTCATACTTTTTGGCTAATGAATGTGTCGTGGTTAATAAAATTCACACGTTCATACTGTATTTCACCAAATGAGAATTCATTAAATTATGTACATGTATAACCATTGTTCGTTTTCATGTTATGCAATTGTTCTCGGTTGATCATAGATCGCAAATCAATTCAATCATTCATTTACGTAGAAATTAAAGCCCTAGTAAAGTTTTAGTATTCACGATAAAATTCATTATAATAGTGATAATAATGTTGTTTTTATCTGTTAATTGCAGTTGTAGAAAGCGGTACATGCTTTGCTCAATCTGGAAGTAGTTTTTCGCTAACGGATAGCCTTTATTCAGTGGCAGATTCAACTAATGTAAGTATTATCATGGTTGATGTTGTGTTTGTATAAAGGTTTAACATAAACTGAAGATAAATTTTATCACGATAGGAGAACGTTCGCCAACAGACAGACATGTTTTTACTTTATTTCCAGTACGTAATTAGACTTCGTTAATACACAATGATAATTCCATACAGTCTAACGCTGAACACCTTCAAATCTCAACAAAAAGTAATCTGTTCTATTCACAAGTAATAACTTTTCCAAATAAAAAATGTCTAGTGTTTTATCTCATAAATTGTGGCGTGAAAAGTCAACGAAGTTGACTGTGAAAAAGTAATAAGCAGTTGACACTGAATAAATCAAATTAATCCCTATTAATTTTAAATTGTTCACATTCCCTCTCTCCAATAACATACTAAATTTTTCATTGTGAAACCTACCTCAACCCTCGTGGATACGATCCTTCATATAAGATTATCGATGTGTACTACTGATAAGTCCAAACCTATTGTAACTTTGGTCAACTAACAATTTTACTGAGCTCCACATTGATTATTGCTGATTGACCTGTCACTTTGTCTGATTATCCAATTTGTTTTGTCTTGAAAAGTATCCGTCTCCAAATCTTTTGAGTTCATATAAACAAGTAAGCAAAGTGGAATGATTTTTCGAAAAGAATGTACTGCACTTTAAAACAAGTTTTGAAGAAAAGAAATACTTATTTAATACATAAAAGGAAATTATATTTGTGAAATTTTCAGCAGTTGAAATTAAGAATAGTGACAGTTTGGCCTTCTTCTTCAAGCATATAATTAAAGAACAGGATTGTCAAACATAAATAGGGTTCACAGAACAACTGTATACTAAAACATTGTCCAACCCTGTTAGAATGTTGGATTTGGATTCTGTTAAGTGTGAATATAAATCTTTGTATGTCCACAAATATCCCTCGAAATAGTTTTGAGTGTCCGGGGAAAAGACTGAAATCGTTTTGTCCAACAACTATTGACTAGAGACTTCTAAACATCTAGAAAAATGAAGAATTATGGATCATTTTGATCGGATAATTACCTAGATTTTTACTATATCCAGTATGTTTTCGAAAAGTTATGAATGACTAAGGCCACATGAAAGTATATAAATTCACTGCATTTTTTATACAGAATTATTCTTATAGTAAAGCTCCTACTGATATTTAGTACCTTTTCTCTATTGTTTGCGTTGGAGCGTAGATATTGTCGGGGGTTATGGAGAGCGTCTTGCTAGTCAGTAACAGATGTTCAACAAGCAGATCTATCACTGTGATCACATAAATATAATTCTGTTGTTCTTCCCGTGGTACTGTATTTTTGACTTTTTCTAGCATTGAACTATATGTATTGTTTGTTCGGAAAAATTACTCATATTACGATGATTTATGTTCCTTTGAAGTTCCTCTATTATATGAGATAGGCCGAGATAATCGGTGGGAAGCTTTGAACGCTAACTTTGTGCTAGTTAACATTCATGAATAGATAGTATCTATAATCTAAATGGGAACTGATGCTCTTCAAAGGAATCAAACCTACATCAACTATTGTTACGTTTGTGTCATTGACCTATTTTAATCGTGACTAACCTGTAAGCTGTAGATGTTGAATTTACCATATTTCATCTATATATAACTACGTAAATGATTTGAAGCCTATCTGAATAAGTGATAGGTTTAACTTACTAGACATTTGTTGACTGTTCGCTCGTTTAATGTACACAAATAGTTGGAGAAAACATACTATTCAATTATATCATTAATTAATGTCATTCAATATCTGTATTTTGTTAACCAACATTTTCATTGCTGATTTCCATTTCTTCACTTCCTTCCCTCTTCCCAAATATAAGATGGTCGATGAATACTTATCATTCAAGAATATGCGCAAAATAATTAGTAAGTTTTTTATTTTAGTAATTAGAATTTTCGTTCTACTACTTTCATAACATGAGATTTCATCGTAGTTTATGCTGTTACAAGAAGAATTCTGGCTTATTGATTCTAGAAATCACTCTGTCACTAAATGAGTATAACACTTGACTTGTTGACAATTAGATATTGAACGTAGAATACAGTGAATAACCTGGATCATTTTTGTAATGCTTTATTTTCAAAGCGGCGGCTAAGTCGATAAGGTACTTGCCTTCCAGCCGTTAAGTCTCAAATTCGAACCCCCGTTCCACCTACTTCAGTCTGGGCTATGTGTAGTTTAAATAGCCATCACATTTGTAGCCATTACATGAATCTATATCTGGTAAATGAGAGAGATTTGTATGATTTTTAAATGTCTTTTTCGCAAAAAAACTAACATCAGTTTGTTGATTAGTCATAACTAGGGAGCACTCTGCATTCCAGTTTTGAGTATATATATAGTCGAACTACATATGACTATCATCAGGTCTTGTTATAAGTATAATATTTTAGATCACTGAGTTGGAATGCAATATCGTAGTTTTTTCCAATTTCAGTCAACTTTTATTATGTGCTCCAATCCTCATTAATCTTCTCTTCGGTCATATACTGCTCCATTCCTAACTTGGTTTACTTTGGCTCATTTGTACCTTCTAAATAGTATGAAGGATGGATTCAAAGCACCATGAATTATTATTAAAATATGTATAGATTATTTTGTTCTTACTATCTCGTTGTTATTGCTCAAACACATCTAATTTCGATTTATTTTCTGTACACTTATTACATTTTATAAATTCAATCATAAAATGATAACTAGTTAGGTAATTTTTTATACAGTTCTCAATTTATGCTACTCTGTGCGGTCAAGATATTCTCCCCACTCCATAATATATATATATATATATATATATATATATATATATATACATATTATTACTATTATTATTACTATTATTATTATTATTATGATTATTATTATTATTAAATGTATTAGATTGTTTTGTAGCATAATTTCTTTTTGGTATTTAAATTATTGTCTAACTTTTGGTATTTCTTAACTGCACACATTGTTCATTGGTACTCTCTCCAGTTGACGCCAGTTTTTAATGAAAATTAACTTTAAAGTTTTCTATATAAACATAAGATTTGGTTTATAAACAAAAAAGAAATGATTATGAAACTGCATGAGGAAGAAACTGGCAAACACTTGATGTTGAAATATATTTTGTAGAACTATGTTTCTTTTTCGTATGTTAATTTGATATTTAAACTTACACAATCTGACTACTGATGGTAATTACTAGGCGAACAAATTTTATTATACCGTTTTACTCATAGGAAGAGATACATTCATATGTATGTGTATGCATTTTTACATAATTAGATTTTACCATGAATACATATTTGTATACTAATGAATTAATGACTGATTGAATGAGTAAAGTATTTTTTCACCCAATTAGTAATTAGATCATATCCAGTTGTACACATAAGAAAGAAATAGAATGATCTCTCTAAACATAATTATATCCATACATTTACATTTGTGATGTGTACATTTATTGTAAGTTAACTAGTTACATTGTGTTTATATATATATATATATATATATATATATATATATATATATATATATATATATATATATATATATATATATATATATATATATATATATATATATATATATATATATATATATATATATATATATATTAGGTGCCTGTCTGTGTATTGTATACAAGGTGGTTAAATTAATTATGTATTTATAATTATTGGAATGTAAATGTTTATAAACAGGTAGAATTTGTAATATATGTTGAGTGCAACTGAGGAAATGAAGGACGCATTAACCAGCTTTACAATTACACTTAACAATATGAATTTTTGGTAGATTTGGATTTCAGGGTGAAACTATAATTTACGGACGACTCTTTAGTGACTCCCAGAGTGACCTTAAGAAAACTTACCTACTTGCTAGAATCGAAGTTAAAAGTTTGTATGAAGAAGCAAAGTTTTGGTTTTCATCACGAGTTAACATTAGCTATAATGTCGAATTGCTATTTAGCCACATGTATTAATGAACTTCATACCGAGATCCAAGATTTGATATCTTTAGTTCCACTGGTTCGTCCATAAATTGTAGTCTCTTCAATTTCGATTTTCCATTCAATCCAGGACACTCATTTCGTCTCATTCCGTACTATTTATGCAACTGTACACACATCACAATATTGATATTCGTACTAGAATTCCAGCCTAATTTATTTTAGCTTTAAACGTCTTACAATGTACATATGTTAACAGAGACTGGATCGCAACACCGTAAAATTACAAGCAAACCTTAAAACAAAGTTCAAACCTGTAAAATGTCTGAACAGTTTTCTAAATTTTCATATTACATGTGTACAGAAGAAGTTACTTATAACAGGTTATAAATGGTAATATTAAGTTCATATATAATGCTGTTATTATTAGATGACATATTGACAGTAATACGTTGACCCTTCAACAATAGACGCAAATTAAGAAATATGAAGATTCTTGTAGAAGACCTTTTAATGTTTAAATTGTATATTTAGTATTATCGATTACATATTTTGTATATTAACCTGGAATACAAATAGCGTAACTATTCGTTAGAAGGGACAATTAATATCAAAGACCAATTGTGAGGAAAAGATGAAATTAGACAGGGTATAAAGTTTTCTAACTTTAACGAAATTCAATAAAAAAATGTTGATATGTTAAAATCTATAGTAGTGATCATGGCTTGATAAGATTGTTTAAAGATAATTGAAACATATCTTAAACTACCGAATATACTACTATCTTTCTTAATAGTACTTCGTTTTAAACTATCTGAAGATTTAAATTTGTAAATAAAATGTGTTAGTTCGTTTTTACAAATGACCAGTGTTACAGTTCAGTTTTGATAATCTTTGATACTTTAGAAAAAGAATAAACATCATACTAGTATGATGTACTTTGTAAAATCTTTTGCGTATGAAATGTTAGAAATGAAAGTGAAATAAATTTTCTCAATACTTTCTATGGACGCATTGAAAATAGGAGATTTATAAGAAAATTGATCTTACTTTAGGATTAAATTCATTGTCGAAGGGGTACGGAACTTCAAACTTACAATATTCAATAATTTTTTCGTGAGATGTGCAGTTTTAACTCTCACAATATTTATAAGTCGATGGTTTTTATAATATTAACGAATGTCGATGTGCTGACACAATCAGACCACGTATCTGGCTCAAATGATACGTAGATGACACATTTACCACTATTAAAAAGACTTATAAATTTCTCCAAACACATAAACATACTCACATAGCACATCGAATTCACTTTCAACAAAAAAGATGAACGTAACGAACTACCTTTCTTAGACTGTTTAGTTAAAAGCAGTTCCAATCAAACCATATATCGAAAACCGACACATTCAAATCGGTATATCGGTTTGAACTTCGAGATTGTTGGGACTTAATCTCTATATTTTCAGTTTAAACATACTATATAGAAGTATTTATAAGGGCTTGTATTACATCGTGTTGCTAATATTCAAAGCTAAATATTTCGACCGTTCTTTGTTAGCATATGCTCATCTTCGGTAGATAGGTTCATATAACCTTGTTGTAGATCCTAAGTTATTAGCAGTTGAATCCAGGACATATTTCGTCCTATTTAGAATTCTCCATACAGATGTGCCTTATCTACTCACGCCTGTTACTCCTCGTGGAGCATATGCCTCTGACCAGGATTCTCCAAGGAAATCTGTCCTGGGCTCTCCTTTCTAGCTGTTTCTAAGTGATATCTATTTTTTAATGTCTGCTTTCAATTTTCGGAGCGATGTGTTCTTTGATCTGCCCCTTTTCCTTCTGCCTTCAGGATTTCAAGTGAGGGTTTGCTTCGTCATGCAGTTTAATAATTTTCATAATGTTGTCCTACCCACCTCCAGGGTCTCCTGTACCTGTACATGATCAAAATTCAGTCCTCTTCAGTATAATAATACTCATTATTACTGACTGTTAACTTGTATGAAAGATCAGATAAGAACTGTTACATTGTTGTATATCATGTAGAAATAGATAATCTGTTAACATTATGACGAAATTTAAAACTGTTAATATTTCATCGCTATTTTTAATTGATAATCTAATGATACAATTTCAGTTATCACCAGTACGTTAGGAAAACAAACTAACGAAAGCAACTATAATTATACAGATTATTATCATCGTGTAATAGGATCCATTAAATAGTTGGTTTTGGGTCTGGCAAGGGAATATTATACCAACGATTGATTAGATTAAGTATTTTCCGTTAAACTTCTATACTACTTTAGTCTGAAAATAATCACAAGGGAGAATTTTGGCAAGTTTATGAACCTGCTTTCAAAACTTGTGCATTCATTTAGTGTTTGGGATGCAAGAATCGGTCAACTAGTTTCATTCTTAATCAGTCTCTATTATTTTGTTATGCGGTGTTTTGGCTTGGTAATCTATTGTCTATTATTTAGTTTAAACTCTCTCGCCCATTAACTCACATTCATTTGTTCTTTGTACTTAATTATTTAAATTTTTCCGACTTATCTAGATGTGTTTTTTAAAGGTGAGTAATTGTTGCTTAATGTAATTAATTAAAATAAGATCTTATTAAAATATCTTCCGTTTAGTTAAGTATGGTAAAAGTTAGTTTTTGAATTCTCAGTTAATATCTATTAAATTAATGATAAACGAGGTTATTTCTCTTTTGTTTGTTTTGTAAATCGGTAGAAACTACGGAAACATTTTCAAAAAGTACTGTTATTTAGAAACAAAATAATGATCATATTATCGTTTGCTTGTTACACGTTGAGTCGTCGGCCTTTGAATCCTTATATATTAGTTTTATTCTCTATTGTCTCAATGTAATCATGTGTAATAATATTACTGTTTAACTGTTTTGTTTTCAATGTTTATCATTCCATTTTTCCATTATACACATTATTGTGGTTATGTAATAACTTTAATTTTAAAACATTATAGGTTCCAAGTAACTAATGAAAACCTAACGAAATAAAATGAATTCTTATTATCCTTCATCAATCATTGTTTTTGCTCTCTTTTAAGACAATAAAGGGAACTATTTGTATGAAAAGATTAATGCATTCATAAAATAAAGAGTATGATATAATTTCAAAACTTATAATCTTAAGGAAGCCATACGGTTAATGGTAATATTTCCAAGAGTGAACTAGAAATCTCCATAAATTAAACCATCGAGCTTATGGGATGCAGCTTTTCTGAATCCGTCTACCCAAGTTACAAGTTTCTCTTTACTATTAAATTGCATTTATCCAAATCTTGATCACTTTACCGTTCTTTATTATTGATAATGCGATGTAAATCTCTACCGGTTGTTTTATAGGTTTTTATTTGTATTCTTTATTAATCATTCACTGTATTATTAGTAACTAATTGTTATTCAGTCTTCTTCATAGCTTTAGTTCCTTAAAACATTAACATCAATTGAAACGAGAGTTCACTTTTTCAAAGATTATTTCACTAGGATTCTAAATCATTCATTCGGCCCATTTTATAAAATGACCAATTGTCACTCAATCAAATATTTTGTCAATCATACGGGTCTTAGATTTTCCCTTTTTTGTTTTTGAATCTCATATTATTCGCTGGCTACTTGCATCAATTGTGTATTTACGAAAAGTTCGGAAAATATTTTCTCTGTTATGTTGATACAGTTAAATTACATAGTATAAAAGAATTTGAACAGTGAATTAAGAATAAAATGTAACAGTAGTAGTTGTAGCATTGTTTGTTTCTGTCTGTATACACTAATGACTCTTTATAGTTCTGCATAAACTCTAATTGTGTTTGCATACTGAATGTGTTGATCTCTGTAACTTTTCTAAAAAGATAAATATATTTCTTTCTACATCAACAAGTACTTATCACTGTTGTTTTATTACTTTAAATTATATCAGTTGATTACGTGCAAATTCTTCAATATTTACGTGAATGTGATCTTTGTGGCAAAATGTTTTTTTGCTTCTGCAGCATTCCATGAGAAAAAAATATCCAAACATATTTGTTGCTTTACCATTGTTCTCTCATTTCAATATTAATCCAACCTAACACTACCGTTTACACTAGCACAGATATTATTCATTTATATGATGAGCAAGAATGTTGATTGATGACGGCTCAAATGACATACTCAATTGGGTTCTCTTCTTATCATGTATAATGTGAAATCACATTACAAGATGGTGTGATTATATTAGATATATTTGTTGGTTATAGGTGGTTAATTTTGTATTGTAAATATTCATTATTGACAAATTAATGTCTGGTAATACTTAGTTTAATATATACAAAATTCACTGTTAATCAATGTAAATCATACGAAATTGGTTTTGATTTATTTTTGGTCTCAAATAAATCCTTATCTATAATCTTCGCGTTATTATTTGTGTCATGCGATTCACGGAATCAAGAAGTCAGAATCATTTAGCTGCCGTCACAACAATTTATGTATTTCGCGTTCCTATTTGCATCGTGTAAATTTCACTGGTTACTAAAACAAGTAGTATCGCCAAATGTTGCGGTCTCAACATTAATATTGTTTTTAATTTAGCCGGTATATTTAAAATATAAAATGAAATAAAGAAATTCCTTAATCGGTATTATACTGTAATTAGAAAATAAATGTTGAAATGTCTACTGCTATTTGATCATTTGTGTAGTCTTTGCACACTTTTTACTTCATGTTTTTTTTCACAAATTCTACTTCTTCATTTATATACATAGGTGACGGAGACGAAATTCAAAAACCACTGAAATTTGTCGAAGAAGATCGTTTATTAGGTGGATGTTTTAATTCATCTGAATTCAATGAAATCTGTGCTCAACAACGTGAAAAAGTGAATTTTGTATTTTGTTTTTATACATATCTGCATAAATCTAAAGATATTAAAGGGGTAACACCTCGTATATACATTGAAAATATTTACGCATATATTTTTTAATGAATAGCTTTCAGGCTTCACAAACTCAGTATTTAGTGCTCAGCAAATTTGTGTTTAGACTGCAGTTACGCTGTTGATGTTATTGTCTCAAGTGTTCAGTCTAAAGCGTGTATGATTTCGGTGAACTAAAGAAAATGTGAGCGCAGTACCTCGGTAAGCACACACGGAATAGATGGATTGACATTCAAACAATCAATAGCACCCAGCTAAACACAAAAAATGAATTCGAAATGATCGAACAATTGAGAATAGAAATTGAATATGTTAATTATTGAATGCGTTACACGACTACCATTGGTTCATTGTCAATATCGTTGGAAAAATTTCTGTAAAAATGTTTTTTTATCAAAATCAAAGCCTCATTAGTTTTGATTCTTACTGTGAGTAAACTACCACTGTTTAGTTTGTGCACAGTGTCTTATGTTAGATTCAGAATCAAAACCAAACAGCCAATTTGCAATTTATCTTGAATTTCAAAAAATGTTTCTATCAAAGATCTTTAATTTATTAGCTTGTTAGAATTATTGCCGAAGAGAGAACCAACGAAAATCAGGGATAATTAGGTGACATATGTGAATTACAAATATGTCGAGGGCAGAACTTATCGACTATATAACGTGATAGTTGCGTTTTATTGTAAACAGCCTGAAGTTGCTAATCAGTAGCTATAATGTAAGAAGTTTAAAAATATTGTATATCGAGTGAATGAACTATAGGTCACGGGATTGATGTATCCCGTGAGTAAAATGTGTTATTGTGAAATCCAAAAACTAAAGCAAAGAGAACACGTTCAGTGATTGACGTCAGTCTATCAAGAAAATAACCATTTTCGTTCATCATAAATACATTTTTGTGTTAGTATATATTTCTTATCTGTTGTTGTTGATTGTATTAGGCACATTCAGTACGTGCACATATGGCTGAAGTATTTGATGATATATCATCTTGTGATTTCTATCTACATGATATGTCTCCACCTATTGCTAATGGTCCGAAAAAACTACAAGGGCGTGAAAATTTCAATCCTTCATCTGTCAATGATACAGTCAATAATAAATTCACTTCTGATCAATTGAATGCCAATATTAGTTTACCTATTGGCGGTGGTAATCGTACTGGTGACGGTAGTGGTGGTATAAAATTATCGAAGAAATTAAATAAATCAAGTCAAGCTGTTTGGGAACGTGAATTCGGATCATTGTTTTTTGTTTAATTCATCAATCATTCCCTTTTCTTTCTACAAAGGTCCTCGCTTTTTTCGGTGTTGTTCCGTCTCTGTTATGTCCTCATTCTGTGTGTTTTCCTTTTCATTTACCATGTTTTGTTTAGAATGAGTACGAAATCAATCTCGTTTTGTGTGCTTGCCACTCTTATGTATTTCCCTATACTTTGTAAAATTGGAAATAATCTCAACACTGATCATTTTTTGTTTAAAAATGAAGTGTTTATTACATTGAAGTGGAAAAAGTACAACAATAATTTTTTTTCTTGAAATCTTTTTCAACTATGAAGTTATGATGCATCTATACACAAATGGCTGACTTCATGTGTTTATGTTTTTCACCCTCATAATACTTTCTGGTAAACAGTAAAATCATCAACATTATTGTTATTTTTTTAAAAACTAATAGTGAATTATTTGTGTATTTGTCATTTTAAACAAAAACACAACTGTGATCTGTTCTCTTATTTGTGTGTATGTATGTTTTTGCGAGTGTGCTTATACTCACGTGACTATTTAGTTTAATTACTTGTACAAAGGAGTTGAATTTAAATAAAATCAACAATCAAAATTACTCGTAGTTGTTTATAATTATCCTATTTTTTCTCTTCATAGTTGGCTAATTTTCTGTTTTTCGACCATTTAAAATTGAGCAAAGCAATAATGACACAAATTCATTATGTATATTTCTAATTGGTATTATTATAAGTGGCTTGTATTTCGTTGTCCCAAATATACATATATAGCGAGAGAGATAGAGAAATATGCATGTTGAATCTAAATATAATTATGTACAGATACAAACTGAGTAATATATGACGTGTGTATTTGTTTAGAAGAGCGTAATGATTTCTCATTATTGCTATAATGACTATTAACTGTTTTACTCTTTCCAATTCAATAGATTTTGTAACATGTTAATGATGTGTACTTGCTTAGACAAATCAATTATTACAATGTTGATTGACAATTTGTTTTAAAATGTTCGTTCGATTTATTTATTTCTTTTATAGATAATTTTTATCTATTTATCTTTCAAATATTTATTGCTTTATGGTGAAATAAAATAAGTATACTGTGAACCATTTGGATTTTGCTATATTATATCATTTAGTGGTGACAATGCAGATTTTCCAACTCTAGATGGATGCATTCGGGTGTATTGTGTTCTTTGTTGAACGGAATAAATTATAATTGCGAGGCTTTCATTATTATTCATCAATGTTTCACCTAGGTGTATTGTAATGAAATTCTTAGTTAAAAATTATAATTACTGGCTAACAACAGAACCCAGAATAGTTTTCTTCAATTGTTGCTTGCTTATCATGACATAACTTAATTAATAAGCATCCCGTTATTTGATACCATATGTTTGATTGCAGTAAATGATTCTCAGCATAACTATACAATATTACAATAGATCTCGGTTTTGTTATCCGTTTTAACTGCTACCATTCAAAATGTTAAAAAAAGACAAGTTTATCACCTGTGTTATTAACTGCCATTCATCTTTATCCACAAACATTCTTTGACCAGTCGTTCTCCAAGTCGCAGCTCCTTACAATAGAGCTGTCTTGACGTTCGTATTGAAGATTCTCACTTTGGTGTTTGTTGACAGTTTTTTTGAGTTCCATATGTTGTTCAACTGTAGGACTGCTGCTCTTGCTTTACAAATCCTTGCCTTTATGTCTGCATCGGATCCTCCTTGTTCGTTGATGATACTGCACAGATACGTGAAAGTTACCACCTCTTCCAGAGATTCTCCTTCAAGCGAGATTGGGTTCGTGTCCTCCGTGTTATATTTAAGGATTTTCCTTTTTCTCTTGTGTATATTAAGGTCTACTGATGTAAAGACTGCTGCAGTCCAGTTGTATCCAAGCTTTCCATTGTACTCCGTGCTTCCTCTCAGATGTCTAAGTCTTCATGATCCAGTCAATCGCCTGAAGAACGAGGAAGGGGGAGATTTGATAGCCTTGTCTGACACCGGTTCTCACTTGGAATGCATCTGTTCAACGATGATCCGTAGTGTCGCAACTTGGTCCTTACGGAATCCTGTCTGTTGATCTCGAAGCTGGATATCTATTGAATCTTTCATCCTGTTCAGCAACACTGTTGGAAATTTTTCCACGAGTCTAGTGAATCCTAATGACTATAAAATTATTCGATGTGTATTGTTGTATTCCATTTTCCTTTTGATGTTATACTTAGTGTTGAACTTAACCAGCCTTTGCTAATATATGTGCTCCTTAAGCAGTATATCGTGCTATTACTTGAAGGCTGTCTCAACAATTGAAAAATACAAACTTTTAAAACTAGTAAAATACACTTTTACATAAAATAGTTTTCAGATACTTGAGTATATTTCTGTCAAATCTACCATCATGTATTTTGGAAAATGTTTGTCTGTCAATTAAGAATTTTTTAATAACAAATCTATTCTAGTTATACTTGAGGGACAGATCATCAGTATGTTAGTAATTTGTTTTTTTTATCGTAATATACATGTACATAGAAATAATAACATTAAATTCTATATAATGTGTGGTATGTATGTATGAGATGAATAAACAATTTGATATAATGCATTCATATAGTGTCCTTAGAAAGGTCATCTAAATTAGCATTTTCAATTTTTAGTAGCTGGAATTATCACGAAATTTTTTCTGAAGGAAGAGATTAAGGTAACAACTGTGTTAGATGCTACAGTGCTTTTCAATGATAACGTATAATTAATGGAATTACACCTCAATAATTGTATGCTGAATGAGAATAAGGCCTTTAGTAGTGAAATTTCAGTTGTGTTACACTGGATAAGCAACTAATTTTGTGTGCCGTAAAAATATATAGGGACTCATTATTAGTCGTTTTAAAATAAACGAAACTGACCAATAGAGTTGCGATAACACTTCAGTATATGCCTAATACCCTGACGTACACAGTTTTGTTTTATGAATTCATTACTAAAAATATTGATCCATTCTACGAACTGAAGTAGCCTAATTCCTATAGTTCTCATTTGTCAATAAATTTCGATGTTTCATCATTATAATACAGTCAAAATTAAGTAAATAAAATTCAATTGTTACACTAGATATGACATATAAATAAGTTACAATTCAATTTGTTATACTTCACATCACTATCAAGTGAAGTGAAATAAGTGCTGAGCAAAGTGATCGAAATAATTGTAATGTTTATGGTAGTAAAAAAGAGTACATACTATATTTGGAAAGTTTTAGGTCTTGTTGCTGATACTAAGGAGTGCAATAAATTAGTTTTTATTGGTATGGTAAAGTCGGATTGTGGCCAGTTGTGAAATTTAAGCCGCACGCTTCATCTTATTTGTGACTTCTTAGCTAGATGTACTCAGTAACATAGTGTATAAAAATTAAGATTTCAAGCTTTAGGTACCGGGTTCCGTTCTCAGTGTACACAAAAAACTGGTACATCCAGCTGGCGAATCTTGAATTAAACGAAACGCTTGTTCTTAATTTCACAGCTCGCTTCAATTCAACTTTACTTAAAATTGGAGAATATATTTTGAAATGTAAGAATAAATTTATATTATACAAAGTTTGAAATTCAATATATATATTTCGGAGATTTATGTTGATAATTATTTAAATACATGAACGAACGTATAGCGTTATATTTTTTCTGTAAGAAAAAATTTAAAAATCAGGGTATTAATAATTTTATTATGTAGACATAATTATCTAAAAATGATATTCCCATTGCTAGCTTTTACACAAACAGTATTCCAAACTTACTTCCAACTACTAAGAAATGAACATGGGAATGAATTTAAGGTTTTCTGAGGACTAATATAAATTTATACCATTTAGAGTAAACCAGATCGTCTACATTATTAACTTTAATTACTATATGAGATAATGTGAGCAGTTATTGTGTGTGTGAATAGCATCAAAATAAATTGCCTTATATTCTAGTAATAAGTCGTATTTTGTTGAGTCAACTATTATGAAAGTGTGATTGTTATTACTGGTAGCATTGAATGATGACTATAGTATATTACAAATTGCCTGTATTTGGAATTGGAAATCATTGACTTTAGTCAAAAATAGTACTCTAAATGTACCGCGGTCATCATGGGACTTAAACTTGTGAATATGCATTGTTTTAGATTAAAAATATGAATTAACAATGGCTCTTAAGTTTCCAGGTAAACTCATCTAGCAATAAAAGTCAACTTTAATTAGATGTAAACGTCTATTCATTTACTATATTTTGGATGATATTACACGTGTGAATAGCTCAAAAATATAGATTAAATCAAAAGTAGGTTAAACAAAACATGTAATATTAACTTTAAGCTAAGTTCTATTGAAAAATAGATGCAAAGAAAAAAACAACTAATCTGTATTGTTGTTTTGTAGTTCCAGTATGACACAATTCATATAGACTTTCCGAAGTAAGGTCAATAGGACAGAAAATTAAAATAATGTTTAACGTAACAATGTTAAAAACCAAGTATACATGTGACAAAAGCATTCATTATTTGTTAGCAAAGATAGATAGAGTCTAGCAGTGAAATCCAGGACGCGAGTTTTGTCCTGTTTGGGACTCATCACCTGGATGTACATTATTTACAAATGACGTGATGAACCACGGTTAATAGTTTGGTCAACGTTGTTTAATAATGGTGGAGAAGATTTGGAGCTCAATTGAATGATCGGCCAAAGCATCCAGCTCAGAGAACAAAACCCCATCAAGATGTTTAACAATAGATATTACAAATGCTATCATTTCGAATACTGTCTGTTAAAAGTTTTTCTCTGTTTAAAATCTAAACGCTGTCAAGGAGGCTGAAGGGAATCATTCTTTTTGGGTCGAGATATGAATATCTGAAATTTTCCATGATTATATTATTTTCTGGAGACTACTATTTTTCAGAGTGATAAATGTTTAAAAACTAACCATTAATGAAGCTAAATATTAGATTATCATAGTCTTTTGATACAAGTTTAAACTTATTTACCAAAATAAAATGAATTTTTAGTTGAACTTGGATTAAATCCTTGCTTTCAAAAATATTTAAACAATTTTCCAATTTCATTGAGATCATGAAACGATCAATTTTAGGCCACCATTGAAAACCTGGACGACCATTTGGTCAATGGTGGTCTAACATTGATCGGTTCACGATTTCAATGAGACTCAACAACATTTACAACCCTATACTGATGATTTTCTAATTTCTGTCACTTTGTATTTCTACATATTCTGAACATCCGTCTCTTGATTCCTAGATAAGTACTATAATACTGATCTTTCGTCAGAATATTTTGTTAGCTCTTCTTATGTTATTATGCAATGTAATAACTATTTAATTTTTCTAATTTGGAGGTCTTAAATGTTATCTAATTAAAGTTTGGGAAACAGCTCACAAATTATAGAACATTGCTCTGGGAAATTCGAGATAATTCTTGAAGTGAGTGAGTATTAGACAGAATCAAAGGGGAACATACTTGAAAGTTTTGGAACAATGACATCCTTAAGAACTTTGAGCGACAGGGTCCGAACTTTGATTCTTGAAGCCTAAGAACTAACATGAAAATAACTAGTTTTTCTGTTTTTAGTACATGATGAATAACCAAGGTGATATAGTGGTCTATTTATTGTTGATGTAAATCCTGGACTGTGTATAAGGTAGAAATTAAATTGTCCAAGTTACCTAGCATTTTTGTTACCACTTGATTACTATGTTGACGTTCACTGATTCATATTTTCTAGCATCACCAATGTTTAACGTTCTTCATTGTTGATTGAGTCTGCCATGTATTATTAATCCCGTTTACTTACAGAAGTATTCTTTTTACGAATCAATAGACTGATATGTAGTTAGAAT
This sequence comes from Schistosoma spindalis, assembly GCA_946903255.1. NCBI lineage: Eukaryota > Metazoa > Platyhelminthes > Trematoda > Strigeidida > Schistosomatidae > Schistosoma > Schistosoma spindalis. The sequence continues at coordinate 77,554,854 of OX336416.1, read as the reverse complement.
AAATAAAATTAATGATCACCTTTATAGTTAATCTGTTCGAAGAATGAATATTATATTTTTAGTAATGCGTTGCAAGCCTTAGTTTGTTGACCGATAAATTTCAGTTCAGTTTAAACAGTTTTCTGAAAAAAGTTTGTACATTAGATCACATAGGAAACTATAGATAGAGGACGTTTGCCTTCATTTACCATATTAACTACTGATGTAAGCTACATGACTCATTCCTATCTTTAAAAATCTCAAGTCATGTCGCTTTACTTAATGGAAGTAGACTATCAGTACACATATGAGTCATTTCGTAAGTCTTCAAGTCCTGTGTAAAACGAAACTAGTTGTTTGTCATGCATAAACATGGTAAATTTCATATTGTAGTTAGTGCAGACTCCTGATTTGACAAACAACGTCATGACTGACGTTAATATATCAATCACACCTACGCATCGACTAAAAATCATGTTACATGACTAATTGAATGGACCATCTTATATACTCAAAAGTATCTTCTGTACCTTTGTTCATATGAAAACTAGGTCTTTCAATCGAAAACATCACAAAACTACCTAACTCAATATTATTTGTATACACACTGGTGATCAGCTTCAGAATAGATTTCTAGCAGCTGTAACAAAACTGATACAAATCGGGAGTAAAACATGAACTGAAGATATAGGCATAGATCCATTTTGTTTGTAGAACTCCGCAAACTCTGACGACGTGAATTGCGTTCCTTTATCTGAAACCAAAACATTGGATGTTCCAAACCTACCAAATAGTTTTCTTATATGTAACGGTGTTTAAGATGTAGACGGTCTTCCTATAGCATAAATTTCAGGCCATTTACAGTATGAATCTACCACTACTAAAAATATTGTCTGTTTATTGGTCAAGCATAATCGATGTGTACTCGGACCCAAGGTTTGCTCGTCTCTGGCCATGGCTGGGATTTAACGGTAGATCCCACAAATCAAATTTATCTATCCAATCAATACCTAAGAAGATTGTATAAAAGATCCCAGATATATAACATTTCCCGATAATAGTCTTGTCACCAAATGTGGGAGGTAGCTACATTTCTCCAAGAAGAGTAATATTAATTCCTGTGGTACTCTTTGCATTATAATATGTAGGTTGATATTGAGGTCAACCAAGTTTTATCCAAGTCTCTCTATGTCAGACCCCGTATCAACTTGCAGCTTAACCGGTTTACCACTGAAGAAGACGGTTACGCACCTTTTGTGGTATCTCTTGTGACGTCCACGTCTTATTTCATTTACAGAACTTATGCTGATGGTCGATGATTTCCGGCCTGGGAAGTTAAAATGGATATTTGGGTGTATAAAAAAAGACGTGGGAAGGTATAGTATGAAGTGATGTTTGAAAATACATTAATTATTAGACACATAAATCAACTTCGAGATAGAAAAGATGTTAATGAGTTATCTAAAGCCTAACCTTTGTTAATAGAAATATTATGTGACACATTTAAAATCCCACCACTGCCACAAGTTGAAATGAAAAAAAATGATCCGATTGTACTAGCTTGGTATTTGTATTTCAGTCTGGATTAATTGTGACAGGATTTTATTTGAGTTCTATGGTTTCCGTGTGGGATGGTTTTGGCATTCAAAGAAAGGTATTTTTCGTAAGTTATTGTTTAAGACTGTAATAAACAGATCAACTGTAATTCTGTCTGAACACTTATATTTTCATTATTTCAGACAGACGAAAAAGTTGTTTGTGGCATGGTTAATTATTTTGAAGGTTATTTAATTAGTAGACAAATTTTAGTACAATACAGCATCAAAGAAAATATACCACAGTAATGAGAAATGATAATATGGTAAAGAAATCAATAGAATGGGACCACAATCAAAAAAGAACTAAGCAGAAATAGCATTCAACAAAAGATAAAGCTCAGTGGACAAAAAGCATTCTTGGATTTAAAAAGGCTAATTTCACTATTATGAAGGGCCACTGGATTGTATTCTGGAGCATATATTGTACAACGTCTCAAACAATTGAGTTGTATGATCTTTGGGACCCTAATCGAGAAGTTGTAATGAACTAACATATACTGGTCATATATGCCTACCTTTCACACCACGGCGCCATACCACAAACCGAACAACAACCCGCCATTTCCTCCCGGCCTTAGTGTTGACAAATAAAGCGCGATGTGGAAGTCACTAAGATGACATTTGTAAAAAATGTTCTAACCACAGAAGTTGGTGTTTGGATTTAGTGATATCAATTTAATTGTATTGATAACGAGGGGAAGTAAGGGTATTATCATCTGATTTGTGTGTTAGCTTGGATGCTTCTACTGTGCAAAATCTGAAGTAGGTGACTTTTTAGAGGACTGTTTCACGAGCCGTTGACTTGGGGTCTAATTCACCAGGCAGTGAGGAATCATCACGAGGTTGTCCTATTGTGGCTAGTGACTAAAATAACTTTACGAAACCTTCTTCCTCTCTGCATTCTGGAGATCATTGGTCTGAAATCTGAATTTTCCAACGGCCTTGGGTGGAAACGCCTTACGTATTATTTAATTAAAGAACCAGATGTTAGCTATCTGTCGTTTCAATTTCATGGAAAAACAACCAGCACGTAAAGCCGGTGAGCAAACCATTCCTGTCAAAGGCTAAAAACCTATGACCATATGGCAACATTTGGAATGAAAGAGGACTATCTTTATTCTCGGAGTGTCCATTTTAAAGACAATATTCACTAACAGATTACACCAAGTATGAATACGATAACTAAATTGGAGTCACATAATATTATACAACTGACTTTAACTCTCTGTAACTAGTACTTTTGCCATTGTCGAGAAGCCCACTTCATCTCTGGATATACGCTGGTAACCTGACTCAACTTCATCATTGATGTTACTGTTACATCATTGTACGCACGTACCAATTATAGGGCTCGGCTCTGCTGTTTATATTTTTTTTAGGAACCAAGTTCACTGTACAATTGTTCAACACACTACTATGTGTTCATCATACACTTACATTTTATTTGCTGATGATAACTATGCTTATTATATTTATGTGTACTAAGTTGTGTATTTTGTCACTGATGATGCACCACATAAGTACTATACGGAGATCTGTGTAAAGACAATATCGGGGCATCGTCTGGGGATGGTATATATGCCAATAGGAGTCTTGGAAATCAACAAAAGAAAGTACTTTTATACCCGTTAAATAAGTTCGTGATTATCTAGAATGAGTGGTTGGAGTATGAATTTTTATAAACAAAGATATATGAACTGGACAAAAGAATAAAAACGAACACAATTGTCACGCATTTTATTATATCTTCACTGGGATGAATTTACGTCTACCCAATGAGTTCCAAATAAGGCAAAACGTATCCCATTGGTATCTAAAATCTAAAACTGTATTGATAACTTAATATTGTATAGATAAACATAACGAATCTCCAGACTACATAACAGACTGAATATCGAAGGCTAAATGTTCGACCACTTCTTTATAATAAAGTAGCTGCAGATAACTGGAGAAAACCTTCAGCCACATTTCAAGCCCGCTCGAACCTAACGATAGTGGACAGAAGTTATGTGCCAATCGAAAAGAACGAAGGCTTAGCTGGAATGTTTTCGCTTACTACTTTAGCGCCTCAAATAAAGGAATGTATAAAAGTAACTATTTTCGATGAGTGGCTGGAAATATTCCAAACCTAGTTGGTGATACCCGACATCCGTCAATAACTGACTAGACAAGATATAGGATGCCTTTATGAAGTTACTAACTACAGGTCTGAGGCATGTTGATGGGTGTGAACTACCTATTCGGGGTTTGTAGGATAACAGTTGAGGAGCAACCGTTCAGAACCACTTGGAGTAGCGAAAATAGGATTACCATTTATTTGTCTCTAGTTTGTAATTGTCATTTCTATTATGAGGATCCTCCTTTCTAAATTTATATTTTCCACGCCCAATAATTTTTACCAATAATTCGATATTTCTTTTGACAGATCGATCTCACTAAAGTGCGGAAACAAGGGCTGATGATTTATAAAAGGTTCAGATGTTGCTTATGATTGATTGAACAACACACACGGAATTCGACAACAAAAGATACCAAGCAGTGATTCAAGTGCGTTAAGGCATACTTCAAAATATGTTTTATGATTGAGCAGAATCAATTAACTGCTAATGACAAATATCCTGAAAATGTCATTAGTGATTCAGTGATAATGGATTTAGGTTATTTATATCCTCTTGAATGGCATCTTCGATGCCTAATCTTTTCTATTACCAATAACACTTACTACCTCTACTATTCCGGGATTTCTCCCGACAATTTCATCTCACAGAGTTAATGGGTTATGGAAATTTAAACGGGTGTACACATGTTCCCGTTACTGCGATGCACTTTATTGACTGATCTTCACTAGCAACCACCTAATATGATAAATATTTTGAACTAAATCCACATATAACAATCAAGATGCGACTAGATATCATTTCCTCAGCCTTAACCACCACAATTAGCTCAGCAAGTTGAGAAATAAACATATAGATTGAAAAATATACCAGTGTCAGGCATACTCCTTACTTATAAGTCTGGCCACACTTTACAATTGCAGTCATAAGGCAACCATATTTTGTCAAAAGTGGAGGATACTTGATATACGGGTAAGGATGTGTTTGTAAAACTTGAGGTTGTTTGGCGAAACAATTCTCCTGAAGAAAACCTTGTATTTAGGGATGTCAATAGGTTCGCCTTCATAATAACAGGAATTACTACTATTTCAAAAATTTCTGCCTTTTTACATTACGTTAAGAAGAGTCAGAACTAAAGAGTTTTCACAGTAATTTGATCCAAAAAGTTTTGATAAGATTAAGGTAACTTCGAACATACTCAACATTTAAACTTCTGGTTAGAATTCAAATTGACACATCATTATCGGAGTAACTGATGACTTAACTTATTAGTAGGAAGTGCACTGGAATCAAATTACTGTTACGTGGTCAATTTGATTTTTCTGTCACATAAAATTAGGCCGGCATAACAAAGTAATGACATTGTAAAATCTCTGGGGAGAGCTAACATATAGGTTTAGGATCTGAAAGCGAAATTTGTACACTCGAAACGTATTGAAATAGTGTAAAACAAACGCTGCTTGGTATACATTATAATATAAATATCACTGGGATTTACGCACTATAATTATGAAAACTAACTACCACACCAAACAGGATATAATTTACAATGAAGTACACTTACAAAAGTGTTTAGAATACCATTTACAATCAGTGAATATAGACAATGGTATTCACATTATGAATATTATCGACGGCATCCCTAGTAAACATTTTTATTATCCAATAAAGGGTTGTAAGTCAGTAAGTAACAACATAGAACTTCGTACGTACGTACATCAGTTCGAGTTGCCATACCACATTAGCACAGAGATGCAGTTGTCCATACAAATCCCGTAGTGGTAGAGGTAGCAAAAGTATAAACTGTAATCGGAAACCTTAGGGTTTGAAGATGTTATTCAAGGAGTATAATACAGTGAAATAAATTTGGAAAGAGGAAAAAAGGGACATGAAGAATTCAGAAGATTAGAGTTTGAGAGAACACAAAGAGTGGATGCACCTGCGCCATTGCAAACGATTTTGAGCCATGTCATTCAAGGTCTCTAACCATCGGTTGCTATCATCTCGCGATCCCCAACCAGGTAGTGTACACCTACCAACATGACTCAGTCCACTTGTCAGAGACTTCATGGATTTGTGCCATGTTTTGGTCTGGCCTCCTCTAGCTTTCTTCCAACCTACTGCTATACCAATGAACATCGCATGTCGGGGCAGTTGGTGGTTGGGCATACGTAACAGATGTCCCAGTCATCTCAACTGATTAAGTTTCACTACTTCATCAATTGATTTGCCATCCTTACCTAGTACCCGTTTCCTAACAACTGCATTACTTACTCGGTGGTCCCAGGATATACGAGCGATGTTTCGAAGACACCTATGATCAAATACCAGTAACCTACGAATATCCTCTACCCTTACTGGCCATGTTTCACTGCCATAAAGTAGGACGGAACGAACTGCTGAACAGTAAACATGTCCTTTGGTTGATAGACGGATATCTCGCCTACGCCACAAATGACGCAAGTTGGAAAAAGCTAGTCGATCCTTCTGTATCCGTGCTGAGATTTCGTCACCCACCAGACCACAAGGGCTGATGAGACTTCCGAGATAAGTGAAGCGGTCGACACGCTCAACTACTTCACTCCCTTTCACTAGTTCGGGTGTCGACGCAACCCAATCATGAAGCAACATTTTGCATTTCGAGGGAGAGAATCGCATGCCGAACACGCTTGCATTGTTGCTTAGAGTGGTCAGAAGACTCTGTATTTTGTCAGCGTCTTCACTAAATAGAACTATGTCATCGACATATTCTACGTCAACAAGTGAATTTCTCGGTAGAAGTTCAACTCCTGGAAATTTAGATAAGGAAAGTGTCATCTCTAAAAGGACGTCAATGACAAAGTTAAACAAAAATGGAGAGAGTGGACAGCCCTGACGAACACCACTTGAGGCAATCAATTCTGATGACAGTTCACCATAAGCTCTTACTCGACCAGTTGTGTTCGAGTAGAGAGCCTTTATAAGGTTAATGTACTTCTTCGGTACTCCTTTCAGAGAGAAACACTGCCATAGAACCTCACGATCAACAGAGTCAAATGCCGCCTTAGAGTCGAGAAATACTACGATTGTGGGGCGTCTGAATGTGTGTCTATGTTCTAGGACCTGACGTAGTGTGAATATCCGGTCTATACAACCACGTCCAGGTCGAAAACCAGCCTGGTTTTCTCTAGTCTGCTCTTCACGAGCTTTGGTTAGGCGTCGAAGTAATATTGAAGCTAATATTTTAGACATTATATTAGTCAAACTGACTTCTCTGTGATTGTCACAAGAAGACTTTTGTCCTTTCTTATAGACTGGTACAATCAGTGATTGAGACCAGTCAGATGGGATTACGTCCAGTTCCCAGATTCTACCTAAGACCTCAGTCAATCTCGCTGCTAATACTTGACCGCCATCATTAAAAATCTCAGGGGTAAACCTGTCAGGGCCTGCTGCTCTCCGACGCTTCAGATTTCCTATAGCTTTTTCAACTTCGTAGAGTCGGAGGAGATATAGCATCAGATCATCACTTGCTGGTCGCCAAGATGAAATCGAAACTCAAGTGGCACTGGACAACGGGGAGGACAATATCACAAAAATTTAATACGGCTCTTCTTTGGGACAATGACAAACTCAATAAATTTAAGATAACCCTCAGCAATAAGTTCCAGGTAACCAGTGTAGCAGCAGCCTCAGCAGCAATAGGTCTCAATATACACAAAGGGAAAAGCAAGATTCTTCGATACAACACAGCATATAACAATCCAATCACAATTGACGGAGAAGCTTTGGAAGACGTAAATACCTTTACATATTTGGGCAGTATCATCGATGAACACGGTGGATCTGATGCAGATGTGAAGGCACGGATTGGCAAAACAAGAGCAGCATATTCACAAGTGAAGAATATCTGGAACTCAAAACAATTGGCAACCAACACCAAAGTCAGAATTTTTAATGCAAATGTGAAGACAGTTCTACTGTATGGGGTGGAAACCTGGAAAACTACGAAATCCATCATCCAGAAGATACAGGTGTTTATCAATAGTTGTCTACGCAAAATACTTCAGATCCGCCGGCCGGACACGATCAGCAACAACCTACTGTGGGAGAAAACAAACCAGATCCCAGTGGAGGAAGAAATCAGGAAGAAGCGCTGGAAATGGATAGGACACACATTGAGGAAAGCACCCAACTGCGTCACAAGACAAGCCCTCACATGGAATCCTCAAGGCCGAAGGAGGAGAGGAAGACCAAAGAACACATTACGCCGGGAAATGGAGATAGACATGAGAAAAATGAACAAGAATTGGATGGAACTAGAAAAGAAGGCCCAGGACAGAGTGGTTTGGAGAATGCTGGTCGGCGGCCTATGCTCCATTGAGAGTAACAGGCGTAAGTTAGAGTCGGAGGACTTACATTAGCTTGCCATTCAGGTCGACTGGGGATCGTGGGAAACCGAAGTGTGGTTAAAGGCCAGTTGAACTGATCCATAAAGTGATCTGCTCATCGTTATCACTCCACGCTGCCTCGGAGTGGGCATCACATATGTGTCTGCCTGTCTTTCTAGTTGTTCCTGAAACGTATTTTTAGGTTGGTTATCATTAAGTAGTACCCTACGAGGTTTCCTTGCAGCATCTTTCCTGCATCCAGTAAGACACAGACAAATACGCGCTCGCACTAGAGCATGATCTGAGTCTAAGCATGTGCTCCAGAATGAGCGACAGTCTTCTATCGAGCCCCTCCATCGGTGGCTGATAGCGATGTGATCTATTTGGGTCCAGCGTTGAGACGAATTCGGGGGTCGCCATGCCAAAAGATGTTTTTCCTTATGCTTAAAGTTAGTGTTTGCAAGAAACAGGCGTTATATTAGCTTAGCTGTAACAGACGGTCGCCGTTATCTGTTCTTTGAACCGCGACACCATCAGATCCACCCAGGTGTCTTTCCTTTTCGCTTAGTTTACCTACTTGAGCATTAAAGTCACCAGCCAATATTACTACATCTGAACGCCTAGCTTTTCGGAGAAGGTCGGAAAGATTTCTGTAAAACTCATCTTTTACATCATCTGAGCTGCAGTCAGTGGGAGAGTAGGCAGAGACGACGAAGAGGCAACGACGAGTGCCCCTATCTTTCCGAGTCCTTACTGTTCCGTTTAGTCGGACAACACACAAACGACTGTTTACTGGGATCCAGTCTAAGAGAGCTAGTTCTGCCCTAGGACTCAATGCTATACCTACGCCAGCGAGGCCACGGGAAGCAGCATCAGGGCTTCCAGATATACGGAGCCTAAATCGAGATGGTTCTTTATTTGTATGAGACGGAGGGATAAATCCAGCGGATGACTTAAAGCTTACATTATGGACGAAACTTGAGTTAAACAGGTTCCCAGTGTAACATGTGGACTACTAGTATTTCACCACAAATACCTTAAAGTATTGCTCGCATCTGCTGGAATCACCGGGTAGGTAATCGTGAGGTTAGACACAGGGTATTAGGGAAGGTTGTTGGATCAGTTGATTCTTCATCGACATGTTACGTATGTGAAAAAATCGATCACTACGACGCGCAATGCTGACCAGTGTTGGAGATAGTTGTAAGAAAGTTAGGGGTGGCTTAACCAGAACGTGGCATCAGCCTCTAGTGCGAGCCAAGTTGGAAAATGCAGAAAACCTGGTTGGGGTCCGCGTGACTATCGTAACCATTGGTTGGAAACTCTTGGTGACGTGGCTCAGAATCGATAACAATGGCGTAGGAGTATACACTCTGTCTTCCCTTAAACGATGAGACTAAAATTATTTCAGATCTTTCTTTCTACGAACCAATTCTATCTTCCTGTACTATGTCCTTATATGCAATCTTTCATTTATATATTACAACCACTACTATGAATCCGGTGTTCATCTTGTTGTGCTAATGCGGCATGGCAACTTGGAACGATGCACATATGTGCCTGTTCCTACATTGTAGCTGACTGACTGCAACATGTGGATCGGAGAGCCCGTATAACAAGTATTAGTTTGCTAACTTAACCTTAATTTCGGTGAATAACTGTTTTACTAAATTTTGTCTATGCATACTCGTATTATGACACTATTAATTTAATTATTTGAACACATAAATATTGATACAAGAGGGCACCAAATATGTATGCGCCACTTTTATTTGTGTGTGGGCTGTGATACTGCCCGGGTGCCCAGACTGAAGCAGGTGATTTTCCTAGGGGGCCACACCCCGAACCTTCGACCTGATCCACAAGGAAGTGGAGCATCATAAGGAGATGCAGTCTCATGGTAGCCGGTGACCAACGATTGGTTCATAAGCCATTTGTTCCTTTAGAATACTAGAGCCCGTGTGCACCATTGGTTTGGGATCCGGTTAAAGCGCCGGACATTCGCTTTTCGTCCTCTCATTTTCGTAGACAACACCCCATCACGAGAAGGCAGTGAGTAGGACTTCCCTGGCAGATGCTGTATACGCGTGACCATGTGAGAGCATTTCGAGAGGGAGGGCGGGCTCACCCCACTCTCAGCCATACCAGGGCATTCGGGGGCCTATTATGATACACATATACTAATATGCAAATCACTGCATCATCGATGTATTTAAAGTTGTCTACATGTTCCAAGCAATTGGCGGAAGACTGGTCACAGAAAATAGGCACCTATTTTTCATGAAATATGGAAAAATGTCAGACAGGGGATAAAAGATATCTTATAATATATAAGTATACGTGCGTGTTAAGAAGGAATATATTTATATCATATATGCAAGGATAACTTCCGATTTCTGTACTGATTAATTATTCGGAACTGCAGTTGTATTCTTAATCACTATGAGACGAAATTTTCTTTGTGATCTCGTTCACTTGATCTTTCTTTAGTGTTGCATAGAATACGCGTGAGACGTAGCATTAGGTAGTGGATTAGCATTAACAATAATAACAGTAGCAATAATAATCATTATTATAAACAAATTCAACAAATATATATATATATATATATATATATATATATAAAAATTGAGCAAAAAAGGGATGATAATGGGAAAGCTACAAGCAAAATATTTTATAAAATGTTGCAAAGCTAAAATTGTTTTTCTTTACAATCAAGTAGTGTTTACACCAGAATCATGAGATAATTATAATCCAATTACAATGTTAACAGCAATAAAAAAATATAAACGTGCAACACGTGAAAGCGGAAAAAACACAATTATGATAATCTGACTTTAGTAAAACAGCTTGACAGTAATTCAGTTGGCGTTTCTCCGTGGAATGTTTGATTACACAAGCGAAACAAATAGTTTAATTAGCAAATGAATTCTTTTCTACTTACTACACGTATGCCAACCAATTATACGAACTACATGGATTCAAATTGATCAACTCGTTTTTTCGTATTCCCCTCACGTATAGCTCTTAATGTGCGATATTTATCCATACCTTTGCTTACGATATCCTCATAATGAATGTCGATCGCTTGCATCTTATTCGGATTTCGAACGGAGCTTAAATCTTGCCGTAATAATTTAAGGCGTGTCGCATGGTCCTCATCAGTATCTTGTTTGGACTGACGTAAATCCTCATCAACATTATTGACTGCTTCCAGTTCGCATTCTAAAACATAATCAATAAATTTCATATATACATATACATAGATGCATATAATCATTAATGGTACTAATTGTCGTAGCAATAGTAGAAGCCATAGGGGCAAATAAACAGATCGAGAGTGGTTCAATGAATTAAATGCAACCGTTATTACTCTGTTCACGAGTATACACTAGTACTTGCACGGATCGGGAGAAAAATAAACCTTAGGTAACGTAAAGGATATGGTACTGTAAATGGCATGATAAAATGTTTAATTATATTTAATTTGGTTGTCATGAAGACTTTCAATGTAAATAATTCGTTTGGAATAATAATTTGTAGGAAGCAGATATATATATATATATATATATATATATATATATATATATAATGACTAGGCGCATGGTTTTGTATTTCTTTGACGCGAAAGGTGATATGAGATATGAAGCTGATAAGGAATAGGCGCTCTCTGCAGCTACAAACATGGTGATTTAATGTATACACGTTCTATGTGTAAAGTCAGTCCTGTAAGTTAGAAATTACATAGATGGTTAATAACTTTATTTGTTTGCGGTTTAGTAAAAAAATCTGATGAGTTTGTTAAATAAATGGTTAGAAAGTTCATGGTATATCAAAAGCTGAAAAATGTACATCACACAATAACCATTTTGTTCCCAATTAATCACTATGGTTAAGAAAAATATTTAAGTGGTACATCGCTAACCGTCAGATTCTTGTTTTTGTTCACTATAGTGGTCCATTTCTGCGTCATGCATAGCTCGAACGCGAGCCAGTTCAGCCTCAAACTGACGCTTTTCTTCCTCTCGCTCCTGGAGTAGTTGATTTTGCTCATTAATTTTGGCGCTGATTTCATCGCGTTCTTGTGCTATACGCTGACGCTCTTCTATTGACTTAAGGGAGTTGAACCACGGTTTATGAAAAACAAGAAAAAAAAATCGTCCTTTAACATGGATTGTTAATAGTACAACACCATGATCAAGTATAGCTACCTATAACAAGAATTGTCATAGGAAGACTAGAAATGCTATTGACTTACGTAGATAAAGGTGTTAATTTAAAATAGAGTTCTTAAACTATTAAACTAGAGCTTTAACTAATGAGATTAGATGTTGTACGGTCTTCAAAAGAATATGATTCACACTTAACAATAGCCTCTGCTTACCATGAAAAGTAATTACTTTTAGTGTGATACCTTTACTTGGAGAGGTTATGGGACTCCGTAGGCTGATTTTCATAAATGAGGAATAAATGTCAACTTTAAACTAGAGGGAACCCGTGTAGTTTCACATTTCAGTTCAAAGATAATGTCTATAAGGACAGAGACGAGTAACGATATAACTCTAAACAAAGTAGGATCTTCTTGATAATACATCTCTAATAATCGCTAACTGGTAAGATAAGGATACAAATTGGATTTCCTGTTGAATGGGTTTAATTGTTCAACAATTAAACAAGGACGATTATCATCAGGAACTAAATCAAGAATAATGGGAAAAACAAAAGAATTTTCAGAATGTTCATCAAACCTTACCAGTCCTAATTTGCGATTTGCTTCTTCTAGATAATACTGTAAGTTTTCTAATTGTTTTCGTGCACTTTTTTCTTCTTCAAGTTGTGCATTCAATTCATTAACTTTACATTCATATTGTTCTAAAACTGTTTGCGTACGTGCGAATGCTTCCTCGTTTTCTTGCATTAGACGTTGCATATCTTGTAGTCGTTTTTCCATTACTTCTCTCGCTTCTTGTTCAGCACGTAGTTTTTCCCTTAATGATATATTAATTAAGTAGAAGTTAATTTGAGTTTGATAAAATATGAATAATCAGACCTGTACAGAAGCAAAAAAGCTATTATTATTTACAAATTACAAACAACCACAAAATTATTGTCTTTACATATGTCACCATAGTGCACTGCACTGGTGCATTCAGTTATTGAAATTTGCAGTTAAGAAACGAGCAAGCATATATTAAATGTACAAAAAACAAACTGGAGTACGAGAGCTACTCGACAAGTTAATAAAGTTCAGCGCAAATGAAACGTGGAATTATTTTACTTTCGAAACAAAAAGAAAATATTTATTGAATGAATTGGGTTTTTTTCTAGTATATCCTAAGAACATATTTTAGTACATTTACTATTGTATAAAACAATGAATGAATACTGAAGTTAGTCTGTAAGCACAAGAACTATTTTAACGTTCGCACACTTATGCAGGTTGGACAACAGATAGGGCTGACTATGTCTTTGGAAAGTCTTAATATGTTTGTTGTCTATCCGAGACTCTGGTGAAGTGCTACAAGTTCGCTCTCCATCTGTCGCTTCAAGAAGCTTGTTTTATGTGCGTTTATCCTGGAATCATGTGGCATCTTCATCTGGTCTTGCTTGAGTTAGTGTCGCACTAAGCGCTAGAGCTGAGGCAGCACTAATCGATTGGATCCTCATTAACAGTCGGTTATGTGCTGTCAGATTAGAAAGTACCATCAAAGTGAGAAATCGGCGTGAGAAACGATGTCTTTTCATCATCTTAGCCTATGTCTCGACAGATTGCAGCCCGGATGCAATCAATGATGAATTCCACCACCAGTTAACTGTTCTTCTCCAGAAAGTGCGTTCGACAGAAAAGAATCGTTTAGGTGGCTGATGGGGACTTGTTGGTCACAGGTCAGATAACGAGGACCGTATATTGAAGCTGTGCACAGACCACAAACTATTTCTGGCTAGCACTAACTTCCGGCACAGTCATCGCCGATGTGCCACTCGACGTCGTCCCTCTGCATCTAAAGCCTGGACTCAGATTGATCACATCGCGATCAGCTACCGCAGGCGTGGTTGTGTACAAGACTGCCGCTCCTTTTGGAGTACCTATCTGGAATCTGATCATGCCCTGGTCTGCGCCAATCTTACCCTACTTTTCAGTGGACAACGAAGTGACCGCCATCAAAGGATTGATATCAGCAAGTTGGTTGCAACATCTTATGCTAGTAAGTACCGAACCGAGCTAGCTTCTAGGCTAGCAAACATTCCACCGAAAAGTATAGATGAGCATTGGTTGCAAATGCATGACGTCGTGAAAACGGAGAGTAAAGTCACTTGTGAGTTCGCGAAACGTCCCGCCTACAAGCACTGAGTTTCTTCAGGCTTCTTAAAACTCATGGAAGCCCGTCTCTCTACACCGTGAGTTTGGCCACAAACGAAGGATGTTACTTTTACTTACTTACGCCCGTTACTCCCAATGGAGCATAGGCCGCCGACCAGCATTCTCCAACGAAGAATGTTACGTACTGAAATTGGACAAAGCTTGCGTAAGGACCGAGAAGCCTGCTGATCGGAGCGTGCTAATGAGCTGGAAGCAGCAGCTGCATCTGGTAATTACCGGAAGCTCTTCCAGCTCATCCGAGCCACTGGCAGCAAGAAGTCTGGTATGAGCGAAACAATCTGCGAGGATGACGGAACGCCAATCACTAACATCCATCGACGTCTTGGACGATGGGCAGAATTCTTTGAAGGGCAGTTCAACTGGCCTGCTGCTCCGGCAACATCGGTCAGACTGTCTTGCCCTCCATGGCCGGTGACGACTGATCCACCAAATGAGGCGGAAGTCCGCAAGGAACTCCAACTCTTGAAACGTTACAAATCACCGGGCACAGACGACTTACCTCCGGCTCTTTTAAATGATGGTGGTGACTTCCTGACTAAGGGACTGACGACGTTGTTTACAAAGGTCTGGAAACTAGAGAGTGTACCAACGTCATGGAATGAGTCGATAGTTGTCCCTATCTTTAAAAAGGGTTCACGTCGTTCCTGTAACAACTATCGGGGGACAAGTCTACTTCCGATTGCGTCCAAGCTATTGGCTTCCGTCATACTTCGTAGATTGTTCAGAACCCGAGAAGGATTGACTCGCGAGGAGCAGGCTGGGTTTCGTTCTGGTCGAGGATGTATTGATCATATCTTCACACTCCGCCAAGTGTTAGAACACCGCCATACTTACCAAAGGCCAACAATCGTAGTGTTTCTTGATATCAGGGCTGCCTTCGATTCGTTGGACAGAACTGTTCTCTGAAATTGTCTATTGAAGAAGGGTGTGCCTGAGAAGTTTATTAACATCCTAAAAGCCCTATACACAAACACCTCAGACAGAGTGAGGGCATACATCCACCTCTCTCCATTGTTCCATTCAAGCAGTGGAGTTAGACAGGGTTGCCCAATCTCACCATTCCTCTTCAACTTTGCCATCGATGACATTCTGGAAACAGCTATGATGGATGTAAGTAATGGTGGTGTGGATCTGTTGCCTGGAGAAAGACTTCTCGACCTTGAGTATGCGGATGATATTGTCTTACTGTGCGAGAATGTTTAAGCCATGCAACCCGCACTTAATCAGTTGGCATGGTGTGTTAGTCTGGCCGTAAAAGGTCGGATCTACAACGCGTCGTTGAGAGCAGTTTTGCTCTATGCTTGTGAAACCTGGCCTCTCCAGGTGAGGATGTTAGACAACTCTCTGTGTTCGATCATCTCTGTCTGAAAAGGATTGCTGACATTCAGTGGCAACACCATGTTAGTAATGCGGAGGTTCGGCATCGTGTGTTCGGGCACAGAGACGATAATTCAATTGGTGTCACCATCTTGAAACACCGACTTCGGTGGCTTGAACATGTTCTACGAATGTCGTCCCAGAGAATTCCTCGTCGTGCATTATTTGCCGACTCTGGGACTGGTTGGAAAAAGTGGAAGAATGGTCAGCGTATGACATGGTGTCGTGGTATGAAAGAAAGCTGCAATGGGCTAGCTTTTGTTGGTCCTTCACGACTCCATGGCTGGGGTCCGAGAGATGGTGCAACACAGTGGCTACAGACGTTATTAGATATGGCTCAGAATAGAAGCCAGTGGAGATCCTGCTGTAACCTTCTTTTACTTTCTTTATAAAAATGGTTGCTTCTTTCTTAACTGAAAGATTGCTTCTGGCTGTACCTTTTCGTTTACCCATTATTAGTATTATTACACCACCTTACACTAATCTGTTCGTTATTGTTCTTTAGTTTTACGCTCCTTACCCTCTTTTTCCTCTTCTCTTCGGATTCTCATTGTTTTGGTGCCTTCTTATACCTATATTTATGTGTTCAAATAAATAAATAAATAGTGAAAACCACGAAGCTTATGTTTATAGCAGTAACAGGAAGGTTTCGTCCACTGAATGACAGATATGTACATAGTTGTAAAACAGTCTAAGTGTAAACCTACAATTATAGACCAGATAAATAACACTTCGAAATTTAGTAACACAGAAAGTCCTACTATAAGAGACACATGTTTTTTGGTTAGTATATTGTGATGATAAGGGTATTCAGTCAATAAAGTGCATCGCAGTAACGGGAACATGTGTACACCCGTTTAAATTTCCATAACACATTAATTCTGTGAGATGAAATTGTCGGGAGAAATCCCGGAATAGTAGAGGTAGTAAGTGTTATTGGTAATAGAAAAGATTAGGCATCGAAGATGCCATTCAAGAGGACATAAATTAGTAAAAAAAGAATTCTGAAGAATATGGTAATTTGGGGTTTAGAAGAAGGCAACGAGTGAACGCACTTGCTCCGTCATTACCACTCCTGAGCCATATCGTCATAGATTTTTAACTATTGGTTACAGTATTCTGGCGAACCTTTACTAGATAACCTATACCTTTTAATATGTTTCAATAAAGCAAGAACAAATATTGATGCAGAATAGTATGAATTCATAATATTTCGAGGTTTCTCGTCAGCTGCTTACAACCAAATATGTGATAAAAATTTTACATTGAGATAGTGTAAAACAATTGGCATAAATGAATGTAAATAACTGGAATGGCAAAGGTTTACAATAATAACTATATATATTAATATTTACATTCATTTATGCCAATTGTTTTACACTATCTCAATGTAAAATTTTTATCACATATTTGGTTGTAAGCAGCTGACGAGAAACCTCGAAATATTATGAATTCATACTATTCTGCATCAATATTTGTTCTTGCTTTATTTAAATTCATAAAGGGAACTAACTGCAATATGTTTCAGTTGATTTGTCAATGATTATTTAGATTAGTGTTACGCTTTGGTTTGGTTAACTTCAGCTTTCTTCTAACCTACTTCTTCATCAGATAACAAGCGTCGATATAGAGGGTGTTTGTCTAAACCATCTTAGTTTAAGATTTATTGTCTTATCAATCGATTTGCTACCTCTACCAAGTACCCTGTTTCTAGCCCGACGTCGCTTGGATGTTAGTCCGAAAATACACGGCGACAATTCGAAGATCCCTTGTTTGTAGTGATTATTTGGTAAATCACGAATCGAAGTAACCTTAGACAATCCTTCAGAATAGGTGAAAGTGACATCTCTTGGGATAAATAGTTTAGTTTCTGGATATGAGGTCTGGCTAGAAAATATCGGACATTTAAGTGATCAATAAAACCTTTCACTGATCTGAAGGGTAAATTTAATATCCTTTCAGGATATTATTTTGTGTTATTTATCCGCTCTCAATAGGTAGACGAGTGTTTCCTCAGTTCAGTATTTTTTCAAAAGTGTTAGGAAATCTGTTTCTTGAACGATACCATGCTTATAACCTTTCTGTTTAATATGAAGAAATCAAGCTTATTTAGAAGGTTACAAGCTTTTTCATAGAAAATTCAAAGCTGTATCAACAGTCAAGTGTCTTTTATATTCGTGTATAATCAATTACCCACATATGTCTTGTACCAAGTAGTGATCACAGAATACAAAAATTAGGTGATAAGAAAAAGGAATAACTACTTTGTATAAACAGAATTCATTCTGGGTTAAAGATTGCTTAGTAGAACAAGGCTAGTTACCCAGAGGTCTGTAGACTTTTCAAATTTTTAGTTAACACCATTGTATACAAAATAGTATGTCAATCACCAAGATTGTGTGCACAGTTGATTTGGTAAGTAATTCAGGAATTACATTACTATAGTCTGTTTCTGATCGGTACACGGAGCAAAATGTGGACAGTTAATTATCAAAACACATTACGACAATCTAAATCATTTACGAGATACTCACCACTCTATTATAAAAATAATTATAAACACAAATCTGATGAGTACTAAACATGGCATAGAACTTGGGATGTTTTTATCTCTAGTGGCTGTATTTGCATGAAAACCAGCTAGGTCAACACAAACTGATAAATCACATATGCCACACAGACAATCTTGAAATGTGTTTTATGAAAACACTGTAATTAGGTAAGCAAGTGTGATATCGTGATACGATGTTGTATATGGGACTACCAGAAGCTACGTCTAAGCGTATCACACACAGAAATGAAATTTCCCGCTTTTATCTAGCCTTTTACAGAAGTAGCATAGTAAATCGTAAACCGTAGCCAAATAGATGTGTGTGCTTGGAATTGGTGCACAGGTATGGTGGTAAAGTCGGGTGCATTAACAGGCTTTTTATACTAGTGTATCTGAAGGAGTGACTAAACGTCTCCCCATATAGGTGAGTTACTCGTTTATACCACTTAATCCCAGACGTGGAGCCATATTAGTAAGTTAAGTACATTTGGTGAATTTATACGTTACACTTTTAGCATACCTTTATCAACGTAATATGAGATATAAAAATATTTCTGACTTAATGTATATTTCGATCTATAGTCCAGTTGAAAATGTTTGAGTTCACATTCATTTGACCGGAGAGTAGTAGTAGATTTAACGAAAATGGATAGAAATCGAATTCTGCTCCTCAGTACATAAACTTGTTCCCGAAACTTAATGGTAACTTGAGAACTCTATTTTCGATTAAATTTTGGGTTGTGTTTACTTGTAATTATTTCTAAACACAACCATATATAGCTGTATATTCGTTGTCAATCCTTAAAAATCAGTACATTAGATATACTACTAATCATGTAGCCTATAGGATCCAGGTGAATGTATGTACATCCTACCATTAGCTAAAATTGTTTTCTACCGTGAAAATAACATCTCCCAACGATGGTTCATGGTAAGATGATTCTATGATTCTTTTAAATTAAAAGTAATTTTTATAAGCCACTTCGATATTCTATGCAGTTCACTCCCTTTATCCTATTGTGATGGGAAAAGTCAATACCGTACGAAGCAAAGGGATTGAAATGATAATATCAATGATATGGAAAACCAAACATAGAATTAAGTTCGCAAATAACGAATGTGATCTAGAAACAAAAAGCATAAAATAATAAATAACATTGAAGATCTAGAGAAAAAGTGTTGAATACATCTGGGTTGTGTTACCCAAAGCCTCCAGAAAATGGTTACGACCATATTACGAGTCCCAATAAAAATAATTGATACGATTCAACAGCCAGATTTGGTTTGGTTGCCACTCAAGCATTTAGTCAAATGTTACTTACTTACGCCTGTTACTCTCAGACAGGCACGTATGTGATGCCCACTCCGAGGCAGCGTGGAGTGATAACGATGAGCAGATCACTTTATGGATCAGTTCAACTGGCCTTTAACCACACTTCGGTTTCCCACGATCCCCAGTCGACCTGAATGGCAAGCTAATGTAAGTCCTCCGACTCTAACTTACGCCTGTTACTCTCAATGGAGCATAGGCCGCCGACCAGCATTCTCCAAACCACTCTGTCCTGGGCCTTCTTTTCTAGTTCCATCCAATTCTTGTTCATTTTTCTCATGTCTATCTCCATTTCCCGGCGTAATGTGTTCTTTGGTCTTCCTCTCCTCCTTCGGCCTTGAGGATTCCATGTGAGGGCTTGTCTTGTGACGCAGTTGGGTGCTTTCCTCAATGTGTGTCCTATCCACTTCCAGCGCTTCTTCCTGATTTCTTCCTCCACTGGGATCTGGTTTGTTCTCTCCCACAGTAGGTTGTTGCTGATCGTGTCCGGCCGGCGGATCTGAAGTATTTTGCGTAGACAACTATTGATAAACACCTGTATCTTCTGGATGATGGATTTCGTAGTTTTCCAGGTTTCCACCCCATACAGTAGAACTGTCTTCACATTTGCATTAAAAATTCTGACTTTGGTGTTGGTTGCCAATTGTTTTGAGTTCCAGATATTCTTCACTTGTGAATATGCTGCTCTTGTTTTGCCAATCCGTGCCTTCACATCTGCATCAGATCCACCGTGTTCATCGATGATACTGCCCAAATATGTAAAGGTATTTACGTCTTCCAAAGCTTCTCCGTCAATTGTGATTGGATTGTTATATGCTGTGTTGTATCGAAGAATCTTGCTTTTCCCTTTGTGTATATTGAGACCTATTGCTGCTGAGGCTGCTGCTACACTGGTTGTCTTCTCCTGCATTTGTTGTTGCGTTTGCAATAGAAGAGCCAGATCATCTGCGAAGTCTAGATCATTCAACTGCATCCTAGCTGTCCGCTGTATCAAATGTTACGTTATGTCAAATGTACGTTTCCTAACCTGATAACCTGCTTTGCAATCATAAAGTAATGAAGGACGAACTGCTGAGTATCGAAGTTGGCCAGATTAAGACAGACCACTAGCACCATACATAACACTATTTGGGAGAACTTAATCAAGGACTTAATATTGAGTTTGTTAGTCACTAATCGACTGGGGCTGACAACATTCAAAATAAGTAAATTGGTAAACAAGATTGACTGTTTTACTCTTTATGGTCAGACTAATGTTGCAAATTATTGTGAAGAAATGTTTCGGATTTTATGGAAAAAAGACGCGTCCTAAGTATTTTTTACTATTCGTGATGGCTCGCAGCATTTCATTGACGATATCAGAACTGATATTTTATCAGACTTTTTTGGAATATGTACATACCAAGCAGATGCCTTCATTCTACCTTTTTCGTAATCACTCAAGGTAAACAATCTTCATAGCATAATATTGGCTGCAAAAGCAAGCCCCTATAACAATTATGATGGAAATGTTATTTGCATTTATGTCTTACCAAGATATTAGTAAATAAAAGTCATCAAGAGAAAGGTAATAACAATGTGGAAATAATCCTCATATAAGCTTTCTTGTAACTGAATCAATACACTCATAATGTATGTTGACAATTTGTAAAGGTGAAGTGTAAACTGTTGTGTCTTTAAGCTCGGCTAATTATCACGTGACTTATTCGCCAATAGGAATATGACTTGTACAATCTTAGTCCTGTGCCAAACCAATGACGTGTAGACCTGTATGAGCAGTCTAGAGTCCCGATCGGTCCTTTTCATCGCCTAGCCCTGCCAGTTGACTCCACAAAACCTATAAGAGCTTCCACTACATGTATCATAAATTTCGCCCCCAAGTGCTCTGGTATGGCTGAGTGGGGAGAGTCCGCTCCTCCTCTCCAAATGCTTTCACATGGCTACGCGTCTACAGCATCTGCCAGGGAAGTCATACTCATTGCTTTTCCGTGTTGTGGGTGTTGTCTACGAAAATAAAAGGACGAAAAGCGAATGTTCGGCGCTTTAACCGGATCCCAAACCAATGGTGCACATGGGCTCTAGTATCCTGAAGGAACAAATGCATCTCATGATGCTCCACTTCCTTGTGGATCAGATCTTCAGGTCGAAGGTTCGGGGTGTGGTCCCCTAAGAAAACCACCTGCTTCGGTTTGGGCACCTGGGCAGTATCACAGCCCTCACGCATATCAGATGAGATTTGTGTGGCGCTTATGTACTGCCTTGTACCAATATCTACGTGTTAAATAAATAAATAAATAAAAATTATATATTTCAAACATACTAGGTTTATATACAAACCAAACAGACCACATCACAGCATAAAATAGAAAATAACATTTGTACAAGATCATGCCAAATAGTAGCTGAGATTGTGGGAGACTGTAATTAATAAACTTAAGAACAGTAAATCGTATCAAATAGTCCATAGTTCAAAATAAAGCTTATAATAAGAGGAATATCAGTCAGTCAGTCAGTCAGCTGCAACGTAGGACCAGGCACGTATATGCATCGGTCCAAGTTGCCATACCGCATTAGCATAAGAGGAATATGATTATACCTAATCTGGTTTCCCGATAACTATACAACAGGAATATACGTGTAATATTATTCCATAAATGTATCCCAACAGTTACTTTTGGTTATTCTCGTCGGGATATAACACACAATAGATTATTAGATATTTATTAAAATACACTCACCTTTCAGCATCACGTATAGTCTGTCGCTCCTTAGCCTTTACTTTCATTTGCTGTACTTCAATCGAATCGGGTTGACGTCGAATGGCATATAATTTATGGTTGCCTGTAGATAGGTTTAGAATAAGTTTGGATGTATGAGTACTATCCGTGTAGAATACGAGAACCTAAAATTAGAACAACTAGTGATGTCAGCATGACAATCTAACTGTATAACGTACAATGCGAATAAAGCAACATTGGGACCACTGGGTTAACAAAGACAGATAATAAACCCAAAATAAATTGCATCATTACTTCAAAAAACAAACATGGAATAATCTTTTTCTTTTATCATATCACTACATACAATAACAGGGAGAGAGATGGATGCAAAAACAAAACGATTGATGCTTTTACTATAGGAAAATAATGACCGGTAAACTGAGCAAAACAACACACTTTATTGCTTCAAAATATAATGCTGTTTTTTATTTTCAGCTTCTTACATAACAAAATAAGCAAAGCAGAGTAATATTTCAAACATAAGACGGTGACAACACAAATACCAACATTATCACTGAGAAACATTTAACTGAAAACTAAATACATTCACATTAACCACAAACACTAACCATAGTGATTTTGATGTAGTAAGTTTACTTACTGAAAGTTACAAAAACTAGCCAAACAGTATCAAGGAACTAACTTGAGAAACAATAAAATCAAATAAAAAATCAAGAGACCTGTTGTTATTTTTTTTGTTATTGTGGATACATGACGGAATTCTGATTGAAACAAGATAAGATTTCGAGCTGTTTGTCAGGTGTATTTTGTATAATTCAAAATGGTATTTGGGGCTTAGATCGAACCAGTCAGAATTGTTATATGTTCGTTCAGTAAGAAATATACGTCTAGAGACTAGTAGTCATTTTACGAACCTAAAAAAACAAGCGAATTTTATCTTAAAATAAAAGTCAACCGACTTTGATCCTTGTTTAGCGCACATTGATTTATAAACCCGACGAAATAAGTACCTGTTTATAACTAACCGAATAAAGAAAGGAAACAGATTTCTATCACTCACCTTTCCAGAAGCTTCAACAGGCTTGACGAAAAATTTGTTGCGAGAATAGGATAACTTTTGTATCTCATTCCATGGAAAGGTAACCTTTGGTGCTAATCTGTGAAGTTCGAAGAAGAAAACGTTTAATTGAGACGTTACACAAGTCATGAAGTGGACTGACGGCTTTTTTATCCAACAATTTAAAGTATTGTGTAAAATTGTATAGCGAAAATAAGTATTTTTCATGTATATTGGAACAATATTTCGTTAAATCTGTTTTTTTAAAAGAATTAGCATTGAATGTCTTGATGAGTACTTTATAAAGTTTTAAAAACGGAATTCACTAAATTGATAGTCCCTTATTAACTATGTACCGTGTCATCAGGAAAAAACTTATTGTATCTTTGTAGTCAAGTGCAATCAGTAGACGAGATAAATTTGCACTATGTGGTTGAATGGTTTGCATAAACCTTACCAATTTGGAAATTTTCGTCAACTAAAGAGATGGACTTGAGCTCTAACATTATCTTATAGGGTAAGCCAGTAACCCGGATCAGGATTGAAACTACCCTAAACCGTAGCCGATACCTTGGGATGGCGATTCGGTCTGTTTGTGATAAACCAATCGAATTACACTAATCGTAACACGGCCGTTCAGATACGTACCATGCCAGACAGGTCGACTGAAGTGGTAAAACTACAAGTAGAGGCTCAATGTCCACTGATGAAGTCGTATTTTCGAATATATAAGGTTCTAACAGCTGCAAAGTATACCTCTCAAAAAACCAGAATCTTTAGAAATGCTGCAATCTTGTGACTTTGAAAATAAAACCTCACCTTGTCCAGTAAACCCTGACGGTACAGGATAATCATGGACTGCAAACCGATATCTCATGTGTTATACTTATAATCTTCTACAGAATAACTTGTTTACTAGTAAACATGATGAGATAGATGTTCACTTTAGCCGGATGCTACACTCTACTTTAACATAACGAGTTGCCTCATGGTTTTATTGCAAGCTAAGGAACATTGGATATCTATGATTGAACACCATAATCCTAGTATTTATGTTCTGCTTTCGCATAGTTGTACAGACAAATTACTAAAGTTGAACACTTTCCCATCGTAAACTAAGTTATTTTACTACGAACGAAAATTTGGACATACACTGAGTACAACCGGAACTATGGTAAGGTTATCTTCCAATACATGTGAAATATACCGTGTTTATAAATGTGACCATCATTAACTCAAAGAAACTTGACGAAATCCGTTTATACATGTGTTTAATTAGATTTCTTTCAAGCTCCAATCATAACTTACTATGGAGTAACATTTAGTAAATAAAGCTATCATTATTTATGTACAAGGCCTATGTGATATAGAGTAATCAAGATTAAATGAAAGTTGTTTCGAAAGACTGATTGTTATGAATTCGGAAAACAGGTGGTAAGGGGTAGGATTGTTATTATAAACTTATTAGCAGGTAAGGGTACGTAGCTTGGAGTCACGCCTCAGGTGTGAGGGCTAGTGATACTAACCGGTTGCTCAAGCTGAAGTGAAATAGGACTCAAACATGAGACTCAGTGGCTGAAAACAAGAGAAATATTGAAAATTGTCATGTACTATGACAACTTAGAAGTCGGGGAACCTACTAAACGAGAAACTCACTGGTTGTCATATTCATAAATGTTCAAACCTAAAGCATCAATACCAAGCCACAAGTCGGTCTTTTTTTCATTTTTTATTTTAAAAAATGTAACTCCGAACATTTCTAGATCTTGAGCGATTCTTATATATTCCTTTACTGCATCGTCCTTGGACATATTTTTATGCGAAGAAACACAATTCATCACTTTCGCTTCCCATTCTTCGTCAGTTAGATTATATTGTTCACGTACACTGAAATAAATGTAGACAAACAAGCATGTTAAGCCGATTGGTGTAGGGAAACAATGAGATCCAGTTGAACATACTATAAGTTTAAAGAGCAGAAGTAAACACTTTTTGGCTGACCTATGGTTTTGAAGATAGATTATTTGTATAATAGGTGAAGCATTTTTTTGTAGCACAAACGACAAACATCGGGAAAACCAAACCAAGAAACATATACCTCTGAACTACAAGTTATGGATTACGAAGTTATTTATTTTCATGTTTGAACATACTGATAAACATTCTTCATTAATATGAGCAGTAACTATTTTGAGACATACAATTTATTCACTTATATGCCAAAAGTTAGGAAGCACTTTCGATTGACATGAAATTCACGTTGTAGTGATGGTTGTGTGATGATAAACAATCTACTTGCTTTTTTCTAGTCGTAACCAGAGGAAAAATCTGGCTAATATGTGAATTGAATTAAGCTAATATAATTAGTTTTGTAAAACTGGCAAAATGATTATCAAACTGGTAGTAGTATCAGTGATAGTAGAATAGAAAATGATTTTGTAAGGAAAGGTGGATTTACGGAACACAGTATGGAACTTTTAGAATTCCACGGTAATAGTAAGTGAATAATTCTGAGTTGTCACACCCTCAACAAATGGTCACGATAACCGTATCTACTAAAACGGGTCAAATTGACAATCAGATAGTAACTCATAATAATCCTATCGGAATTAAGGATACTAATGCTTTTGCTAAGATTTATCGTGATTGTACAGTACCTTTCTTGAATATTGATGTAGACTAAGTACGTAAATACCGTAAGACTTGAGGGGGATGTATGCCAATCTATGATAATACAACTAAGTGTACAAGAGAGAACATTAATGTAAGAATGAGCATTGAAATCACGTTAAGACAAATAGAGAGAATTTAGCTCTGAAGTGATAGGACGAACGATCATCGAGTATAGAAAAGCATTACAACACATGATTTACGGGGGATTAGAAGAATGAATACATTCGTGCTAGTTCAGTTGATTTTGAATAGTCTCAAGATATCTAGCAGTCAAATCACGAACCACCAATTTTTGACTCCGCTTCACTCATTATGAGCGGACCAATAAGATTCAAATCAGTTTCAAAATTGTGCGTTAAACCCATGTGACTCTATATGGCCAAATGACGTTCTGGGGTTATGATGTCCGATTGTGATTTGAAAAAATTAATTCATAACCCTGAACATAAATCCGAATTCTGGTTATTTACATTATACTTCAACCTATATTTAACCTTAGCAGGTTGGGCTTTACAGATGTCATTTCGAGGTTGATCAGAGATCACCCATAAATCAGTTTTACCAATAAGGGTTTAGCTATACTATTCATCATTTATCACCTAGCTTACACCGACGAGACAAGTAGTGATGAATTCGACGAATTTAAAGAAAACTTACTTTGCAGAAAGGTATTTGGAGATATTGAGCGGTTTTTTAACAGCAGATGGACCATTTCCCTCACTGCGAATAAGATATTGATAAGAAGCTAATAAAACAGCAGTTTCTGCGGGACAATAAATTCTTCCACTGACTATGTCATCCTTGACCTATGGATATCATTATATTGTTTAGCAAAACAGTAGTTACATCATAGTAAAAATATAAACGAGTTGTCTCATCAATGAGTTCATTCGATGGATCCTCTGGATAGTATTTCACTTTGACATCAAAATGCAGTGGGCCATCCTTGATTTTTTGCGTTGTCGTAATCTTTTTATCGGCCTCTGGCCAAGTAAGTCTGTTTTTGTGGTCCACACACTGAAGACCAAAATACCACATCTCTCTAATACCAAGAGCTGTGCAAACCTGGGTCTTTAAGACAACTACAAGAAGCTTACTTTTGAGACGAGCTGTGCACCAGAGGCCTTGCGCTTTAATGTGAAGTCCAACTGGGCATCTTTCGTAAGAACAGAAACAGGTACCTAGAAAATAAGGACAACTATGGAAACAAACTAATTTCGGCATCACGCGAGCGAACAACCACTAGCGAATCCGGCGGGCTAATTGTATCGCAACAGTTGAGTATCAAACTAAACAAATTCAAATTTTACATTGGTAATCTGCCATATTAAGGATAAAAAATCTCACGCTGTCACTTCAATTCATGCTTGAAATCTTCGTGAAAAGCTTATATTCTTCGACTTATTTTTTGTGCTAGTTCTTTTAAGTTACGGAAAAGTTCCAGGTAGATGTAATCATCTATGTGGTTATCCCAATCACTCGGCTGCTCGAACTATATGGGATTTTGTGTCGGATAAGAGTTAGCATTTATTAGGCACAAATAAAGGCTGTTGTAATAGTCGTGACATTTTTACGACCGGGGAATATCAACGTCACCGGTTAGCTAGTTGCAGCATGACAAATTTTAAAAAATCCGTACATTTAAATGATCCAAGTGGATTTAGATTGTTCCGAGGGGAATAGATGAAGCTTTCTCTCAACGGGAGTCCACATCTAGTAGCAGTATATCACTGATGTCACCAGGCGGGAACCTTAGTATATTTGACGATTAGAGAGAAAAGATATTAGCAAATTTTAGCGACATGTTGTTCTTAGTCCTAAAGAATATATCAAGTTTTCTCTTAAAGGACTCCTAGGGAATCATGTTAGCTAGCTTAGCCGGCGGTCTAACATTTGGCTACTCTTAAGGAGAAGGTGCGTTTACAGTTCGTTCAGCTGTGTTATCCCCCGTTTATAGGTGTTACCCCTAAGGTTTGTGTTGGTACTGAAGTTAAGTAGGTACTTAAGGGGATTCTCAGAAGTATTTAAGTTTTTGTAAGTCATTAGAAGGTCAACTCTGAGACACCAATACTCAAATGAGTCAAGCTTCAGTGATTTGAGGCGCTATTTATAAGGTTTGTATGAAAGCATTTTAACTGATTTAGTGGCTCGCCTTTGGATAAGTCCCATTATGCCTCAATTATTTTTCAGTGAGAGAGGAAACACTGTTTCCATACTCTAAATGTAGTTGGATAAAACTGCAGGAAATCAAGTGGAAAGATTGTCCGCCGTACTGGCCAAAAATACGCTTCAACGTTACCAGTGCAAGGCTTGCTCGGAAGGCATTTTTGTAGCAGTCAGAGTAAGATTACAGATCACAGGGAACCAACTTAGGATACCTCTGGATGCGAGATATCTAAGTTGTATTTGTAGTCTACAATTTGTCTCCGATGGACTTCTTCACACTTAGAAGTGTTGAAGGCAAATCCATTGTTATCCTCCCAACTTTGAAGTTTAGTCAGATCGTTCTGAAGTGCCAGATTATTATCTTGGCCACAGACTTCTCACCCTGCTTCACATCACCAGCGAGAAATTATTAAATCTGATTATAAGTGCTGAAGAGGATCATTTATACAAGTTAAGAAAAAATAGGTTTTAGTACCTAATCTTAAAAGACCCCACTAGAACATTTTATAGCCTGAGAAAAAATGAAACACACTGACTTTAGAAAGCCAATTAATTAGTAATGAAGTTACTTACTTACTTACGCCTGTTACTCCTCGTGAAGGAGCATAGGCCGCTCACCAGCATTCTCCATCCAACCCTGTCCTGGGCAATCCTTTCAAGCTCTTTCCAGTTCTTATTCATCCTTTTCATATCTGCTTCTATTTCCCGACGTAATGTGTTCTTTGGCCTTCCACTTTTCCGCTTCCCTTCGGGATTCCAGGTTAGCGCTTGTCTCGTAATGCGGTTTGATGATTTCCTCAATGTATGTCCTATCCATTTCCATCGTCTTTTCCTAATTTCCTCTTCAGCTGGAAGTTGGTTGGTTCTCTCCCACAAAAGGCTGTTGCTGATGGTATCCGGCCAATGGATGTTGGGTATCATGCGTAGATAGCTATTGATAAATACCTGTACCTTCTTGATGGTGGTTGTTGCAGTTCTCCAAGTTTCAGCTCCGTACAGTAGAACTGCCCTGGCGTTGGTTTTGAATATTCTGACTTTGATATTGGTTGACAGTTGTTTTGAGTTCCATATGTTCTTTAATTGAAGGAATGCTGTCCTTACTTTTCCAATCCTCGCCTTTACGTCTGAATCTGAACCTCCTTGTTTATCGACGATGCTTCCCAGGTATGTGAAGGATTCCACATCTTCCAGAGTTTCGCCATCAAGAGTGATTGGATTGCTGTTCTCCGTGTTGTGTTTGAGGACCTTGGTTTTCCTTTTGTGTATGTATTGACACCTAATTGTTCGAGCTTATTGGCAAGACACCTATGACTGACACTATCAAAAGCCATTGAGAAGTCAAGGCATATAACATCAACCGACCCCTTATGATCAAGGATGGCTACCCACCTGTCCATTCCGGCAAGCAGGTTGGTTATGCAAGAAGAACCTTCTCTGAGACCGTGCTCTTAAGGTGAAAAGAAGTTTATCAATAGTAAGTTGTCTCGTAGACTTTCGCACACAATGGACTTTATCATTTTTGAGGGTACTGAGATGATTGCTTCCGGCGGTTAACCTGAAGGTTCACTCCGACGGTCTGCTTTGAAATGTGGCGTAATGGTCTTCATCTTTTAATCGTTTGGATAGCGAATGTGAGATCATCATGTTAAGCGGTTTTGTCGAGTTTGAAGTTGCTTCCCTCAGTACAGAGAAATGGATCAAATCCTAGCCAGGTGAAGTGTCCCTGTTTAGGTGCTGTATTTTCTGATAAACCAAGTCACTTCTGACCGTAATTTTAAGTTGTACATTAAGCCCCCGTCCGTATAGTTATTATATGACTGTTGAAATATCTGGGAGTGTTGTTCTGTTGGAGTTCAACGGAGTTTTTATTGGTTAGGCCTTAGAGGTTTTGCAATCAGGGAATTCTGGTTTTTGCTTGCTGAAGAGTGCTGCATGACGGCATAAGATCCCATGGATAAGAGACAAATTAATCGATTTTTCATATCTGATACTGAAGCGTATATTCTCGTATTGCCTTTGCGCATTGTTTCCTTGCTTGTTAGAGTGTCTATATGTATTTTCTTCATTAATTCATTTACATTCCGCTACGTAGTACCTATTTCGCCTTAGCATTCGAGCAATGCGATTACTGACGACAGTAGGTTGCTTGTAAATCTTGAAGACCGTTTGCGTGACCGATTGTTTTGCAGCACATTACATCGTGTGCAGTAAGTGTAACGGAAGAAACACGCTGAAAATAAATCATAGCATTGGTTTGCTCACAGAAGACAATACACTTATGTAGATGTCCCAGAATGTTTTGATATAGCACTGAGTGCAGTTTTGAAAATATTTTATAAAAATGGAATAGCGTCCACGTTGCACAACAGGTCCAAAATCTGTATTATTGTGTTAGAATTATATTTGTATTTATACAATACAACTTTTTAAGCTTAAGGTTGTTATAAAATAGGTTTATAGAGCACTAGGAATTAGCTGCGACGTTGAAAAAACACGTACGTCAAAGTTTGTTCTAAGCGTCCAAAGCCCTATAGTTGTGCTTTAAGGGCGTGGTGCTGAAAAATGAGAAAGAGGGAGCAGCAAGGCACTTGAACATATACTCTAAACAAGACCTGACATTTTGTAGTAAAACACAGAGAGGTATGATACATTATCAGATTAATTCATACTAGCTCCTCTTGTCGCAGTGAAATGTGGTTCGATCCTCCAGATAAAAGGATTCAATAGTAATGGACAATGAGTTGTGATATTTAACAAGGTAGAGTAGGTTTTATTGATGGCAATGAAGTCAAAGTTAGGATGGCAAAGGCTATTTTTTGAATAGAAAGTTCATCAGAGAGTCAAGTGTTAGGAGACACCAATAACTATATCTTTTATTGTTTGATTCTTTCTTGTTTTTTTCTTCATCTGACGCAAATCACTAAGTCCTGATGTAAAAGTCCATGTTATCATGTTATAGGTTGTCTTGGTAGAATAGCTAATCCAGCATAAAAATGGAAATATGAGTCGGAATTGTGAACGTAGGAGAACAATCTCAATATCATTGATTGGTTGACTCGTTCCCAATCATAGACTGATACAAACAAAATATTTTGCCCCACGAACACGGGTGGATTGATGTCATCCCCCTTACCATCAATACTTGGTGATCAGTTACCCTTCTTCCCTTCTTTTGTGATATGAGGCTCATTTCAACTTTTTTTGGCTGAGATATAATAGTAGTAAGTCAACGCAGTGTATGTGAGAGTAGGAAGCTGATGAAAAATAGACAAGAAAAAGCTCTAATGTTATTTTATGCTAACCTAAACTTTGACGGATTGCAGGGTCCATAGATGCAAGACTACTGGTTTTACGTGGTCGATTATGCGGTTTTCTTTAGGGTCGTGGTAAACATACCTTGCGACCGACTATAGTTGAGTAGTATCGGTAGGTTCAATGAGTTACCTGTCTACTTCAAGTAAGAAATAGAGAAGGACATATAACTACAGAAACATATCTAGTACAACTTCAAAGAAGAAAAGTGAGGGAAACTAAACTAAGAGTCTGATGTGGTTTAGACATGTAGAGGGCCCATGATATCTGAGTAGTCACAGACATGTTCCCGCGTGCTAGACCAGTGCAAGCGAGAGCTTCACCAAGAAGTCTTACACATGTATCTAATCAATCTGTCATGAGTGTTTCAGAAGGAAGACTGTTATATATTAATGCATAATTGGTAAGGAAGAGGTTTGTCCGAGTTCTCGATTTGTATTTCTAAACTTTGACCGTAGATACTTTGTCTCGAAGGTCAGTCTTGGGCAAGAACAATATTACATGTGGTATAAGTGAGGTCTTTGAGGAGTTTGAAGTATAGAATCAAATTGATTCTAGGCCTTCTTTTCCAAAGGGGTTCAAGTCCTAAGATATGGCATCAGGAAATGTAGTCAATGAGTGAGCCGTTCATAAGTATTTTGCGGGTGAAATCCCGTTTTATTCCTTCCACCTTCAGCATATCGGGTACGCGTAAGTTGGAAAATAAGAACGAACAGTATTCAATGATGGGTCTTTCATATGTCTTGTAAAGACTGGTTCTAGATTAATTTCGAAAGATGTTACAAAGAATGAAGCCTAGCAATTTCCGCATTTTAGATGCTCTGGTGGAGATATGTCCGGAGGTGTGTGAGTAATAAACCCCTAGTTTAGTCACTGATGTGAGTTTCAGCAGTAAGTTCTTGTTAAATGTAAGTTTTATTTTAATAGACGTGTCTCCAATACATAGACAGCCGCATTTCTCTATGTTGAGCTCCAACCTCCAGCACCGGTTGTTTACTTTGTTGAATTCATGCTCGATTGTTTGCAAAACGTTATGTACACAGCAAATGTTAGTATTATAAATGACACTTAAGTTGTCAACGTAAAGGTAGGTTTTACCAGTGCTATAGTATCTTTATATACTGTTTATGTGGTTTGTAAAAAGCGATGAACCCAAGGCACTGCCCCGCGCAACACCACTGGATATTGGTCGCGGTGTAGATGTGGAGTAAATTCTAGTTATTCGGTATATGTTCGTGAGAAAAGACTTATTCCATTGCAATAGGGGGCTAGTAGTTCCAAATGACTGAAGTCCGTTGATTAGGAGATAATAAGGTACCTTATCGTAATCTTTCTTAATATCGAAAAAACATTGTAACCACTTTTGGTCACATATACGAGTAACCTCGTTAAATATGTCTATCAGGCAAGTACTACTGGACCTTTTTCTTCCTTAAGTAGATGATCAGATAGATTATCTTGTGTCACCTTTTCTATTATGTGTGATATAACTGAGGTGATATCTGCAGTTTTCGATCAGGTTTTTCGGTCCTGATCTGTGTTTGGGGGGAACAAAAGTTACCTTAAAGGTTTCGGGATGCGTACGTGCCTCTAAGGATAATGTGAATATTTTAGTAATGACGTCTGTATGTCCGGTCCTGAAATTTTATGAAGGATTGATGGGGTGTCATAGGCACCAGAACTCGCATTCGGTTTAACGGTTTTGATGGCGATGTAGATACTTATAAGATAAAAGTTAATGGTATAAGGATTACTTTCGCTGATTCACTTAATGTCAATATCTGGGGTATGAGATGTATTCACACTCTGGGGAAACCATTCGCTCAGCAGTTCACATATGATAGTTTGGTTATAATACGTTATAACATCGTGCAGTGTGGAGTAACTGTTGTGATCTGCGCTCTTTCTTATATGCTCTTCAAAGAGACGACATAAGTTTTAGGATTTAGATGCGTTAGTGTGAGCAGCACGTTTCTCTGCTTGTTTATGTTTTTGTTCTGACTTTGCACACCCCCAAATGCAGAGTATATTAGGTGCAAAGCACTGAAATCGTTTGTTACATAGTATACTTTTTTAGTTTTTGCAGCTGAGATTCAAGTTTTTGGTTGATATAGGAATTAATTGTTTTAAAGGTTTCTTGAAGTGGATAATAGTCTATTGTGTGAATTTATTGGTAATATTGAATATCTTTAATGTTTCTAAGAGCCTATGACTGTTAAAGAAACTACTTTAGTCGGAGCGGATTATTGGAAATTGAAACTTTTCCCAGTCAGTGTGTGCGTAATCGCCATAGTGAAAACGAGTATTCATAGTAGTGAACTTGTTGCACTTATCAAGAATCGGTAGAGAGCAGAGGACTATTTTATGATCGCTATTGTGAAATCTTTCGCCAAGCACCGTGATGTTGGTGTGACATTGTGACAGAATATCAAGTCGAGAATGTTGTTGTTTCGCGTAGGCAGGTGTATATGTTGCTGCCAACCGTGTATATTAAAGGGAGTAGTTATACTTTCAAAACACAATGGGCCAGAATGTGTCTTCCAGTTGATGGCGGTAAGGTTGAAATCACCACAAACAATTTCGCAGGCGAAATTGAGAGAAGTAGCCTTTGCGAATTACTCGCTTATGGTAGTGTCAGTTGAAGTATGAATGGTAGGGACTCGATATACACACCAAATTGGTATTTTACATTCACGGGCGTGTGTAGTGAGTCATATGAAATAAGGTCATTTCCCGAGGGCAACATTGCTATAGCTTTCCGCTCTCATATATATATATATATATATATATGAGACAACCGCCACTCTTCTTAGTGACTCGATCACAGCAGAAGAGCTCATAGGTGTCTATTTAGAGTTATGAGTCAGTGACACCGTGATAATCAACTTTCCTATGTCAAAACAAGTGAAAGACTGTTTAACAATGACAGGGTGAGTAGGCGAGTCGTCTTGTCCTGTACAGATCGGGCATTGATTAACATTAGTGTCAAGTAAGGTGAGTGCTTGTCTAACAGAAGGGTGTGATGCAAACCCAGTAAGTTATTTGTTTTGTCAAAGTCAGAAAAAGATGAAATAAGAGTACTGGCTCCATATTCCTTTTCGTCTGTCTATTATCAATGTGGCTAGTGGGAGAAAGGTAGTCGGAAGGTAGTTTGGCGAAAGAAGTATGTTCAAGCGTGATAGATGAAATAGAGTTGAATATTATTTCGTATAGCGGCGACTGAGTGGCTATAGCTTGAAGAACAATTTTCGGAGGATTATTTTTAGGCCTTTAGGGTTTTTATCAGAGCCTCTGGGGCTTTAAATATGTATGAATGGGTTATGACTCGAGAGTACTTGAGTTTTTGGGCTTAGGAAGAGCAGTTGCAGTTGCTTTATGAGCAGTCTTAATCTCAAGAATAGTAGCCGCACGCGACGTGCCTTCGTTTCCGGGAGGGGTAGGGAATGGGGTTTTAGGGTTTATGCGGTGGCCAGAGTTGTAATTGTATGCAATTGTCTCTGGTCTCCTCTTAAAGCAGTCAACTGACGAGGCTGAGATCACTACGTCTTGAAGAACATTTCGCGTTATGACTACCCCAAATGAAAATTGGGGTGTTATCCGAGTACCAGTTCCTTGATGTGCGATTCACCGATGGCAGCCGGATGAAATGCAGTGTTAGTGTAAGTGTATAAAGTTTTACTTGGACAGGACTGAAAAAGGATAATTTATTCTGTACTGTAACCAGTTTGTAAGATTCAAACTAAGATTTGGACTGAGTTAGATACGCACCCTTGACCGGTCGAAACCAAAACAAGGTGATTGGGTAAAATGACGGTTCTAAAATTCATCATTCATTTAAATGTAAATTGTTACCTAAACAAATATGATCACTCAGCTATCCAATCAATAATTGTTCAATTAATCAAATCTAAATTACAATAAATAAGGAAGTTGATAAGGGATGCGAGAAAATTACCAATCACAACAAATTAATGTTATTCTATCCTGTCTGGATAGATCGTGCACAGATTCGTTCAAAAGATAATATTTGGTTGCTTTATAACACAGAGTGTTTCCAATTCTGGAAGAGTGCCTCAATTCACAATCAAAAAATGCACAATTCCAGTCAATACAAGCAACACAATCAAAAGAAGGAACAAACCAATATGGCTGCCGCCAAGAATAAGTATCAAGTAGAACAACATAAATGCAGTTCAGGAAGAAACACGGAAACTTGGTGAAGGCGTAAGAAAAATAAAAACTATAATAAGATACAAAAATAAACAACTCAAATGGAATCAAAAAGACTAACAATGTACAACTAAACGAATCAATAGGAACAAACCACAACTGCATACGTGGAGGGATTTTCACACACAAAACATTCAAAATGGATCTTACACTTGTTTCACTAAAATAACATTGCCGTATATTCTATTGCTAGTGTCGTTTCTGTACCATTTGTTTTCTTCTAAATTTTGTTTTTCTTACGTTTCTCCTAAAAAAACGCTAACCAGAAAAAATTATTCAAACCATCTAAACTCTGCCCTGGGAGTCAGGAGGTCTTCGTTTAGAAGAATTATGACGCCTCATGATGAAAGCCGAGTTCCGTCGGAAGTCACGAGGCCGATGCCCCATCTGACAACAGAAGGAACAATTTATTTAGGTACATGGAGAGTTTTCCAAATTGCTGCAGAAATGAGGAGATACAATTTAGAGTTGCTCGGGATCAGTGAAACACATTGGACGCAAGTTGGATAACAACGACTAGCTTCAGGGGAGCTGCTGTTATACTCCAGACATGAAGAAAAAAATGCCCCACATACACAAGGAGTTGAATTGATGCTGTCCAAACAAGCATAAAATGCACTTATAGGATGGGAATCTCATCAAAGCCTCCTTCAAAACAAAGAAGACGGGCATTACAATGAACGTCATCCAATGCTATGCGCCTACCAACGATTACAATGAAGACGCTAAAGATCAGTACTACAATAGGCTGCAGTCAATCGTCGAGAAGTGCCCAAAAAAAGACCTGACTATTCTGATGGGAGACCTAAATGCCAAGGTTGGAATTGACAACACCGGATATGAAGAGACCATGGGGAGAAACGGAATCGGAGAAAGGAACGAAAATGGTGAAAGATTTGCAAATCTATGTGCCTTCAATAAACTGGTCATAGGCGGGACTATATTCCCACATAAACGCATACACAAAACCACATGGACTTCACCGGATCACACCACACAGAATCAAATCGACTATATCTACATCAACAAAAAGTTCAGGAGGACGATGGAGGACGTGAGAACAAAGAGAATAGCTGATATAGCATCAGATCATCACTTGCTGGTCGCCAAGATGAAATCGAAACTCAAGAGGCACTGGACAACGGGGAGGACAATATTACAAAAGTTTAATACGGCTTTCCTTCGGGATGATGACAAACTCAACAAATTCAAGATAGCCCTCAACAATAAGTTCCAAGCCTTTCATGATCTACTCAATGAAGAAGGAACTACTATGGAGAGCGACTGGAAAGAGATAAAAGAGGCAATCACTTCAACATGTCATGAGGTTCTGGGCCAAAAGAAGCACCATCACAAGGATTGGATCACTGTTGATACACTGGATAAGATTCAAGAAAGGAGGAACAAGAAAGCAGCAATCAATACCAGTCGAACAAGAGCAGAAAAAGTCAAGGCACAGGCTGAATACACAGAAGTAAACAAGCAAGTGAAGAGGAGCATCAGAACTGACAAACGTAAATATGTGGAAGATTTGGCATTGACGGCGGAAAAAGCAGCAAGAGAAGGAAACATGAGACAACTGCATGAAACAACAAAGAAACCCTCTGGATATCACCGTAAACCAGAACGACCAGTGAAAAACAAGGAAGGCAAGATAATCACCAACATTGAAGAACAACGAAACAGGTGGGTAGAACACTTCAAAGAACTCTTGAATCGACCAGCCCCACTGAACCCACCCAACATCGAAGCAGTACTCACGGATCTCCCAATCGATGTTGGCCCACCAACAATTGAAGAGATCAGCATGGCTATCAGACAAATCAAGAGTGGCAAAGCAGCAGGACTAGACAGCATTCCAGCAGAGGCACTGAAAGCAGACGTAGCGGCAACTGCAAGGATACTCCAAACTCTCTTCAGAAAGATCTGGGATGAGGAACAGGTACCAAAAGACTGGAAAGAAGGACTTCTAGTCAAAATACCAAAGAAAGGCGATCTCAGCAACTGTGACAACTACAGGGGAATCACTTTTCTCTCAATACCAGGAAAAGTCTTCAACAGGGTATTGTTAAACAGGATGAAGGACTCCGTAGACGCACAACTTCGAGACCAACAGGCTGGATTCCGTAAGGATAGATCGTGCACAGACCAAATCGCAACTCTACGGATCATTGTGGAACAATCAATTGAATGGAATTGATCACTCTATATCAACTTCATTGACTACGAAAAAGCATTTGATAGCGTGGACAGAACAACCCTATGGAAGCTTCTTCGACACTACGGCGTGCCTCAGAAGATAGTCAATATCATACAGAATTCCTATGATGGATTAAACTGCAAAATCGTGCATGGAGGCCAGTTGACAAAGTCGTTCGAAGTAAAGACCGGTGTCAGGCAAGGTTGCTTACTCCCACCCTTTCTCTTTCTCCTGGTGATCGACTGGATCATGAAGATGTCAACATCTGAAGGGAAGCACGGGATACAGTGGACAGCTAGGATGCAATTGGATGATCTAAACTTCGCAGGTGATCTGGCTTTTCTATCGCAAACGCAACAACAAATGCAGGAGAAGACAACCAGTGTAGCAGCAGTCTCAGCAGCAATAGGCGATGAAAAGGACTGATCGGGACTCTAGACTGCTCATACAGGTCTACACGTCATTGGTTTGGCACAGGACTAAGATTGTACAAGTCATATTCCTATTGGCGAATAAGTCACGTGATAATTAGCCGAGCTTAAAGACACAACAGTTTACACTTCACCTTTACAAATTGTCAACATACATTATGAGTGTATTGATTCAGTTACAAGAAAGCTTATATGAGGATTATTTCCACATTGTTATTACCTTTCTCTTGATGACTTTTATTTACTAATATCTTGGTAAGACATAAATGCAAATAACATTTCCATCATAATTGTTATAGGGGCTTGCTTTTGCAGCCAATATTATGCTATGAAGATTGTTTACCTTGAGTGATTACGAAAAAGGTAGAATGAAGGCATCTGCTTGGTATGTACATATTCCAAAAAAGTCTGATAAAATATCAGTTCTGATATCGTCAATGAAATGCTGCGAGCCATCACGAATAGTAAAAAATACTTAGGACGCGTCTTTTTTCCATAAAATCCGAAACATTTCTTCACAATAATTTGCAACATTAGTCTGACCATAAAGAGTAAAACAGTCAATCTTGTTTACCAATTTACTTATTTTGAATGTTGTCAGCCCCAGTCGATTAGTGACTAACAAACTCAATATTAAGTCCTTGATTAAGTTCTCCCAAATAGTGTTATGTATGGTGCTAGTGGTCTGTCTTAATCTGGCCAACTTCGATACTCAGCAGTTCGTCCTTCATTACTTTATGATTGCAAAGCAGGTTATCAGGTTAGGAAACGTACATTTGACATAACGTAACATTTGATACAGCGGACAGCTAGGATGCAGTTGAATGATCTAGACTTCGCAGATGATCTGGCTCTTCTATTGCAAACGCAACAACAAATGCAGGAGAAGACAACCAGTGTAGCAGCAGCCTCAGCAGCAATAGGTCTCAATATACACAAAGGGAAAAGCAAGATTCTTCGATACAACACAGCATATAACAATCCAATCACAATTGACGGAGAAGCTTTGGAAGACGTAAATACCTTTACATATTTGGGCAGTATCATCGATGAACACGGTGGATCTGATGCAGATGTGAAGGCACGGATTGGCAAAACAAGAGCAGCATATTCACAAGTGAAGAATATCTGGAACTCAAAACAATTGGCAACCAACACCAAAGTCAGAATTTTTAATGCAAATGTGAAGACAGTTCTACTGTATGGGGTGGAAACCTGGAAAACTACGAAATCCATCATCCAGAAGATACAGGTGTTTATCAATAGTTGTCTACGCAAAATACTTCAGATCCGCCGGCCGGACACGATCAGCAACAACCTACTGTGGGAGAAAACAAACCAGATCCCAGTGGAGGAAGAAATCAGGAAGAAGCGCTGGAAATGGATAGGACACACATTGAGGAAAGCACCCAACTGCGTCACAAGACAAGCCCTCACATGGAATCCTCAAGGCCGAAGGAGGAGAGGAAGACCAAAGAACACATTACGCCGGGAAATGGAGATAGACATGAGAAAAATGAACAAGAATTGGATGGAACTAGAAAAGAAGGCCCAGGACAGAGTGGGTTGG
The DNA here is from genome assembly GCA_946903255.1 of Schistosoma spindalis. NCBI lineage: Eukaryota > Metazoa > Platyhelminthes > Trematoda > Strigeidida > Schistosomatidae > Schistosoma > Schistosoma spindalis. The sequence goes on along the minus strand of OX336416.1, from coordinate 77,514,770 downwards.
AGAATGCTGGTCGGCGGCCTATGCTCCATTGGGAGTAACAGGCGTAAGTAAGCAAGTAAGTTCTGCTGAATCCTACATTGGTGAGCGTGAATAAAGCAACGCACTTATAAATTCGGTCATACGCTCTAACCAAGTCGATTTTCGAAAAGACAGTTGTACCTTTCAAGGTAGCTTTCAAATCGTGAATGTGGGGCAACGGGTAACGATCGGGAATGGTTTTCGCATTCATTCACCAATAGTCACCAGTTGGACGCCAATCGTTGCTGTCCTTTTTAGGGACCATGTGCAACGGAGATGCCCATGGGCTATTTGACGGTCGTATGATTCCCAAGTCTATCATATGGTCAAATTCGTTTTTCGTCAACCTTAACTTCTCGGGGGCAAGTCGACGTGCTTTAGAGAATACAGGTGGTCCTGTAGTCGTGATGTGATATGTAACGTTGCTGGTTACACACGGCAATTTCGGTTGCGATTGGTAAATGCCAGAATACTTATCGAGTATTGGTTGATTGAAGGGATCTATAGTGTGCATAATAGTGACAGGAGATAACCTGCAACCAGAAAAAGAAGTCAGGCAAACAGATAAATTAATATTTCCATCTACTAGCCTCCGTTTACGCGTATCGATAATTAAGTTGTGGTGCTGTAGAGGGTTCATACCAATGATCGGCATAGAAACATCTGCAACAACAAAGATCCAGTGAATGGGTTTGCGTAAACCCACGTTAAGATAAACGTGCCTCTTGCTATACGTAGCGATAGGCTTTCCGTTTGCCGCCTGTAGATTTAAAACCGACTCGTGAAGCCGGTCGTTGGAATTAGCTGGGAGAACTCTAACTTCTGCGCCAGTATCGACGAGGTAGGGAACTCTCGTTATCATATCGGTGACATATAATAGACGGCTATGTTCGCCGGCTACGGTTGCCGTTAACCCGTGCCGGCTTGGAAGTTTCCCGAAACATTCTTCACGTTGACCGATTTTGAGTTGGGAAAATTGCAGGGTTTTCTGCAATTTCTGGAGGACTTTCCATACTGGTTATGATACTAGCACCAGTCAGGATTATCCGTCTCTCGAGGTTTAGATACAGACCGCCTATGTCATGCGCTTCTTCGCGGGGTGTGTGACCGTTTACGGTCGTTACGGAGTTTGAGATAACGAGTAAGTGTATGACATAATTCTGTTATGTCATTCTGGGTGGTTTGAGGCTTTTCTTTGATTGAAAAAACCTCGGCGTTAGAAGATCTAGTGATCTCGAGGATGCGATCGCCAGATGCAGCCAGCTCGTTTACGGCGTTGTTTCGAAACGACACCAGCACAGCTTGAACCTTTTGAGGAAGTTTGGATAAGAAAATCTGTTTGAATAGGCCATCGTCGAAGGTTCTTTGGCCAATAACTTCTCTCATTCTTTGCAACATGTCTGTGGCAGAACCGTGTTGCAGGTCGATGTTGTTAAGGAGTTGGTCTGAACTTTATCGATCGGTTAGATCTCCGCATTTGAGGATGGCATGTCTTAGAGTTTTGTATGGGTCAGAAACATCACTAGTAAACATACTAGGTGTTACGTACCTGTTGAATTCGCGCGGTAGTGCCTTGACTACAGCGAGGAATTGTGCACGTGTGTCGTTCACACCGTGCTCGTAGAAGTCGGCTTTTGCGTAGCAAAACCAGGCTTCGATGTTGTCTGGCCAGGAAGGCATAAGTTGGAAGGAAGGTGGGGTCACAGTCTTCAACTTAACTATGATATGAAGTAAGCTCTCATATCAAGAATGATGACGAAATTTTCGCAACAAAATGAACTAGTGCGAACGACACAAATACCACAATTATTCACCTGAACTAAAACTCATCTCTGACATTTAACGATCATTTATATGAATTACTTCAATCACAATTTCTGATTACCAAAATACTACCTCAGCCTTTTAATGTCGAATCGTCAAAAGCAAAGTCATAAATGTTTAGGTTCATGCAGTCTGAGGTATTACGAATTGAAGAAAGTAAACATTTCGACCTAATATTTAGCCTCATCTTTCCTGTGTTTGTTTTCCCATTCAGTTTGACATCGTGTTTTCACCTGAATGACTTCTGTTAACTTGCATGGGTTTTTATAGATTACCCCAAGTCATTAACCACTTAATGTATTTGCTAGTTCCACAGTAAGAATTGGAAGACTTCGCCTCCGAGATTCTTCATTAGAACTATTGTGGTGTTCGTATGAACGAACAGTTCCTTTGTACTTGTTGAATGCTTGATTTCGAATTCCAAATACAGTACATTCTTTCGTGCTTATCTAGTACTTCTTGATCCAATCGCGTTATTTCTGCGATTCTTAGTTTGTACTATGATTCAAATACTCCTAATTATCATAGTTATGCATAACACTTTTTTGTAATCTATCTTTTCATACTTCAAACTTCCATTTTGACAAAAATGTTTACAAGTATTAGATAACAAATCGTTAGTTTAAAATTCACCATGTCTTGGGCATTATGTACCTCATTTCACTAAGATCTTAACACAAGCACAGTTTTCGCTAATACGTGTGGCCTAAAATTCCATCTGAGGTCGTGCGCAAGCAAGTTATCTAAGAAATTACAACCATTTACAAAGAAAGCCTACTGTCACGCGATCTCATGACCATTATTTTAATTTAGTATGAAACTTGTATAAAGCACACCTTACACTTAAAAGCAGAATTGTTCATCATTACATTAGTATTATTTCCCCAGTTCACGACCTGATCTACAGACCGGTCCTTGTTACTTCACCCTTCCCGTTAAATAGTTAACACAGATTATCCTACTATTGCAGTTAGCACCTAATAAACACAAGAAATCATCGACAGCCACTCGTTCATTTCTTGTACTTGATATATTAATATGACTGAACAGACACCTAAGGTAAGTCCTTAGGTTAAACCATGCTTTTTGAGGTGGATATAAATCAACTTCTGTTTATTTCCGAAATCCCGTATTTAAAAAGTGTTGTACTTTAAAGTTGGTTTAATTACCAATTCATTGGCAAATTTTATTTATCGTTTGTCACAGATTCAAGACTACATTTTCTGATGAAATGTTATGATAATCTTCGTCATATTACACTATCGAAATTGATAATATTTCTTTTTAAAACAAAAAATTTGAATTGTTGTTCACTATGTTATTTTATTAGAAACATACAAAGAATAACAATCTTTACTGGGAATTCACATAAATTGCTGTGTATCATGATATTTTTTTACGTATAATTTTTTGCATTTAAATTAATTTAAAAATATATCTTACCAATTTAATGAAACTGTAATATATTTGGTGCGGTGATCCGGAAAACTTCTGGCAAAAGACAAGAAAGGCTCAGAAAAATACTAAGAAACATTTTATCCAATCAACGTTCACTTGTGGTTTAACCAGAAACATCAAGAAAGTGAAAAGTCACATGTAGAGGTTCTGATTGGCTGAATACTATACTGCTTCTACGTTTAGTAGTATTCCAGAATTTTCGGGAAACCCAAGGACATCTAAAATACTATAAAAACTTTAGATTTTCTGTACTAAAACAAACTTTTGGAGTACAGTGCTTCTCGCATATTTTGCGTCTTTTCTCTCGTGTTTAGGTCGCTGTCTAGTTCTAGCTTGGGGGTTACTAGAAGAGCCTAGGAACCAAATATAGCGTTCAATTAGCAAGACTTATCAATAATTTAAGAAATACTGTCATCATATGGACAAAATATAGTGAATAAATCGTCCAATCTAATTGACATCTGAATAAGGGACCCCCGCAAATGTGATAACTAAGAATTCCCAAAATAGTGCAATTAAAGGTAGGTAGAATTAGATGAACACAAATGAATGTATTATTATTTGAAATTTATAATCAGCACGTAAGCAAGTACTGATGAATCGTCAGTTAGTACAAATACCACGACCATATAGAACAAATATAACATTGTTTTATAATTTGCATAAAGGTAAATCATACCTATAATCAAAATAAGTAAAACGATGCATAGCATTGATATTTTGACTAATTCTTAAATATTTCAACTCCTTTTTAAGTACAGTCCTTGTTTCATTTGTTTTTCTTGCTTTACTAATTAACTTGTTCAATTCAGCAGCCTCTTCTTCTTCTAATTCATCTAGTAATTTTGAAAACTATAATGAAAAAAAGAGTCAAGAAGTTAACTGAATTTTAATGGGAACACATCAAGGAAAAGGGAACTTACGTTGATCAACTGTTGTTTCTTCTTGTTGATTTCATTGAAACTCATTTGTGTATATTTTGTGTAATCATTATCAAGATCAAATTTCAGATTCCTAATGTGTGTTCTGCAAATCAAAAGTAAACTTTAAAACACAAATTCACTGAGTTTCAAAATATTATATACCGTATAATAAAGAATTTCAGATAGCTTTTTTATCCCCGAAATTCCTTGATTATTCATTGGTAAACATGAAATCTAAGGTCTTCCAGAAGGTATAAAATGATATGTACCTGACGTTTTATTTATCAAAAGAGTTTCGGCCCTTTCTTTTTTCAAATGTACTAAATAGAAGTAATGAGTAGATTTTCTGTATATTACAGTTCTTAACTTTTTTGTCATGTAATGATAATGTTTGGGACACAATACAATAGTGATATTTTGTAGAAGTTTAAACAAGATTCATCAATTTGTTTTATTTTTCTGGCAATTTCCGAATTAAAGTTTAAGTATCAACGTACTAATAATTATTTGGTCAAGATATTTCGGTGAACTTAACTATTTTAATTGAGTAGGCTCGTATTATGCGATTAGGGTTTTATGATCCTAAAAATTTACAAACAGAATATTTATTAGTAATTACAAATCACTGGAAAACAGTTAGATACATTAGATAAGAGGGATAATTCTTCATGATTAGTTTCCTCGTTGTCAGCACCTATCATATAATTAACTTGAACATTACTGTGTTATGTCTTTTAATAGATAGGAACTCTATTTTAATATGAAGATTATGCCCTGAACTGAACGTTAGGAAGTGTTCAAAAATTCCATTTTGCAGTCAGTGTCAACCACTGTGTCGATTCAGATTATTCTATTCTCGTTTCAAAAAAGAAAACAAGTGATTTGCCAGCTTTCATTCAACGGTTTCACCTCTGTCTAGTAATTTCATTCACGGGATTGAACCTTTCTTCGTAGACTTAAGCGCAAGTAGAGCAATGCTGTTATTATCTCTTACTAAACAACAAAAAATAGTGGGTTGGTTAATGAAAATATGCATATATAAATATAATAATTAACGTCTAAAAATATAAATTTTTAGTACATAATTCATGTTTCAGTACGTAAATCGGTGATGTGTCTGTAATGTAAGATACTTTTAGGCATACAACACCCCTAACGTTTTCACTGGTCTAATAAATGTTAATAAAGAGTGTATCTGAAGTTGGATTCCATGAATATATTACACTCTGCAGAATAGAGGGCATCGTTAACCCGTGTTTTTCTTTGTTAAGTCATGTTAGTAGATATTTCTCATTGAGAGGCAAACGTATCTACAACGGATGGCTTGTGTACTAAGGTTCATAAAAGTAGGTGAATAGTAAAATAAACATTAAATTGGCCAGTCATAATAAGCTAGTTTTTAATCAGAGGGTGATTGTTTTTGACAAAACGATTTTCTCTACGGACTGTTTTTTGAACTGACCTCCACTCCAGATATAGTTTTTCATTATATCACTAACAATATCTTTAAATTAAAGGTTTACAGACGGTGTTTTTTAATAATGTATTTATTCTATGAGGATTACCTTTTTATTTCTCCATATAACTAGTCTATTAAAATGAAAAACATACTTACAGTAATGAATGTAAATCATTCTCTTTTTCATTTAATTCAGTTAGACTTAAGTATTGTACAGTTTTTATTTGATTAAATGTATTCATCAATTGTTGCTCATGTATATGTAATGGATGATTTGTGCTGTAAGGATAGTTTGTTAATTCATCTTGTTGCTTTGATTCATTAATTTCATCAACATAATCTTTATTATTTTCATGAGATTCCCTATTAGAATTATGATTAAATATTTGTTGGGTAATTTTACGACTACATAATTTATTTTGAATGCATTTTATTTTATCTTTACTTTTTGTACTTAATTGTGATTCAATAATTTGTTTTCTATAATGAAGCCAAGATTGTTCATTTATCCAGTTATTAGAAGTAGGATATTGTACTGTTGTTATTGAATTTGTACATACTTCCCATATTGGATGATTAGCTTCATTACCGAATACAGTTTTATTGAATTCTTTACATGCATCTTCAATCTGAATCAAAAATATATAATAACAAGTTAATTATATAGAAATGCTGTTTTATTTAAACTAATGTAAGTAATTTAGAATTTCTTAGGAAACATCTCTATGTGTGGATAGTATGGAAAGTTTAAAATTTAATTTGATAAATTGGACTTATTCAAATATCGGGCGACCGTTTTATTCATTTAGTATCCTACTCATTACTAGTGTGACTTTAATACTTTAATGAAAGAAGATGAGTTGTTGAAATTAACTAATTTTGTGAACGGCAGAAATAAAGAATCAATGGAAATGACTACTAAATTCATAATTCTAAATAAGTGAATTTAAAATAATGATGATTAGAATTGTGGACCGCGTGGTGGTTACTCTAAATTTTACCGATTGACCAACTGAAGATATCCCAGTACGACCCCAATACTGCCCCCAATCTCTAATATATCAGAACACGAACCGTTACATGAAAATTGTTTATGGGAGCAGGAGAATAATAAGTATGAGAATGATTATTTACAGACAGATGCATATTTATATAGTTAGGACTACCGTGAATATTGACTGACAGGAAAATGACACGTGAAATAAATATTGACCAATAGGAAAATGACACCATTTCACGTTCAAGGATAGCATTAGACTTAACAGGATAATTTTTGAGATATTTTTCTGAATATCCCAACATTTAGAAGATAAGTAGCAGGATTACCCATTATTGACTATTAAAATTCACATAATTGTAACTTTTTGATATTGAAATGGGAATCTTGAAAATTACTGTTTTAATTGAGAACATCTTTATCATAAATCAAAACAACAAATAGATTCAATCTGAAAATTGCTCTAAAATACTGGATACTGATAAATTTAGTATAAAGTTTATTTAAAAAGGTATCCACACTTTTGCCCCTACTTTTGAATTCAATGTTTTTAACTGAAGTGTCCAAGAGATAATCGATTTTTAACAACTAGTATACAATTTGGACAGAAAAGTAAATTACTGTCTCGTTATTTTCAAGTATTACTTTCTGTTATTTAATTTACTCAGTCTAACTAAACATCATGAATTCACTGATTATTCATTACTGAAAAAAAATAATATCACACTATAATACTTGGCGTATTTGAATTCGCCGAAAAGAGAACGATTTGTTGAACCAATCTTTCTTATTTAGAAGTTTAATTATCAAGGAAAGATTACCAATTAGGTTCAGTAAATTATCAATGAAAAATATTTTTTCTATTGATGATTGGCTTGACGTTTCAGATAGTCTCACTTCAATAGTCACAACATAAATATGATAAAACCTACATGATAATGAGTTCGTAACAATTCTATTTTCCATTTACGATATTTCTGTTTATACAAATATTTTCGAATTAAAATCCATCCCCGTGTTGCGTTTAACCACTTTTCAATTTGCTTCAAATGAAGTGACTGAATTTCAAGGTCATTTTTCAATTGCTAAATAATTCGCATTAAAATTGAACATTTCACTTACACAGTTTATAAATAACAAACAATTCAACAAAAATACAGCTTTTTCACATCCTTTTAACTAATCTAGATCTTACTTGTTAGGTTATCTGAATACAGTTACTTAAGGATGTTAATACTAGTGAAACTTTTCAAAGTATTTGTTTATAAATATCCAAACCGTTGGTATTACGAATATACTCATAAAAACTTAAAGATCAAGTTTGTTTTGGTTATTTTATAAGCGTTTTAATTATAACTCGAAAGAGTTTGGAAAATCAAGAGCGACAATCGTTCAAATGTTCCCTGATCCAGGTTATCCTATTTCGTTATGTTGAAGAAGGCCATTTTTTACAAAATTGAAAAATGTAAGCAAACCTTTAATTCTGATTAACATACTAATTTCATATTAAAACTAGTGTGAAACAAGAAACTGAGGTTTTGTTCCAGTGATGGTCAATCTTAATCAGTATTATGATTTATTGATTCTACTTTATTATTATCATCTATGTTAATTCCTAAATAATTTCTATCTTAAGATTTATTATAATTAAAAGTAATAAAGCGCAAATGATATCCAGAATGATAATGAAAGCTTGCAATAAAATCATCGTGTTCAGAGATAGGATCATTAACGTTCTACCTAGGATAGAGGTGAGCAATCTACTGTTAGAAATTCAGTTTAATTTAATCACCCCATTGATGATAATTTTTACTTAAAAGCTCTATTATCTTCATATCTATTAGCATTCCTATTGACTTTTGTCTTCAACTGATATATAATCATATGATTTTTTAAACTGGTGCTGACTGATTAAAAGATTGAATCTGTATGGATATATTTACTGACAACAGACTGACATGAATGACAAGTTTGTAGAAATTGTCCATCATCCATAGAATGTGCCTGGATTATAATTTTAACATCATTTTAGTAAGGTTCATATTCAGAGTGGTCTTCAGACATGGTTCTGTAATTAAATCATCCAGTTTATAAACTATAGAATCATCATAGATGATGTATATTACTTTTTTCAAAATGTAACATTGCTTACATTTATCTGTTCATTTAGATCGTTCACATTAGTTCGAAATAGTTGATCGATTTTCTGCATTTGTATTTTATAACTTTCTTTATTTCGGATAAGATTCTGGAAATAAATAAAAGATTTTAACAAGTACGAACTGTGTTTTGATGAATAAAACTCATTTCACAAAACATAAAATAAAAAATTAGATAATCATATATTTTCCTGAAAGTTTAATGCTTTTCAGCTAAATCTAGTGTGTTGTCTTGGCTGTGCAATGTTGAGAATTTTGAAATAGTCTACTCTATTCCTTATGGCTTTCCAGTGGTTCACCAAAGGATATCACTTCCGGGTAAAATTATCTTCAAACTGAGTATATTTTGAAAAGTAGCGTATCTTACTGTTTACTTGTGACTTTTGGGTGAATGTGATAGCTGATTTGTAGCTAATTCATTTAGAAACTTCTGAATATTTTAGCAACATGCATTTTATAACAGTCATTTTGATAAGTTTGAATAATGTAATAAGAAGATGAAGATTAACAGAACTATGTAATGAATTTGCACAATGCATCTCGGACAATCGGATCACACATACTATTGTTAGGAACATTTATATATGGAAAATAAATGGTCAACTAGACAAATGAAAGGTAAGAAGAAACAAAGATGTTAAAAGAAATCTGAAAAACAACAAGAAACTCACCATGTTAGATAACAAAGTAATATTACCAGGGTCGTTTTAGGGCGAGAACGAATTGTCACAGAAAAAATTAAATCAGCTGACCTAATAAGAGTAGATGATAAACACCCATCTCTATTATTAAATACAATTGAAACAGATCATAAGAATGATCTTACTTCAGCTTTTGTAGTTTCGTACAAAATTTGTGTTACTTGACTATTTTGAGTCAAAATCTTCGATTTACCGTGAGGTTTTGATGTTAATGAGTACTTTATCATACATGAATTGGTGAAATACTATCCAACATTTATTGATCTTATTCTATTTCCTATTGACTCAGATCTTATTTTTTTATGGAAGCTTTTCTAAACTTTCATAACTAGTGATTTCTTATCCAAGTAGGTGGACAAGTTCGAAGTAAAGTTGACATGAAGGGATATACATTACCAAAAATTGAATGAAAATAAATTCAATTTAGTTATATATAGATTTTATCATTAACTGTAAAAATGTCCCAGTGACAATTTGTAGCATTTAGAAATATCTATTATGTTAATATTAGACTGTTGTATTATAATGAATCAGATTTATTGCTGAGATGAGTAATCTTAATGGAATTGTGTTCTCTGAACTAGATAGTTTTATTTTAATCTTGTTTTGAGGAATATTATCAACCATTCACGTTGCAGTGGACTTATCAGTTATTCTATAAGCTCTAGATCAATTTATTCTAATGAACTTGTTTGAACATTCCATACTATGAAGTAAATTTAATTTCAAAAAGTTGTTGACAGTTGTATCTTAAAGTATGAGTCTAATAAGATAGAATATTGCATGAAATAGATTAATGCTGTAACTTTATCCATTTACAATTTTTTATAATATCTACCGTTTATAGTAATATAGTGTAATATGTTACAATTTAAACAACCAACTTTATAACAGTTTTTTTCAAACGACATTGACAATTTTCAAAGTTGAATTCATGAGTCGATTGAAGCTACACCACCATTGAAAACTTGTAAGTACTGGACGGCCGTTTCGTCCTAGTATGGAACTCCTACTGTGGTGTGTGCTACTGATATCGACATATATAGGTAGTATATATCATCGATCGAAAGTGAAACGCCTAGAGGCAGAAGGTGAAGGAGATCGAAGGAAAACGAGAACAGAGAATGATTGGTGTGGAATCGAAAGAACAATGGAGTCTGAAACGACTGATTGACACTGTGCAAATGAAGTATTTACAGTATAGTTATCAGATTTTACTAAGATGTTCTGTAATTTTGTATTTGAATACATTCCATTGTTCCAACTTGATTTTCGTTCACTACACTACAACTACAATCTTCACAAATCCCCATGCATTGATAAGTAACTGACTGAGAGTAAATGGTATAGTCATGAAGTTGAACATATTCGCACAGATATACTGTGCTATAACTTAAAAACAAGCTAATAATGAAACGATATTTTATAAAACTTACTTCTTCGATATCATTTATTGCATTTGTTAAATAGTCTACTTGTTTTTGTGGTTCTTTGCGTAAATTTTTAAATTTTTGCAGTAACTTATTTTGATCTGATTCAGTACTCATCGATTCCTAATGGATGGAGTTTGAATGAAAAAGTTTACTATCATTCTTTTGTGAATGTATTATAAAAAATAGTTATCATATACAGAATATATTAATGGTTTCAGTAACAATCATAATGATAATAAGACATGTACTATTAATATATAAATGTTTATTTGGCTAATAATATAGGGAATTTTAAGCGGTTATTTATTCAACGATACTTTGAGGCAGAGTTCAGTAATAGCTAAGAAACCATTCAAATCTAGGAACAGATGAATAGTTACATTGGTCTAGACAGATGCTGTTTATGACTACTTGTCAAAATTTGACGTTAGAAACTTTAGAAATTCTGTTGAGTAACTTGAACTTGTTCGTTGACCATCATGTGTTTCGCACACCCTCGTAATTGATATGCTTTGAAAGCGTGGGTTCTTTAAATAATTCAGAATTACTTGATCTCAGTTCAATTCAGTTAGTTAGCTTTGCAAGATTTATTTTGATTGGTGCCAGGTGTACGTAAAGTTTGACTATAGAAGATCGGTTTACTTTGAGTGCCTCATGAATAAAAGTATGATTTTTAAGCTTTATTTATTTCAATGGTTGAGATCATGAGTCAGTTGAAACCAGACCACTATGGAAAACCTGCAAACACTGGATGGCCGTTTCGTTCGATTGCGGGACTCCTCAACAATGCGCGTCCACGACCTCGCCCCCCGCGAGATTCGAACCCAGGACCTATCAGTCTCGCACGCGAGCGCTTAACCACTATAACACTGAGCCGGCATCCAACGGTGTTAATGTCTAACTTGAACTAATCCATGAAATTGAGTGACACATCCACCATTGTCATCAGTGATTTACTATTCTACAACAGACCTGAAACCATCAGCAGTATAAATAAGCAAAATAAGTCTAATCAAGTCATTAATTTACAGCGAATGACCTTTAATTATATTTTTTCTCAATTAATTTATGATTAAATTAACTATTTACTAAATTGCTATATGGAAGTAGTACTTTGTGATTCCATCATTTTATTTTGCAAATTTGACCATAATTAAATATTTTTTAAAATTAAATTTGATAAAAGACTAAATATGACACTTATCAAAATATTATCACTGTAATCCAAAATGCACATATATCACTTACATGTATGGATATCAGCTAATAATTCTACCATGTTTTCTTAATGGATAATTTTAGTAAGTAGTATAAATTATGGTGACGTTGATAATGTGATTGATGATAACTATTTATATTATTCCATTAAGAGAACAATAAGGTAATAAAAGGAGCAGATAAGAAAAAAAAGAATCACAGCCGATTTTAAGTGTTAGAAATGAATGCGGATTATTAAAGTACAAAACACTTGAAAAGGTTCAATCGGAATAAATTTTATTACCAATTTTGTGAATGAATGAAATGAATTATATTAGTTTGAGTATTATTTAATCAACAATCTGACCTTGGACAGTATGATATAAAGGGAATTTTATGGGGAGAAACAATAGGTAATGTATCAATTGTTATATATATATATATATATATATATATATATATATATTTCATTCATACTTAACAGAATTGTCACTATAGTGACTAGAGTTTGTTTATTATTGCAGGAAATTCAGTTCAAATAAAGACAGTCAATATTTACTTATTCCCCCATCCTATCATATTCAGTAGACTGTAGGAAGATTTGTTTAAATATTTAATATAAGCATAGATTTCGTAAATCTTGATAGAAAAAGTCATTTGAAAGAATATTAACAACCAATAAAAACTCGGCTGGCATCCAGTGTAATAATCAATAAACTGTAATTGCATATAGTTAATTGTTGTATTTTTCATGATTTATTTGATTTATGCTACATATTACCGTTTGTTTGAATATCACTTTTTACGGTATATTACTGTGTATTTGAAGATTGTCTATATAAGTTGGAAGTCATCAATAATAAACGTAAATAGCTTGATTTTATCAACTAGGTCAGATCCTAATTCAGATTATCAATTTATAATATATTCTAACCGGCCTCGAATTCTCTTTAACATCCAAGAGACTGATTCGCTCCGGAAACTAATTCACTGATTTATTTTAGTAGACCCACTGAATAGACTAAACCTTTAAAAATGATCACATCCAGAAATATTTATACACCATTAACACTTCTGTTGAATTACGGATTTACTAATGTCAATTAGCTAATCTTAGATTCCAAGCAGTTTCGATTTTATAATAAATAAACCCACTAGTTTACTACGATTTTCATTGTTTTTTACTTTTTGTCTCTCCTTCAGCGCCTACAGTTCGCTATAAAACAGGACAAAATATATTTTTTGAGAACTTCAGGAATCCCTACCACCCTCTGTTGGTCTAATATTTAATGATATTTGAAAACAGGAAAGAAAAGTCTCACAGATAAATTGATCCCAGTTAATTTTACCAAGTACTTGATAATATAATATAAATTATTCCTACTCTTAACTTATGTCGCTGTTAATATTATTTATCAGTCTACAAGCAGTTACAGTGAATATATAAATAACACTTTGAAATAAGAATTTAATTAGATTTTGATGCATGTACTGAAAAATGTTTGCTTGGATGATAGCGATATTATTAAAAGCGTAGTTACCAGATATTTTACAAACGAGAGACAAGTTATTTAATCGTAACCAATAATTTGTGCCCTTTGCATTACTCCATAATGAATTTGTTCCCAGGAATATATAACTGATATAAAATCACTTATCAGCTTTATTTGGATATGCGACATGATTATTATTATTTTTATTTTAACACATAAGTATAGGTACAGGGAGGCACCAAATACATATGCGCCACACAATTCTCAATTGATTTGTGTGAGGGCTGTGATACTGCCCGGGTGCCCAGACCGAAGCAGGTGGTTTTCTTAGGGGGCCACACCCCGAGCCTTCGACCTGAACGTCTGACCCACAAGGAAGTGGAGCATCGTAAGGAGATGCAGTCCCATGGAAGCCGGTGACCAACGATTGGTTCATACGCCATTTGTTCCCGCAGGATACTGGAGCCCATGTGCACCATTGGTTTGGGGTCCGGTTAAAGCGCCAGACATTCGCTTTTCGTCCTCTCATTTTTGTAAACAACACCCCCGCCACGAGAAGGCAGTGAGTAGGACTTCCCTGGCAGAGGCTATATACGCATGGCCATGTGAGAGCATTTCGAGAGGGAGAGCGGACTCTCCCCACTCTCGGCCGTGGGGAGAGTGCAGATAAACCAGTGTAAAATGAGCCAATATACTCTTTCTCGGATAACAATCTTTTACTGAAGATAGTTTCCACATTTATTATATATTAATACCACTACTAGGTGTTATCATACAGTTCTGTGCATGGAGACCTGTTGGAAACTACTCAAAAATGACGTCTGGTCACTTCATTAATAATTTATAACTCCGGCTTTAATAATAATGTTGAGTGTGTCTAATCACCACCTACCTCAAACAGTGGTGATTTCTGATGCAGGAATTGGTTAGAAGTATCTAGACGAAAGCATGGGATTAGTCCATGAAGTCACCAGTAACTGGAGTCAACTATATTAATAGGTGTCCGTGTGATTATCGTAACCAACGGTTAGAGACTTTGAATGACATGGCTCAAAATCATTTGCAATTGCTTAAGCGCATCCATTATTTATCTCTCCCAAATTCTGAGACTTCGAATTTTTTATAACTTCCTTTTTTTTTAATCTCGTTAATTCAAACATTTTTCCTCGCGTCGTATCTTTGATGCCAACATTTTCTCTATTGCCAGTGCAAAGAGTACATGTTCGCATTTCCAAGCATGTTTCAGAGAACTTGAAACTTAGATGGACAGTGACCTAACAGTGCAATAACTCGGCATTCACCTGATACCGAGCACACCACTGACATTCCTCAAGCCTTCAGAATTATTAGCAGACGAAAGAACACAGCGTCCCTTCGGTTTTCTGAAACAACAGCGATAAAAAACTCAAACCTGAATTATGTATCCAAAATGAAACAGTAATAAACCTACCTCTACCCTGGTAAATCCTTTTTTTGTTATGATCTGCCCTCGCCGAATCCTTATTTTCTGTACATTAAAACCGCCCTTCCACTCATATAGTCCCATTCACTTGACTTAAGCAAACTCTTCAAATCCTGTTTAATTATTACGCAACCCATCTTACGAGTTTTTTAATTCTATGAATCTTATGTACACTATTCATAACCCCTAAAATTATCATGCAATTTATCTTGTCTGTCCAAGTAGCAACATGGACCGATGCATATACGTACCTGGTCTTACTTTGTAGCTGACTGATCTGTCTCTGAACCTCAATTAGTGCATCACCCACCCCTCGTTTTTTTGGATTCCAACACCAAAAGACCTCCGACCTGTTGCTGAACATATATAAAGTTATTATTAATAACATTTATCATCCCGATTCTTTCCATTCATCTATGTCAATCGTTTCACACTATATCTTCAATGTAAACTTTCAGTACATATACGGTTGTAAGCAGCTGATGAGAAACCACGAAATATAATGAATCCATATTACCCTGAATCCACGTTTGTTCTGGCTTTATTTAAATTCATGAAGGGAACCAACTGCATGAAATCTTCAAGAAGTCATCACTGATACTACCTTTACTATTCTGGGATTTGGTCTGATAATTTCACCTCCCCGAGCTGATGGGGTATGACAACTTGTGCATGCGCATCAGGTTCTACGTTGTGACAGACTTATTAATACTGAACGAGACTGGTTATCCTTTCTTCCCGGCCCACTAACTATAAATAGAAGTTAAAGATTGTCGGGAAAATTTATTGATAGAGACCCATTTTAATACATTTATTTACATAGATTTTATCGTAGCAATCATTAGTTAAGTAATTTGTCCCACTGGATAAACCCTACACAAAATGAATTCAGATGAATATTCTGCTGGACGAAAATTATAACGAACTAATTCGAAAGTTAAATTAGTGCGAATCACACCGAATTATTTAACACAATGAAAGTTGCACTGACTTAATACGGAAATCGGCTCAAAAATTACATTTAAATCATTTTATAAATTTAAACTGAATTCCTTTTTAATAAATTGTGCTGGAAACATAACAATCCCCACAAGTAAATAATATAGAGTCTTTATAATTGAGGACAATTACTTAACCACATGATCTAACACGTCTTATTTTATATGAAATACAAGTAATAATTACTATTTAATAATTAGGGAGAAAACAGTTCACAGGAAAGATTTTAAAGGTGAAGCCTCAAAATATTTGTTTTCATACATATTATCAAAATAATTCAGAATATGTTAAAACTATATGTTCAAATATTTAAATCATCATCTGGATCCTCGTCATCTAAATCATCAAAACAATCAGGCTGATACTGAATAACACAACCGGGAGATTCACTTTTCTTCACTGTGTTGGACAGCCGTACTGCATCATGCGGTAAAACGACGAAACTACGAGCAACTTTTTCACTTTCAGTCATTGTTAGATTAAAAGTACTCTTAGGTAAAGGACTAGGCACTGGTAAAGAATCTGTTTCATTTTTATTTACCGAGTACTTCAGAATTTTTAAAGCTTTTGTATCAAGTTCGATGGTACCACATTCAGTAAATGAAGACTTATTGAAAGAGACTGAGTTCTCCATGAATTTGTTACACTCACCCTGAAGGCTACGACGATGAAATAATTTCAAAGATTGACAGATTTGATTCGTCAAACTATTTGAAATCCCTGTCGATGACTGGCAGTAAATAACAGAAGTTGCATATGCTTCTAGTGTATCAATTATTGTGGAAGATGCACTATAATATACCTTGCTAGAATTATCTATTACAGGATTAAAGCTACAAACTACTCGGTGTACATAGGGTGTTAAAGAAAGATTAAACAAAGAACCAATAACAAACTGACACCAGTAATCAAATTCATAATCGATAGGACAATCAATTAAAAACCAAGATAATGACTCTATGAAGATAAATGTTTGTTGATCGTTCTGTTTTCTAACAGAACAAGATAATTTTGACAGCTTATCTACAAGACTTTCAGAAGTTTCATAATTATAAGTATGAAGAACGTTAAGTGACTGGTGAGAATTCTCAATAGTTTTGTAGTTGTACAATTCAGAAGTAACAAGTATGCAAGTATATTTTTCACAATTCTCATTTATTAAACATTTCCAGAGCCAATTATTATTATTGCGAGGCATATGGCATTCATCAATGTAGGCGATAAAATTGGAAGGTATTTTATTGAATAGTAGATCAAGGCAACGTTGCTTCACCATTACGGAAGAAACGTAGAATTATTTGATAAACGGGTACATATATACTTATAGACAACGGACGGGTTCTATTATATCTGAAATTAAAAAAATAAAGTTCCGTTAGATGTGCAGAATGTGAATGCTTATCATATTTAACATGAAAATGTTATTTTTTAACATCGAAATACTTACAAGTGTGATAGAAAGCGCCTAAGATTTCTACGACGAAATTATAGATGGTTATTTCGATAAAACAAGATTTGTACTAGTAGGACATACCCGATTATTTAAAATGACACGAATAGTAAATATTGAGGTACCATCATGAGGTATTTCATGCTACTTTTTTCAATGTCTATCCAGTTGTTTTAGTAAATTCGACGATATTTTCTCACCAATGTCCATTAATAAGCAACAGAATCTTATCTCTATATAGTATCGGTGACATCTCAGTTATTTAGCATTAATAAGCTATTCCTTCTTCCCGACTGATGAATTTCAAAGTCAGTGCTCCAAAGTATAAACTTGATCGTGAAAATGAAATAGAAAACACAACCATTTGACAATGTCGTCGAATATGATAAATGGTAACTAGCAATGCAGAAACGAATTATAATTTGTAGGACTTTTGGTCAACGCACTAGTTTTTGTCTACTGTTTTTTGTAAAACAATATTTGTTCGTCTTATCTAAGTGGATCAGAATATTTTTTATTTAACACTAGTTGGAGTGAAAAGACTTTATATGAACATAATGTAGATGATAGTGAATAGAAATGTGGATAAGTTCCCTACTTTTTCTCCACGTCAAAGAATTATCGAAACTGCTTAAGTTGTCGACAATATTGTTTGCAGATGGTGACAAGATCAGGAGAACAATAAGTAGAAGAGTTCATTATCTTAATCTCCAAACTGACCTAGACAAATTGGTTAGAAGGTCTAATAGTTGAGGTTAAGAAATTAATTATAAAGTGTGCTAATGTACATTGGACACAACGATAGTTATCAGTGTACTACCAACAATACATCGCTTCCACGCGTGGAAGAACAAAGACTTGGGGGTAACAGTTAGTCGTGGCATAAAACAAATGCACATCATAATGCAGTAGCTGCTAAAGGTTTTCCAGAGTTATGGTCACCTAGCCGAGCACTCAAATGCGTTGACAAGATGCTTAGAATTTTATACCCCACCTAAGTATGAGACTACACCTAAAGTACTTCATCCAAGCAGCTGGTCTATGTTTTATATTGACACACTCGTGTTCAGAGTTTGAAGACAAAGTGACGAGTCTCATCAAACTCCCTTACAATGAACGCTTGAAACTCTTAGCACTTTTCCCCTTGTAGTATCATAGGGCGCGAGGTGACCTTATATTGGCATTACGTATCTTTTATTACGATTTATTTATTATTTATTTTAACACATCCCGACCGTAGCTGCTACCTTGACGTGGTGGTCGGGCTTGCCTATCGTGATGACCCAACCGAGCTATATTGGCTGGAACACATGTTCCTGCAGGTTCTACCATGCCAGGCAGGTCGATTGGAGAACGGTAAGACTAAAATCAGCAACTCAAGGTCTGAGGGCGAAGTCGTACTGCTGACTGTACAGAGGTGTGACAGCAGTAAGGTAACTTCCTCGGACAACCAGCATCTGCAGCGATGCTGCCTTCTCACAAGGAAGGAAGGAGTTAGTAAAGGTCCACCCTAAAAATGTCACACCTCACCTTACCCCACGGATTTCTGTCTCCGGCGGTAAGGCTCTTTGAAGAACGGAGCTAACACATTAAAAGCCTCCCACGAGAAGGCCGTGCGCGACCGGCCTCAAGCAGTTGTTCCTTGGGCTCTGCGGTCACGCACTCAGGTCGCTAAGACCAACACTAATCCGATTTCCTTTTCAGGTCCCTCAAGAAATACCCTTCCACGGTGTGGGCAACCGGGAAGTGACATCAACCCTCATACCCGTAACAGCACACGAGACCAAGTTGGTCACATTCAAATCCTTCCTACACCTCCTAATAACTCTCTTATCTCCATGACTAACCCTTCTCACGTCCGTTTATCACCTCGCCCCGCTAGTGCGAACGATTCGAGTACGCGGAATGTTATTCCTTGTCTCCTGAAACCACGCTCCAAACTAAACGTAGGAGCTTTCAACGTCCGAACACTGTGCCAAATAGGACAACAGGCTTCCTTAGCTAGGACCTTAGAATCTCGCGCCATCGATGTGTGCTGCGTCTCCGAAACGCGCACACAGGATCCTAGTAGTGTCATTCATTTGACCGCACCATGTCAAAGTAACGAACCAACTCGATTTACGCTTCGTGTATCTGGAAGCCCTGATGCTGCTTCCCGTGGCCTCGCTGGCGTAGGTATAGCATTGAGTCCTAGGGCAGAACTAGCTCTCTAAGACTGGATCCCAGTAGACAGTCGTTTGTGCACTGTCCAACTAAACGGAACAGTAAAGACTCGGGAAGATAGGGACACTCGTCGTTGCCTCTTCGTCGTCTCTGCCTACTCTCCCACTGACTGCAGCTCAGATGATGTAAAAGATGAGTTTTACAGAAATCTTTCCGACCTTCTCCGAAAAGCTAGGCGTTCAGATGTAGTAATATTGGCTGGTGACTTTAATGCTCAAGTAGGTAAACTAAGCGAAAAGGAAAGACACCTGGGTGGATCTGATGGTGTCGCGGTTCAAAGAACAGATAACGGCGACCGTCTGTTGTAGCTATGCTCAGATAACCGCCTGTTTCTTGCAAACACTAACTTTAGGCATAAGGAAAAACATCTTTTAACATGGCGACCCCCGAATTCGTCTCAACGCTGGACCCAAATAGATCACATCGCTATCAGCCACCGATGGAGGGGCTCGATAGAAGACTGTCGCTCATTCTGGAGCACATGCTTAGACTCAGATCATGCTCTAGTGCGAGCGCGTATTTGTCTGTGTCTTACTGGATGCAGGAAAGATGCTGCAAGGAAACCTCATAGGGTACTACTTAATGATAACCAACCTAAGAATACGTTTCAGGAACAACTAAAAAAACAGTTAGGCAGCCATGTAAGTGATTCCCACCTCGAGACAGCGTGGAATGATATCCGAAAAGCTGTAGAAACAGCAGTGATGTCTGCTAGTGCGGTAAACCACAAGGTTAAGGACAAACACTGAATCTCAGTAGCATCTACGGCACTGATAGTTGCTCGAAAACTCATTCCATCCGGCTCTGAACATAACGAAGAGCGGAGTCAGCTTAAGCGCAAGCTGACAAGAAGCCTACGCAATGATCGTGAACAGTGGTGGGTAGCGAAAGCAAGAGAGATGGTAAAGGCAGCGGCAATAGGTAACAGCAGGCAACTGTTCAGACTTGTTAAGGAAACCGGTATTAGGAACCCAACTGTTAGCGAAACAATCGCAGAGAAAGATGGACATATTATTCATTCTCAATCCAGGAGATTGGATCGATGGGCAGAACACTTTAGGGATCAGTTCAACTGGCCTTCAACCACACTTCGGTTTCCCACGATCCACAGTCGACCTGAATGGCAAGCTAATGTAAGTCCTCCGACTCTTTACGAAGTTGAAAAAGTTATAGGAAATCTGAAGCGTCGGAGAGCAGCAGGCCCTGACAGGTTTACCCCTGAGATTTTTAAGAATGGCGGTCCAGTATTAGCAGCGAGATTGACTGAGGTCTTAGGTAGAATCTGGGAACTGGACGTAATCCCATCTGACTGGTCTCAATCACTGATTGTACCAGTCTATAAGAAAGGACAAAAGTCTTCTTGTGACAATCACAGAGAAGTCAGTTTGACTAATATAGTGTCTAAAATATTAGCTTCAATATTACTTCGACGCCTAACCAAAGCTCGTGAAGAGCAGACTAGAGAAAACCAGGCTGGTTTTCGACCTGGACGTGGTTGTATAGACCGGATATTCACACTACGTCAGGTCCTAGAACATAGACACACATTCAGACGCCCCACAATCGTAGTATTTCTCGACTCTAAGGCGGCATTTGACTCTGTTGATCGTGAGGTTCTATGGCAGTGTTTCTCTCTGAAAGGAGTACCGAAGAAGTACATTAACCTTATAAAGGCTCTCTACTCGAACACAACTGGTCGAGTAAGAGCTTATGGTGAACTGTCATCAGAATTGATTGCCTCAAGTGGTGTTCGTCAGGGCTGTCCACTCTCTCCATTCTTGTTTAACTTTGTCGTTGACGTCCTTTTAGAGATGACACTTTCCTCATCCAAAATTTCCAGGAGTTGAACTTCTACCGGGAGATCCACTTGTTGACTTAGAATATGCCGATGACAGTTCTATTTGGTGAAGACGCTGACAGAATGCAGAGTCTTCTGACCACTCTAAGCAACAATGCAAGCATGTTCGGCATGCGATTCTCTCCCTCGAAATGCAAAATGTTGCTTCAGGATTGGGTTGCGTCGACACCCGAACTAGTGAAAGGGAGTGAAGTAGTTGAGCGTGTCGACCGCTTCACTTATCTCGGAAGTCTCATCAGCCCTTGTGGTCTGGTGGGTGACGAAATCTCAGCACGGATACAGAAGGATTGACTAGCTTTTTCCAACTTGCGTCATTTGTGGCGTAGGCGAGATATCCGTCTATCAACCAAAGGACATGTTTACTGTTCAGCAGTTCGTTCCGTCCTACTTTATGGCAGTGAAACATGGCCAGTAAGAGTAGAGGATATTCGTAGGTTACTAGTATTTGACCATAGGTGTCTTCGAAACATCGCTCGTATATCCTGGGACCACCGAGTAAGTAATGCAGTTGTTATGAAACGGGTACTAGGTAAGGATGGCAAATCAATTGAGGAAGTAGTGAAACTTAATCAGTTGAGATGGCTGGGACATGTGCTGTGCATTCCCGACCACCGACTGCCCCGACGTGCTATGTTTTATGGTGTAGGAGTAGGTTGGAAGAAAGCTAGGGGCGGCCAGACCAAAACATGGCACAAATCCATGAAGTCTCTGACAAGTGGACTGAGTCATGTTGGTAGGTGTACACTACCTGGTTGGGGATCGCGAGATGATAGCAACCGATGGTTAGAGACCTTGAATTACATGGCTCAAAATCGTTTGCAATGGCGCAGGTGCATCCACTCTTTGTGTTCTCTCAAACTCTAATTTTCTGAATTCTTCATGTCCTTTATTTTCTTTCCCAATTTATTCCACTATTTTATTATTATTTATTTATTTATTTTAACACATAAGTATAGGTACAGGGAGGCACCAAATACATATGCGCCACACAAAGCTCAATTGATTTGTGTGAGGGCTGTGATACTGTCCGGGTGCCCAAACCGAAGCAGGTGGTTGTCTTAGGGGGCCACACCCCGAGCCTTTGACCTGAACGTCTGACCCACAATGCAGTGGAGCATCGTAAGGAGATGCAGTCCCATGGAAGCCGGTGACCAACGATTGGTTCATACGCCATTTGTTCCCGCAGGATACTGGAGCCCATGTGCACCATTAAACTGGGATCTGGTTATAGCGCCGGACATTCGCTTTTCGTCCTCTCATTTTCGTAAACAACACTCCCGCCACGT
This sequence comes from Schistosoma spindalis, assembly GCA_946903255.1. Lineage (NCBI taxonomy): Eukaryota > Metazoa > Platyhelminthes > Trematoda > Strigeidida > Schistosomatidae > Schistosoma > Schistosoma spindalis. Next base: position 77,491,830 of record OX336416.1, on the reverse strand, counting down.
GAAGGCAGTGAGTAGGACTTCTCTGGCAGAGGCTATATACGCATGGCCATGTGAGAGCATTTCGAGAGGGAGAGCGGACTCTCCCCACTGTCGGCCGTACCATGGCATTTGGGGGTCAACATGTCTTATCTTTTTGCTCCCTCCAGAACTAATTGCCCATGTGGATTCCCCCAAATGCCCTGGTATGGCCGAGAGCGGGGAGGGTTCGCCCTCCCTCTCGAAATACTCTCACACGGCCACGCGTATACAGCCTCTGCCAGGGAAGTCCTACTCACTGCCTTCACGTGGCGGGAGTGTTGTTTACGAAAATGAGAGGACGAAAAGCGAATGTCCGGCGCTATAACCAGATCCCAGTTCAATGGTGCACATGGGCTCCAGTATCCTGAAGGAAAAAATGGCGTATGAACCAACTTTGGTCACCGGCTTCCATGGGACTGCATCTCCTTACGATGCTCCATTGCCTTGTGGGTCAGACGTTCAGGTCGAAGGCTCGGGGTGTGGCCCCCTAAGAAAACCACCTGCTTCGGTCTGGGCACCCGGGCAGTATCTCAGCCCACGCACTAAAACCATGATGAACTATTTGCTTATGGAAAATATTCCTTTCTATCTGATTAACATTGAAATAACTCGTACTATTATTATTATTATTATTATTATTATTAATTTTATTATTATTATTACTATTATTTTACCGTCATTTATTCACCCTCTCTTACTCCTACTTTATGTATCCGTTTCGACTCAGACAGCAGCTCGCCTATGGTGAAAATTCAGCTTTATCTAAACGTTCTCGAGTCACTGCCTGGTTGAAAATTGTATGTTACCATCGAATATGAGTACTGAAGCAGTTTTTCTGAAACCACGTACACCATTCAAACTGGCTGCCTTCAACGTTCGCACACTTATGCAGGTCGGACAACAGATAGGGCTGGCTATGTCTTTGGAAAGTATTAATATTGATGTGTGTTGTCTATCCGAGACCCGTATTCAAGACTCTGGTGAAGTACTACAAGTTTGCTCTCCATCTGTCACTTCAAAAAGCTTGTTTTATGTGCGTTTATCCGGGGACCCTGTGGCATCTTCGTCTGGTCTTGCTGGCGTTGGTGTCGCACTAAGCGCTAGAGCTGAGGCAGCACTAGTCGACTGGATCCCTATTAACAGTCGGTTATGTGCTGTTAGATTAGAAAGTTCTATCAAAGTGAGAAGAAATCGGCGTGAGAAACGATGTCTTTTCGTCATCTCCGCCTATGCCCCGACAGATTGCAGCCCGGATGCGATCAAGGATGAGTTCTACCATCAGCTAACTGTTCTTCTCCAGAAAGTGCGTTCGACAGATATTGTAGTACTAGCTGGAGACTTGAATGCTCAGGTCGGGCGTCTAGGCACAGAAGAGAGTCGTTTAGGTGGTCGATGGGGACTCGTTGGTCGCAGGACAGATAACGGGGAACGTCTACTGCAACTATGCACAGACCACAACCTGTTTCTGGCTAGCACTAACTTTCGGCACAGTCATCGCCGATGTGCCACCTGGCGTCCCCCTTCTGCATCTCAAGCCTGGACTCAGATTGATCACGTCGCGATCAGCTACCGCTGGCGCGGTTGTGTACAAGACTGCCGCTCCTTTTGGAGTACCTATCTGGAATCTGATCATGCTCTGGTCTGCGCCAATCTTACCTTACTTTTCAGTGGACAACGAAGTGACCGCCACCACAAGATTGATGTTAGCAAGCTGGCTGCAACTTCTGTTGCTAGTAAGTACCGAACCGAGCTAGCTTCCAGGCTAGCAACCATTCCACCGAAAAGTATAGATGAACATTGGTTGCAATTGCATGACGCCATGAAAATGGCGGGTCAAGTCTGTTGTGGGTACGCGAAACGTCCCGCTTACAAGCACTGGGTTTCTTCTGGTTCCTTACAACTGATTGAAGCCCGTCGGTCTACTCCGGGTGGCCGTGAGTTTGACCACAGACGAAACAGTTTTCAAGAAAATGCCGAAAGTAAAAAATATTGGTAAATCAGGTCTCAGAATTAGCTGAAAGCATGATAAATACCTTATGAGATAGATCTCAATAGTCGCACGCTTACAACTCCGCCAACGGTTATCAGTCTGTGAAACTTCATTTAATCTTGAGGTATCTGTTATACGTGATGCTTTAGGTCATATATATATTAGGCGAAATAACTTACAAATGAACCCTAGGTAGTAAAAACTGAAAACCAATCGCCCAGCACTTATGTCTGCTGAAAATATAATTACTTGTCCATTTATTGTATTTAAGAAGCAAGCTTTGCAGTTTTAGATAGCGGAATAACGTTTGTCAATATATAGTAGGAAATAGATTCAAACAATGCACCGATACCACTTATAATATCTTAGCTGGTCACAAGAAACAAGGAAAGTGAGTAAAGCACTATACACATCACGATTTCTGGGAAGTCGTATAGGTTCGGAAATACATATCCACTGATGTGTAAAACATAATGATGTATTAATGCATGAGTTGAACTGTTAATGGTCTAATCCATTAATATTGAAATCTAGTTTCTTTTCATCACAAATAAGAGAGAAAGCATTGAAAATCCTAACTGTTGGATCACAAACCATACAGATAATTTCGTCAGTAACTCTTGGTAAGAGTTTTGAACTACGCGTTTTACACGTACTACATATTTCGAACTTCGTATACTGTTCTGGATATCTTAATAGTGAGTAATAACTAGAGAAGTCCTTACAAAACACCGAAAAGTATAGATGAGCATTGGTTGCAATTGCATGACGCCATGAAAATGGCGGGTCAAGTCTGTTGTGGGTACGCGAAACGTCCCGCTTACAAGCACTGGGTTTCTTCTGGTTCCTTACAACTGATTGAAGCCCGTCGGTCTACTCCGGGTGGCCGTGAGTTTGACCACAGACGAAACAGTTTTCAAGAAAATGCCGAAAGTAAAAAATATTGGTAAATCAGGTCTCAGAATTAGCTGAAAGCATGATAAATACCTTATGAGATAGATCTCAATAGTCGCACGCTTACAACTCCGCCAACGGTTATCAGTCTGTGAAACTTCATTTAATCTTGAGGTATCTGTTATACGTGATGCTTTAGGTCATATATATATTAGGCGAAATAACTTACAAATGAACCCTAGGTAGTAAAAACTGAAAACCAATCGCCCAGCACTTATGTCTGCTGAAAATATAATTACTTGTCCATTTATTGTATTTAAGAAGCAAGCTTTGCAGTTTTAGATAGCGGAATAACGTTTGTCAATATATAGTAGGAAATAGATTCAAACAATGCACCGATACCACTTATAATATCTTAGCTGGTCACAAGAAACAAGGAAAGTGAGTAAAGCACTATACACATCACGATTTCTGGGAAGTCATATAGGTTCGGAAATACATATCCACTGATGTGTAAAACATAATGATGTATTAATGCATGAGTTGAACTGTTAATGGTCTAATCCATTAATATTGAAATCTAGTTTCTTTTCATCACAAATAAGAGAGAAAGCATTGAAAATCCTAACTGTTGGATCACAAACCATACAGATAATTTCGTCAGTAACTCTTGGTAAGAGTTTTGAACTACGCGTTTTACACGTACTACATATTTCGAACTTCGTATACTGTTCTGGATATCTTAATAGTGAGTAATAACTAGAGAAGTCCTTACAAAACACCGAAAAGTATAGATGAGCATTGGTTGCAATTGCATGACGCCATGAAAATGGCGGGTCAAGTCTGTTGTGGGTACGCGAAACGTCCCGCTTACAAGCACTGGGTTTCTTCTGGTTCCTTACAACTGATTGAAGCCCGTCGGTCTACTCCGGGTGGCCGTGAGTTTGACCACAGACGAAACAGTTTTCAAGAAAATGCCGAAAGTAAAAAATATTGGTAAATCAGGTCTCAGAATTAGCTGAAAGCATGATAAATACCTTATGAGATAGATCTCAATAGTCGCACGCTTACAACTCCGCCAACGGTTATCAGTCTGTGAAACTTCATTTAATCTTGAGGTATCTGTTATACGTGATGCTTTAGGTCATATATATATTAGGCGAAATAACTTACAAATGAACCCTAGGTAGTAAAAACTGAAAACCAATCGCCCAGCACTTATGTCTGCTGAAAATATAATTACTTGTCCATTTATTGTATTTAAGAAGCAAGCTTTGCAGTTTTAGATAGCGGAATAACGTTTGTCAATATATAGTAGGAAATAGATTCAAACAATGCACCGATACCACTTATAATATCTTAGCTGGTCACAAGAAACAAGGAAAGTGAGTAAAGCACTATACACATCACGATTTCTGGGAAGTCGTATAGGTTCGGAAATACATATCCACTGATGTGTAAAACATAATGATGTATTAATGCATGAGTTGAACTGTTAATGGTCTAATCCATTAATATTGAAATCTAGTTTCTTTTCATCACAAATAAGAGAGAAAGCATTGAAAATCCTAACTGTTGGATCACAAACCATACAGATAATTTCGTCAGTAACTCTTGGTAAGAGTTTTGAACTACGCGTTTTACACGTACTACATATTTCGAACTTCGTATACTGTTCTGGATATCTTAATAGTGAGTAATAACTAGAGAAGTCCTTACAAAACACCGAAAAGTATAGATGAGCATTGGTTGCAATTGCATGACGCCATGAAAATGGCGGGTCAAGTCTGTTGTGGGTACGCGAAACGTCCCGCTTACAAGCACTGGGTTTCTTCTGGTTCCTTACAACTGATTGAAGCCCGTCGGTCTACTCCGGGTGACCGTGAGTTTGACCACAGACGAAGGATGTTACGTAATGAAATCGGGCAAAGCTTGCGTAAGGACCGAGAAGCCTGCTGGTCGGAGCGTGCTAATGAGCTGGAAGCAGCAGCTGCATCTGGTAATTACCGGAAGCTCTTCCAGCTCATCCGAGCCACTGGCAGCAAGAAGACTGGTGTGAGCGAAACAATCTGCGAAGATGACGGAACGCCAATCACTAACATCCATCGACGTCTTGGACGATGGGCAGAATTCTTTGAAGGGCAGTTCAACTGGCCTGCTGCTCCGGCAACATCGGTCAGACTGTCTTGCCCTCCATGGCCGGTGACGACTGATCCACCAAATGAGGCGGAAGTCCGCAAGGAACTCCAACTCTTGAAACGTTACAAATCACCGGGCCCAGACGACTCACCTCCGGCTCTTTTCAAAGATGGTGGTGACTTTCTGACTAAGGGACTAACGACGTTGTTTACAAAGGTCTGGAAACTAGAGTGTACCAACGTCATGGAATGAGTCGATAGTTGTCCCTATCTTTAAAAAGGGTTCACGTTGTTCCTGTAACAACTATCGGGGGACAAGTCTACTTCCGATTGCGTCCAAGCTATTGGCTTCCGTCATACTTCGTAGATTGTTCAGAACCCGAGAAGGATTGACTCGCGAGGAGCAGGCTGGGTTTCGTTCTGGTCGAGGATGTATTGATCATATCTTCACACTCCGCCAAGTGTTAGAACACCGCCATACTTACCAAAGGCCAACAATCGTAGTGTTTCTTGATATCAGGGCTGCCTTCGACTCGTTGGACAGAACTGTTTTCTGAGATTGTCTATTGAAGAAGGGTGTGCCTGAGAAGTTTATTAACATCCTAAAAGCCCTATACACAAACACCTCAGGCAGAGTGAGGGCATACAACCACCTTTCTCCATTATTCCATTCAAGCAGTGGAGTTAGACAGGGTTGCCCAATCTCACCATTCCTCTTCAACTTTGCCATCGATGACATTCTGGAAACAGCTCTGACGGATGTAAGTAATGGTGGTGTGGATCTGTTGCCTGGAGAAAGACTTCTCGACCTTGAGTATGCGGATGATATTGTCTTACTGTGCGAGAATGTTCAAGCCATGCAATCCGCACTTAATCAGTTGGCAATCAATGTCCGTAGGTATGGTATGTGCTTCGCACCTTCGAAGTGCAAAGTACTTCTACAAAACTGGCAGGATTCTAATCCTTTACTCACTCTGGACGGTGAGCAGATAGAAGTGGTCGAGAAGTTCGTGTATCTAGGTAGCTGCATAAGTGCCGGTGGTGGCGCGAGTGATGAGATCAATGCACGCATAGTGAAAGCCACAGCGGCTTATGCCAATCTGGGCCATCTTTAGCGCCTTCGTGATGTTAGTCTGGCTGTAAAAGGTCGGATCTACAACGCGACGGTGAGAGCAGTTTTGCTCTATGCTTGTGAAACCTGGCCTCTCCGAGTTGACGATGTTAGACGACTCAGTCAGTCAGTCAGCTGCAACGTAGGACCGGGCACGTATATGCATCGGTACAAGTTGCCATACCGCATTAGCACAACAAGATGAACACCGGATTCATAGAAGTAGTTAATTCACTGGTGGTAATATATAGAAGAAAGAGTGTGTATAAGGAGATAGTACAGGAAGATAGAATTAGTTCCTAGAAAGAAAGATTTGAAGTGATTTTAATCTCTTAGTTTAAAGGAAGACAGAGAGTGTATACACCGACGCCATTGTGATCGATTCTGAGCCATGTCACCAAGAGTCTCCAACCATTGGTTACGATAGTCACGCGGACCCCAACCAGTCAGTATGCATCTACCAACATGGCTCAGACCAGAAGTTAGTGTCTTCAAGCACTGATGCCACGTTTTGGTTTGGTCGCCCCTAACTTTATTCCAATCATCCCTAACACCGGTTGGTATTGTGCGCCGTGGTAGTCGGTGTTCAGGCATACGCAGCACGTGGCCCAACCATCTCAGTCGATGAAGATTCATAACCTCATCAACTGATTTACCATCATTTCCTAATACCCTGCATCTAACCTCACTATTACTTACCCGGTGATCCCAGCAGATACCCGCAATATTTCTAAGGCACCTGTGGTCAAATACTAGTAACTTACGAATATCTTCTACTCTCAAAGGCCATGTTTCGCAGCCGTATGATAGAACGGAACGAACTGCCGCGCAGTATACTCGTCCCTTAATTGATAGACGAATATCTCGCCTTCGCCATAGATGACGTAAGTTGGCAAAGGCCAAGCGAGCTTTTCGAATCCGTGCTGAGATTTCGTCAGACACCAACCCATTAGGGCTGATCAGACTTCCAAGACAAGTGAAGTTGTCGACACGTTCGACTACTTCACCCCCTATCCTTAGTTCAGGTGTTGACGCAGACCAGTCCTGAAGCAACAACTTGCATTTAGAGGGAGAGAAGCGCATCCCAAACATTCTGGCATTGTTGTTCAGTGCTACCAAAAGACTCTGCATTTCATCAGCGTCTTCACCAAACAGGACTATGTCATCTGCGTATTCTAAGTCAATAAGTGGACCTCCTGGTAGGAGATCAATACCTGAGAATTCAGTCGATGAGAGCGTTATTTCCATCAGGAGGTCTATGATGAAGTTAAACAAAAATGGAGAAAGTGGACAGCCTTGGCGGACGCCACTTGAGGTTGCAAAAACAGATGACAGTTCGCCATGAGCTCTGACTCGACTAGTAGTGTTCGAGTAAAGAGCCTTCACAAGGTTTATGTACTTCTGAGGTACGCCTTTCAATGACAGACACTGCCACAGAACCTCTCGGTCAACAGAGTCAAACGTTGCTTTTAAATCAAGGAAGACCACTATTGTCGGATGCCGATAAGTATGCCTGTGTTCTAGAACCTGACGAATGGGGAATATGTGGTCGATGCAGCCACGACCAGGTCTGAAGCCAGCCTGATTTTCACGTGTTTGCAGTTCACGAGTCTTAGTTAGGCGTCCGAAAATTATCGAAGCTAGTATTTTAGATATTGTATTAGTTAAACTAATCCCTCTGTGGTTGTCACAGGATGATTTTGACCCTTTCTCATATATTGGGACGATAAGTGATTGTGACCAGTTAGATGGGATGACGTCTAACTCCCAGATTTTAGCTAAAATATTAGTCAACCTAATCGCTAAAACTAGACCACCATCCTTAAAGACCTCTGGGGCCAATCCATCTGGACCAGCTGCCCTTCCTCGTTTCGGATTAGCTATAGCCTTTTGAACTTCAGCTTGAGTTGGGGGATCTACTTCAATGTTCCATTCACACTGTCTGGGAATAGAGGGTAGTTGTAGAGTAGCTGGAGGCCAACTGAACTGCTCCTTAAAATGTTCCGCCCATCGTTCTAAACGTCTGGACTGGGAGCAGATGAGAGTGTCATCTTTTTCCGAAATAGTCTGACTTACACTTGATTTATTAATTCCAGTTTCTTGTATTAGTCTGTAGAGTTGTCTTATGTTCCCTATAGCCGCCGCCTTTTCCATCTCTTTTGCTTTCGTTGCCCACCACTGCTCACGATCATTCCTTAGACTTTTGCTTAATCTAGATCTGATTTCTTTACGCTCTTCATCGTGTTCAGAACCTGATGGGATGAGTTTACGAGAATCTATCAGTGCAATAGACCTTGAAGAAATCCATTGGTTCTTTGTAACCCTGTGGTTTAAATCACTAATAGATGTCACTGCTGTTTCCACAGCCGCTTGTATGTCTTTCCAATCAACATCGGGGTCAGCCTCGTTTTCAGAACTACCTAAGTGTGACCTCAGTTGTTCCTCAAACCTACTTTTGGTTTTCTCATTACTCAATTCGGTTCTAATGAGTCTTTTTTGTGTGGCTTTTGTGCGTCCAGTGAGGCGCAAGCAGATGCGTGCTCGTACTAGGGCATGGTCGGAGTCCAAGCAGGTACTCCAGAATGAGCGACAATCTTCTACCGACCCTCTCCAACGATGACTGATGGCAATATGGTCTATTTGAGTCCATCGTTGGTTTGGTGAAGGGGGTCGCCACGATGTCTCTCCTTATGCTTAAAATTTGTGTTTGCTAAAATTAAACGATTGTCTGAGCAAAGTTGCAGCAGACGATCACCATTATCTGTTCTCTGTGCCGGAATACTAAAATACCCACCTAAATGTCTTTCTGTTTCGTTTAAGCTACCTACCTGGGCATTACAGTCGCCTGCTACGAGTACTATGTCTGAACGTTTAGCTTTGTGAAGAAGTTCAAACAGCTTTCTGTAAAATTCATCTTTCACTTCATCCGAACTGCAGTCAGTGGGAGCGTAGGCAGAAACGACGAAAAGGCAACGACGTGTGTCCCTATCCTTTCGAGTTCTTATGGAGCCGTTTAGCCGAACAGCGCATAGACGACTATTAACGGGGATTCACTCTAATAGCGCTTGTTCCGCCCTCATGCTTAGTGCTATGCCTACACCTGCCAGTCCACGAGAACTAGCCATCGGGTCGCCAGATACACGGAGGGTGTATCTCGTCGGCACTCCGTTTTGCCGAGGTGAGGTCAAGTGAATGACCACACTAGGATCCTGTATGCGTGTTTCGGAGACACAGCATACATCAATGGTACGAGATTCTAAGGTTTTAGCCAAGGAAGCCTGCTGACCGATTTGGCATAGTGTGCGTACGTTGGAGGCTCCAATGTGTAGTTTAGAGCGGGGTTTCAGTAGACCTGGGACAGTGTTTTGCGCACTAGAATCGTTGGCTGTGGTGACAATTGAGGAGGAAGCTAAAAGAGGGAGTTTAGATTTGAAAGTCGATGTAAGAGGAAGAATAGGAATTGAAGAGGTAGGTTGATTATGAATACAGTGGTCTTGAGTGCTGTTAGAGGTATGAGGGGGGTTATCACTTCCCCGTTGCCCACACCGTGGGAGGGTTCTGCTGGAGGTGCCTGAAAAGGAAATCGGATTAGAGGTGGTCTTAGTGACCTGAGAGCGTGACCGCAGTGCTCAAGAGACAGCTGCTTGAGGTCGGTCACACACGACCTGTTTATGAGTAATTTTTGTGTTAGCTCCGTACTTGTTGAGACCTTACCGCCGGAGACGGATATCCGTGGGATAAGGCGAGGTGTGCATTTCTAGGGTCGACCTTTTCTAAACCCACCCCTCCTTTTGGGAAGGCAGCATCGCTGTTATGCTGGTTGTGTGAAGGAAACACCTTACTGCTGTCACACCTCTGTAGAGTCAGCAATACGACTTCGCCTTCGGATCTCTGTTTTGTTGCTTTTAGTCTTACCGCTCTTCAACCGACCTGTCTGGCATGGTAGGACCTTGAGGAACGGTTGTTCCAGCCAGTATAGCTCAGTTGCTTCATCACGATAGGCAAGCCCGACCACCACGTCAAGGTAGGAACAACGGTCAGTAATGCAGGGGTTCGGCATCGTGTGTTCGGGCACAGAGACGATAAATCCATTGGTGTCACCATCTTGAAACACCGACTTCGGTGGCTTGGACATGTTCTACGAATGTCGTCCCAGAGAATTCCTCGTCGTGCATTATTTGCCGACTCTGGGACTGGTTGGAAAAAGCGGAGAGGTGGCCAGTATATGACAAGGTGTCGTGGTATGAAAGAAAGCTGCAAAGGGCTAGCTTCTGTTGGTCCTTCACGACTCCCTGGCTGTGGTCTGAGAGATGGTGTATTACAGTGGCTAGAGACGTTATCAGATATGACTCAGAATAGAAGCCAGTGGCGATCCTGCTGTAACCTTTTTTTACTTTCTTCATAAAAAGTGGTTGTATCTTCCTTAACTGAAAGATTTCTTCTGATTGTACCTTTCCGTTTTCCCCATTATTGTTCTCTCTCTCTCTCTGATTTTTTCTCCTTTATCTTCAAATTATCATTGTTTTGTGTGGCGCATATATATTTGGTGCCCCCTTGTACCAATACTTATGTGTTCAAATAAATAAATAATAAATAAATGATTGCGTCTTTTTAGTCTGGACTGCCGCAGAGATATCAAACAGTATGGCTATAGGTTAGGCAATTACATCCAATAGTCTTCATAATCCTAGGATGAATATCATCAGGACTATTGGACTTATCAGGTTTGAGATGCTGAGGTAGTCTTAAGGGAGTACCTTTCTCAATAACTACAGGGTCCATTAACAAGTTGCCACAATCACAATTAATCGTTAGTTATTCCTGACTGCTGATAGAAAACGCTTTAACTAAGTATTCCGATAAAGCTTTAGCTTTTTCGGTATCATCTCTCGCTAATTGTAAAGGATTTTCTTGTACAAAAAGTGATGGAATTCTAACACGTCTCTGATTTTGGCTTTTTATATACGAGTATAACCGCTCCGGATTACTTTTACAATCCCTAACAAATTGTTTTTCATACGACTGTATAGCGTTGACGCTTTACAAGCCAGAACGGAGGTGAACATATTCCAATGCTTTTTTCTACGTCTAAGAAGTTTCTTGACTTGTTTAGTTATCCATGGTGGGAAGTTATTCGGCCTAAATAGTACTAGGCATGATGTAAACAAGGACGTAACTGAACTAAGCTAGTATCAACTGACCAATGTCTTAGCAGAATACTCCTGAATGACTGATAGGTTAGCTCTCCATACATTTGGGTGAGGTTTAACAGGGTCGTACGTCATGTCACTAGCTCTAAACATGAATGACAAACCAGCGTGATCGCTATTCGCTAACGGTGGGAGAATACTCAAGTTCGCAATATCCTCAGTCGCATGAGTGATTACCAAGTCTAAGAAAAAAGAATCTTGGTTTGCACCGGAAAGTAAGTTTTGATATGCTGTACTAAGGCATTCACCGTTACTGTTATCAGGAACCTACGTGAGAACTAAGCGAAATTATGACAGTTGATGCGAACTGGATAATAAAAGCACCAGTAATACTGGCTGCAGCCGGGTACTACAATATATATGGATGATTGGAGAGCGTACATGTACCTACATAGATTTAGTTATGTGTATCGTGTCATTATCACAAGTGGCATTTTGTGGACCTAAAAGCCGGAGTGTTCAATGCAAAATTGAAGCTATGTGGTCAAGGCTGAAAGAGTTTTTGAGATCTCCATGAGCAGAATATTAGAGCCATATGGATGATTCCCTCTACCATATGCATTGCTATTTTAGAACCTCTTATCAACCTTGACAAGTTTTTGAACCATGTAAAAGAAGTGTAACCACTTTAATTCTTTAGTTCTGTATAATATATTCTTACTCTGAATTAGGTTTTGTGATTGACTGATATTATTCAGGGTCACTTAGTCTCACCCCTGTTACTTGCATTCCGCAGCTGAATGTCCGGCGAGACTCTAATTTAGGGACGAGCCAATCAGAAGCGTTTGAGCCGTTTAAAGGTCACAGAGCCAAGTTTAACACCTGATGCTCACATATAATCGGTTTACAGCGGATTTTAGAGAAGGTGTGATTATTGAGAGGCTACAAGGGATAGGATTACTAAAAAGTTCTTGTACGTGAGACTGTGGTTATCAAATGACTGCAGTAAAGTGTGCAAATAACCGTGGTGAGATTATATTTCGTTGTCCTTCATGTTGGAGGAGAAAGTCTGCTAGAACGGGGACTTTCTTTGCTCGATTGCTACTGAAAATGAATCAGATTAAGATAATAGTTGCAAATCGGGTAATAAATACACCAGTAACACTGGCTGCGGCGTTTGCAGTTGTTTATGAAAATTCAGCAGTCCAGTGGTAAGAGTACTGCCGTGCAACTAAAATAACACATGTACACCAATCATTCGGAGGAGTAGGATGTATCGTGCAGACAGATAAAACGGCAGTGAGAAAGCGAAAATACAACAGGGGACGTAGTATAAAGTAGGATTGTGAAAGTAGCATTTCCGTAAATATACTCGACAGGTACTTGGAATTTATGACTTTTTATACCGTATGCAATATGATTTCAAAACATCTGAAACTTTAGCAAACATTGATAAGTTTTTAAATCATGTAAAAGAAGTATATTCACTGTAATCCATTAGTATCTTCTAATATATTTCTACGTTATACTATGTGTCTGTTGATTATCTATTATTCTCAAGGTCACTCAAAATTCGTTGAAAGGTTGTCCCTAAATTAGAGTCTCGCCGAATGTCTTCTAAAATAAAGTCATCAACTAAGCAGATTGGGCTGCGGTAAGTGACACGAAGTATAGATTTATGCGTACATTAATCCCGAGCTCCCGATTTTGAGGAAATTTTTACCTATTTTGGGGTTTTTGTGCCATTTCCCCAAACGTTGAGGTTTTACCCCAAAATTTCTCCAAAGTTGGGAGCTTGGGATGTGCAACATCCAACAGTCAATTCACAGCTAATGACTTAAAAAGTTTTACCATCATGTGATTTATGTTGACAAACATTCTAGTAAGATTACAAACTTACCAAACGAGGTTTTTGGAAAATCGTTAAGCTACGACAGTTCAAAACAAGCGCCCCAGTCACGTCAATTCAGAGCAGCCCGCTGTTACGTCCAAACGACCTTGAACGGCCAAGTATTTTAATTGCTGTGCGTTTGATCGGTGTCCATTTGGGTTGAAAGAATATTAAGTGTCCTCATATTCAAGTAGTCCTTTGCTGCAGCAAAATCACAAAATCATTGCAAAGAACATTATTTCACCTTTCTCTGCTATATAGTGTACACGTTGGCTCGATGGTTGCTTCGCAACTTGATCTGGGATACCAATTATCAACTGAGCCTCAGCTCATTTTTTAAACTTGATAAGGTCCACAAAGCAACGTAACAAGAATAAGAATAACTTAACATGTTGTTACGCGCGCTATTTGAAAGGAGTAAATTCTGTTGTTTTGATCGTTCATTGTGTATCAAAACTACTTTAATTGAAATTATTTCAGCTAAAGTATCCAACGAGGGTACCGTTTTGTCCCTAAAGTAGTTTATCGTCAGTACCTTTAAGTACTTTGTTTTCTATTGTATTTATCAGTACTTTTGGTTCTAGCAATTTACAGTTTTCCATTTTTACGGTCATAGATCATTTTTGTCTCTGAAGGCCATTGCATTTTTTTTTTATTAAAACCTCTGTTTGGTGGCTGGACAGTGCAAACGGCCAACCTGTCAATATCCCGTTGAAAGTAGCATGCAGTGCAATGAGTGCAATGAGTGCAAGTGCTGGTACTACGAATTTTGCAAGAATTTGACGCCTGTGGCTGTAAAGTGGTTCAGTAAAAACGGTTGCGTATGGCTTTGTTAGCAGTGCTGTTCGGACGCAAACAGCCTGCTAACCGAGGCCATTTCAATGGTAAATGCTGCAAAAACGTGTTTTAGTAGTGACACATCGGACAGCACTCACTCTGTCAACACGCAAACTGATGTGATGCAACTTCAATTGAGTTCGGAAACAGCTGACTCACATCCATCTAGGGAGAAAAAGCATTCTTCAAAAAGGTCTGTCTTTATTGAAAACTCACGAAAGGAGATTTCCTCTGTCTCCCGTCCTCAAAATGGTATCCAGCAGGAGACGCCTATGAATTGAAATCGCAAGACTCGTTCTGATTCTGGCAGGAAACACAACCTGACTTCGCAAGTCCTCGATCACTCTCCGGAATCCCACAGTATGTTTGACGCAACTGTGGGTGAACCACGAAGCCATTTAAACAGACTTCGGATATGTTACAATTGTAGCGAGGAGTCGAGTCGCGATTGACTATGAACACAACTGCAAGAAAACTACGTGCCAATTAACCAATAAGATCCCCGTAGGCCAATATCAGAAGGCAGATAATGGCTGTAGTCCAGATGTATTTGTTGGCGATCTCGTGGTATCGAAAGAATATAGAGATCGTGCCAAAGGAGTACAAGCGTGGTCACTGAGCGTAACCGAATTCGTACAAGTTCAAAGTCAACGGGAGAGTAGGTAAGTATATTGGCTGTCATTAGCACAGTTAAAAAAACGAGCACAGTAAAACAGTCACTGGTACAATTGGTTATAATAATAATTGTTTTCATTGAACCAATCGCGTTCTGTTGACAAAATTAGGTCACTACACACTAATGTCCGAAGCCTGTTCAATGTGTGGTCGGAACTAGGTGTACAGATTGACTCTGTAGTGCCAGACATAATCGCAGTCACAGAAACTTGATTGACGCAGCCTACGGATAGTATGGAACTCGATTTAGAGGGTTTTACGTTAGTAAGAGACGACAGAATCCAGAGGCGTTATGGAGAGTGAGTAGCTCTATTCATTAGGAATGCTATTCCATTTGCCGTTATCGACAGTGTATCCTATGAGAGTGGGACGTGTGAATTAGTTAGTTGCACCTTGAAATGCAAGGGTCAAGAGCAGCTAATTGATTTGGCCTATCGCATCCCAAGCCATGTGGTAAATGAGATCTCGCTAAGCAGTTTCAATGATTGGTCACAAAGTGGTCGATGTCTAATCGTAGGAGATTTTAATGCTCTCATGGTAGACTGAGAAAATCTGCGGACTGAATTTTCAGATAATTCCTTCTAGCAGGAACTGGTTGATGGGGTTGTCACATGTGCTCTAATGCAACATGTGAAAGAAGCGACAAGGTACGGACAGGAGTCTGAATCATCATCTTATATTGACTCATTATGAGGATGACGTAACGAACCTCAACTACATACCACTCCTAGGTAAAAGCGATCGTGCAGTTTTAACCTTTGACTTCCACGTTATTGTCAAACAGGAGCACGCGCCAGCTCAATCCAGACCTAACGTCTGGAAAGCAAACATACAAGATATCGTGCATTCAACATTGTCAGTAGATTAGAAAATAGAGCTAGAGTCCTCAATTGAAACGGCTTGTGATGTATTTCGAAATTTATACTTAAATGTCGCTACACCCCACATTCCTAGGACTACACCGAGGGGGCTGAGAAGCTCTCCACCATGGTGCGGTAGGAGGGTTCGCATTGTTCTTCGTATGTAAACCAAAGGACAAAAAGAAGATGAAGTATTCCAGCACTATGGGGAGACAGTACTGCTTCATCATTAGTGGAGGACGACTTTGGCAAAGCTCACGTATTCTCAAACTACTTCAGTAATGTGTATACCATAGAAGCACTTTTCCCGTCAGTCTATAAAAATCCTCCCACACAAACACTGAACAGCGTGACCGTTAAAGGACTCGATGTTTTTGGTCTGCTAAACAAGCTTAACAAAGGTAAATCCACGGGGCCCGATGAATTGCATCCTAGGCTACAAACGGAATTATCTAACTTCGTTGCAAACCCTTTAAGTATATGCTTTAAGCTATCCGTAACCCAGGTTCGTTTACCAAAAGACTGGAAGAACTCCATAGTATGGCCTGTCTTCAAAACAGGTACGAAACCTAAACCTGAGAACTACCAACCCATTAGCTTGGCTAAAGTGGTTGTTAAAATTTCAGAGAAGATTTTTCGGAAGGAGCTGTTTCCGTATTTTGATGAAAACCGAATTCTTTCGGAAAATCAACGTGGCTTTAAAATAGATTATTCATGTCTCACTAACTTATTAGTGGCTCGTGAAGGCTGGTGCGTTCTTAAAGACCAAAAGTTACCCGTAGACGTAGCCTACGTTGACTTCGGCAAAGCTTTTGGCAATGTTTCGTACAATCGGCTGTTATATAAGCCAAGAAATTTCGGGGTCGGAAGCAATCTATTGATGTGGATAGAAGATTTCCTAGTTTGGCTCCAACAAAGAGTATGGGTAAACCCCAAGTTGTCTAGCTGGGAAACTGTGCTTAGTGGAGTGCTCCCAGGGTACGATTTTGGGGCCAGTGCTATTTTTCTTGTATGTATATGACCCTCCTCGCCTATTATCACAATCGGTTTTGCCATATACTGACGATGTCAAGATATGGAGCACGATACGATATAAGGGTGATAGCTTAGAACTCCAAAATGACCTGGAGAAATTATCCGAATGCTCTAATACCTGGCAGCTGCCGATAAATACTTCCAAGTGTGTTGTGATGCATATCGGTCACCAAGGTACAGATACATACACGATGAATAACACTGAGCTACCTGTTGCCCGGACACACAATGACTTGGGAGTCATCGCTAGCCAAGATCTAAAGACTACTGCACACTGCCGTGCAATAGCCGCCAAAGCTTTTAGAACTTTATGGTCAATAAGTAGGGCCTTTACTCATGTCGACGCTCAAACGTTTTTGACTTTGTATACAGTGTTCATACGTCCTAAACTTGAGTACTGCATGCAAGCGGCTAGCCCCTGCTCAAAAAAGACAGTAAGCTTTTGGAAAAGGTACAGAGAACAGCAACTAAGCTGATTCCCGTAATAGCGAAGCTTCCGTATGATGCTCGATTGGCCAAGCTAAACCTATTCCCTTCGTCATATCGTAGACCCACCTTTAATCACCATTCATGTACGTAATCTCATAACCGCTCAATTACTTGTTCAATGTATCTAACTAAACTTGATTCGAAAGAAGACGTGATCTGGCTGCATAGTTAACACAAGCACAGTTGCACATTTCTCATTTACATGATATCTGAACAAAGTCCTACTCAGTGTGTGGAGTAAAACTGTGATTTAACTTTTTAATTATTATTCTATAAAACGTTGGTTTATATCCTGTCGCTACCGAAAGTTCTTTTTACTACAGTCCGAGCTATCATCCCGACATGTTGAACAAAATGTATTTTAAAAATAAGTGCGTGATAAATCAATACCCGCGGTATTATTTTTTTCCTTTAAGCAGACAGTTCAATGACAAAAAAATATCTTACTATAAAGAGTATCTATCTCAAATACGGTGATGATATGATAAATAGGGAAGTTAACAAAAAATAACATAGCATTGTAAATAAAACTTCAATTCTATCAACAAGTAGAATGTATTAAGGCTGCAACACGTTCACCTTGAATTGCATATTCGTTATACAATTTGAATGCTTTTTTACTTGTCTCTACTATTACTTTAATATGCGGATCAGATTGATTTATGTAGTCAATTAATGATTGGGGCACTTTCAACTGAGATAGTACTCCTTTACTCAGTATTATAATATTTGGTTTATAACTGAGTAGTTCGTCAACATCCTGTTTCTGAATTCCTGCAAAATGACCAGTGCCAGATTCGTTCCAATCCCATGCACGACTACCATTTGGCCAAAGTTTCGTATCTCGGTATGTAACTAACTTGTTTGGATTGATTGTTCCATCTTCAGATATTGTTTCCACTGTGATGGAACCCCATGACATATTTTTAATGAGTGGTGAACACTGAGACGTTGGACAAAGATATTTATTAGGTCGTGTAACAGTTAACTACGAAAAAAAAGAGATGCATGCATATTAGATGGTAGTAATATACAGCACACGCGACTTGGAACACAATTTGTAGTGTGCACGAATATTCGTCAATATTAGAATGAATAGTGTGACAAAAAATTGAGCGCCGAGTATAGAGAAGTTATTATATGTGAAAATTATATTTAAAATAATCTCAGCGATTGAAATTTAAATTTGTCCAGAAAACTTGTCTGGATTTCTTCAGGGTAATAATCAAAATGCGTACTGTATAACAATATTCATAATGTGATATGAAGATGTGTAACGCGGGTTTGAGTCACACAGAGAGCATTGCTTCTCTCAAGATTATAGCTATACCTTGCTTACGAGTGCCAACAAGCACGAAAACTGAGCCCAAGATTCCTTGCTAACTTACGAGAATTTTATCACTCATGATAGGTTAATGTTTTATTCAAAACTCGGTAAAATGGAACAATTAAAACAACGACAGAATAATTGTCTACGTATCAGATACGTTTAAGTGATAACTAAGACAACATGAAAAATATAATAAAATGTTGCTTTCAAATTTTGGACCATACAATCTAACTCACGTAATCTGGCCTTGAAGAAATCTAATATCCTCAAACTTCATTTGCTCGATTTTAGCAATCTAATTTCTGTCATTGCAATAGAAACAAGAAAGTTGTATCGAAAACCAAGTCACCAGTTTGTGAATGCACTATATACCGGATCACATGAATAGTGTTCTACCGATTCGCATCACTGTTCTACTCATCAATAATAAAAACAAGGAAATTACCGTGCTGAACTGGCAAAGCAGACAACTACCCCTGATAAATTCAATTATTAACAGTTTATTTATTGAGTGAGAAAGCAAGTAACAACACTAAGTTACAGGCTACGACCTTTTTGCAGCACTACCATGATCTTAAACTTGTGATAGGTAGATCGCCTTAAGATTTGAATTCTGACCAAATGATGGCAAATATAGTGCGTGTACAATTAAATTCTACCTGGAAATCAATCGAATTTGTTCCTGAACGGGTATTGATTAAATAACTATTGAAAATCAGGATGAAACAATTGTTCGATACGTTTCAACTGGTAGAAGTTAATGATGAGAGCTATTGTCAAATTATAAATTACTGTCAAGTTCAGTACTAATAACAGTAAGAAAATATTGATTTTCATATGAAAATATCGAACGTTAAATTACTTTGTAAAATCTAATGTAAACAGCTGACGCAAACAAAGCAAAACCACCGACAACTAGAAATAAGTACTAAAAATGAAAAAGAGTAAAAAAGGAATTATGTTATTGTCATTATTTTAATGAGCCGTAAGTTTTAAATGTTGAGCAAAACTCCTATACTACTGATAATTAACACGTCTCAATATCAGTATGTCAGTAATAACACATAAGTCAGCAAGTCTGAAAATAGCCAGCACTTGTGAAATTCTAAACTAAATACCTTTTCAAAAATATAATTAACATTCGGCGAAAGGTGAATTTTAGGGACTAAGACAAAACAGTTCCATCAGAAATCACTCAGCAGACAGTTATGATATGAAATCATATGATCTTAGGGCTATATCGCAAACTGATTGAAGTTGGAAATGTGAATTATTGGATCCTGACCCAGTGGACAGTGAAACCAGGAAGTTCATGTGTAGATGCTAACACAATGTTGTGAGTTTGGATTTTTGGGAATTCAGAAAATATGATACCACAGCAGTTGGAGCTTCATATTGCTTTTCAAAACCTCTTGAGATGGGATTACTTTTTGAAGAAAACCAACTTCGAAATGCCCACTAAACTATTTTAAAAAGTTGCCTTTATGGCGTGAGGCAATGGAAATATCAAAGCACAGCATATTCAAATGATTTTATTTACTTAAGTACTAATTGAAGAAGTCAGATATAACATAACCTTTACATAAGACGTTTGCAAGTTAGACAAAGTTGCATACCAGTTCAGTGGTCTAGACGTTAAGCATTCGCGTGCAAGACGAAAGGCTTTGGGTTCGATTCCCGCAGGGAGGCCACAAATTAGCACCGCCGGGGAACCCCATGCTGGGACGAAACGGCTGTTCAATGTTTCGAGATGTTTAATGGTGTTTAAGTTAAGATCAGTTCGTGACTACAATTGTGAAAGTAAATTTTATCTAGAAAAAATTCATCTTATGAAAGTATGATATACTAAAATTTTGGCCTTTTCGTATTCACCACTCTTATCCATCATTCTACGTCAATTCACAAACACAAAATAGTTTTACTTCAATATAAAGACAGACACACAGTATCAAAACAAGACCAAACACCACAAACAAATCGTAACATTATCAGTATAGGGTTATGGAGATTGTTCAGTTTCAATTGAGATCATGAACCAGTTAATGTTTGGTCTCGCGCGCGGGATTGTGGATGAGCATTGTCGTGTGGTCCCATACTAGGTCGAAACAGCCGTCCAGTGCTTTAATTGTGGTCTAACATTGATCAGTTCATGATCTTAATTGAAAATCGTACCATGTAATATTAGTTGAATCTCTGTCCAAGTAAGTGCTTAAATCTAAATAAACTTTTGTTAGTTCATATGAATCTACTGTGGGAGAGAACAAACCAGATCCCAGTGGAGGAAGTGGATAGGACACACATTGAGGAAAGCACCCAACTGCGTCACAAGACAAGCCCTCACATTTGATTCTCAAGGTCAAAGGAAAAGAGGAAGACCAAGGAACACATTACGCCGGGAAATGGAGATAAACATGAGAAAAATGAACAAGAAGTGGATGGGACTAGAAGAGAAGGCCCAGGATAGAGTGGGTTGGTCGGCGGCCTACGCTCCATTAGGAGCAACACGCGTAAGTTCATATGAATGGTATCAAACTATCCACACAATGTTCAGTATCATAATTTGCTAACTCATCGCAATGATATGAATTGATTAGTCCATGTACTAGGGTGGAGACTGATGATGAAACTATGTCGTTGACTGGTATAAGGACAACTGATTCGAAAAAACCTACTTCTTAATATAATATTTAGATGGTGTAAAATGAGATTAACAAGTTGAGAATTAAAACTGTGAAGCAATACAGATGAAAATATAAGTAAAAAATTAAAAAAATCACAGCAATCACATCTGCTGATAGTATATACAAAAATCAATTATCCCAGAGTTTGTTTGATAGAACTGTAAAAGCTGTTGTCTATCACTAAACAAGAAAAGCTTAAATTTTGTTGTGACGACAAATTCAATAAAACGGGGTATTCATAGACTATAAACTATTCTACTCTATAGACTACTGCTACGAAGGTTTCTTTAAAGCAAGGCATTGTGAATATATCCCAAGTAATAAATGAGCATGTACACTTACCGTTTGCTCTTATTAGACTTCGGAATTTTAAATACATAAAAAAAACATCCAAACAAGAATCTCGAAAAATAAGTAGAAAACTGATTTATTATTTATAATATTTACAAATACAAAAAACTAAGCCATTATAATTATATGATATTACGTTCCTTTTTCCAACATAATTTAAAACACTAGTTAGTTCGTGTAAAAGCAACCAAATGACCAATTTTATTATCTAATTCACTGTCATCAAATTGAACACGATCTGATTCATCAATTAAATAACTTATAAACTGTGATGATAAGTAGTCTGAAGGTGGTATTAATTTGACAGACCAACTATAAGTTTGCTCCATTTGATAAGCCAAATTAATAAAATTATACAAACTATTACCACGTAAAGGAGAAATAGCTAGAAATGTTGATCCAGATTGTAAAGACAGTAGTCTATTGATTGTATTTAACATACTGAGATGGTAGGACTGGTCAAAGAAACAATCAGCTGCTATAATTAAATCAAATCGATGAATTAACGATTCATCTAGCTCAGCAATCAATGACGATGAAGACTGGAAAACAAAATCAGGTCAAAAATTGATGATGATAATAATAATAATAAAACCGACTTTTAGCAGTTAAAAATCAAATATAGTATGATAGGAACGTGATCAAGCAATTTGTATACGAGGAAAAAAATTGTACATGATATAACAGATTTTTCGACTATGAAACTACTTCAGTTGGAATTCATTACCTCAGCACGTGGTTGAGGCCCCGTCCGTCGACTCTCCAAAGAAAGTTGAATCAACTGAGAGGCCATCATTGCCAGGACTGACACAAGCCATCAATCCTCCTGTCCTTTGCAAACTGAAACTTAACGGTTCTATACGCGCGAAGTTTGTGTGGATAGCCGTTTTCACTCAAGGACCAAAGCGAAATGTCAAATAACTGGAAGTCTTAGATGCTAGTAGTACTATCTTCAGTTAGCAAAGTCTTATTACAGTGGTATGCTCTTTTTAATAGCTACCTAGTGCTGTTTGAAGCGCTTCATATGCATGGGATGTTTCGGTCGACAAAAGCGAGGCGTTTTACCGTATAATACTGAACAGGCGTTTCAGAAGCTAAACTGAGCTCGACAATATGCTAAAGAAATTTCATGCCAAAAGTGAACTGCAGAAGAACCTGAGATTTAAATAGATGTTTGTGGTGTTTCGGTGCACATTTGGTCACAAGTACAAACCACAAGGTCTAACAGTGAAACAAAAACCGTGAGAAATTTAAGTAACATTTGTTGTTTAAGGTCTAAGTTTCTAAACTGCCAATCAATGTTCCATGTGATTTCAGACGGTGAAGAATATGTCATAAAATCATATAAGATGCCTCTCAATCATCCTTATAGTCGTTCATGGATGAGTAGTGGTCCGTAGACCAGAAGATTGTTCTCAGAATAAAAAGAATATTTGAAGCCGGTGGTAATGCAATGTAAATTTAAAGTTTTTCTACAAGAATGCAAGTACTTAATAAGTTACGGCAAAACGGCTAACTGATCATTTAGTAGCCTGTTGTGTTTGCTTGTGGTGGCGGGATCACCATTTTAGTGGCCCGTGATCTGACTCCAATTTGATCGTAATGATTGGTTGCTATCGTCTATCCTCGTATATAATCATTGACTTAAATCGCGTTAGTTAATAACGGAATTAAATAAGTCAAATAACGAGAATGGAGTTTTGAATGCATATATTTCGTATAATTGTTGACTAGACAAACGAACGGAGGAACGATGCGAAGATTAGAAAGCGAAGCTAAGTTGGCGCGCGGTGGAGATGGCTGGTAAGCCAACTCCCCTTTAACAAAGAGTTAATCAATATTTATAAGCACATCAAGATAAATTACAGACATGTGACGAGTAACGGGATAAGAAGTGTACATACGCCTACGCGCTCATATAAAGACAGTCAAGACATTGATAAGCGAATAATTAACAAGGTCAGAATATGACTCAAGTAGAATGAATAGATTGAGATGTCCGAAAGTTAGAATAATGAGGTATTTGGGCTTAACATAATGACAGACACTACAATCACACCACGGAGAACCGGACATCATATTTGTATCAATAAAAAATTCACAAGGAGAGGAGCTGACACAGATTCAGATCACCACCTGGTTGTGACCAAGATGAAACTGAAGCTAAAAAAACACTAGACAGCTGAAGAAACAGAACTACAAAGGTTCAATACAGCCTCCCTACGAGATACTAACAAAATCAGCGAATTCAAGATAGCTCTGGAAAACAAGTTCCAAGCCTTACAGGATCTACTGAAAGAAGAAAATACTATGGAGGGCGATTGGAAAGAGATCAAAGAAGCATTAATTTCAACGTGTCAGGAGGTGCTGGGCCGCAAGAAGCATCATCATAAGGAATGCATCTCTATCGAAACGCTGGACAAGATTCAAGAGAGGAAGAACATTACAGTAAGTAACAACAGCCGGACAAGAGCAGAGAAAGTCAAGGCACAAGTTGAATATACAGAAGTAAACAAGCAAGTGAAGAGGAGCGTCAGAGCTGACAAGAAGAAGTATGTAGAAGATCCAGCAATGACAGTGGAAAAAGCTTCAAGAGAAGGAAATATGAAACAACGATATGACACGACAAAGAAATTAGCAGGAAAATACGGTAAACCCGAGAGACTAGTCAATCCCAAAGAAGACAAGACAATCACCGAGATTTATGAACAGAGGAACGGGTGGGTAAAACACTTTGAGGAACTATTGCGTGGGTCAGCTCCATTGAAAACATCACACATTCAATCAGCACCTATGGACCTCCCTATAAATGTCACTCCACAACGATCGAAGAAATTAGGATAGCCATCAAACAAATCAAGAATGAGAAAGCAGCAGCACGTGACAGCATACCAGCTGAAGCTCTGAAGCCAGACATAAAAGCAACTGCGAACGTGCTCCACAATCCATTCAGGAAGACTTGAGAGAAGGAATAAGTGTCGACAGACTGGAAAGGATACCTCATCAAGATACCAATAAAAGATCTGAGAAGCATCGCATTACAACCAGTACTATGAACAGTTCTCAACAGTGTTGCTGAGCCTGATGAAAGATTCAGTGGACGTTCAGCTTCGAGATCAACAGGCCGAATTCCGTAAGGACCGGTCGTGTTTAGACCAAATCATCACACTATGGACCATCGATCAAAAACCAATTGAACTTCCTTGACTACGAAAAAAGCGTTTGATAGCGTGGATAAGAGAACATCATAGAACCTTCTTCGACACTATGGTGTGCCTGAGAAGATCGTCAACATCATCCGGAATTCATATCACGGACTGAAATGCAAAGTGTTGCATGCAGGACAGCTGACAGATGCATCCCAAGTAAGGACCGGAGACAGCCATGGTTGATTACTCTTTCCCTTTCTCTTTTTTCTGGTGGTTGACTGAATTATGAAGGCCTCCACATTTCAGGGAAAGCACGAAATGCAATAAAAAACTTGGATTCAACTAGATCATTTGAACTTTTCTGATGACCTGGACATTCTATTCCATACACACCAACAAATGCAGATCAAGACAGTCAATGTAGCAGAAGCAATCTCCGTATCAGTAGGCCTCAAAAAACACAAGGGAAAAGGCAAGATCCCCAAACACAACACAGAGAACATCAACTAAATCACACTTGGTGAAGAATCTCTGGAAGAGGTGGGAAATTTCACGCACATGAGTGGAAAGTCGATTGTTTTCGGGATCTCTGTAAAAAATGGATATCATATTGCGCTTTGCTTTCCGCTTCGTTGATTATGCGGTTTCATTAAATAAGCTGTCTTTCGAAATCACCTATCGAAGAATACTGCATAGAAGCAGCTAACCTCTGACTAAAAATAAGCAGCGAGCTGTTGGTAAAGGTTAAACGAAGCGCAACTAAGCTGATTCCTTGAAAGGTAATGCTCTAGTATGCTGCTCGACTGCATAAACTCAACCTATTTCTATGGTTACTTAAAAGAACCAGAGGCGTTTTGATCGCAAATTTTAAGTTACTTGGTGATAAATCTGCACCTGATATGTTTTCACTTTCCTTGTCTTTCAACACATAGGAATTACGATGACATTTTTAAAATGCTCACAAGCGCAGAACAAACTAGTTATTATCCGACTATAAAATTTCCTATCGAATCATCAACAAATGAAATTCATATGATTGAAGCTCCATTTGTCGACATTTTCAATAGTATATTGGGTCAACTGACAAACTATCGTTGCTAGAATTAACATACTCTAGTCTACGTCTCTTTTCAAAATAAAACTGAAATTATTTTTTCACCACATTTTTATTGTTTATATTAGTTCATGTGATCTGAAGTAAATCGTCCTTCGTTTTCCAAGTTAGATGAATGTAGTGATTTGATTGTGTGGTAATTTCCTTCTTCTGAATGTTAAAGAATAATTTTGACGTCTCAAAAGTTGATTTTTCACAATAGCACGTCATGTTAATGTTGTAGTTACTACTGATTCCAGAGGTGAACTGCACTCCATTATGTTGACATGTTTCCCTACACATTTTTCGCTTCTGATACTGTTTTTGAGCTTCTTTCTGTTTTTCAGAACCCTCAGTATTGTCAACACGTTTTCTAAGAACTCTCATTTTGTCTACAAGCATGTCGATGGTGAAACTTCGATCGTTTGATGTTTAGTTTCTTAGCTCTTTCGGCTGAGTAACAAAGCCTCTATCTAGGCTAGTAAGAAAAGAGCTATTTTCAGACAAGTCTCCAATTCCATGCCTTAATGTACTGAAGATAACCATGTAGTTCGTGTGGTGTTATAGTGGTCTCATTTTAAAGGAATGTCCAGTTTACCGCGAGTTTAGATAGGTCAAGAGAATATGGAATCGCCCGAGTTCTTGTGAAGATCTTAGTAAAATGCTATAAACCGCATGGCGTTGAAATGCCTAAACTGTTTTTATTCATCACTTTCAAATGGATTTTTGAATCCCTTCGAAAATCAGACTGTGTAACGAGATTATTTTTTCTGTTTCCAACCTGTGTACTTCAAGTGGCTTGGGCGGTGATTAATTGAACGTGGGGTAACCGTGTGTCAAGTTGAACTGTCACCAAGAACATCAGCTTATCTTCTTAATTTCTTGTTTTAATGTTGATTAGCAAAACTGCATTTTTACGACTGTAGTTACAAGTGATCATTACCAACTTCACTAATTTTCGGTTTTATTTATTTCAGATTACTACATTCGGAATTACATGGCTCACACGATTATGAGTTAACTGATTTCTGCAGAGCTATTAACGATCCATACAAACTAGTTACTACTTTGCCCTTGGGTGTAATCAAAATAGAACTTTCAAATCAAGAAATCTTGCTGGAAAATGATGTTCACTTCCAATGAACTGGAAAGATAGTGTTATCAAGTTGCATAAGGCTTTATTCATGTTTTTAAATGCATGTTTGAAGAGACATTAAGATGTATATAATTAAACTTTGCTTTTATTATGTAGTCTTACACCACAAGTCGTTTTTAGTGTCATAACACAAAAATCATTGAGTGTTTTATAGAAGAATTTGTTTTGGGACCTATTTTCTCGAGACGATTCGCTTAATTAATCTGTCTTGCAAACCTTTTTATCGAAACGTTTTTGGATTTTATTGCATTATGATCAGTGGTTTGCAGAATTATACTGATCAACAAGTTTAATTAACTTGTGAGTCGTTATATCAGTATTTCCCAAGACTATCCAGTCCACACTCTGGTAGTCAGCAACGGATCGATGTTCGTATTAAAGAGAAGTTAATGTGCGTACACTATGGCCCTGTGTTTTGTGATTCAACTCGGGCGGGGATTATTATTCAGAGGAATTTTATGTTGACAGAAACACCACATCTGCAACAGTCTGAATATATATCCCGATTTCTGTAGTTTGTTATACATCTTCGCGAGTTTATCGAACGTCTGTTCAACTCCGGACTGAGTATAGAATCTGTATCATTTAAAATACACTCATCAGCGTCAGAATAAATAATAGGAATCAGGACAGTTTCATCTGGTTATTGGGGAAGCATATGCTTAGTGTGAATCATATGTACACAAAGCATACTCTAATGAAAAATCCTTTCTACGAGTTTGCTCATATTTCTTTTGCACAAAACAAGATCTTCTGTGCGGAAGGAACTCATTACTATCTTTAGTTTACAATTCACAGGCAAATGACCATTGAGCATATAGTCATTGTGAAGAAGTTCAAACACTAAGACTAGTGATACTTTTTCAGTGGTGTGATTCTCATCATATGAAACATCACATTATAAAAAGTTATGTAACACTTTTTTAACTACCTGTTAGATATAATTAGCTTAACAGCAATGATCTATAAGGACGGCGCAATCATCTAGGGTTCCATAGAATGCGAGAAGGATTCATTTGTCCTTCAAGACGACTTTCGTGTGCCAATGTACGCGTCTCGTTCTATCGATAGAAGAAACCAGACTTGTGGTGAATAGGTCTTCATTTTGATCGTGGAACAGAACAGTTGGAGCGCTAAGTTATGTTCTTCAAATACATAGGAAACATAATCCCTGTGCAAAATAAGGAAGTGAATGAATACCTGAGCTTCATTTCTGTGAAACTACTATGATGTATGCCGCCAAATCTTAACCAATCAACTTAAGTTGTTACAAGCGTAAAATAATAGAGGAATGTGTAATAGACAATAGGTGAAAACTTAATCGGTTAAAATGTTCTGTCGTGAATATTCTGCCTCATTTTATACAAGCACTTTCACCCTCCATAGAAATCCACTCCCTATTGTCTCCTCAGAGCATAATCTTATGTTTGTAACCACAGAGCTTTTAGATTAAAGCTCAAACTACAAAAGTGATGCAGCGAAGGCAAACGCAACTCTCCATTTTATGAGAAGAGACCTCGGCGCACTCACTCTAGAGTAATTTTTAGTTTCGTTTAAGACGTTCACATGGCAGCACGTGGAGATTCAAGACATCGTTGAGCTACCTATCTTCGAAAAAAGACATCAATGTTTCAGACGAAGTTCAGACCAAAAACATGAATTGTAGATGGACAAACTCCAACACAAGATTATTTTCGTTGGGCTAAGGGAGAATAAGAGGCTATCTGACAATAGCATACCACATATTAATTATGCCACGTCACCCCAACATAAGCACAAGAAAATCATCAGAACGCTTCTCGAAGTAACTCTCTAAGGATCGCACATCAAAGAACGATCACGCATTTACGCTCTCACTTTTCCTGATAAAATTTGCCTTTATTTAGTGTATTCTCTAAGCTGAAGTGATCACAGCTTGAAAAGGAGACTTGATAAACACTTGTTTACCCGAGGGTAACAATCTCCTACTCGGACTAGATGTGTCTTATGCATTTACCACGGTTGTCATTGCCGCATATCAGTAACCACTTCATATCGCTCTTATTATCGTTTCCGTTTCCTCCTTTATTCTTCTAATTCCATCTTACACCTATTATGTTAATCATTTGTTTATTCTTGAAACAATCCTCTTCTATTAGCACTCAGATTATCATTTTATTATTTACAGTGCAACCAGCTAACTTTCTACCTGGTGATGCGATAGATGCTAGTATCCAGAATCCCTACCACTCTGAGAAAAACTCACTCACTCGAACTAAAAATATACTAATTCTCAACTAACTGCCAAACTGACTAGAATTAATGCAACCGAGTGTTTGGACTGTCACACATTGCACATTACCAACTACCTGGAACTGTACAGAAACATCAAGAAGTAAGAGTAAATAAATTATTCGGTTTATGCAAGCTCATGATATAGTTATTGAATATTGGATATATTGGAGTATGTTTGGGTAGTGGCGGTAAGAAAAGTGTCGAAGGTCAGTTTTGATTTTCGGTTCTCAAAATATCTACTTCCGATGTCTAAATTGTGTCGTAAAATTATAAATACACCCAGGGCACCAAAATCTATAGGACCATACAAGTAATTTAAAACTCAAATCTCCATTTTGCAGTCAAGGTGTAGCTGTGAATAACACTTTATATATATCAGGCCAGTTGGGTCTTGATCCTGACACAATGCTTTTTGCTGGAGATGATGTTGAATCACAAACTCATCAGTCTCTTAAAAACATCAGGGAAGTAGTTCAGTCTGCTGGTTTTACTATGCGTGATGTTGTTAAGACTACTTTACTTTTAGCCGATATGAATGATTTCGCGAAAGTTAATACGATATATGCGCAATGTAATTTTTAGTACTAATAACTCTACCCTCTTTCAGATTTTACAGATCCATATCCAGCCCGGGCTACTTACCAAGTTGCATGTTTACCGAAAGTATGTTGCTTGTTTAATTAATCAGATAATCAGTATGGGAAAATAGAAATAGAAGCAATAGCAGTTCGGGAGGAATCAGGATCTCAAGGAAATGAAAGCTTAGAATAATCTGGCTCTCCACTTTTGTCAGGAGCTTTGCTCAGTAAAGTTCCACATTTTAGTAATGAATAAAGGAAACCGTAGTTCTTCACAACTTTGGAGTATTCTTGCACGCGCAGTCAAGTGTAGTTACAAAGAAGGAAAGCCTAAATTATCTTGTAGCAGGCATTTTGAAACTAGTCCTCTGACGATAAAGGTTTTTGAAATCCACCTGTTAGAACAGCCCTCCGAGGTGATTGTCGTGTGCATTTATCACTTATCACTTAGTTTTACTTCCTGTAGTATTTATAACTAGACGTGTTAGGTTCGAGTTGGATTTCTATTTGACTTGAAAACAATAAGGCACACCACTCAATTCCCACAGCAGAAACAATTTCCAGCTGGTTTGGTTGATATAACAGTGTTAATAAAAGCATCCGTCTGTTTCAAACATTACTTTTGTTAAGGGGAGTGTTAAACATTCACACTATATACTGGGACGAGTTTTGAAATTCTAAGTGGTCTAAAAATTTTACTCAATGCGATAACATACAGATTAAGAGATTCCAGGAATTCTTGACTCGGGGGTTACTTTTAAAGAGTAAAACCCTGATTTGGTAAATCTGCCCATTAAAATTTATTATTATTATTATTTGTTTGAACACATAAATATTGGTGCAAGAGGGCACCAAATATATATGCGCCACACAAAACAATGAGAATTTAAAGAGAAGGTAAAAAAGGAAGAGGGTAAGGAGCGTAAAAATAAAGAACAATAACGAACAGATTAGTGTAAGGTGGTGTAATAGTACTAATAATGGTTAAACGAAAAGGTACAATCAAAAGAAATCTTTCAGTTAAGGAAGATACAACCACTTTTTATGAAGAAAGTAAAAGAAGGTTACAGCAGGATCTCCACTGGCTTCTATTCTGAGCCATATCTGATAATTTTATTTATTTTAACACATAGATATTGGTACAAGGAGGTACCAAATACATATGCGCCACACAGATCTCATTTGATTTGTGTGAAGGCTGTGATACTGCCCGGGTGCCCAGACCGAAGCAGGTGGTTTTCTTAGGGGGCCACACCCCGAGCCTTCGACCTGAACGTCTGACCCACAAGGCAGTGGAGCATCGTAAGGAGATGCAATCCCATTTTAGCCGGTGACCAACGATTGGTTCATAGGCCATTTGTTCCTTCAGACGTAGTACTCGTAGGAGGCGACTTTAATGCCCAGGTAGGTAGCCTAAACGAAACAGAAAGACATTTAGGTGTGTATTTTAGTATTCCGGCACAGAGAACAGATAATGGTGATCGTCTGCTGCAACTTTGCTCAGACAATCGTTTAATTTTAGCAAACACAAATTTTAAGCATAAGGAGAGACATCGTGGCGACCCCCTTCACCAAACCAACGATGGACTCAAATAGACCATATTGCCATCAGTCATCGTTGGAGAGGGTCGGTAGAAGATTGTCGCTCATTCTGGAGTACCTGCTTGGACTCCGACCATGCCCTAGTACGAGCACGCATCTGCTTGCGCCTCACTGGACGCACAAAAGCCACACAAAAAAGACTCATTAGAACCGAATTGAGTAATGAGAAAACCAAAAGTAGGTTTGAGGAACAACTGAGGTCACACTTAGGTAGTTCTGAAAACGAGGCTGACCCCGATGTTGATTGGAAAGACATACAAGCGGCTGTGGAAACAGCAGTGACATCTATTAGTGATTTAAACCACAGGGTTACAAAGAACCAATGGATTTCTTCAAGGTCTATTGCACTGATAAATTCTCGTAAACTCATCCCATCAGGTTCTGAACACGATGAAGAGCGTAAAGAAATCAGATCTAGGTTAAGCAAAAGTCTAAGGAATGATCGTGAGCAGTGGTGGGCAACGAAAGCAAAAGAGATGGAAAAGGCGGCGGCTATAGGGAACATAAGACAACTCTACAGACTAATACAAGAAACTGGAATTAATAAATCAAGTGTAAGTCAGACTATTTCGGAAAAAGATGACACTCTCATCTGCTCCCAGTCCAGACGTTTAGAACGATGGGCGGAACATTTTAAGGAGCAGTTCAGTTGACCTCCAGCTACTCTAAAACTACCCTCTATTCCCAGACAGTGTGAATGGAACATTGAAGTAGGTCCCCCAACTCAAGCTGAAGTTCAAAAGGCTATAGCTAATCTGAAACGAGGAAGGGCAGCTGGTCCAGATGGATTGGCCCCAGAGGTCTTTAAGGATGGTGGTCTAGTTTTAGCGATTAGGTTGACTAATATTTTAGCTAAAATCTGGGAGTTAGACGTCATCCCATCTAACTGGTCACAATCACTTATCGTCCCAATATATGAGAAAGGGTCAAAATCATCCTGTGACAACCACAGAGGGATTAGTTTAACTAATACAATATCTAAAATACTAGCTTCGATAATTTTCGGACGCCTAACTAAGACTCGTGAACTGCAAACACGTGAAAATCAGGCTGGCTTCAGACCTGGTCGTGGCTGCATCGACCACATATTCCCCATTCGTCAGGTTCTAGAACACAGGCATACTTATCGGCATCCGACAATAGTGGTCTTCCTTGATTTAAAAGCAACGTTTGACTCTGTTGACCGAGAGGTTCTGTGGCAGTGTCTGTCATTGAAAGGCGTACCTCAGAAGTACATAAACCTTGTGAAGGCTCTTTACTCGAACACTACTAGTCGAGTCAGAGCTCATGGCGAACTGTCATCTGTTTTTGCAACCTCAAGTGGCGTCCGCCAAGGCTGTCCACTTTCTCCATTTTTGTTTAACTTCATCATAGACCTCCTGATGGAAATAACGCTCTCATCGACTGAATTCTCAGGTATTGATCTCCTACCAGGAGGTCCACTTATTGACTTAGAATACGCAGATGACATAGTCCTGTTTGGTGAAGACGCTGATGAAATGCAGAGTCTTTTGGTAGCACTGAACAACAATGCCAGAATGTTTGGGATGCGCTTCTCTCCCTCTAAATGCAAGTTGTTGCTTCAGGACTGGTCTGCGTCAACACCTGAACTAAGGATAGGGGGTGAAGTAGTCGAACGTGTCGACAACTTCACTTGTCTTGGAAGTCTGATCAGCCCTAATGGGTTGGTGTCTGACGAAATCTCAGCACGGATTCGAAAAGCTCGCTTGGCCTTTGCCAACTTACGTCATCTATGGCGAAGGCGAGATATTCGTCTATCAATTAAGGGACGAGTATACTGCGCGGCAGTTCGTTCCGTTCTATCATACGGCTGCGAAACATGGCCTTTGAGAGTAGAAGATATTCGTAAGTTACTAGTATTTGACCACAGGTGCCTTAGAAATATTGCTCGCATCTGCTGGGATCACCGGGTAAGTAATAGTGAGGTTAGATGCAGGGTATTAGGAAATGATGGTAAATCAGTTGATGAGGTTATGAATCTTCATCGACTGAGATGGTTGGGCCACGTGCTGCGTATGCCTGAACACCGACTACCACGGCGCACAATACCAACCGGTGTTAGGGATGATTGGAATAAAGTTAGGGGCGACCAAACCAAAACGTGGCATCAGTGCTTGAAGACACTAACTTCTGGTCTGAGCCATGTTGGTAGATGCATACTGACTGGTTGGGGTCCGCGTGACTATCGTAACCAATGGTTGGAGACTCTTGGTGACATGGCTCAGAATCGATCACAATGGCGTCGGTGTATACACTCTCTGTCTTCCTTTAAACTAAGAGATTAAAATCACTTCAAATCTTTCTTTCTAGGAACTAATTCTATCTTCCTGTACTATCTCCTTATACACACTCTTTCTTCTATATATTACCACCAGTGAATTAACTACTTCTATGAATCCGGTGTTCATCTTGTTGTGCTAATGCGGTATGGCAACTTGGACCGATGCATATATGTGCCTGGTCCTACGTTGCAGCTGACTGACTGATCACCAGCTCACACAAAAAATATTCAAATTCGAGTCCATAAGTATTAGTGGCAAACAATTTGTACCATATAACTAACGTATTTTTGTAATAACTTGGAGAAATGTAATGTAATAAGAACAGTTTATAAGCTGTATACTTCGGTACTTATCCTGTTGTAAGAACTTTGGTAAGAATTTTTTGCCACCCAGTACTTAATTCCGTTAAAAGCCAATGAATCTCTTTAAGTTTATTTAATTTAAACCCATTACAGCTATGGTAAACAATTCGAGTAGTTTATGCGCAATTCACTAACAGTACATTGCTGTTGGAAATGGAGGGACAAAGCAAAATGCAAAAGGGTGTTTAGGTTTTCAGAAATGATTCTCAGCTGTTTAGAATGTATATTTTGTTGATCAAAATCCTTGTTAGTTTGTATTTATGGGACAGTACTGGCGTATAATGCACAAATTAGTTCGGCAAGATTTCATTTTGGTGCAAATTTTTAGGTAAAGAACATGGATCGTCTGTTGAGATTGTGAACTTACACCAAATAAGATGGATGTTTTATTGTTTTGACGAAGACCTGATTGTTAAATTGGTTGACAGATTTCGATGAGATAGAATTGTCTGGACTGGATGGTTTAATTTTGAAGCATTAATTGTTTTTCTAAACACCAGCACTACAAAAACACATAAGCTACCGAAATTTCTGTGTAAGTAACTAATAGCATATTCTTTAGAAACTTAATTCCATTGATTGTTGTCAACACTTTCCCCCCTGTTATCTCAGTAATATGAAAAGACATCAGTTCATGGAATTAGAGGATGTGTATAATGATTAAAAAGGTCACATATGTTCAACATTAATATTGTCATGTGTAATATGGAAATGAAGTCCTAATCATTAAGTTGACCTTATAAAAGAACTCTTAACAGTATAGGGTTTAGTATCCACATTTTTAAAATAGCAAAATCCAATAAACCTGACATGTTTTGTGTTTTGACAAGCGTATATATATCCACCGTTTACATCACGTATTAGTTGTTCAGATAACCACAAAGCCAAAAACCACTGAACTATCCCTTTTTGCTCTTTCCAAATTTATTTCACTGTATTATACTCCTTAAATAACATCTTCAAACTCTAATCTTTCCGATTAGTGCTTATACTTTTACTACCTCTACCACTATGGGATTTGAATCAACAACTGCATCTCTGTGCTAATATGGTATGGCAACTCGAACTGATGTACGTACGTACGAAGTTCCACGTTGTTACTGACTGACTGATTAGGAGTTATATTCTGACTGTCTAAAGACTACAAAAATTTATGTTGGGAATTCTCTTTATAAATAATTATGTGTTCATGATGGTGTTTCTTTGAGAAATTATAAAACACTATGTAGAGTAGGTTAGACCTACTATATTGAGGACATGTCATTTTGGAAACTGACGTTATCTGCTAAATGTCCATTGTGAGATAGTTTTTCTGGTAACATTCAAAATGAAAGTCGGCCCCACACTTTCAGTTTTACCGTAATAGTTATTCGTTGTCTTTAATGAATATTTATAGACTTCGTAATTGGTTATCTATAGCTGAGTAATTCTCCACAAGTTCATGCAATAGGATATAAGTCACACTTATTTGTACTAGATGCAATTATATTGCCTGGTCATCCATATATAAACTGATTGGATAATTTTTTATGAACGTAATGTGTTATCTTTGAGTGATTTGAATTCCTGATGAATTATGTTCAAATCCTACAACATTCCATTGAAGTATTTATTTTCATATATTTTCGATTATAAATAACAGATAGATGAAAATACATTATGGTTGGAGCTTGTACCTCGTTCAGTTATTCACCAGTCAAATAATTCACTTGAATTACCCACCATTGTTTCTTCTTTACATGTACGGATCTACAAAACACTTAGTATTGCTAAAACAACCGACTCTTCTTGTATGAATCCATTGTTAGATGTGTTAACTGGTTTCGATAACACAGGGAATGTTCACTTATGGTCTAGTGAAATTTTATTGGCCCATAGTATGTTCTTTGATTACCTTTATCCTGGTCTATGGAATGAATTGTATAAGAATTTTGATGATCATCCGATTGAAAACGTCTGTGAATTATGTGCTGGTATGACTGGTGCTGCTGGTTTAGCTATTTCTTTACGCAAATATTCAAATATATTTAAAACATCATATGTGTTGATTACTGATGGTAATGATCAATGTGTTGCATCTATCTCCTCTATTATTGAGCATAATTCTAAACGCTTATTGGATAATTGCAATTTTGATCAACCTCTCCTGTTACATATGGACGTAAAAAATATACGATGGCCAGAAGATGTAAGCTACATGTTGTGTAGTGTGATGTAAATGATTAACGAAACAATTTAACAACCAACCATAGTTTGAATTTTTCGTATTTATTATTATAAAGAAATTAACAAATAAGGCTTTGTAAACCAGAGTGATATCTTGTTCGATTTTCAGTGAAAAAATAATCTGAATCAGTTTATTAGTCTCTTCTCAGTTAGTTAGTCCCCACCGGCATTATAAGATAGTGAAACTGTTCGACCAGTTAAACGTGTATATTTTGCTCGTTTTCTATGTAATTCAGTGTTTTTCGTGCCTCATACAATTGTACCGGCTGATATTTTCAGTTAAATATTATGCTTCAATTTATTTATATTATTAATTTCGTCGAAATACACTGGAACTACATCGATTGAATAGTTACAATCAGAAAATAATGTGAAAATAAGTTGTATTACTAATAATATTGGTCTGGCGGTACTAATGCTACTTTTTATTATTGTAACTTGGGCAAGTCAGTTTTCTGTTCATTTTACGGATCACCAATTAGTGATGGTTTACGATGTAAACTGGTGTGGAAGTCTTTGTCAAATCTTTCGAGGTTTTAGTCCAAAATATTCAGAAGCAGGGAGATTGTGCGTAAAACACTAAATGAGAAAAAAGGTTATCTCTGTGTTATGGATCGTTCAGAGAATACTTGTTTACAAGATTGCTAAATAACCGAACAGACAAAAACTGTCTACTTGAGAATTCTTTGTCAGTTAAATGTTCCGTATGCTTACATGTGTGCTCACAAATCATTTTAATTTGGTGCATCATGTAGTTTAGCTGAACCGTAGTAATAATTTCCACTACGAATTAATACTATTTAAAGAACCAATGCTAATTTGGAAAAGTACGGAAATGTCCGTTCATTCTACCTTTTTAATGATTTAACAAAGCCCATCCATTCTTTTTAGTATGAAAATTACAACTCCCATGTTTCACGGTGGGGCCGTTTCTGTAAATCTTTCTTCATTGAGATTAGAAGCAAATACATTTTCCGTGCTTAGATATTCCCTCAATTCTTTGTATTTGTGAGATAGTTTATTAGTTTATGGGACGTAATACATTTCGACTGATTACTAGGTACTAACCACTACAATTTTGAATTACTCGGTAGGCTGTTGCTGATGGTATTTGACCAACGGACATTGAGTATCTTACGTAGGCAATTGTTTACAAATACTTGTACTTCTTTGGTGATGGTTGTAGTAGTTCTCGAAGTTTCAGTCCGTGATATGAATTCCGGATGATGTTGACGATCTTCTCAGGCACACCATAGTGTCGAAGAAGGTTCTATGATGTTCTCTTATCCACGCTATCAAACGCTTTTTTCGTAGTCAAGGA
Source organism: Schistosoma spindalis (assembly GCA_946903255.1). Lineage (NCBI taxonomy): Eukaryota > Metazoa > Platyhelminthes > Trematoda > Strigeidida > Schistosomatidae > Schistosoma > Schistosoma spindalis. The sequence goes on along the minus strand of OX336416.1, from coordinate 77,454,316 downwards.
AGTTCAATTGGTTTTTGATCGATGGTCCATAGTGTGATGATTTGGTCTAAACACGACCGGTCCTTACGGAATTCGGCCTGTTGATCTCGAAGCTGAACGTCCACTGAATCTTTCATCAGGCTCAGCAACACTGTTGAGAACTGTTCATAGTACTGGTTGTAATGCGATGCTTCTCAGATCTTTTATTGGTATCTTGATGAGGTATCCTTTCCAGTCTGTCGACACTTATTCCTTCTCTCAAGTCTTCCTGAATGGATTGTGGAGCACGTTCGCAGTTGCTTTTATGTCTGGCTTCAGAGCTTCAGCTGGTATGCTGTCACGTGCTGCTGCTTTCTCATTCTTGATTTGTTTGATGGCTATCCTAATTTCTTCGATCGTTGTGGAGTGACATTTATAGGGAGGTCCATAGGTGCTGATTGAATGTGTGATGTTTTCAATGGAGCTGACCCACGCAATAGTTCCTCAAAGTGTTTTACCCACCCGTTCCTCTGTTCATAAATCTCGGTGATTGTCTTGTCTTCTTTGGGATTGACTAGTCTCTCGGGTTTACCGTATTTTCCTGCTAATTTCTTTGTCGTGTCATATCGTTGTTTCATATTTCCTTCTCTTGAAGCTTTTTCCACTGTCATTGCTGGATCTTCTACATACTTCTTCTTGTCAGCTCTGACGCTCCTCTTCACTTGCTTGTTTACTTCTGTATATTCAACTTGTGCCTTGACTTTCTCTGCTCTTGTCCGGCTGTTGTTACTTACTGTAATGTTCTTCCTCTCTTGAATCTTGTCCAGCGTTTCGATAGAGATGCATTCCTTATGATGATGCTTCTTGCGGCCCAGCACCTCCTGACACGTTGAAATTAATGCTTCTTTGATCTCTTTCCAATCGCCCTCCATAGTATTTTCTTCTTTCAGTAGATCCTGTAAGGCTTGGAACTTGTTTTCCAGAGCTATCTTGAATTCGCTGATTTTGTTAGTATCTCGTAGGGAGGCTGTATTGAACCTTTGTAGTTCTGTTTCTTCAGCTGTCTAGTGTTTTTTTAGCTTCAGTTTCATCTTGGTCACAACCAGGTGGTGATCTGAATCTGTGTCAGCTCCTCTCCTTGTGAATTTTTTATTGATACAAATATGATGTCCGGTTCTCCGTGGTGTGATTGTAGTGTCTGTCATTATGTTAAGCCCAAATACCTCATTATTCTAACTTTCGGACATCTCAATCTATTCATTCTACTTGAGTCATATTCTGACCTTGTTAATTATTCGCTTATCAATGTCTTGACTGTCTTTATATGAGCGCGTAGGCGTATGTACACTTCTTATCCCGTTACTCGTCACATGTCTGTAATTTATCTTGATGTGCTTATAAATATTGATTAACTCTTTGTTAAAGGGGAGTTGGCTTACCAGCCATCTCCACCGCGCGCCAACTTAGCTTCGCTTTCTAATCTTCGCATCGTTCCTCCGTTCGTTTGTCTAGTCAACAATTATACGAAATATATGCATTCAAAACTCCATTCTCGTTATTTGACTTATTTAATTCCGTTATTAACTAACGCGATTTAAGTCAATGATTATATACGAGGATAGACGATAGCAACCAATCATTACGATCAAATTGGAGTCAGATCACGGGCCACTAAAATGGTGATCCCGCCACCACAAGCAAACACAACAGGCTACCAAAATGGTGATCCCGCCACCACAAGCAAACACAACAGGCTACTAAATGATCAGTTAGCCGTTTTGCCGTAACTTATTAAGTACTTGCATTCTTGTAGAAAAACTTTAAATTTACATTGCATTACCACCGGCTTCAAATATTCTTTTTATTCTGAGAACAATCTTCTGGTCTACGGACCACTACTCATCCATGAACGACTATAAGGATGATTGAGAGGCATCTTATATGATTTTATGACATATTCTTCACCGTCTGAAATCACATGGAACATTGATTGGCAGTTTAGAAACTTAGACCTTAAACAACAAATGTTACTTAAATTTCTCACGGTTTTTGTTTCACTGTTAGACCTTGTGGTTTGTACTTGTGACCAAATGTGCACCGAAACACCACAAACATCTATTTAAATCTCAGGTTCTTCTGCAGTTCACTTTTGGCATGAAATTTCTTTAGCATATTGTCGAGCTCAGTTTAGCTTCTGAAACGCCTGTTCAGTATTATACGGTAAAACGCCTCGCTTTTGTCGACCGAAACATCCCATGCATATGAAGCGCTTCAAACAGCACTAGGTAGCTATTAAAAAGAGCATACCACTGTAATAAGACTTTGCTAACTGAAGATAGTACTACTAGCATCTAAGACTTCCAGTTATTTGACATTTCGCTTTGGTCCTTGAGTGAAAACGGCTATCCACACAAACTTCGCGCGTATAGAACCGTTAAGTTTCAGTTTGCAAAGGACAGGAGGATTGATGGCTTGTGTCAGTCCTGGCAATGATGGCCTCTCAGTTGATTCAACTTTCTTTGGAGAGTCGACGGACGGGGCCTCAACCACGTGCTGAGGTAATGAATTCCAACTGAAGTAGTTTCATAGTCGAAAAATCTGTTATATCATGTACAATTTTTTTCCTCGTATACAAATTGCTTGATCACGTTCCTATCATACTATATTTGATTTTTAACTGCTAAAAGTCGGTTTTATTATTATTATTATCATCATCAATTTTTGACCTGATTTTGTTTTCCAGTCTTCATCGTCATTGATTGCTGAGCTAGATGAATCGTTAATTCATCGATTTGATTTAATTATAGCAGCTGATTGTTTCTTTGACCAGTCCTACCATCTCAGTATGTTAAATACAATCAATAGACTACTGTCTTTACAATCTGGATCAACATTTCTAGCTATTTCTCCTTTACGTGGTAATAGTTTGTATAATTTTATTAATTTGGCTTATCAAATGGAGCAAACTTATAGTTGGTCTGTCAAATTAATACCACCTTCAGACTACTTATCATCACAGTTTATAAGTTATTTAATTGATGAATCAGATCGTGTTCAATTTGATGACAGTGAATTAGATAATAAAATTGGTCATTTGGTTGCTTTTACACGAACTAACTAGTGTTTTAAATTATGTTGGAAAAAGGAACGTAATATCATATAATTATAATGGCTTAGTTTTTTGTATTTGTAAATATTATAAATAATAAATCAGTTTTCTACTTATTTTTCGAGATTCTTGTTTGGATGTTTTTTTTATGTATTTAAAATTCCGAAGTCTAATAAGAGCAAACGGTAAGTGTACATGCTCATTTATTACTTGGGATATATTCACAATGCCTTGCTTTAAAGAAACCTTCGTAGCAGTAGTCTATAGAGTAGAATAGTTTATAGTCTATGAATACCCCGTTTTATTGAATTTGTCGTCACAACAAAATTTAAGCTTTTCTTGTTTAGTGATAGACAACAGCTTTTACAGTTCTATCAAACAAACTCTGGGATAATTGATTTTTGTATATACTATCAGCAGATGTGATTGCTGTGATTTTTTTAATTTTTTACTTATATTTTCATCTGTATTGCTTCACAGTTTTAATTCTCAACTTGTTAATCTCATTTTACACCATCTAAATATTATATTAAGAAGTAGGTTTTTTCGAATCAGTTGTCCTTATACCAGTCAACGACATAGTTTCATCATCAGTCTCCACCCTAGTACATGGACTAATCAATTCATATCATTGCGATGAGTTAGCAAATTATGATACTGAACATTGTGTGGATAGTTTGATACCATTCATATGAACTTACGCGTGTTGCTCCTAATGGAGCGTAGGCCGCCGACCAACCCACTCTATCCTGGGCCTTCTCTTCTAGTCCCATCCACTTCTTGTTCATTTTTCTCATGTTTATCTCCATTTCCCGGCGTAATGTGTTCCTTGGTCTTCCTCTTTTCCTTTGACCTTGAGAATCAAATGTGAGGGCTTGTCTTGTGACGCAGTTGGGTGCTTTCCTCAATGTGTGTCCTATCCACTTCCTCCACTGGGATCTGGTTTGTTCTCTCCCACAGTAGATTCATATGAACTAACAAAAGTTTATTTAGATTTAAGCACTTACTTGGACAGAGATTCAACTAATATTACATGGTACGATTTTCAATTAAGATCATGAACTGATCAATGTTAGACCACAATTAAAGCACTGGACGGCTGTTTCGACCTAGTATGGGACCACACGACAATGCTCATCCACAATCCCGCGCGCGAGACCAAACATTAACTGGTTCATGATCTCAATTGAAACTGAACAATCTCCATAACCCTATACTGATAATGTTACGATTTGTTTGTGGTGTTTGGTCTTGTTTTGATACTGTGTGTCTGTCTTTATATTGAAGTAAAACTATTTTGTGTTTGTGAATTGACGTAGAATGATGGATAAGAGTGGTGAATACGAAAAGGCCAAAATTTTAGTATATCATACTTTCATAAGATGAATTTTTTCTAGATAAAATTTACTTTCACAATTGTAGTCACGAACTGATCTTAACTTAAACACCATTAAACATCTCGAAACATTGAACAGCCGTTTCGTCCCAGCATGGGGTTCCCCGGCGGTGCTAATTTGTGGCCTCCCTGCGGGAATTGAACCCAAAGCCTTTCGTCTTGCACGCGAATGCTTAACGTCTAGACCACTGAACTGGTATGCAACTTTGTCTAACTTGCAAACGTCTTATGTAAAGGTTATGTTATATCTGACTTCTTCAATTAGTACTTAAGTAAATAAAATCATTTGAATATGCTGTGCTTTGATATTTCCATTGCCTCACGCCATAAAGGCAACTTTTTAAAATAGTTTAGTGGGCATTTCGAAGTTGGTTTTCTTCAAAAAGTAATCCCATCTCAAGAGGTTTTGAAAAGCAATATGAAGCTCCAACTGCTGTGGTATCATATTTTCTGAATTCCCAAAAATCCAAACTCACAACATTGTGTTAGCATCTACACATGAACTTCCTGGTTTCACTGTCCACTGGGTCAGGATCCAATAATTCACATTTCCAACTTCAATCAGTTTGCGATATAGCCCTAAGATCATATGATTTCATATCATAACTGTCTGCTGAGTGATTTCTGATGGAACTGTTTTGTCTTAGTCCCTAAAATTCACCTTTCGCCGAATGTTAATTATATTTTTGAAAAGGTATTTAGTTTAGAATTTCACAAGTGCTGGCTATTTTCAGACTTGCTGACTTATGTGTTATTACTGACATACTGATATTGAGACGTGTTAATTATCAGTAGTATAGGAGTTTTGCTCAACATTTAAAACTTACGGCTCATTAAAATAATGACAATAACATAATTCCTTTTTTACTCTTTTTCATTTTTAGTACTTATTTCTAGTTGTCGGTGGTTTTGCTTTGTTTGCGTCAGCTGTTTACATTAGATTTTACAAAGTAATTTAACGTTCGATATTTTCATATGAAAATCAATATTTTCTTACTGTTATTAGTACTGAACTTGACAGTAATTTATAATTTGACAATAGCTCTCATCATTAACTTCTACCAGTTGAAACGTATCGAACAATTGTTTCATCCTGATTTTCAATAGTTATTTAATCAATACCCGTTCAGGAACAAATTCGATTGATTTCCAGGTAGAATTTAATTGTACACGCACTATATTTGCCATCATTTGGTCAGAATTCAAATCTTAAGGCGATCTACCTATCACAAGTTTAAGATCATGGTAGTGCTGCAAAAAGGTCGTAGCCTGTAACTTAGTGTTGTTACTTGCTTTCTCACTCAATAAATAAACTGTTAATAATTGAATTTATCAGGGGTAGTTGTCTGCTTTGCCAGTTCAGCACGGTAATTTCCTTGTTTTTATTATTGATGAGTAGAACAGTGATGCGAATCGGTAGAACACTATTCATGTGATCCGGTATATAGTGCATTCACAAACTGGTGACTTGGTTTTCGATACAACTTTCTTGTTTCTATTGCAATGACAGAAATTAGATTGCTAAAATCGAGCAAATGAAGTTTGAGGATATTAGATTTCTTCAAGGCCAGATTACGTGAGTTAGATTGTATGGTCCAAAATTTGAAAGCAACATTTTATTATATTTTTCATGTTGTCTTAGTTATCACTTAAACGTATCTGATACGTAGACAATTATTCTGTCGTTGTTTTAATTGTTCCATTTTACCGAGTTTTGAATAAAACATTAACCTATCATGAGTGATAAAATTCTCGTAAGTTAGCAAGGAATCTTGGGCTCAGTTTTCGTGCTTGTTGGCACTCGTAAGCAAGGTATAGCTATAATCTTGAGAGAAGCAATGCTCTCTGTGTGACTCAAACCCGCGTTACACATCTTCATATCACATTATGAATATTGTTATACAGTACGCATTTTGATTATTACCCTGAAGAAATCCAGACAAGTTTTCTGGACAAATTTAAATTTCAATCGCTGAGATTATTTTAAATATAATTTTCACATATAATAACTTCTCTATACTCGGCGCTCAATTTTTTGTCACACTATTCATTCTAATATTGACGAATATTCGTGCACACTACAAATTGTGTTCCAAGTCGCGTGTGCTGTATATTACTACCATCTAATATGCATGCATCTCTTTTTTTTTCGTAGTTAACTGTTACACGACCTAATAAATATCTTTGTCCAACGTCTCAGTGTTCACCACTCATTAAAAATATGTCATGGGGTTCCATCACAGTGGAAACAATATCTGAAGATGGAACAATCAATCCAAACAAGTTAGTTACATACCGAGATGCGAAACTTTGGCCAAATGGTAGTCGTGCATGGGATTGGAACGAATCTGGCACTGGTCATTTTGCAGGAATTCAGAAACAGGATGTTGACGAACTACTCAGTTATAAACCAAATATTATAATACTGAGTAAAGGAGTACTATCTCAGTTGAAAGTGCCCCAATCATTAATTGACTACATAAATCAATCTGATCCGCATATTAAAGTAATAGTAGAGACAAGTAAAAAAGCATTCAAATTGTATAACGAATATGCAATTCAAGGTGAACGTGTTGCAGCCTTAATACATTCTACTTGTTGATAGAATTGAAGTTTTATTTACAATGCTATGTTATTTTTTGTTAACTTCCCTATTTATCATATCATCACCGTATTTGAGATAGATACTCTTTATAGTAAGATATTTTTTTGTCATTGAACTGTCTGCTTAAAGGAAAAAAATAATACCGCGGGTATTGATTTATCACGCACTTATTTTTAAAATACATTTTGTTCAACATGTCGGGATGATAGCTCGGACTGTAGTAAAAAGAACTTTCGGTAGCGACAGGATATAAACCAACGTTTTATAGAATAATAATTAAAAAGTTAAATCACAGTTTTACTCCACACACTGAGTAGGACTTTGTTCAGATATCATGTAAATGAGAAATGTGCAACTGTGCTTGTGTTAGCTATGCAGCCAGATCACGTCTTCTTTCGAATCAAGTTTAGTTAGATACATTGAACAAGTAATTGAACGGTTATGAGATTACGTACATGAATGGTGATTAAAGGTGGGAGAAAACCTTTCTATCTTTTGGTTTTTACTTGAAATAAAAAGGACCGTAATGTTGATAAGTGTAACTGATACCTCGTACAGCAGCTTTACAAAACAAAACTATTAAAATATAGCCAATAATAACCCTTGGACCGGAAAAATGATCAATAAACAACAATGAATCAAAGTTGAATTCACGAGTCAATCTAAGCTAGACTATCACTGAAAACGTGGAAGCACTGAACGGCTGTCCCATCCTAGTACAGGATTAGGCAGTGTGTATCCACGACCCCACATAAGGGACTCGAATCCAGGACCTTCGGTTCCACGCACGAACGGTTAACCTCTAGACCACTGAGCCAGCATCTAGCGTGTAGGATCGTGGATACACACTGCTGAGAAGTCCCATACTAGGCAGGACGAAACGGCCGTCCAGTGGTTACAGGTTTTTGATGGTGGTCTAGCTTATATTGACTCGTGAATTCGACTTTGAAAATAACACAATATCTACAAATTCTCATATCGATAACAATAAATGTGAAAATAAATTTTTTTGGGGAGAAAACTAGATTTTCCTCTGAAAAATTTATTCGATTCAAATGAGAAAAAACTAATTGGTTGATGAATAATATACATTGTATCACAAGTTATTTTTCAAGAAAACGAACACATTAACTTAGATAGGAAAGTAATACTTAGCATATCCCTGAGTTAGGTTCAGCACTTGAAATGCATACATATCAGTACATTGATTCTCATTATGAAATATTCATCCATAAATTTTATAGCATAAGATAAAGGGGAATTTAACAAACATCAACAGTAACCAAGATAAGACTGAAATAATAATGAAACAATAATTATAGATGCATATTTGATCACCAACTAACTTGTTTTAAATCAGACCAATTATTACCAATTCTCAATTTTACTGGGAGTGGGACATTGATATTGCAATGTTTACTTGTATTAGACATTGTTTGTCGAATTAATACGCCGAATTGTTTAACAGATGACTCAGGAAAAATCTGAAATACAAATGTATGAAGACTTAGATATAAATGGTGAATTGGTTGGATTTGGAAACGTAAATGATCAGTTGTTTGCAGATCAGGCGCTCATCGTGAAGCCTAAATTTCTAGTGCTCAATCCGTGATGGAGACAGGTGCACATTACAAAGGAGAACTGTACTAAGGTGAAGGAGCTTCTTGGGGTATTTTATGGAAAGAAATAGATTATTTATGGGGTTAAAAACTACTTACTTCGTAGATTAATTCATCATGTTCATGTAAGACAAGATGAGCATAACCGGGAATATTAGACGAATGAATTGCTTCGTCAACTGCTAACATAGCAATCTTAGCTATTTCCGATGCACTTCCTTGAATAATATTATTAACAGCTTGACGTTCAGCCTAGTGAAAACATAAATCAAAGATAAAAGCATTGACATAAATTAATCATAGATATGATTTTGATCATTCGATTAAAAACTAAAACTCTGCCCCTTGCATATACTTTACATTAGATAACTGGGTAGTACTGTTTATTTATTTTAACACGTAGATATTGGTCCAAGGAGGCACCAAATACATATGGGCCACACAAATCTCATTTGATTTGTGTGAGGGCTGTGATACTGCCCGGGTGCCCAAACCGAAGCAGGTGGTTTTCTTAGGGGGCCGCACCCCGAGCCTTCGACCTGAACGTCTGACCCACAAGGCAGTGGAGCATCGTAAGGAGATGCAGTCCCATGGTAGCCGGTGACCGACGATTGGTTCATACGCCATTTGTTCCCGCAGGATACTGGAGCACATGTGCTACATTGGTTTGGGATCCGGTTAAAGCGCCGGACATTCGCTTTTCGTCCTCTCATTTTTGTAAACAACACCCCCGCCACGAGAAGGCAGTGAGTAGGACTTCCCTGGCAGAGGCTATATACGCGTGACCATGTGAGAGCTTTTCGAGAGGGAGAGCGGACTCTCCCCACCCTCGGCCGTACCAGGGCATTTGGGGGTAGTATAATTAACCATTACAGCCTGGTAAGTGCACGAGCGCTCCGTTATTTAATTGTAACCAAACCTATTTTACTGTTAATGATTAGCCAATGAAAAAGTAACTCCACAGTTTTGTTCGTTCTTTCGGAGTGTGGGGACGTGAGTTTTCTCCCCTTATTTGGAACGTGCCTTCTAATTCAGTGTACCCAGCTTATATTGGTATTTCCATTGAACTTAACACTAATCTCTTCAGACACCATAACATTAGTTACTGGATTAAGCTAAGAAACGTCGATTAAGTTCAGTAAATGAACAAAGATTAAACTAGTATATGTAATTTATACACATACAAGTACAGGTTAGTGCAGTTGAGTTTGAGATAGACACTTTTGTTTAAGACTACACGACAGACAAAGCCAAAATAAGTGAAGTGAGTTTCAAAACTGAAGTCTAGTGGTTTAAAAAGATAAATCACTCAACAGAATAAGTACTGGACAGTGTCGTTCACTTTCAAATATATGCCTCACGATTTAGGTAATGTACTAGTCAGAAGAACTATTACTTTAAAATTTGTTGACAGAAAGGAACTGCAGCTCAATTTAAGAATAGGAATTGACAGCTGACGAAATTCTTCAGGCCTTTCAACTAATATCAGTTGAAGTGGAAAACAATTGAGATTTTAAAATTTATAACTAAAGCAAATGATAGGTACCATAAAATCAATAAGTGGTATTGTCCATAAACTAAAAATACTAACCTTAATAACAGCAAAATGACTCCGTAAATCATGTTTTTTTGACCAATTACATTTGAGTTCATAAGATGTATCGCTGTCAAATACCTTTTTCGAGTTTAACGCAGGTAGAAGACGGATATGACCATTAAGTGTTTTAATTTGACCTTCACGATGGGCAGTTAAAACTGTTGTTGTAATAAACTTCTGAACACCTACAGTGTTTTTTTAAAGAAAGGATGTTTCAAAGAATGAAATAGTTAGTAATGTAAAACACAACTTCGATAAAAATCAGTGGACAATGAATTAGAGCTCTTTTTCCATACAGATTCAGAGAATAAGAAAAATCTATAGAAGTACTTTGGATTGATTATTTCAGAGAGTGAGGGCTTAAACTGGCAGTTTAGATGATGATATTATCGTTAATTTTATACTGCTTTATTTGTGAATACTTCACTTTGGTTCATTCTTTGTCTTTTAAAAGAACAAGAACCGTAGAAACGTGCATTTTATTAGAATTATTACTAAGTAAAATGTGATCTCGACCAACCTATATGCTAATATGTTTATTTGTTGCGTATGATAGTAAATACTGGAATACTTATCACAGGTAACAATATTTTCAATTCTTAACATGAAATTCTAGTGTAAACTAAATAGTATCCAAGATAAATTGAAATAGCTTTCTTATTTATTTCCTTGATGAACATAGAAGCAGAAACGTTTCTATTGAATACGGGTAGCTTTTCCAGCCTGATGTACACTGCCACAATTTCAAGTACTAAATTGTATTTACTGATTATCTTGGTCAACACCCTTTTGTCGTGGGTACAGTTTCTGCATTAATCAATTGTGAGAAAAATGAATTCTAACACTGATTACTAGGTATATTAAATGATCGACAAAGTATAAGTGTGTGTGTGCATATGTAGACCTCATTTCTGTTGTATACGTGTGTATCTGTTACATAAGTTTGCAATGTGTTGACATAAATTTACTAGATTATATGTACTTATGAAATTTTTTTGACATGTTCTGAATATCCGTCACTGTTTTAGTGTACATATAATATTAGCATTTATTGATTTGCTGACAAAATCATTTCTTTAATGAGAGCTAAGTGGTTGGTCAGATCACTTAATATTTTGACATTATAAGAAAACATAAAGTTAGTGTACGTGAATAGACATGATGACACTAATGAAGAGCCAAATATCGAACTTGGTAAATTACTCATATAAATAAAAAAAAATGGATATTAAAACTTTGCTGCCTAAATAACTTTGAGATGTAACTTCCAGAGTTACAATAAGTAGCCATTAACAAGTTGGGTATGAGATAAATATTACAAATAGCAATGCATAGTGGTCATAAAATATCATTAATTGAATGACGTTAGGACCATAAACAATTGAACTTAAACATAACAGCCTAAAATTTAAGCACATCCTTAACAACCTGAAATTCCAGGGTTCGACTCCTTTTAAAAGGTCACGAGCAAGGAAGAAATAGCTGTTCAGTATTCCTTAAAACCGATGACTATCTAACTACGAGCATTCTGTCATGTAAATTACTACATTCAGCAATCTTCACAAATTCCCCTATAATAAATTAGTTAAGGGATAATGCTTTTTAAATACCAAAAAGACTAACTGTATGTATTATTTTGATAAATCAACTGTGTCATTTACCTGGATAAGTGTTTAGAAAGCTATCAATTAACTTTTGAGCATTTTGCTGAGATATATTCAATTGACTAGCCAATGTTTGACAACCCATTCCATATAGAATAGCATAGCATAACTGTTTTGCTTGTTGACGTTGAATATCGGTAACTTGATTTGGATGGGGTATATTTAACCAATGAGCAGCTAACTTTAAATAAAATATGCATTTAAAAAAGTGTTACATTAGTTCCTTTTTTTCAAAGAAAAAGCTGACCACAGAGTTCACTATAGGTTGTTAATAATAGGGAAGTAATTCTGATAAATAGTTAATAAATATATTGATTTTAAATAAGACATCATTCGTCTAGGTGAAAGATACAATTAATAATATAATGTTGTACGGACGAATAATAAACCGTTTGCGAAATAAGAATACAGGTTAAAAATAAAAAAAAAAACGTTTATCCACCACTTTATATGAATTATATACGATATTTAATTGAAGAGTAGGTTAACAGTATGACAGAGGAATTTAATTTAGAATATAACAGTACAGACTTATTATATCATTTATACAACCATGTCAGTTTTCTTGTAGCGGTTTTCGAGAATTCCTCAACAAGAGAATATGAACAACGAAACTAAAAAAAGTTGAAAAAGAGACTGATCCATTGAATGTCTACCTTTCATCATATTTCTCTTTGTTGTTCTATTATTTTTCCTTATCAATCAATGGATAGTTAAGTTATCTGGCAAAAAATTAATGGAAATCAGGAGGGGGGACAATGGACAACAGTTTTGTGATAGCTTGAAATTTAATATCGACGCAGAACCGATATTCTATACAGAATTGAGCTCAACACCATGAGGTTTCACGAAAACTAAAATTCCTTCAGAAAATGAGTCAAAATACAACAGCCTACATTTCGAATGCGTCAACCGTGTGACCATTCCTGGAGAGTATCAAATTTAAACACACCAGATTATTTGTCACTCTTTTTAATGAAAAATACTTTGAAATTGAACATATCTTCACAGGTAATCGATCTGAACAATTATCAACGTTTAATTAATAAAAATGTTCATTTTAATCATGTAGAACGAAAACAAACAACAACAAAACAACTGTATAGCTTTACCTTTTTAAATGCATCTGATTCTGAGTTAGGTTCAATGGATTGGTCAGCAATTTGACTTGAATGTTCCACTACTGATAAAAGTTTTAAAAGTTCTATATCTTTACTGAAATACGCTAATAATCTTAATTCGAGTTGACAAAAATCACCAGAAATAAGTAAACCACCAACAGGTGCATGAAATGCGCAACGTGGTCTTATGGTCTAAAAGCAAAATAACCAACAGTAAAAGATATTCAAGATAAGACAATGTTGTAATAGATAAGATGTTCAGTAAATCATAAAAATGTAGAACCTGGAAAATATATGCATTGGTTCTAGTGTTTACACCGTTTCAGTACAGTGAGATGTAAGAGTAGTATGCAATCACCAGAAATAAGTAAACCACCAACAGGTGCATGAAATGCGCAACGTGGTCTTATAGTCTAAAAGCAAAATAACCAACAGTAAAAGATATTCAAGATAAGACAATGCTGTAATAGATAAGATGTTCAGTAAATCATAAAAATGTAGAACCTGGAAAATATATGCATTGGTTCTAGTGTTTACACCGTTTCAGTACAGTGAGATGTAAGAGTAGTATGCAATGTGGCAGTATTAGTAGTAGTGTGGTGCGCACTACTTATATTGATATAAGTAGTATATGACGCGAGTTTTAAACGTAATGTCTGGCAGCAGAAGATGGGGGAAGATCAAGAAAGGAAGAGCGGGAACACAATGGAATTTGTATGGAAACTCATGAACAATGAAATGTCAGACAATCGATTGATGTTTGCAACAGGAACAGTCCAGTTTGATATGATGGATTGATATTTTGCAAATTAACGATTCACTATATTATAAAATATATTTGAAATAATCTCAGCGATTTAAATTTTAAATAATTCCAACGTTTCGTCCAGCTAACTTGTCTGGACGAAACGTTGGAATTATTTAAAATTTAAATCGCTGAGATTATTTCAAATATATTTTATAATGACTTTTTTATACTCGGCGCCCAATATCTGTCAAACTATTCGTTCTAATCTTGACGAATATTCGTATAAGATTCACTATATTGTTGTTAGATTTTATTAACAAGTGCTGTAATTTGTTGTGAAATACATCCAATTATTCCCCATTTGTGTTCTGTTCACTACAGTAGTGGTAGTAGTAGGAAACGTTGTTCTTGGACAACACATCTCAGGAAGAATGTGTAAATTCACAGAACAGTGAAGTATGAGATAGTTTCAAATTGCCTCCATACTGATCAGCAACACACCGGAATAGTATTAGTTTATTGAGGAAGCAAAATGAAATTATTGATAATTTTCAATGCTAAACAATGTAGTCACGAAAAAGATGTAATCGTTTGCTGAATTCAAACCACAAGATTTTAGCAAAAGAACTGCAGATATGCTCAGTAGGAAGATATAGATTAGTGTATCAATCTATGATCTACAACTGTTCAAAAAAAGAGATTGAGTGAAGTTCAAACCTAGAATCGAATTTTCCAGAGAAATGAACCTGTGACATTTAGGTTTAAGATATCAAACCTCAATAAAACCAATTACATCTTACTGCTTTATCAGTGGATGATTAGAACACTAATTAAGATGAAAAACTTCACTATAATAACACTGTATAATTATTAACTCGTATGATTTTATTACTGTTCGTAAATATAATATATTAGGTAAACTATTTAATATTTTAATATATCCATAGTGGTGATTTACTTCAACATATTCAATAACGTTATACTATTTATATGGTAATGAGTGTTAGCAAATAAGACTAAACATATACCGCAGCAGATCGATTATTTCTATTTAGTGTGGGAATTTTTTTTAATAAAGAAACAACACCACAACATTAGCCAATAGGCTGTGTATATACTGATTCATTGGTTATAAAGTCAGTGGAGAGTTGGATTAAGCAATGTAGAATGAAAGCTTTATTGAAAATAGGTATATTACAGATGCGAAATCTTTTTCTCTACTTAATAAAAATATTAATCAGTTAGTATTCAAATTTGTCGAATGATATATATCTGTTCCTATATGGTGACTGATCACAGTCAATCCAATGGACCCTACAACTTATCAATAAACAGTAGTTACCGCTACTGTACAAAAAGAAAACCACTTTTTTAAAAATCAAGCATCAACACAGTGATAGGATGGGAAGAGTATTGTAGAAGTATCACTTGTGAGACTATTAAACGGAGGAATATTAATTAATATACATGCTAGTCAGGAGAATTACGTGTTCTGGGTTTGAGTTTTATTGATGTGTAGTGGATTAGTTGTTGTTTGGATAACTAGTATAGAGCGAGTCGATCGTATACGCAATAAAATCGTTCATTTTAGACAGAAGAGACGCAATGGTGTTCTGAATGAATAAAACATTATTTCACATAATCACTTGATTCAGTAGGAAAAAATAGCGCATCAAAGTACAAGTTCACTACCATAACAATCTCATCTATTTCTAAAAATAACAATATGACACATGTCGAATGTTCCAAATAAATTTAAATGATAATATTATGAAGAAAAAAACCGGATAAAAGATTATATGAATAAAAATACCAAAGTTTAATAAAAAAGAAGACAGTTTATTCGGAAATATGATCAAGATAGATTTCTTTCAGTTAACAAGATTCATTCTACTTGTATGGAGAAAGTAAAAAAACTCGTTAAAGCCAGCAAGTTTGGTCTGACTTATGTTGGTAGTGAACTAGCTGAAGTCAGTTTTTAGGGATGTTGCGGGGAATGGCTCAGAATTGTTCACAGTGGGGCACGTGCATTAACTCTCCATCTTCAAACAGATTTTGTTTCAATATTTCGTCAAACAAACTTTTTATTCCGTCCTTTGAAACTATATTCTCAATGTTCAGTTTTTCTCATTGCTATTGACGCTTTATTATTTAGGGTCCCTTACCATTCATCTTATTAATTTCATCTCATCGTGTTGATGTGGTTTGGTGACCCACCTGACACACATTAGTCCCAGTCTATGTTGATGACAGTCGAAATGTTAGATACCAATTAACAATGGAACTCAAGACATAAATTTTGTTCACTTAGATGCTCATCATCCGAACGTACATTCATATCACTTTTGATGTTCCTAGAGCGACATGAATATGAAAAGTGGATTGTGAGCATTTCGGAATGGCAATTAACAAATGAGATGAAACATTGGTTCCGGATTTCATTAATAAAACTTATCCAACTGTCCACAAAGTACACATGTAAATTATGTCATATTATAAAATGTTAAATTTTGAGAACAACTCTATGCTAATTATGGTCTGGAATACTAGTAAATTAAAACACTTTTCCTGAAACCGCACTGCAAACTATATGTTGTAGCTTATAATGTTCTCCAACCTTGTGTCAGATAGGAAAACAGGCATCTTTAGTAAGAACTGCAGAATTTTGCGCCATCGATACATGCTAAGCATCCAAAACGCATATACAGGATCAAAGTACGGTTATTCATTTGACCTCACCTTGTCAATGTAAAAATTCGGGGCAATTTACACTTCCAGTATCTCGAAACCTCACTGCTACTTCCCGTGGCTTCGCTGGTGTAGGTATAGCACTGAGTCCAAGAGCAGAAGACGCTCTGTTAAAGTGGATTCTAATAGACAGTACCTTGTAAGCTTACCGACGAAATGGGATAGTATAAACTCAGAAAAATAGGGACACATGAGGTTGTCTTTTCATTATCTCTACCTACGCTCCCACTGATTGCAGCACAGACAAAGTTAAAAATGAATATTATAGGAAGCTATCTAATATCCCTCAAATTCTAAAACCTCTGATGTAGTAATAATTGGAAGTAATTGTTATGCTCAAGTATTTAAACTAAACCACACGTCTGGTGCAACTATGCTCAGATAACCGTCTATTTCTGGCAAACACCAACTGTTAACACAAGGAGAAACATTATCTGATGTGGCGACCTCCATAATCGACTCATTGATAAACTCAACGTTGGAGTGGCTCGACTGAAGACTGTCGCTTGTTTTGCACTACATGTTTAGACTCGGATCACGCTCATGTTCGAGCACGTATTTGTCTGCGCCTTACTGGACGTAGAAAAGCCGTAGCAAGAAAGATTCTAAGAATCCAGCTTAATGATGAAGAGTTAAGAATATATTTCAGGAACTAGAGAGGGAGCTAGTTAACCGTGAAAATGACATCTACCACGAGCCAGCTTGGTATGATGTCAAAAAATCTGTGGAAACAACAGTGATATCTATTAGGAACTTAAATCGAAAGGTAGGGAAAAATCAGTAGATCTCAGCGTCTACATAACTGATAGACGGTCAGAAATTCATACCGTCTAGCACCGAACACGGTGAGAAGCTTAGGCAGTTTTAACGTTGTCTGGTGGAAAATCCTACGGAATGATCGTGAGCAGTTGTAAGTAGTGAAAGCAGAAGATATAGAAAAGGCAGCAGAGATGACTAGCAGTAGACTACTGTTCAGACTTACCGGGCAAATAGGTATTAAAAATCCATCTGTTCGTGGGTTTTATTTTGGAAAAAACGGGGCTATCATTCACTCCCTATCCAGGAAATTGAACCGATAGGCAGAACACTTTAGGGAACGGTTCAAATGGCCTTCAGCCACATTTCGGCTACACATTATCTCCAAGTAAACTGAATGGCAAACTGATGTAAGTCCTCCGAATCTTAGTGACGCTGAAAAGGCCATAAATTGTCCAAAGCGAGGGAGAGCAGTAGGGTATGATGGACTAAACCATGGGATTTTCAAGGATAGTGGTCCAATTTTAGCAGTTAGATAAACTGAAATCTTAGCTAAAATTTGGGAAATAGACGTAATTCCATCTGACTGGTCTCGATCGCTGATCGTCGCAGTTTGTAAAAAAAGACAAAGATCCTTTTGTAACAATAACGGAGGTATCAGTTTAACTAATATAGCGTTTAAAATACTAACCCTAGTAATACTTCAACGTCTAACTGGAGCCCGTAAAGAGCAAATCCGAGAAAACTAGACTGGTTTCAGACACGGACGTCGAAGAATAAACCAAATGTTCAGCGTTCGGCAGATTCTGGAACACAGACACACTTTACGACGTTTGATTAGGGTTGTATTCCTTGACCTTGAGCGACAGTTTTCTATTGTGCCCCTCCATCGGTGGCTGATAGCGATGTGATCTATTTGGGTTCAGCGTTGGGACGAAAGATGTTTTTCCTTATGCTTAAAGTTAGTGTTTGCAAGAAACAGGCGGTTATCTGAGCATAGCTACAACAGACGGTCGCCGTTATCTGTTCTTTGAACCGCGACACCATCAGATCCACCCAGGTGTCTTTCCTTTTCGCTTAGTTTACCTACTTGAGCATTAAAGTCACCAGCCACTATTACTACATCTGAACGCCTAGCTTTTCGGAGAAGGTCGAAAAGCTTTCGGTAAAACTCATTTTTCACATTATCTGAGCTGCAGTCAGTGGGAGAGTAGGCAGAGACGACGAAGAGGCAACGACGAGTGTCCCTATCTTCCCGAGTCTTTACTGTTCCGTTTAGTTGGACAGTGCACAAACGACTGTCTACTGGGATCCAGTCTTAGAGAGCTAGTTCTGCCCTAGGACTCAATGCTATACCTACGCCAGCGAGGCCACGGGAAGCAGCATCAGGGCTTCCAGATACACGAAGCGTAAATCGAGTTGGTTCGTTACTTTGACATGGTGCGGTCAAATGAATGACACTACTAGGATCCTGTGTGCGCGTTTCGGAGACGCAGCACACATCGATGGCGCGAGATTCTAAGGTCCTAGCTAAGGAAGCCTGTTGTCCTATTTGGCACAGTGTTCGGACGTTGAAAGCTCCTACGTTTAGTTTGGAGCGTGGTTTCAGGAGACCAGGAATAACGTTCCGCGTACTCGAATCGTTCGCACTAGCGGTGCGACGTGGTAAAGGGACGTAAAAAGGGTTAGTCATGGAGATAAGAGAGCTATTAGGAGGTGTAGGAAGGATTCGAATGTGACCAACTTGGTCTCGTGTGCTGTTACGGGTATGAGGGCTGATGTCACTTCCCGGTTGCTCACACCGTGGAAGGGTATTTCTTGAGGGACCTGAAAAGGAAATCGGATCAGTGTTGGTCTTAGCGACCTGGGTGCGTGACCGCAGAGCCCAAGGGACAACTGCTTGAGGCCGGTCGCGCACGGCCTTCTCGTGGGAGGCTTTTAATGTGTTAGCTCCGTTCTTCAAAGAGCCTTACCGCCGGAGACAGAAATCCGTGGGGTAAGGTGAGGTGTGACATTTTTAGGGTGGACCTTTTCTAACCCCTTCCTTCCTTGTGAGAAGGCAGCATCGCTGCAGATGCTGGTTGTCCGAGGAAGTTACCTTACTGCTGTCACACCTCTGTACAGTCAGCAGTACGACTTCGCCCTCAGACCTTGAGTTGCTGATTTAAGTCTTACCGTTCTCCAATCGACCTGCCTGGCATGGTAGAACTTGCAGGAACATGTGTTCCAGCCAATATAGCTCGGTTGGGTCATCACGATAGGCAAGCCCGACCACCACGTCAAGGTAGCAGCTACAGTCATGATGGGATCAGTCTATGAAGTGACTAACAAGTGAACTTAGCCATGTTAATAATAAGTGTGGACTAACTGGTTGGGGTTAGTGTGATTATCGTAACCAATGATTACAACGTATGATATGGCTCAAAATCGTTTGCAATAACGCAGATGCATTCAATCTTTGCCTCTTCTGAAATTCTGAGATTTCAAATTTTTCATAACTTTTTTTTAAATTTATTTAATTAATTTATGTTTTTCTAACGATTCGTATCTTCGACGCCTAAATTTTTTTATTACCGCTGATAACATTACTATCTGTAGTAAACTGGGATTTGGACTAACAATTTCAGCCCTCTGAGTTAATGGGGTTTATTTATTTATTTAAACATATAACTATTGGTACAAGGATGCACCGAACAGATATGCGCCACATAAAACATTCGATTTATGTGAGGGCTAGGATACTGCCCGGGTGCCTAAACCGATGTACATACGTACCACGTTCTATGCTTGACTGACTGATTTCATATCGCATGACGTTTATAAAATCACTTTTCTTTTGTTCAAGCAAGAAAAAAAACTTACTTCAATCGATTTAGGCAGTTCACTTAATATTTGGTCGAATGGTGAAGTCCATTTTTCTGAATTATTATTAAGATCGTTATTGTCTGCTGTTGTAGATTTATAATGTAATTTAGACCAATCAATAATAATATCTTTTGGAACAGATTGTAAATTAGGCATAATCGATATAATTCGACCAGTGGCTGTGTAAACATCATATGTAGGTGATATACGTAATGGCTGTATATTATTGGGAAACAAATCAGAGAGGTGAAGAAAAATAAGCAGAAAAAAAAAACAAGACATCATAAAAGTGCACTGAACGAACAAGAATAAAGCAAATAATAGTAGTAAAGGGTTCCTTAAGCAGTGTGATTTGTTCTTCTTTAGAGAAATACTTAAGTCATAAAACAACTGTTTACTAGACAATTTTTCGTCTATATTAAAATGTGGAATATATCAATTCATTTTAAAGTGAAGACTACCTGGTTGAACTGTTTGCGACTATTATAATTAATGATTGAAGAAATTGGTTGATACGGTTTACAACTGATGGCAATGGGGTAGATAAATTCAATGTTTATAATTTTTTACTCATCAAACTCATTCATTCTTTTGAAACTATTATTTATGCGTAATATCTTCTAGTATTACTATTACTACTGCTCCGGGTTTTGCTTTGACAGTTTCATGTTGCTATGCTAGCGTAATCTGACGATTTGAGTCGATATGCATAGACGTACTGTCTTAATTTTTTATAACTGACTGAATTAATCAATGTGAAATATGTCCAGATTATAATACGTGCGGCAATCTATCTGTGAATACAGGAATAAATTAAGAATTATTATTAATATTGAACAGTAAAGTCAGATGTACACAAGATTTTGCAAAACCAACACCCCCGATCAGATGGAAGCTAGAAAATGCCTATTAGCATTTAGGTAATCAAGTAGAAACAAGAGAAAATCACCACCTTTTTATCAAATACTAATACTAAACTTTCTACAGCGAATTCTGGGCACTGTTAACACTGGTCAAGGTTCTATTCATAAATCTATCAATATTATGAATTTTTACAACATATGCTACTAATTTGGAATAATAAAAAACATCATCGTGATGCAACTTGATTTTTGTGATCATTTACAAATTAGTACGTTTCATTAAAAGAAGTACAATTTGCAGGATGTATAATATGTAATAACTAATTTAGTGTACTGTAGTATTTAAAAAAAAATATTATAGTTTTATAAACTGGGTTCACGGACACAAATCAACATGGATTCTGTAGTTATTTTGAGAATTACTAAATATATCACCCAAAGTGTTTGGTAAAATAATACATTTATAGAGTAAACCAAACAACGAAGTAGGACTTTAGTAGTGTCTACTATTACAGAATTTTTATCTGGTATAAATTAGAAAAAAATGTTCAATCAACCCAGGTAGACATTTTTCAGCTGAAAAGGTCTATTTTACTATTAAGAAAAAGTTGATAGGAAACTAACAAACAAGCGAAAACAGAATAATACTATACCACTGAATTTTGCACACACCTACTGAATATTACTGCTACTCTGAAACAATTCCATGCTTTACGAAATGTAATGTACCACGTGTTGATAGACTGAACTTTTAACTTAGGTCAGAAATACATAATAGTTTTTCCGAAAGAATTAGTCAATGAAACGTTCTTCTTTCCTAATAATACCAGTTGTATTAAAACATCCGTTGTTTACAAAACATTAAAACGGAGATCATAAAATTCGTTGAACATTAAAAGTTTAGGAAAGAATTTATTTGCAAAGTTATTATTCTTACCTGATCCCCGATACTAGATGCATGGATAAGACGACATGTAGATACTAATGAATTAAATATTTTTTCTAAAATACCGTTGATATGACGCCATTCCATAATAACAGCTGGTAATGGATGAAGATTTGTTAGTTTCGAGAGAAGTGTATTAGTAGCTTTGGGTAAATGACTTGATCGATTACGCCAATTCAATAAATAGGATTGATTACGTTTTCTATTCATTGTTAAATCACTGGGATCAGTTATTTGAGGTAAGTGAAGCCATTTGAAAAGAACCTTTTCAAATAAAAAATTATTTTCGAAATAAGTACTATTAAGGATGAGAATACTTAAAGTATAACATTCTACAAATTCGTGTGTGATAATCATTAGTTAGTGAGAAGTGATACTATAGAAAGTTCTTACTAATTATGCTATCAAGAAAAGCAGTGAAAACTCTCTAATTAAAATGATTATTTGAGAGAATACAAGACTGAAAATAGTTATAGACATCAAACTGAAGTTTCCGGAGAGCTAATGCTTTGTGTCCTTTGTATTATTTAAACTTGTGTTAACTTATTTCGATTATTTACTCTGAAGAAGTGGCTTAAATTAATTCACGAAACGTCGGGATATAACAAAAATATGTTTATTGTTGACTATATAACCAATGCACAATTTATTTTAAACTATCAAGCCAAATTTTGGGATTGATATGCAAAAAGGTTGCGATAGTTATTATTTATTTCACATATTAAAAGAAGACTACATAGTACACAAGGTTATTGATCGGCACAGTTTATTTATAACATTATCAATAAAGCAACAATTGATACCATTTATGATCTTGAATTTTTCTAAAAAATCAGTCTAAAAGTGTTGATACTAGCGAAAATATATTTATCAAACCTTGGATATCTCTTTCGGTGAATCCATAGTAAATGGCTGACCAGCTAAACGATAGGCAACACTTTCCAATTGTTTGCATGCTTTTAGTAATGAATCATGACATATATTTAAATCATTCAAGTTAAGAACTGGTAAATGAAAGTAAAAAAAAAAAACAAAATTAGCTTAGAGAACAGGATAATAATGTAATGTAGATGACAATTTAAATTTTACATTACAAAACAAGAAATTTCATGCAAAATTCCGGTGTATTTTATTAGCCTTACAAAATTTTTAATATTCATCATAAAACTATACATTAACAAAATATACAGTTTGTCACATTTGGTATGTAGCTAGCAGTATAATCCATGGGACGCGTTTCGATCTAGTTGAAACTTACAAGCAGAATATACTTGGATACCAGCGTTGGGGTTTATACACTAAGAATCCAAACAAGTTCCAGCTACTTTGAATGCCAACGAATTATCCACTAAGCTATTGAGTCGAAACGGCCCGATAACGTGTTCAAGAGGTATGAATGTACAAGTAATGATTCATAATTTTTGGATGGCCTCGATATAACCATTCAGTTATAATTTATATATATATATATATATATATATATATATATATATATATATATATATATATATATATATATATAAAGATGTTAATAAACTTCTCAGGCACACACTTCTTCAATAAACAGTCCCAGAGAACAGTCCTGTTCAACGAATCGAAGGTAAGAAACACTACGATTGTTGGTCTGTGATAAGTATGACAGTGTTTTAACATTCAACGGAGGGTGAAGATGAAATCAATACATCCTCCATCACAACAAAAACTAGCCTACTCTTCTCGTGTCAATCTTTCTCCGTTTTTCAACAACATACGAAGTATAACAGAAGCCGATAGTTTAGACACAATCGGAAGTAAACTTGTCCCCGGTAGTTGTTACAGATACGACGTGAACATTTTTGAAAGATAAGGAAAATTTTCGACTCACTCCACGATGTAAGAACATTCCCTAATTACCAGACCTCTGTAAAAAACTAGACTGGTTCCATAACCAGAAAGTCGCCTTAATCATTAAAGAGGGTTGCAGACTTGTGATATGTGGCACTTTGCGAATCCGAGTTTATTGCAGACTTCCGCCTCGTTAGGTGGATCAGTCATCATGGGCCATGGATTGCAGGACAGTTTGGTCGATGTCCCCAGGGCAGTAGACTAATTGATCTGCTTCTCGAAAAACCCTGTCCATCGTCAAATACGTCGGTGTGTGTTAGTGATTGGCATTCCTCCATCACAAATTGTTTCAGTCAAACCAAACTTTCTTTCTGCTAGTGACTCGGATGGGTTGAAACAGATTTCGGTAGTCACCAGATGAAAGCTACTTTACTCGCCAGTTTCGAAGTGTCATGCAACTGCAGCCAGTGCTCATCTATACTTTTCGGTGGGATGTTAGATAACCTTAATTATAGCTTCGTTTGATATTTTAGTTGCAACCAATTTGTTGATATTGATCTGTTCAGGGAAATGTATTTATTGGCTGCTGAAACGTATGGTAAGATTAGCGCGAACAAGAGCATGATCAGAGACTAGATAAGAACTCCGAAAGTTATCCGTAATGAGTGGATTGATTCAACTTACGATCAATCAGTGACTTGAGAACGTTTAGATAGGACAGGATTTCCTAAGTCAGCGACCTGATATATGAGTTGGAAAATAAAAGAATATACCGGATGGAAAAAAGAATAAACATGTGGTGCAATGTAAAATATGAATGAATGTCACAAAATAATTGTAAATACAATTTTTGCGGGTGCAAATTTAAGTCCTAATTATCATTTGAATGGTGTCAAGAATCCAAAAGTACAATAACTGATTACACTGAAAGTTATATATATATATATATATATATAGTATTGAAGTATAAAATATAATGGAAAATACTTACTAAAACCATTCGACTCCATTCGAGCTAGTAAAGATTGACAAGGCAGTTCAATTACGTTAAGTAATGAACTTTGAACTGTTGACAGACAGTTATTTGAATGAGTTGTCCATAAAGACAGTAGGAAACACTGAGCTGACGTTATATAAACATGATATGGCAGATTGGATAATAAATTTTGTTCATTTAGGTAACTTCTTGGTGGAGGACATTTGTCAGATGATTCTAACCTGGGTATTCTTGACCAATCTGAAAACTGGATTGGAGGCTCTGAAATTCGTTGAACAGGTTATACAAATTAAGAGAGGATCCATGCCTTATAACTGGTCTATGCACTTCTGTCAATAATTCCATAAATTTAAATTTATTTGGTAAAAGATACAGTAATTTAATGATAAAAATGTATCAGAATTTTTGAGTGCATAAGACAAGACTGCTTGCATAACCAAGAGAAAACCTTATATGAACAAACACAGTATGTCGTGAAGTACGTTTACACATCGTATCACAAATATTTTGAGTTGATTTTAACATGAATCAAAGTTTAAATGAACCAACAGTTTATTATTATGCTACAAATGTCAATTGAGGGTTAGATAATATTTTAGGTAAAAAGTGGGAGTGAAATATGAGTACAAATCATGATTTGCCACAAATTTTTTTTGAGAACAAAGGGTTTAAATAAATTAGTTGCAGCTATTTGTAGACATACGTAGCGTGCATAACACCTGCGTTTTTGTGTTAAAATTAATTGCTATGCACTTTTCAGTAAGGCTAAAACAACCAATATACTTTATATTTTAGTGATGAAAGCCAAGCATTAGATAGTAAATAGTTCGACTCAGTATGAATAAACATTTTTTTTATTTTTTCATAAAAAAAACGGTCATATGTTTGCGATACATTCAGGAAATATTCACGGCTTCATAATATTGTAAGAAATTGTACTATTTTTACGATTACATTTCACTTTCATAGCATAAGTTGGTTACTTTAACATTTCATATTCATAATATAAAATAATTGTCTATATTTCAACACTAATTACTTATATATATATATATATATATATATATATATATATATATATATATATATATATATATATATATATATATATATATATATATATCCATATTGTATCCAGCTGTTAGTCGATAAGTAGCACTAATATCAATATTACCCCACCTCACGAAAAAATAGAATTTAATATGACTTCTATTTATTCAGGTGTATTCCATAATAAGGGATTAGCAGAGATTGTTGAATTTCATAGTCAACATCACGGAATGATCTTACTGAGATAACCGTTGAAAGCCTGGAAGCATTGAGGCAGTTACCCACCGATGATATTGAAAGATAATTGAGCAATATATTGCGAGTTAACATAAGTTAAAAATGCAGACCAGTAGATAATAACTCAGAGGTCCAAAAGTTAAGCGGTTGTCGCGGGATCTGAAGATCCTGGGATTGATCCCCGGCGAGATCGTGGATAGGTATTATTAAGAAGAAACAGCTATCCGAATCTTCCTGGTTCTCTACGGTTATTTAACAAAGATAAATACGTGATGTTAACCATAATATCCGGAAACAGACAGCTTCGACCAAAAACTAAGGTATGAAGGTATTTTTAAAAGTCAATACATGAAAATATACAGAATATTATATGAAAAATAAACAATTATTTTTAAAAATGGGATGATGATGATTGATATAGCCCAGTTTACATAACTAATGTATAAAAAACTACTTGTCGATTATCTATTTGCAATGATTTATTTTATTTAATAATAATGAAAACATATTTATTCCCATTTGGACAAAATGTTAAACTGACTAAAATATACAAAAAATTGAAGTAAACAAATCATGACTTGATCACAAATGTAAACGTCAACCTATTGCACAACTGTAACCGAAAAACTAAGAACAAAGGTGGAAAAACGTTTAGCATCGATATGGAATCCAATGAAGTACAGTCGCAACATTCGTGAATGATGAAATCGGACCAACCAATTGGAGTTGAATAATATTCTCAGCCGAAAAATTACTTTTAAACAAATCTGTTACAATAAAGTTCTGTTATTCAAATGAGAAATTATTCACACGTTATTTGAATTTAATGTATATCATTCGAGTGTTAATTTGAATCAATCATAAGCAGTCAAATCTGACGTATATGTGCACTGAATTCCGTTGTTACATTACATCAGCACAGCGAGATAAAACTGTGAAGACAAATTCAAAAACAGTGGAAGTAGCAACAACATCAGTGGTAGTAGAAAACGTCTCCAACCACTAGATACGATAACCGCGCGGACTCCATTCAGATGGTTTGTTCCTACAAGTATGCCTGGTCCAGTATTCTATGAATTCACCAAATGATTTTATATCTTGGTTTTGCAAGATCTAGATTTCTTTTAACCTACTCTTAAATCGGCGTATGTCCCAATCACTTCGGTGGATAAATACAGAATATTTCAACCGAATTGCCATATTACTCAGTATCTAACTTAATTGTTCTGTACTCTGAGATTATAACAAACACAAGCAATGATTTGAAGGGATCTAAGATTACATTTTAATAACGTAAGAATATTCTCTACTTTTAGGGAGCATGTTTTAAGGCAATAAAGCAGAACAGAATGAACTGCTTCCCAGTACATTAGTCCTCTGTTTTCATATGAACATCTGGCCTACGACACAGATGACGCAGGTTAGTAGAAATCAACAGAGCTTTCTGAGTCGATTTGCCTAATGCATCATCAATTTTCTAATGATTTTAAATATTATGCTTAAAATTTTACTAATTTGACGATTGTTTTTCTACGTACAATAATCATACACACTAGTTCTTATTGGTTATGATAGAAATGAGATGATAAGTGATCCTAGTAGAACATTTTGCAAAACACTCACTAATCACCAATAGAATAACTGGTTTAAGTCAGAAATTATTAAGGTACAGAACACAGAAATTTAATTTCTGAAATACGATTAGATAATCTTATTATCTTTGAATTTCATTGAGATCACGAACTGAATTTAGATGAACATTAAAAAGCCGGAAGTACTGAACGGCCGTTTTGTCCTAGCATGGAACTCTTTAAAAATGCACGTCAACGAATTCATAGTCAGGAATCGAAATGAGGGCCAACGTTTATAGATGCAAGCGCTCAACCTCTACAGCACTGAACCGGACGAAACGCCCATTCGGAGATTCCTGGTTTTTAATATTTGTTTAAATTAGGTCGGTATGTGAATGAAATAAAATTTACCAATCTCCATACCATAACGCTGAAATCTTAATATTGATTTCGGTTTATTTTTAAGATTATATTTGCCCATTTGACTAGATTTTCACTAGCAAGTGTGTCTATTATACTGAAAAAATCTAAATAATTTACTGATATTTATGTCTTAATTATCAAATTAATTTTTGTGAATAAATTTATTCACTAGTTCAAACACAGTTAAGCTACTGTAGTATATACATAGGAAATAACAAAACACTAATGCACTTTGGGTCAATGATGAATAAATCAGTTAATCATACTGTCTAAATAAAATGGTAACTATACATCATTACATTGATAAAAATTTGATAAAACATTAGCATTTAGTTTTATGAAGACGGTAAAAGTTCTGGAAACTTGTTAGAAAGGCACAATAAAGTAAAAATATTGATAACCACTAACGTTTATAAGACAATGATTCTACTAACTTCATAGAATATTAAACTACGTGCTTGTGAATTTAGGAAAAATTTTTCAAAAATCAAATGTTAGGGGTAGTTGACTTAAAGTTTCACAATATTCGTTCATCAGTAGAACGAAACCATTACAGTATAGTAGGTCTATTCGATTTAAGGACTATCCACAATGTTATTGAATATTATCGTCTATCATAGTTGCAATTTACATAAATATTAAAACAATATTCTAGCAGAAATGTGATAAAAGATTCACATATGTATACACTGAAGATATAAATGTTTTAAAAGTCAACTACAAAGTAGTTTAATAATAGATAATTTTTGATATTTCCCAATGAGGGGAAAAGTATTTCTGTAATTTCGTGACTTAATGTAAGCCACTTCTTCAGAGTAAATAAATAATCGAATTCGGTTAATACTGTATTTTGAGTAGCGATTACTCTCTAAACATAGTGAAAATCAAATCATCAGATTGAAAGTTCGAAAATACCTCAGGATATTTCGATTTACGCGGATTTTGAATACAGTACTGTGCAGAACATAAAGTTAGTTCTCATATAATGAAATGATATTCTATTTTATAAGCTAATGAACAAGTTGAATGCATTTTTGAAACTGGAAAAGAATCATTCATTTGTAAGGATTGTTTGAATCTCCCCGTTGTCTATATTAACGACTGGAAATGTTTAGTCACATTTGGTATATATTTATCTCTTGCTGATTGCCTTAATGTAGCCATTAGGTCACAAGTATTTCAAGGAGAGTTGGTTAAAATAATACTACGAAATAATAGCAAAATTAGCCTTATAACTGATTTACTTACCTAAATATTCAGATGACGCAACCTTAGTCAGTATACTATTAACAACATCTGGATTCAATTTTTGGGCCTCACTTAATAGAGAGCTTTGATCTCGGTCGGGATTCGTTAGCCAATTCGTTAAATTCGGATTATAAATTTGAAATTTCATTTGATTCGGTATTTTGAGTAGATCGTAGGCAATTCGATACCACCATTTAACATCCCATATGATGAGTCCAATATTGAATTGATGTATCCGAATAAATAAATTGTATATATCAATTAAACATTCCTGTAATGGAACTCTGTTTACATCTTGAAAAAGTTGTTCGCAATTGTTTGATTGTTTTAACAACAAAGTAAAAGCGAAAAAGTTCATAGAATAGCACAGAATAAAGACAAAAAATGAATACATTTAAAGTAACATAATATATTGATACAAATTCAAGAGTGATGAATAATACAAATACACTAACCGTGGAAAATGATAGTCTAAAAACCCCATAAATCAATCGTTTTTTTACATACAGTTAAATCGAACAAAAGTCTATCAGTTATTTTGAACTGGTTTTAGTATTAAACTAGGTTAGTTACAATCATAAGTCAATTTAGAGAGTAACTTCGATAAAATGTAACTATTCAACATAATAAAGAGCGTAACATAAGGTATTTTATTATAAATAATAATCTATACACTGAATAATTTCAACGTTAGGAAATTTTCGAGAAATTGATTGGATTTTACGCTTATAGATAGTACCTGTAGTGAACATAAAAAAAAGTTTATAGGTCTATCTAAATACATTAAAAGGCCTGTTGTGGTGATAAGAAAAATCTTTTAGACAAATAAGTAACATTACCCAAGTTATTGCTTACATTAATTAGAATTGTGGTGTTGATAATAACGAGATGAAATTCAGTAAGCTATGCAGAAACTATCAGAACACTGTGAGGATCTACAAAAAGTACAATGGCTCAATACCTATAACGCCTTCAGCTAGGCATAAAATATATAACGAGTATTAAAACGTAGATCTCGATGTATTTTAATAATTATTTTATAATATTTGACTCGACAGTATACATGCGTTATGTATGTAATCTTAGGAGAATGCAGTGCATAACTAAACCAGCAGGGGAATAGCTACGATGGGACATGCTTCTTCATAACATTTAAGCTATACATTTTTGAAATATCACTATACAGTTATTGAAGAAATGATAAGTACACTATAGTTAACAATTAAACTATATTTGAGATGTGCATACCATCACAGATTGACACAAACAAACAAGTCATCGAAAATGAAGGATCACTGGGTAGGTATTTTTTGTTTGATAATGAATACTTGATAAGGTAAATCGACGATCCCACACATACATAAACACAAGATGAATGAGGACTAAATGAAAGTATCTTAAACTGGTCGAAGTTAGATAATGTGGACTATCTCGTTCTGACATACTGCGAAAATTAAAGGTTTGAAGTTTGATGTAATTTGAGATCACAGATGAGCACTGGAACAGAACTTCAAATTAGGACAAAACAATGTGCCATTGCCTATTAGGTTTTAGTGATTTTACAGCGAATGTCAGTCCATGGTAGTAAAGAAACTAAATTTAAATAGAAAAAATTTCATAAACCGCATAGCTAAATGAAAATTTCAGAAGAAAACCACATAAAAAGATTTATTGCAACATGATGCACATATTCTTGATAATAACAAGAAAGCGATAAAAGTAGTTTTGGAAAACGAAAACAAACTAACCACTTTCTGTAAGGAAATGGATCCAAAATACAGCATTTTTCATCAAATGTACCGAAGAAATCGCTAATCCACTTAAGTACAAATCATAATTTGTGCAGATATTGTTCCCACCACCAACAGTTGGCTGCCCAGCAGGTCCAGATTTCCAACATAAAGATTCACTAGACGATCTAAAGTCATTATCATTATTACTATCAGAGTTCGTGTTTAAAAGCCAACCAGGTTGAACCGCTATATAATTTAACTGAGATTGATTAGAACTTTTCAGTCCTTCAATATGATGATTTATTTCAGTAAGAAATGTTTTCCATAATGTGTAATTTTGTGTTACATTAATAACAGAGAATAAATTATCTCTGTCATTATCATTATCAACATCATTTTCTAGTGAATCCGCAATAAAATTATCATCAGCCGAAGGTGGATCCGTATCTAAAGAGAAAATAATAATCATTACAATCTAACAATTAATGAATAAAGAAAGGAAATATGATTAACAGATTTCAAACACGTAGATCAACACACGAAAAGGAGTTTAAAGTAAATGAAGACAGGACACTTTTCATAGAGAATTTAATATTCAAATCTCAGTCAATAATTAAAAACAATGATACTAAGGTTGTGGAATCTTGAAAGTTGTCGTAGAACTGAATCGTTATACAACAAATCACACCAATCAATAACTATAGAAAATATCATGGTGTTAGAAATTCTTCAGGGATACAAACAATACTACTATTCCCGAAATTTTCCTATACATAGCACAAAGTCGATGGTTACTCATTTACAATAGCAGAAATGTTCTGTCTGTCTGATCAACACAAGATGAACACCAAAGTCATAGAAGTAGTTACTTCAACAGTAGTAATATAAGAAACTTCACATAAGGATATGATACAGGGGAGAAAGGTATAAAGTAATTTTAATCTCATCGTTTAAGGGAAGACAGAGAGTGTATACATCCACACCATTATGATCGATTCTTAGCCATTTTAGACAGAGTCCCCAACCAGTGGTTACGATAGTCACACAATCCCAACCAAGTAGGCTGCACCTATCAACATGGCTAGGGCTAGAAGTTAGTGGCCAATCCTAGTAGGCATCGCGCGCCGTGGTAATTGGTGTTCAGGCATACGTAACAACCATCTCAGTTGATGAAGATACACAACCATCATTACCTAATACCCTGCGTCTAACCTCACAATTAGCTACCCAGTAACTCCAGAAGATGCAAACAATATTTCCAAGACATCTGTGACCGAATACTAGTAACTTACGGGTATCCTATACTCTTAATGACCACGTTTCGCAGCCGTAAAGTAGAACAAAACGAACTGCCACACATTATACTCGTCCATTAATTGATAGACCGATATCTCGCCTTCGCCATAGATGACGTAAGTTGGCAAATGCCAAACGAGTTTTTCGAATCCGTGCCGAGATTTCGTCAGGCACCAACCCGTTAGGGCTGATCAGACTTCCAATATAAGTGAAGTTGTCGACGCGTTCGACTACTTTACTTCCTATCGTTAGTTCAGGTGTTGGCGCAGGCCAGTACTGAAGCGACAATTCGCATTTACAGGGGAGAAGCGCAGTGTTATTAACATTCTATTTGAGATATATCGTGAGTTGCACTCTCTCCGGTTAAGGTTTGTGAGATAAGTACTTTATTATAGATGACAGCCTGGTGTAGAATAGCTAAGAATTTGTCGTAAATATTTTCAGTACTCATTTTTACTTGTTTTGAAGTTCAAAACGTTGTTTTTATATCTTTTTTATTTCAGGTGTTCCTTTTGAGCTATATTATACGTAATTACTTCTTCAATATAAGTAACTGTATTATTTTCGATCCTTTGATATTACCTTTATTAGTTTCTTTTTGCTTTGCTAAGATGAATTGTTATAAACAGGATTGAAAGAAATTTGTGGTAGTTTCAAGTCCACTGATATTTCTATTCACTATTAACCTATCAATTAAGCGTGAAAGTGCAAGTTTGAGCCCCAAATCACCAACTTTCATTTAAGCATCTCGCTTTATATTACTACTTCTCAAACGAGGATTATAGCTCAGAGTTGAATACATATAGCTACTCCAAATGATGAAATTATCTGAATCAGAAAATAGATGTTTTATTATATGGAAGTACAATAATTGACTGATCTAAAATAAACCAACCTGTTTCACATTCTGCAGTTTTAAATGAGTACATATGCTGGTAGTCTGGCGATTCTCTAAAAAATCAACAGGACATAAATAAAATATTTATTATTTGAATTAGAACGGAGTCATGCATGACTGAAAATGAGAACTATTAATCTTATAGAAACAAATAATATTTGAAAAAAGTATATCTGTAATAAATAAATACGGCGATGATTTATGTCAAATTAACATTCACCTTTTTGTCTGATGTTAGGTCTTGGGTTTTAAAATTATCTACAAACTCATTTTATCTTCCTGAATTATATTGTCTATGCCTACTGCTTTTCAGTACGACTGATAATAATGCTACTTCTATTACTCTAGGTGTTTGTTATAATATTTTCATTTTGCACGGTTGATGTAGTGTAGGAATTTAAGCGGATGCACAAGAGTGCCAGATTACACATTACTTATATGTGACTGATGAAATGATTAAGTGATTTACTTACAGGAAATAAGTGTTACCTTACAATAATGGAAATATGATATAATAATTTAAAGATTTGACTATTACATTACAATTTCAATAATTACTTTATTTATTTTGCTCAGAAAAGTATACTAGTGCTTCTAACTGTCGAGCGATAAGAGTTGCTGAGGTCCTAGTACACGAATTGATTGACTTGATGGAAAAATCGTTATCAAGATTAAAAACTGAATGCAATTTAATAAATAAGAAACATACTGTATCAATTGTACTGCATTAGTTGGTGAATCAGGTGTAAAAGAAGTACTGAACAAATCTCCAATACTTTTTCTTTCCGTGTTCAAAAACGATTCATTTGGATTGATAGGTGCTTTGGATAGATATGATTGAGATTGTTGATGAGAGATGGATAATTCTTGCTTTTTACCAATGTCAGTATCGAAATTAATCTGAGACTTGGGAAAAAATTTAAAAGAAATAGTTTGAATTTTCGGAAAATTCCACAAGAACAAGACATGTACTTACGATAAAAAAAGATTTGAATGAATAGGCTGATAAGAACATGGGCATCAAGTATTTTAAAAATGTTGAGAGAAAGGAATATTTGTAGAAAATTTCAGCCACTGAAATAAAGTGATGTTGTTGATGCATAATTTTTTTTTTTACAAAAAGAGCCTATATGAGTTCTCATTAATTAATGTTTAACATATATTTAGAATATCAGATTGTCTACTGATAACGATTTCAGTAGAAATGTGACTTAATATAGAATATCCAAGACAAATCTATTGTGTTGAAGGGAACTTCATTTAATTCATTGTACACGAAATAAATGTTCGACGAATTTAAGAAAACAACCTGACTATAAAACAGCAAATGGAAGGTAGATACAAAATACTCACATTGACTAACCTGACAACTTTGTTAAAAATGTCTGTTGAATCAATACACAAATGCAAAATCAACCTCAGAAACCATGAAACTGTTAGTATCACTACATGTGGAAAACAATTCAGAAATCATCAATAAGATTTAAAAACCTTTGAAGTCAATATCCCTCATAGATCAGCGTAATCACTCCACTGTATTCTTTACGGATCAAAAACACAACAGTGGAAGATAATTGAAAAATAATCTAAAAATGTGAACTAAGTGCGATAAATGTTGCATTAAACAAAGTGGGCGCCATCTTCACCCTTGGTACACATACACTGATGTTAGTGTATTTAGACAATTATGGACATATAATCATCCATAAAAACGTCAAAATTCTGTGTCCAGCAAATTCTAAGAATATCAGAGATTTTCTGGGAAGATAACATTCCGATTAATTACTGTTTATTAGACATCGATTTAGATCCCATCTGTTAAATCATTCAAAAAACGTCAACCAAATCGCATTCGGAGGTCATTATGACAAGAAAGTCAGCTTGAATACAAGGACAAACAAAAATACAGAAACCTACGAGGAAATTTCATCACAAACAAGACTACTCGAACAAGCTGATTTAAAGCTCACGGAATAACCAAGCAGCCCGATTCTACGAAAGGCAACAGAAAATGATCTTGTTCCGAGCGACAATGGGGGCATTAAAACTAAACCATCTATCAGAGAAAACTCAATAACACCAAAATACATAAAATATTGTGAAAACTTCAAAAATAATCATGTGTCATAAAGAAAATAATCGGGAACAACACCTGAATGTCATAAGCAATACAGAATATACCTTAAGAACCAATAAAAAATAACTATAACGAAGAAATATTTTGCCAGATGTGAATTTTTTAAAATTAAAATTTGTGTAGAAAGTAACTACTGAAATGAACAGGATTAAAAGCAACAGGAAGTATCTGAAATAAATTTAGACATAAGGATATATATATATATATATATATATATATATATATATATATATATATATAGAGAGAGAGAGAGAGAGAGAGAGAGAATAAGTCATGTGGTTGAACGTAGTCAGCAAGAAAGCCTGAACCGGGGTTTGGTAATGGCTGAGACTTGTCTAGCAAGTGTAACTGGGATCCTAAAGAAACTGACGCTGTGGGATTCGAACACATATCACACAGCTTCACAGTCTTAGATGTTAATTAATGTCTCAACAAAGTGTAGTTGATGCCCAGTCACTCAAACTAGCGATAGCGTTGAAATTTTATCAGTAGAATCCCATGAAAAATAAAGAACGAGATAAATATCACATTGAATACTACTCAATGATCAATCAATTTAACATAGAGATTATTTCCTTGATGGATTTACGCCGAAGTAAAAACATTTAGAAAATAAATAAATACAGAACTTCAACCAATCCACGATATTAGGCGACCGTTCACGATTGTCTTCAGTGAGTAACTGCTTCACAGTTGAACTTCACTTGTCACTTTTCGCTGCAACTTCAGGAGGCTAATCATTCGCGTGTAAGACGAAGACCCTGGGTTCGGGTCCCGCGCGCGGGATCATGGATGCACACAAACGAGGAGTCCCATACCAGGATGAAACGGCCATCCAGTACTTCCAGGGTGGTCTAGCTTAAATTGACTCATGAATTCAACTATTAAATTACTACAATTTCCATAAAATCTCATTCTAATAAATACAGAACTGCTTAACTACTTGTATTGTAATAATATTGTTGTGGAGAAGCCTAAAAATAATAAGCAACCCAAAGAAGTGATAAATTTGTTTCGTCATAATGAAAAAGATAGAATTTCAAGTTACCAAGATTTTAAATTGAGATCTCATTAAAATGCGAAAGTTACTCATAATTTAGAATCCGTGTGAAATGAGTATTACCTTCAGTCATTAGAACTTGTTATGCTTTGCTATTGTCCAAGTTCAACCACATTTTTTATGCCTCATCTAATTTGTTGAATATTATATAGTCCAAAAAATGACTAGGACAGGGTGTGAAAAAGTTTGTTCACATAAAACTGTTACTATTTAGGTTGGCGATTTAACGATTTTGTTACTTGAGTACGGTTTGAAAACCTGAATGGGTAATAGCGACCTTTATTTACTGTATGAATGGAGGTAAAAGTGTTTATTTTAGTGAAGTAATGTACTGATTCCATCAGCTGCGCTTTCTTCAAAGGCGCGGTGTAGCTTTGGTTATCACACTTGCATCAACGTCTAAACGATTTGTAAAAAACAGGTTTTAATTAACTTGCGCTATCTACTGTCACGGTAGAATAAAAACACAATAACTTTACAACGCATTATATAAAAGTGAACAAAAGTATAAACTGTAGTAGTCAGTATTCAAACGACTTTAATTGAACTGACAGTTCTATATTTGCCCAGTATAAAAGATGCTATCTATTCGCTTGAAGTTCAATAACCAATTAGGGATCTAAAATATGCTATTTGCAGAAAACCTTGAAAAACTTACCAACTCTGTTAGAAAGAACGTCAACCGAAATTCATCAATCTAGGTCAACTATATTTAAAATGGCACTTAAAATATTGTTTATAAGATTTTGGAGATTGATAGTCACCTACACATTATTTTAAAAAATAGAATCGACTAGAATATGGTCCCGATTTACCTAATATCTAAATAACATTAAACTGCACTATGTGTAACACTTCAGGAGTGCGTGATGTAAACTGTAATCAGAATAGATTCAAAATTTCCCGCCAGTTTGTTTCATTAAATTAAGAAAAATTAATGCATTCATCAGGTACTTGGGTAAAAACTTCACTGAGTTTGAAGGCTCATGATACTACCTAGTTTTCCACAGCGCAGCGGATGAAGTCGGTTCTAATTTAGGAACTAGTGACTGAGAGTCAAATAACTCAACCACTAAGCCATGGCTTCATAGAAATTAAAATGGTCTCCAATATGGCAATGGTTTATATATCAAATTCCGTTGGCCATTCATAATCAACGTGGTACTTAATACCAACATGCCCCGTTCTAATTTTCCCCAACACATTATCATGACGATTTGAAGCTAAAGGATGAATAGTAAATCATTTAAATTAATGAGTAGTAATGATGATGAGGAAGATTAAGTAGTGAGAAAACAGTTCGAAAAGACAAAAGTGAAGGACACGTATCACGCAATAATACAGAC
Source organism: Schistosoma spindalis (assembly GCA_946903255.1). NCBI lineage: Eukaryota > Metazoa > Platyhelminthes > Trematoda > Strigeidida > Schistosomatidae > Schistosoma > Schistosoma spindalis. The sequence goes on along the minus strand of OX336416.1, from coordinate 77,416,501 downwards.
GAATATCTACGGGGTCGACAAAAAGAGTGAATATATTTGGGCTGTCGCCCCAAACACTGGTCGTGAATAATGCGCAGAACCCAATGACGCAGTCTACACTTACCTAACATGGCTCGGACCAACAGTGAATGACTTTACGGAGATACCACTTTATGGTTGACCCGCTTCTAGCTCTCTTTAGATTAACTTATAGACCAACTAACACTGCCCACTGATGTAGGGATACGTTATACATGTCCCAACCTCATTAACCGATGGAAATTCCTTGCATCATCAATCGATTTGCCATTTTTGCACTAGATTTTAACTCTAACTTTAGTATTACTCACTCGATTGTTTGACGATACTACACTTCGAAAACACGTATGATCAGAAACCTGGAGCCTACGCATTTCCTACCGTGTTTCACAGCCATAGAGTAATACGGAGTGAACTGCTAAAAAATATATTCGTCGTTTTGCTGCCAAATGTACATCTCCATTCCTATCCGGAAGTGAAGGTTGCAAAGGCTAGATGAGCTTTCTTGTTCAGTTCGTAGAAAGCCTAAATTTTGATGATTCTATGAACTCTTGCTATCCACACGAATACAACCAATAAAATTATTATTATTTAATTACTGAGATTATGTGTAAATACCACTAACTGCTTTCTTTTCGTCATCACAATATGTTTTGAAAAAAAACAACTTAAAGGCAAATCAACAATATGTAGGGATCCATAAATATTTAAGCTTACTTTTTATACAATAATTAACGTTATGTTTAACAATCAGTTTTACTTTCATTTAGATCTACATTTATTTATCACAGACTGTCGAGAAACAGACGCACTTAAAAAGTTTCCTGAAAAGCCATTAATATCAAATATTACTTTTAAGTCATTTAAATTACAGACACGAAGAGGTCCTCAGAATGGAGTAAAATCTGATAATAATTTAGGCGATCCTAGAGAAATAAGGTAACGTGAAATAATACATTTGTGTTAGATTTTACGTTATCAACAACTGTACTATTTGTTGAATGCAATTTATCTTTCGTAGAAATTTATTATCTGGACTTATTTGTCCAAATGTGTAGAAGAACGACAATCATTAAGGAATCTAAATACAAACTTTTAAATTAGCTAATAAAACACTAAAAACGATATATTGCTTGATGTAAGTGGACAGTATATTTAGCAACAAATATGATATCGATATTTCATTCACCGACTGACCATTCCGTAATCAACTCAAGTTTTAGAGCAAAACTCATAGAGTAGAACATGCAGTGTACGATAAATTATCAGAGTATTCAAATTTCGTTTATCACTCAACACAATTCTATCAATAACTTTGCACAATAGAAAATCTGTGTTGAATCAGTATAGCAACATTCGTTTCACTTGGACTCAATATATGGATGATTGATAATTAGTGATAAACTTAAAATTGACGTTTTTCTACCAGTTGGCTCTATGGAAACTTCAATCAAACAAATTCAATGAAATAGTTTAAAAAATGTAAAAACAATAATAATAATAACGGTTCCAAATACATTTGCTTTGTGATTTCTTGTTGGAATAAATTGAATTAGGAAAGAGAAGACACTTTTAACAAAAATCAGTAGTGTATTTACCATCATTAAATTGTTTAAAATTTGTGAATCGTCATATTGTTCTTTTAATGTTTCAGTTGTCATTATATCACAAATGGGACCATTAATATTATCATTATTATTATTATTGATACTGGTGGTAATCGATGTGTTATTAGATACTGTAAATGAACTTTCAAACATTGAATATGTAAGTGTATCATTGAATTCACAGGTCTTATTGTTAACAGATAATGATGGCGGCGTTGTTTTAGTTGAAAATGATATGCTTGAAGGTTCACATGAAATGGGCGAATGCAATAGATTTGATTTAACATTGAATCTGGAAGTAGATGTCGCTGACGATGAAGGTAGTTTATTAGTCAACACTTCTTGATCATCATCTATGATAGCAGCTAGTTGACTAGTTAATATAAATGACTGGCTAGATTGTGTAAAATTTTCAAAATCTATTACAGTTTTACCATGGTGATTTACGCAACTATCAAATTTTGAAACAGGAATATGTGAATTTGACGTAATACTAATACTATTTTCATAATCAGTTTTATTGTTGTCACTAGAATAATTTTCCTTATTTACTGAGCGAAATTTATGATTGACATTAGGATTTTTGCGATCATCGCTGTTAATAAGAGGCGAAGTTCTTGCTGCTGACATGGATGATGTTTGGATTGCTGTGTCATTATCTAAGGACAATTTCAGTCGTTTAACTTCAACTTCTTCTACTTTTACATTAAGATAACCACGATTTTTATCTTCGTCCATAACATACTTACAGTCTCTGGTTAGATTTAGATCATGTAATGAATTATAACTCAGATTTACTGTCATTAATTGATTATTTTTACTGTCTACTATATCATTTTTATTAATACTATCACAATCATTGACATCTTCAGTAATAGACTTTACAGGTTTCATGGAATTTTCTGATTCATGATTCTTCGATATAATAATTAAATCTTTGCCATAAACAGAAGTCAAATCTATCTCCAATAAAAGTTTAGCTTGTTGAACTATTAAAGGGCCAGCTTCGTGTTCATTAATTACACGACCATCATCTAGAAGGATTGTACAACCACCAGATGCTTTTACAACACACGCTTCATGATTATTCTTGCTGAAATTGCCAAAAAGGGGAGAACGTGTATATATTTTTAAAAAATGCATTAATTACTACTTCAGCATACATTATTATAAAATCATATACAAGTTGGAAAATTCATCGTGAGAAAACAGCACTGTTTACTAAAACTCTAGGGTTTACAATATGTTAATTAACGTCAGGCCTATGGATAGACGTTGCAAACATAATCATTTTATAACTTATTTTATGTGGTTTTATGCAACACTTTAACATGTATGATGGATCTTATAGAAATGTGTACCTATGTTTTTGTACTTATTATTAACCAAGAGTGTCTAAAAAAGTTGGTGAGGCCAATATAGATAAAAAACCAGAATAATTAAAGCATTCATCATAAAACCTCTATATAAATGTAAAATAAACGACATACCGTTCAAAAGGAATTGCACGTTGTATAATTCTTGAAATCTCTTGAGGCCGTGCACAAGCCAATGAAGAAACAGAACTGTAACCAGCTGCATATAGCGCACGAGCACGTTCAGCGTTAACCAAAGGTAATAGACGTATTAAGTCGACAAGTTCATCCGAAACACCATAGCATAGACGTGATTGAAAATTAGCTATTACTCGTTCCATATGGTTCCAGCCAAGACGATTACAAAAGATAGTAACCATACCTAAGAAGAAATTATTGGGCGGAAAAAGAGGGAAAATAATCATTTTAAGTATATAAAAAGTTGCATCAGTAAGGTATAAAGGGATTCAAGATGTGCAATAAACATGACTTGTTATAAAAATTTGTTTACAAAAATTGGTTACATAACATTAACGAGACCACTGTACTGTATGATACAAAGCCAGGATTATTCATATTCAAACTAACGGAAAAGTATTAAAACCGAATTACTTTTAACAGTTATCAGAATGATATATTTATTAAAATGAGGGTTATAACATAACCTCTAAATACTGCTTTTCTAATCGTAACTACTGAACTACAGTTATAAGAATGTAGGATGTTAATTCAAGACGGCCTACCTGAATATCTGGGCAACCTGTTCCTGCCATTTAGATATTTCAACAAATTAACTGTTTCCTTGTTTGTTTTAACAGATCATTATGTCAATTAATTGCATAACTTATTCAGGTGCATTTGTGAAAAGTTTAAAACCTTTCGCTGTACAAGTTACAAAAGAATGAAAACTATTCAGATGCTAATATCTAATTGGCGATCAATCAACATTTATGGTCAATATCGATCAAGAAATAAGAAACGAAACTCGTTGAAATACTTTGTGCTGAGAAGTATATATTGTATCGAAATATAATATTGAATAAAGCTATAATAATAATAATAACAATAATAATAGACAGCATATAAATTTATGGAGCCCCATTGCCAGAAATCAGAAACTTTAATCCAAGATTTCTGAGCAGAAATTACTTTTTCACAAGTCGTATTAATCGCAAACCGACGGTGATAGTAATACAGGTAACAACCTAAGGACTAAACCCACCTGCATATGTAGCAGCTTGTTGCTGCAAACTCTGCAGAAGACCACGATTAACACCGAATTTCTTTGCAACAATTTGTAAGCCATCTTCATTGACTAGACGATACAGTACTAATGCTGTGTAGAAGCGTTTATGTAGGCTTAGACGTCGATCAACCATATTAGTGTTACCGTGGCAACTAGCAGCAGATGAAGGTGCTCCAGCTGCACACCTAGTGATAAAACGTTCTTCAATACCAATCAGGTCAGCGACTCGACGCTCTGAAGAAGATAAACTTTGGTATTGTTCTAAATAGCATAACCAATCTAGATCAGCACCGACGTCTAAGTAGACAGGAGTTAACTAAAACAAAGGGAAACAGAAATTGTAATCCAATAGGCTATGAACGAGAAATTGAGGGAAAATACTACAACAACGAAGATAATAATGTACAAAACGAAACCATAATTATGTATTAGTAGGCAGGACTATAATCATGACATAGGATGAAGAATGAGAATGGTATATTCGAGTATCATATATAGTTCTATTATAAGAAAAAAATTAAATAATTAATTTCGCTTCTCCTATGAACTCGAGTTTTGTTCACGTTCTTGCTTAGTAGATGCAAAAAAATCCTGACCGTTGTTGCTACCTTGACGTGGTGGTCGGGCTTGCCTATCGTGATGAAGCAACTGAGCTATACTGGTTGGAACAACCGTTCCTCAAGGTCCTACCATGCCAGACGGGTCGGTTGAAGAGCGGTAAGACTAAAAGCAACAAAACCAAGATCCGAAAGCGAAGTGAGAGCAGTAAGGTGTTTCCTTCACACAACCAGCATAACAGCGATGCTGCCTTCCCAAAAGGAGGGGTGGGTTTAGAAAAGGTCGACCCTAAAAATGCACACCTCGCCTTATCCCACGGATATCCGTCTCCGGCGGTAAGGTCTCAACAAGTACGGAGCTAACACAAAAATTACTCATAAACATGTCGTGTGTGACCTACCTCAAGCAGCTGTCCCTTGAGCACTGCGTTCACGCTCTCAGGTCACTAAGACCACCTCTAATCCAATTTCCTTTACAGGCACCTCCAGCAGAACCCTCCCACGGCGTGGGCAACCGGGAAGTGATAACCGCCCTCATACCTCTAACAGCACTCAAGACCACTGTATTCATAATCAACCTACCTCTTCAATTCCTATTATTCCTCTTACATCGACTTTCAAATCTAAACTCCTTCTTTCGGCTTCCTCCTCAAGTGTCACCACAGCCAACGATTCTAGTGCGCAAAACACTGTCCCAGGTCTACTGAAGCCTCGCTCCAAACTACACATTGGAGCCTTCAACGTACGCACACTATGTCAAATCGGTCAGCAGACTTCCTTGGCTAAAACCTTAGAATCTCGTACGATTGATGTATGCTGTATCTCCGAAACACGCATACAGGATCCTAGCGTGGTCATTCACTCGACCTCACCTCGTCAAAATGGAGAGCCGAGCAGGTGACTTTAATGCCCAGGTAGGTAGCTTACATCAAACAGAAAGATGTTTAGGTGGGTATTTTAGTATTCCGGCGCAGAGAACAGATAATGGTGATCATCTGCTGCAACTGTGGTCAGACAATTGTTTATTTCTGACAAGCACTAATTTTAAGCATAAGGAGAGACATCGTGTAACATGGCGACCCCTTGCACCTAACCAATGATGGACTCAAATAGACCATATTGTCATCAGTCATCGTTTGCATCTGCTTGCGCCTCACTGGACGCAAAAAAGCCACACAAAAAAGACTCATTATAACCGAATGAAAAAACCAAAAGTAGGTTCCAGGAACAACTGAGGTCACACTTAGGTAGTTCTGAAAACAAGGCTGACCCAGATGTTGTTTGGAAAGTTATACAAGCAGCTGTGGAAACAGCAGTGACATCTACTAGTGATTTAAACCACAGGGTTACAAAGAACCAATGGATTTCCTCAAGGTCTATTGCACTGATAGATTCTCGTAAACTCATCCCATCAGGTTCTGAACACGATGAAGAGCGTAAAGAAATCAGATCTAGGTTAAGCAAAAGTCTAAGGAATGATCGTGAGCAGTGGTGGGCAACGAAAGCAAAAGAGCTGGAAGAGGCGGCGGCTATAGGGAACACAAGACAACTCTACAGACTAATAAAAGAAACTGGAATTAATAAATCAAGTGTAAGTCAGACCATTTCGGAAAAAGATGACACTCTCATCTGCTCCCAGTCCAGACGTTTAGAACGATGGGCGGAACATTTTAAGGAGCAGTTCAGTTGGCCTCCAGCTACTCTACAACTACCCTCTATTCCCAGACAGTGTGAATGGAACATTGAAGTAGATCCCTAAACTCAAGCTGAAGTTCAAAAGGCTATAGCTAATCTGAAACGAGGAAGGGCAGCTGGTCCAGATGGATTGGCCCCAGAGGTCTTAAAGGATGGTGGTCTAGTTTTAGCGATTAGGTTGACTAATATTTTAGCTAAAATCTGGGAGTTAGACGTCATCCCATCCAACTGGTCACAATCACTTATCGTCCCAATATTTAAGAAAGGGTCAAAATCATCCTGTGACAACCACAGAGGGATTAGTTTAACTAATACAATATCTAAAATACTAGCTTCGATAATTTTCGGACGCCTAACTAAGACTCGTGAACTGCAAACACGTGAAAATCAGGCTGGCTTCAGACCTGGTCGTGGCTGCATCGACCACATATTCCCCATTCGTCAGGTTCTAGAACACAGGCATACTTATCGGCGTCCGACCATAGTGGTCTTCCTTGACTTAAAAGCAGCGTTTGACTCTGTTGACCGAGAGGTTCTGTGGCAGTGTCTGTCATTGAAAGGCGTACCTCAGAAGTACATAAACCTTGTGAAGGCTCTTTACTCGAACACTACTAGTCAAGTCAGAGCTTATGGCGAACTGTCATCTGCTTTTGCAACCTCAAGTGGCGTCCGCCAAGGCTGTCCACTTTCTCCATTTTTGTTTAACTTCATCATAGATCTACTGATGGAAATAACGCTCTCATCGACTGAATTCTCAGGTATTGATCTCCTACCAGGAGGTCCACTTATTGACTTAGAATACGCAGATGACATAGTCCTGTTTGGTGAAGACGCTGATGAAATGCAGAGTCTTTTGGTAGCACTGAGCAACAATGCCAGAATATTTGGGATGCGCTTCTCTCCCTCTATATGCAAGTTCTTGCTTCAGAACTGGTCTGCGTCAACACCTGAACTAAGGATAGGGAGTGAAGTAGTCGAACGCGTTGACAACTTCACTTATGTTGGGAGTCTGATCAGCCCTAATGGGTTGGTGTCTGACGAAATCTCAGCACGGATTCGAAAAGCTCGCTTGGCCTTTAAGAGTAGAAGATATTCGTAAGTTACTAGTATTTGACCACAGATGCCTTAGAAATATTACTGGTATCTGCTGGGATCACCGGGTAAGTAATAGTGAGGTTAGACGCAGGGTATTAGGAAATGATGGTAAATCAGTTGATGAGGTTATGAATATTCATCGACTGAGATGGTTTGGCCACGTGTTGCTTATGCCTGAACACCGACTACCACGGCGCGCAATGCTAACCGGTGCTAGGAATAATTGGAAGAAAGTTAGGGACGGCCAAACCAAAACGTGGCATCAGTGCTTGAAGTCACTAACTTCTGGTCTGAGCCATGTTGGTAGATGCAGACTACCTGGTTGGGGTCCGCGTGACTATCGTAACCAATGGTTGGAGACTCTTGGTGACATGGCTCAGAATCGATCACAATGGCGTCGGTGTATACACACTCTGTCTTCCTTTAAATTAAGAGATTAAAATCACTTCAAATCTTTCTTTCTACGAACTAATTCTTTCTTCCTGCACTATCTCCTTATATGCAATCTTTCTTTTATATATTACCACCAGTGAATTAACTACTTCTATGAATCCGGTGTTCATCTTGTTGTGCTAATGCGGTATGGCAACTTGGACCGATGCATATACGTGCTGGTCCTACGTTGCAACTGACTGACTGACTGACAAATGCAAAAAGATCACGTGTATAGGTAATGTGTAGCAGAATTTTGAAAACTCCAAACGCTGATACAGTCGACAAACGTAACATTAATTCTACACAAATAAATACCGCTCTAAATATACTAAACTTATAGGAATTGTATGGAGTGACGGAAGAGTATAGAGATTAAATATAAAATTAGAAATCAGTGATATGTAAACTATTACATCCAATCGGCAATATTGATCACATTGGCATTATGAGATCAAACAGAGAGATAAACTAGCAACACCGTAGATTACATCAGGGAGTAACATTAGTTAACCATTCAAAACTAGGTTTCACTGAACAGTTTATTTATCCTATGGATTGGATAGCAGTGCGTATCCATGACCTCTCTTGAGACAGAATCTAGAACCTCCAGTCGTCGTGGAGAGCGAATGAAACGATAGCAACTCATTGAGAATTTCGGATATTTCAATCACTAACTAGTGAAAACAAGAAGCCTGATTTGTCTTTTAGTTTGCTAACGAATACTAATTTTCTACAAAGGCTGATACATGTACGAAATAATAATAATAATAATAATAATAAAGATGTTATAGAAGTTAAAATAGATACAATTCAAACTACCAAAAACTTACTAAATAAACAAGATGTAATTCAGTATCAAGTGCAATTGATCGACGTGCACGATCCAGTTCTTCATAAACAATTAATCCATGAACTGGACCTAAAGAAGAAGACAGTACTGCTCTCCCCAGAGCTGTTGGTTGAAGACGAGCACCATTTAATAAAAGCTCTGATTGAGAATCAGTAAACGACGTATTTATAACATTTTTAGACGCGTTTGGACAAGTAGACTGATCAATATAGATAAATTCATGCTTTTGTAAGTCTTTAATACATGTGAACAATAGGCGTTTCATCTGAACTGTGAATCGATTATTATTATTATTATTATTATTATTATTATTATTATTATTATTATTATTATTATTGTCATCATTATCATCATTAATTTCATTTTCAGTATATTTTTTAGGTTGAGACAAACGAAGAGAACGTCGTCGATTTTTTTTAGTGGAAGTTGATTGAGAATTATTAAATTCATTTAATTTATCCCAGGTAACAGTTGTTGCCAATAATGTGCTAGACAAGTACAGTAAAGCATCAGCTAATGTTTCTACAAATCCATTTACGATGACCTAGAAATTATACAATAATAATATAAATAACAAAATCTAAAAAAGTGAAAAGACAAGTTCGAGAGATTCTTTGGATAACTGTGTAGTTTTAAATCCACTTTTCAGCCAATGAGCAGCCTGTATAAATCTAAAGTATTTCGTAGCAGAAGTAGTGAAACCTGCTGAAGTTTGGTGGTTTACGGAAGCCTGTTGATATTTCAAGGCTTATTATCAGATTTTTAGCAGAAATAACTAAAAAGCGTTTATATAATATAATGGTTTCAGAAATAAAGAATACAATTAACTTAAATGAAAAAACAATTAAGACTTATCAAAGGTAAGACACTTTACACTGACGAGTTGAAATCTAATGGTCCATATGTTTCCATTTTTTTTATTTCATAATGTAACAGCATGATTATCATTCAGTGTTATCCATAGGATCTGTTACAGAGCATTTCATGAACTACCTTATTACTGAATGTATTTTAGTAGTTAGAATTTGGTTCTGAGCTAATTGAATCCATGTTGGCTCAAAATGATGTTTAAAGAAATCAAACTAACTCAATAGCGAAGCTAAGATTAAAATCACTTGCAGAACTCTAAATCAGTAACGGAGAGTTGAAGAAGGCATTATTTTTCAATTTTTAACATGTTTGATTGATATATAAGTCTAAGATTTAACTTTCTGTATTCAATTAAATGAGGTTGAAGGAAGTTTTTATAACTTATACGACCATAATAGCGAATAATTTTGGAAAGATTTCCGATTGATTATTGAACAGTATAAAAGGTATTCATTAGTCTTGTAGATATATGTATGAAAATATTAAACTGAAATTTATGTACCTAACCAGTTTCTTAAGTTTCATGTAAAATGTACTAATAACAAATAAAATCAATGGGTATTTTACGTGAATAGATAAGTTTCTTTTTATTGTTTTTTCTCTAATCAAACGCAAATAAACCGTAAATTTAATGATTACAAAAACAATAATATATATATATATATATATATATATATATATATGTACAAACCTCGAGCAGAGCACGTTTTAGACTAGATTCAGGGCTACCTCCATGACCCATCAAACATGAATTCACCGGTGGCATACCATTCATTATCAGTTGACGAACACGTCCCAGATCTTTTGGTTTACACAGTAAAATACTTTGACCTAAGTTAAACACGTGAATAAATTTAAAGACACATGAAATGAAATGAATACGTTGGAGGAGATAGTCGTTCGGAAGTCACAACTCTCAGGATTGTTTTGAGAGAGGAGATTTACTGGTTTAAGCAGTTAAATTTCATTAAGTCAAAATCCCGCTCCAAATACTTCAACTTGTTATCATAAACGTTTTAGATATTACTGAACTATGCTTTACATCACGGATTGATTTTGGTCAAACAAATATTGGCAACCAAGAAACAATAGACGATTAATGTAGGGATCTTTAACAGTGCCCATTCATGGGGTTCACACTAATAAGGGCGACTATCGAAAGGGCACATATTAGTAAAGCTGACTAGTGAAGAAGGGAATAACATTTTAACGGTATAAAATATATTCGCTTTAACATTAGTTCCATTCCCTTACGACTAATCGAAAACGTCTTTTCCCACACACACTTTAAAAAAATACTCTAATTTCTTGAAGGACAATTGAACTATTAAAAGTCATATAGGTGGTAGACTTATTTTACAGTAGATAAAATACAACTCAATAACTAAGCCAATATTCATGAGATAATCTTTCTGGTGAGAGCTAGCAACATTATCCGGTGTCTGAAACTAAAGCGATAGAGGATCAAAGCTCAAAACCAGGACTAAATAATTTAAAATTAAGTGACAAACGCTTTAAATCACGTCATATACATACTTAGGCAAACATTTATGATGCATGTAGAAGTTAGAGCACAAGCCTACAGAATATTACACAGGTTTCGTAAAATAATAACCACTACCATAAACACTATTCAGGAATTCAGATATCATACTTGGAGGATTTTTGTGCATGGGCAGACTAATATAATAGTGAAATCCGCTGGGGGGTTGTCCTGTTTCCTGGTATCAGTTTAAATGGGTGATTACGTTAATAATTCCGTAACATAACCAACAATCATTCAATTGTAATTTGTATCGCTGTATATTAGCTATTAGTCAGCATTCGATTCATTTATTTTAAAGCTTCAAAACTCACGCGCTTGTCAAGTCTCAGTCCACAACAACCTTAATAGACACTGTGAATGGTACTAATTGTAAAACAGAAGTTAAAAAGATTGGTACACCAGGATTTAAATGCACAATATGAGTAGCAATATATTACCAAGATCATATGAAAACATACCACAAATATCTACACCTTGACGACCAGCTCGACCAGACATTTGTTTATAAGTGAGAAAATCTAAAACCTTTCCATGAAATATTGGTGTTCGAATGATAACACGACGAGCAGGTAAATTTACTCCAGAGCTTAATGTAGATGTGGCGATTAAAATACGAATAAAACCTTTACGAAATCCAAATTCAATAATCTCACGTTCTTCGACTGTAAGACCTATGTACATAAAAAAATTAATGAATAACTTCTAAAACCAAACAATTAATATTAGAATTAATCTGAATACGCAAAATCCAGATAAGTGATTTATACAGGTTTGTTCAGTTTTGAATTTTGTTTTTACCATAGACTGATAAAACTTACCAAATGAATGAAAATCTAGTAAAGTGCATTCACAAACGTACGAGAGACCAAACCCAGTGTACTTACACAATAGATGGATAAGATTTAAGCTTATTTATTTGATTATAACATGTTTTCTGCAAAACCCAATATCTCTCTCGTCAGTCCTTTTATGATTTGTAGATGAAGGTTGTTGAGGAGTCTCGTACTAAGATGAAACCACTGTATAATGCCTTGTAAAGGTTTTCTAGATGATGTGCAACTGAGAATATCGAACTACCTGCCTATTGAGGTAGGTATGAAATTGTCATAAAAATAAAACCTCAAGTTTTATACGTGGCTAGACATAAATTAAAGTAGTTCCACAGATGATTTTTATAGGTGTGTAAGGAAGTACTAGATACAGTACTTTTAACAGATTTCAAACCCGTAACTCAATAAGTAATACAATCCGAATGGTTTAACCTATTCAGCCATAAATTCATGATTTATAACTTCACAAACAGGAACTAATGATTTCCACATGCCAATACTCTTCAAGTCATAAATGATAAAATAAAAATAAATTCTTTGATTAAAATTTTTAAAACCATTGTCCTATTTTTATAGATTTTGATAGCATAGTAAAAAGACGGAGTTGATCTGACAATTAAAAATTTAAGCTTTCTCTGAATTTATAGAAACGGTTTATTGTAAAATTGAATTCTTCGTGCAAATATCAAATTCGCTTTTATGCCTAAAACAGTGTAATACCTTCAATTCTTTTTGTATATCATCGCCAATTTATTTGACCATTTATTTAATTAAAGGTCATGAATTTTCATATATAAATGCCTTGACGAGTATAAGTAACTATACAATTTGATGTACCTAGCGTGAATATATGACAGATTTTTTAAACCACATCTCCCATCTAATTAAACCATCGATATTAATGAGGAATAATTAAGTGAATGATAGAATAAAACAATCTTCATTCAACACTAAGGTGTGTTAAACAAATACTTATTTTCAGTTTGAAAAATTTGCAATAAATGGGAAAATCTATGATAATGGTAAATGGAGGTTAATTATGTAAAAACCAGGTTGAATCCAATAATTGTCTTAATGACATAAAACGTATACGGAAAAAAATAGTATTTCATTATTGTGAATCATAAAGGTAAGTTGTATTAATGTAGAGCCATGACTGAAAAACCGAGTGAAAAGAAATTTCTCCGCTCTATTTGTGTTTTTTTTTTAAAAATTTAATGTCGAAATGGAGATTTTCATTATATTAAAAAAATAGATACAATCATTTTACTGCTTGCTAAAAATTTACATAAACTTTAGAAATGACCAATTATATATCTATCAAAATGATGTATTCACAAAAATAACTGTCATAATGAGCTATGCCATAGAGTATTCACACATCCTGTTCTCATGTGTTAAACCATTTTTCACTAGGACAGAAGGAAAAATTATGAACATTTTATCATAAAAACGCAATTTACAAAAAAGTTTTTTTAACCATAAAATCTACATTACTTGAAAAATTATAAATAAGTAATGAATATTTATTAAAAACGGTGATCACACATTAGGATTTACTACAAATATTTACTAACCTGCATGATGAAAAGCCACACCATAACCTAAACATCTGGCTAAAATTGCATCAAGACCAGCTGGACATCGTTTTAATTGCTCTACACAAGTGACAAGACCAACTCGATCCAACTGTAATGCTAAACGCGTTCCAATATTTGATTGAACTGAATGATCATCTGAGTTTTTGTAAATCAAATCTCCGATATTTGTTTCAGATGGATTATGGTCGTTTTGATGTATCGTTGAGAAGTAGGATTGTGTGAGAATGAAAATCTACAGCACAAAATGTATGTATGGGAAAAGTATTCACTGTAAATAAGGAGCAGTATCAATTAAATTGACGATATCGAAGATTAAACACTTTCTGCAATAAACTACCAGTTGCTGAAAAAAGATTTCGAACTTTAATACTTTAAAGTTTACATCTAGCAAATATTATGGTTTAAAATCAACCACAATGGCACAATTATTTCTTTATGTTCTAAATTTTCAATAACGTGTTAAAACACACTCCCCACTTCATGATATTATTTGGTAGTTGCGATAAAACTTTATGTTTAAGTTTCGAATATTATTTATTTACACTCCTTTGTATTTATTTTTACCTCGTTCTGTTAAAAGATTTGGCGACTGGGATTGCTACACATCAGTTCCAGGACCTTTGGAATAACTGTAAATCGTTGATCAATGCCTAGGAGGTTTACTTTTTTATTTATAAGTAAGAAAACAAGAGGGAAAAACACTTAACTAGACATTACAATAGCAATCGAAGTTCACTGACTTGACGTGCAATTGTATCCGCTAATTGTTCACACCATTGTTTAGTTGGACAAAACACTAACACACCATGTCCATTTAAAAGTGTATCAAAGCACAAAGCAAACACACCGTCTTCATCAATCATATTTAGTTCGGTATCAGAAGTTAATTGAGGATCCAAAGGTAAATTATCAGCAGGCTCTAAACATCTAAATTTATACAAATAGATGTTAAGAAAAATAGTAAAAGCAAAGGAATAAAAAGGAGTGAAAATGACTTATACGAGGAAGACGGTTAGAAACAAGACTCCATTGAGTTAGTAAATATGAATGTATGATTTATGCTAAGATTTAGATTTAGAGTAAAGACTCGAATAAACAGTTTCGCGTTTGAATTTAGTTAGGGTTAGCGTCTAGGAAATGAGTTGGATCATTTAAGATTGAGATTAGGTCATACAGTTAGTCTATATGAGGTTGTAGTGTCGGTTACTATGTTAAGCCCACATAACTTATTTAGGCTTCTGGACAGGCCAATTTATCGATTCTTCTTGAGTCACTTTATGACCTTGTTAATAATTCACTTATCAGCCCTGACTGCTTTTATATGAGCGTATGTGTGTATATCTTATCCAACTCATCTCATGTCTGCAGTTTATTTTTGTGTGACTGTGAATATTGATCAACGCTTGATTAAATGGAGCTGGCTTCAATCCTCTGATTATCTGTCCAGACTAATGAGTGTACAAAATATACGTATTCAAAAACCTACTCCCATATTTGACTTATTTAATTTCGTAATTCCCTAACGCGAATTGAGTCGATAAAAATATACGAAGATAGCCACGATGTATATTTTGACAACAATCATTGATACGATCTAATTAGTCAGAAAAGGGGCAACCAAAAGGTCTAAATCCTAGTCTACATCTTAATTTTAAATCCTAATCCCAAAACTTTAATCCTAAATCTAACATTAAATTCTAAATCTTAATCGTAAACCCGATTTTCAATATTGACCGTTTAATGACATTAAAACCATTCACCTCGACAGATAACATACTTTTTAGATATGTACATTGAGACCCCGAAGAGTCGTGTTCATTCCCGATTGGCTCTCCCTCACATGTTCATAATTACCAAATTTTCAATTGGTATTTTTAAACCTTAAAATATGGGCAAAAAATCGAATTGCGGCACACGTTGTTATGGTTTACTACTTGATGAGTGATGTAAGGTTTAATGACTGCTTAAGATTGTTTCAAACCAGTTTGATAACGTAAAAGAGGTACATGGACTAGATTTTGAACCGAATTTACTGTTTAATTAATAATCATGTTGTACTGAAATCACTTGAATCACAGAGTACTGATAATGCAACCAATTAGACAAGGACGTTTTGATACACAAGCGTTATACACTATGCAAATAAGTAATGATAGTCTCATACACATTAGAATACGCAGTATTACCAATCCATATACCTTAATATTAATAGAAATCGAGTGTCACAGAAAAAATCAATAAATTACACATTACATTCACTTACTCCGACAACAGTTGCTGAGTAGAGCTATGATTTTTACTAGCAAATTTGACAATTTTATAAAACTGATTTGTTTTCGAGCGTAAATCACAAGACAATATGAATTCAGTTAGTGGAACAGGACGAAAATTTGTAATATAAACTTCAGCATTTAACCACTGTCCAAGCGATTTAAGATTTGGCAATGTGGCACTCATACCAACAATTTGGATACCATAGGCTTTAGAATCACAACATTTATTTAATGAACTTTGAGAGTTTTCTGAAATTCTAATTTCATTTGTATGTTTGAAATTCGATATACGACGTGAATAAAAAAGTAATTTTGTTAACAACAACTCCAATAAGTAACCACGATGAGTGTCACCGATAAGATGTAGTTCATCGACGACAACAATACCTAAATATCAAATTTATAAATATGAATGTTTCAGTTAAACATTACATGTTACTGAAAATTATACGTAGATTTTTATTGGAAGTATAAAGTTAAAAGTTAAGGGAATAAAAATCCAAAGTCAAATGAATAAACAAAATTTTCTGAATAAATGAAGTGAATTAAAATTTTGTGATAGAATGCAACTACCACTTAAGCCTATCTATAAGCATTATTAGTGAAATCATCTGGTACTATTTGCCAAGTAAACCTCCAAATAAAAATTGCCCACTATATAAAGAAAACGACATGGTCATAAGGAGTACATTTTGTGAGATACAAGTCTTTCGGTTCAACCAAATGATAGATAATACGATTATATACACCATAAAAAGATATCTTGTATGAAAGCATAAAAAAATACGATCCAGTAACCAAGTGAAGTTTCATGTACGAAGCAATGATACAGTCTTACTTCCTAAATTTCGGTAACTAACAAGGGATTTTAATCCACTACTCATACTTCATATCCAAATGAAACTGTGTTGTGTTACTGATGTTGACAGATATAAGTAGTATGTATTATCAATCGAAAGTGAAAGGCCTAGCGACAGAAGGTGGAGATCGAAGGAGAACAAGAACAGAGAATGATTGGTGTGGAATCGAAAGAACAATGGAGCCTGAGACGATTGATTGACATTTTGTAAATGATGTTCTGTAATTTTGTATTTAAATACATTCGATTGTGCCTGCTTGCGTGCTCGTTCACCACAAAACCATTAAAAATTACGAGTTATTTATAAATAAAAGCGAGAACAAACAATCTGTTTATAAACTCCATACACTTATGAGCATAAATGTGAAAGGATAATAACTTGTCAGTTGCAAAATTGACTGTCATCAAGAGTTATAATTTATGATCTGTTTTAAACTGGATCATAAAATTGAAAAGAAGCCGACTAAAAGCTACAGTTATGAGAAAAATGCTTTGACCATTACTCTAATACACATTACTCAAAAATTAAACAGTAAAACACGTAACAAAACTATTAATCCAAATTTACTGTACTAGCAGACTTGTTTCGATTTATAGCTAATAAAAAAAAGATTTAATCCATCTTTGTATTATTTGTGTGAATCTTCCCATGGACGTGTAGAATTGAAATCGATTAGTGCATCCTGTGTCAAAAAGATACTGATCTACTGCAAACCTAAACGTCAATGAGAAGATTCAAACAACCAACAAAAAATGAATCGGACTTCACCACATTGCACAAGCTGTTGGCTATCTGGACTCATTAGCCATCATTCATCTCCACGTAAAACGAGATTTCTCCCAAAAGACGTTATATAGCATGTCTACATACCTAATTCATCCAAACGTTCCTCTTCAATTAATCTGTTAACTAAGCTATTCGCTTTTTCAATCGTACAAACAGCCACATTGATAGCAGATAATCCTCCAGGTGGACTATGACCAGCCATATAACCTCCAACACGAATGCCCAAATTGTTAAAAAGTTTCTAAGAAACATAGAGGAAGCAAATAAAAACAATCTTTTGATTAACTATACGAATCAATATGGTGGAGATTTGTAGCTCAGGTGGATGATTTTGATGCAGTTTTGTAGAAATAAAGGTATGAAGTAATTTTAATCTCATCGTTTAAGGGAAGACAGAGAGTGTATACATCCACACCATTATGATCGATTCTTAGCCATTTTAGACAGAGTCCCCAACCAGTGGTTACGATAGTCACACAATCCCAACCAAGTAGGCTGCACCTATCAACATGGCTAGGGCTAGAAGTTAGTGGCCAATCCTAGTAGGCATCGCGCGCCGTGGTAATTGGTGTTCAGGCATACGTAACAACCATCTCAGTTGATGAAGATACACAACCATCATTACCTAATACCCTGCGTCTAACCTCACAATTAGCTACCCAGTAACTCCAGAAGATGCAAACAATATTTCCAAGACATCTGTGACCGAATACTAGTAACTTACGGGTATCCTATACTCTTAATGACCACGTTTCGCAGCCGTAAAGTAGAACAAAACGAACTGCCACACATTATACTCGTCCATTAATTGATAGACCGATATCTCGCCTTCGCCATAGATGACGTAAGTTGGCAAATGCCAAACGAGTTTTTCGAATCCGTGCCGAGATTTCGTCAGGCACCAACCCGTTAGGGCTGATCAGACTTCCAATATAAGTGAAGTTGTCGACGCGTTCGACTACTTTACTTCCTATCCTTAGTTCAGGTGTTGACGCAGGCCAGTCCTGAAGCGACAATTTGCATTTACAGGGGAGAAGCGCATCCCAAACAACCTGACATTGTTGTTCAGTGCTACCAAAACACTGCATTGTATCTACGTCTTCATTAAACAAGAATATGGCATTTGCGTATTCTAAGTCGATAAGTGGACCTCCTGGTAGGAGATCAATACCTGAGAATTCAGTCGATAAGAGCGTTATTTTCATCAGTAGATCTATGATGAAGTTGAACAAAAATGGAGAAAGTGGACAGCCTTGGCGGACGCCACTTGAGGTTGCAAAAGCAGATGACAGTTCGCCATGAGCTCTGAATCGATTGGTAGTGTTCGAGTAAAGAGCCTTCACAAGGTTTATGTACTTCTGAGGTACACCTTTCAATAACGGACACTACCACAGAACCTCTCAGTCAACAGAGTCAAATGCTTCTTTTGAGTCACCAATAGGTGTGCCTGTGTTCTAAAACCTGACGAATGGTAAAAATGTGGTCGATCCAGCCATGAACAGGCCTGAAACCAGCCTGGTTTGCTGGTATTTGCAATTCACGAATCTTGGTTAGGCGTCCGATAATTATTAGTCAAAATAATCCTTTTATGGTTGTCATTATTATTTATTTTAACACATAGATATCGGTACAAGAAGGCACCAAATACATATGCGCCACACAGATCTCATTTGATATGTGTGGGGGCTGTGATACTGCCCGGGTGCCCAAACCGAAGCAGGTGGTTTTCTTAGGGGGCCACACCCCGAGCCTTCGACCTAAATGTCTAACCCACAAGGCAGTGGAGCATCGTGAGGAGATGCAGTCCCATGGTAGCCGGTGACCAACGATTGGTTCATACGCCATTTGTTCCTTCAGGATACTGGAGCCCATGTGCACCATTGGTTTGGGGTCCGGTTAAAGCGCCGGAAATTCGCTTTTCGTCCTCTCATTTTCGTGGACAACACCCCCACTACGAGAAGGCAGTGAGTAGGACTTCCCTGGCAGAGGCTATATACGCGTGGCCATGTGAGAGCATTTCGAGAAGGAGAGCGGACTCTCCCCACTCTCGGCCGTACCAGAGCATTTGGGGGCATAGGATGATTTTGATCCTTTTATTATGGGACGATCAGCGATCGCGTCCAGTCAGGTGTGATTAGTCAGCCTAATCGCTATAACTGGACCAGCTGTTCTTCGTCGTTTCAGATTAGCTATAGTCTTTTGAACTTCAATTAGAGTCAGGGAACCTACTTTAAAGTTCCATTGAGGTTGTTTGAGAAAGGTGGGTAGTTGTAGAGTAGCTGAAGGGTAGCTGAACTGCTCATTAAAGTGTTCCGCTCATCGTTCTAAACGTCTGGGTTGGGAGTAGATAATGGTGTCTCCTTTTTCCGAGGTCGTATCACTTACACTTCTTAATTCCAGTTTCTTTTACTAGTCTGAAAAGCTGTCTGGCGTTACCTAAAACATCTGCCTTTTCTGTGTCTTTTGCTTTCGTTTCTCACTACTGCTCACGGTCGTTCCTTTAACTTTTGGTTAGCCTAGATCTGATTTGTTTACGTTCATCATCGTGCTGAGAGCCTGATGAGGTGAGTTTACGAGAATCTATCAGTGTAATAGTCTAAGTAGAAATTTATTAGTTTTTCGTGACTCTGATTTAAATCACTAATGGACGTAACTGCTTTCCCCACATATGTTCATATATCTTTCCGAGCAACACCTCAGTCAGCCCGGTTTTCAGAACTGCCTAAGTGTGACCTCAGTTGTTCCTGGAACCTACTTTTGGCTTCCTCGTCGCAAGCAAATACGTGCTCGTATTAGAGCATAATTAGAGTTTAAATATATACATCAGAACGAGCGGTAATTTTCTATCGTGCCTTTCCAACGATGACTGATGACAATATGGTCTATTTGAGTCCATCATTGGTTAGGTGCAAGGGGTCGCCATGTTACACGATGTCTCTCCTTATGCTTAAAATTAGTGCTCGTCAGAAATAAACAATTGTCTGACCACAGTTGCAGCAGATGATCACCATTATCTGTTCTCTGCGCCGGAATACTAAAATACCCACCTAAACATCTTTCTGTTTGATGTAAGCTACCTACCTGGGCATTAAAGTCACCTGCTCGGCTCTCCATTTTGACGAGGTGAGGTCGAGTGAATGACCACACTAGGATCCTGTATGCGTGTTTCGGAGATACAGCATACATCAATCGTACGAGATTCTAAGGTTTTAGCCAAGGAAGTCTGCTGACCGATTTGACATAGTGTGCGTACGTTGAAGGCTCCAATGTGTAGTTTGGAGCGAGGCTTCAGTAGACCTGGGACAGTGTTTTGCGCACTAGAATCGTTGGCTGTGGTGACACTTGAGGAGGAAGCCGAAAGAAGGAGTTTAGATTTGAAAGTCGATGTAAGAGGAATAATAGGAATTGAAGAGGTAGGTTGATTATGAATACAGTGGTCTTGAGTGCTGTTAGAGGTATGAGGGCGGTTATCACTTCCCGGTTGCCCACACCGTGGGAGGGTTCTGCTGGAGGTGCCTGTAAAGGAAATTGGATTAGAGGTGGTCTTAGTGACCTGAGAGCGTGAACGCAGTGCTCAAGGGACAGCTGCTTGAGGTAGGTCACACACGACATGTTTATGAGTAATTTTTGTGTTAGCTCCGTACTTGTTGAGACCTTACCGCCGGAGACGGATATCCGTGGGATAAGGCGAGGTGTGCATTTTTAGGGTCGACCTTTTCTAAACCCACCCCTCCTTTTGGGAAGGCAGCATCGCTGTTATGCTGGTTGTCTGAAGGAAACACCTTACTGCTGTCACACCTCTGTACAGTCAGCAGTACGATTTCGCCCTCGGACCTTGAGAAACGATTGTTCCAGCTAGTATAGCCTTTTTAGTTCATCACGATAAGCAAGCCCGACCACCATATCAGGATTCAATATAAGACTTAATTACAGGTAACCGGCTGTGTTTAAATAATCTTTACTAAAATTACATAGTACTCCTTTTAATATAGGCCTAAGTATGAGCTCTCACTAAAACTCATAATCTTATAAAAATTACATTAAGCTCGACAATTTAGTGGGTCAAATTCACTCATTCAAAAATGTAAAAATCACAGTAAAATGAAGTAAACCACAAACTAACTTGCAGATATATCATTTTCTCTCTTGAGACAGAGACATAAGGTAAAATGATAAACGCTTTAAGTGCAGACTCTAAAATGCGCTTTAATACAATAATTTCAGCAACAAGAGTTTTCCCAGCGCTTGTAGGAGCTGAATAGACAAGATTCTTACAACCATCTGAAATAATGTTTGCGAAACCACACGGCTTACCAAGCACACCAGGTAGGTTAAGGCATTCAGCTTGCCAAGAAAATATACTCGATATATTCATCTCCTTGTACTGACGATACAATTCTTCAGGTACATAAAATGCATCTTCTATTCTAATAGGGCTACCGACTTTGATCTCCATTTTTCCAAGACTACTCTTAGATAATGTGTATTAAAGCTGAGTTTCAATGAAGACATCCAGATAATCATACATCTAGAAATGTTAATCTATATGAATGGAGAGAATGTGTTGAAGTTATAAGACATGAGTACTAGCATGTAAGTATTATGAATACTGCATAAATTTGATTATTATTTGCAACAATCATATGGTTGAAACACGACAAGGTCACTGGATACGTAATCTAGTGGTTTTTCAACTGAACGTACAGAACTGAAATTTCGAATGTCAACTTTGTTATAAATTTTAACAAAATAAGGTAATATGCAAGGAATATTTGAATGTACTTCGTTTGCTATGTCGTCGTTTACTCTTTTGATGAGCACTATTTGCAATCTCAAGAAAGAACACAGGTACTTCAGACATCTTGCGTCGAGTTTTTGTACTAATCCATTCAATTTGTCATATAAAAGTCATAAAAAATATTTTTAGTAACCTCATTTCTCATGCAATTATTGTCTTTAGTTTGGTCGACTACAGAACGAGTGGAAGATAGGGCTTACATATCTTTTTAATGTTCCACTTCAGTAAATAAACACTAGTGAACTTTATCTAATGTATGGGGATCAAAACCAATCAGTTTAAATCTAACATGTAAATAATAATATTGACAAGATTATTATACTCAAAAGGCATTTATGTTTTCAAAGACATGGACAATAAAATGCTACAGAAGGTTGACTAGGTCTCATCTCCAACTACTAAACTAACCTTTTCGAACTTATCACATTACAGTTTAGAAGTTTTGTTGACTGAGACAACGTTGTATTAACCGATCTGATAGTAAATATAACACTAATCCAGCTAGAGGATTCATTCCTTATAATACTTAAATAGCTATCAAAAGCAATTTAGCGGCGAAAAGCTCTCCAAAACAAATAGCTTTCCTGACACTAAACATTGATGATGACCTTGGTTTTCCTAACAAAGACAACTAGTTTAAAACTCGATCAGTCATCATGGCCATATCCCAACATAGCTCAAGTATGACGCTTTTATCCCTCAACGTAAACCTCACGTTTATTTATCTAAGCCTAATTTTAAATATAATGTTTCCCACAATCGTTATCGCCTTCTTGTAGGATACAATTGCGGATTATATAGAATATAGATGCCAACTGATAAATTTAAGAAATGTCCATACAAGAACACATAGGACAATGAATGATAAAAATTGCCCACCTATCTCTATCCATTGCTTGTTGCACTAGAAAAAGTCGCTTAGTAGTACTTTGTACACTTATCTGTACTTTATTTATTCTTTTTTTGCAACACCCTCCCAAAACTAGTACATCTTAAAAACACTGATATAAACCAGGTGTGTAATTCAACGCAAAACACACAATTGAGTGATCAATGTAATAATCAGTCAGTCAGTCAGTCAGCTGCAACGTAGGACCAGGCACGTGTATGCATCGGTCCAAGTTGCCATACCGCAATAGCACAACAAGATGAACACCGGATTCATAGAAGTAGTTAATTCACTGGTGGTAATATATAGAAGAATGAGTGTGTATAAGGATATAGTTCAAGAAGATATAATTAGTTCCTAGAAAGAAAGATTTGAAGTGATTTTAATCTCTTAATTTAAAGGAAGACAGAGTGTGTATACACCGACGCCATTGTGATCGATTCTGAGCCATGTCACTAAGAGTCTCCAACCATTGGTTACGGTAGTCACGCGGACCCCAACCAGGTAGTCTGCATCTACCAACATGGCTCAGACCAGAAGTTAGTGACTTCAAGCACTGATGCCACGTTTTGGTTTGGCCGTCCCTAACTTTCTTCCAATTATTCCTAGCACCGGTTAGCATTGCGCGCCGTGGTAATTGGTGTTCAGGCATACGCAGCACGTGGCCCAACCATCTCAGTCGATGAAGATTCATAACCTCATCAACTGATTTACCATCATTTCCTAATACCCTGCGTCTAACCTCACTATTACTTACCCGGTGATCCCAGCAGATACCCGCAATATTTCTAAGGCATCTGTGGTCAAATACTAGTAACTTACGAATATCTTCTACTCTCAAAGGCCATGTTTCGCAGCCGTATGGTAGAACGGAACGAACTGCCGCGCAGTATACTCGTCCATTAATTGATAGACGAATATCTCGCCTTCGCCATAGATGACGTAAGTTGGCAAAGGCCAAGCGAGCTTTTCGAATCCGTGCTGAGATTTCGTCAGACACCAACCCATTAGGGCTGATCAGACTTCCAAGACAAGTGAAGCTGTCGACACGTTCGACTACTTCACTCCCTATCCTTAGTTCAGGTGTTGACGCAGACCAGTCCTGAAGCAACAACTTGCATTTAGAGGGAGAGAAGCGCATCCCAAACATTCTGGCATTGTTGTTCAGTGCTACCAAAAGACTCTGCATTTCATCAGCGTCTTCACCAAACAGGACTATGTCATCTGCGTATTCTAAGTCAATAAGTGGACCTCCTGGTAGGAGATCAATACCTGAGAATTCAGTCGATGAGAGCGTTATTTCCATCAGTAGATCTATGATGAAGTTAAACAAAAATGGAGAAAGTGGACAGCCTTGGCGGACGCCACTTGAGGTTGCAAAAGCAGATGACAGTTCGCCATAAGCTCTGACTCGACTAGTAGTGTTCGAGTAAAGAGCCTTCACAAGGTTTATGTACTTCTGAGGTACGCCTTTCAATGACAGACACTGCCACAGTCAAGGAAGACCACTATTGTCGGATGCCGATAAGTATGCCTGTGTTCTAGAACCTGACGAATGGTGAATATGTGTTGGATGCAGCCACGACCAGGTCTGAAGCCAGCCTGATTTTCACGTGTTTGCAGTTCACGAGTCTTAGTTAGGCGTCCGAAAATTATCGAAGCTAGTATTTTAGATATTGTATTAGTTAAACTAATCCCTCTGTGGTTGTCACAGGATGATTTTGACCCTTTCTCATATATTGGGACGATAAGTGATTGTGACCAGTTAGATGGGATGACGTCTAACTCCCAGATTTTAGCTAAAATATTAGTCAACCTAATCGCTAAAACTAGACCACCATCCTTTAAGACCTCTGGGGCCAATCCATCTGGACCAGCTGCCCTTCCTCGTTTCAGATTAGCTATAGCCTTTTGAACTTCAGCTTGAGTTTAGGGATCTACTTCAATGTTCCATTCACACTGTCTGGGAATAGAGGGTAGTTGTAGAGTAGCTGGAGGCCAACTGAACTGCTCCTTAAAATGTTCCGCCCATCGTTCTAAACGTCTGGACTGGGAGCAGATGAGAGTGTCATCTTTTTCCGAAATGGTCTGACTTACACTTGATTTATTAATTCCAGTTTCTTTTATTAGTCTGTAGAGTTGTCTTGTGTTCCCTATAGCCGCCGCCTCTTCCAGCTCTTTTGCTTTCGTTGCCCACCACTGCTCACGATCATTCCTTAGACTTTTGCTTAACCTAGATCTGATTTCTTTACGCTCTTCATCGTGTTCAGAACCTGATGGGATGAGTTTACGAGAATCTATCAGTGCAATAGACCTTAACGAAATCCATTGGTTCTTTGTAACCCTGTGGTTTAAATCACTAATAGATGTCACTGCTGTTTCCACAGCTGCTTGTATAACTTTCCAAACAACATCTGGGTCAGCCTTGTTTTCAGAACTACCTAAGTGTGACCTCAGTTGTTCCTGGAACCTACTTTTGGTTTTTTCATTCGGTTATAATGAGTCTTTTTTGTGTGGCTTTTGTGCGTCCAGTGAGGCGCGAGCAGATGCGTGCTCGTATTAGGGCATGGTCGGAGTCCAAGCAGGTACTCCAGAATGAGCGACAATCTTCTATTGACCCTCTCCAACGATGACTGATGGCAATATGGTCTATTTGAGTCCATCGTTGGTTTGGTGCAGGGGGTCGCCATGTTAGACGATGTCTCTCCTTATGCTTAAAATTTGTGTTTGCTAAAAATAAACGATTGTCTGGGCAAAGTTGCAGCAGACGATCACCATTATCTGTTCTCTGTGCCGTTTAGCCGAACAGCGCATAGACGACGAGGAAATTGGATTAGAGGTGGTCTTAGTGACCTGAGAGCGTGAACGCAGTGCTCAAGGGACAGCTGCTTGAGGTAGGTCACACACGACATGTTTATGAGTAATTTTTGTGTTAGCTCCGTACTTGTTGAGACCTTACCGCCGGAGACGGATATCCGTGGGATAAGGCGAGGTGTGCATTTCTAGGGTCGACCTTTTCTAAACCCACCCCTCCTTTTGGGAAGGCAGCATCGCTGTTATGCTGGTTGTCTGAAGGAAACACCTTACTGCTGTCACACCTCTGTAGAGTCAGCAGTACGACTTCGCCTTCGGATCTCGGTTTTGTTGCTTTTAGTCTTACCGCTCTCCAACCGACCTGTCTGGCATGGTAGGACCTTGAGGAACGGTTGTTCCAACCAGTATAGCTCAGTTGCTTCATCACGATAGGCAAGCCCGACCACCACGTCAAGGTAGCAACAACGGTCAGGCAATATAATAATCGACATCATGTTACGTTCGAAATAAGTAACCCAACAAATTCTTATGATATGGCGCTGTAATATAAAAGGAAGCTGAATATAACTGGCTTATGTTAGTCCATTAGGACTCCTTGACTTAAAATGTTATCAGACACGGATAAAAATAGAAGCAAACATAGGCCTTGCTGTAGTTTTCTTCTATATTAAACATAAAATCGAGAGAAATTTCTACTTTAAAACAAACTAGTGCATACGTATGGTGGCGATAAAATCATTGAAAAGGTAGTTTCAGGTGCCTCTATTGTTCACTTGCAAATGTTTCTTCACCGATCTACTAACGTTCACCTAAAAGTCTTCTATTGACGTTAAGTATGTCTGCAACACACTGATAGTTCCTACCCATCTGACTGTCTTGCAAACATCCATCAAAATATTTCTGCTTAAATGCAGTGTAAGCTTTTCTTGGATGTTGATATGATAAGTAAGAAAAAAACAAAGTAGATAAAACTAAACTGCAAATCTTTTTATTTTGAGCAAAGATATGATCATAAAATTGCCGTTATTCTCTGCTACAACTGAATACACATGTTTTAAATATTCCCTGAATTAGCGACTGTTACTAATAACGACCCAGTCGACAAGAATGGAATCTTTAGTATTCTAGCATCTAAACACTCCTAAAAAAGGAGTACAGAAATAAAAGCTACTTAAGTAATATCAGCGAAGAATTAGGAAACATTTCAGAAATCGATTATGCGAGCGTCTGAAAGTACATCAATAAAAGCACTTGAGAACTGATTGAACATCAGATCAACAATTAATATCACCTGTTTGTAGCTAGGTGTACAGATAATAATTTTTCTTCTAAATGAATAATCTAGTATTGGAGAAAAAACTAAGGTTACCTAATAAAACAGTGGGATCTTGCAATATGTTAGTATTCTGCAATACTAAATAATAGGTTTCTAATGAGGGATATGAAATAATTAAAAAGAACATCAAAAATTTCAAAAACATCTCGCCAAAGTACACATTACTGCCTAATCTCCCGATTTAAAGGAAAATTTTGGAAAAGTGCGTCAAAATTTCTGGTTGGGGCTTTCCTCCAGAATATTATATTTTTGTGGAAATCTCCAGAACGATGGAAGAAACCTTAGAATATCCCTTAATTTTACCAAGACCTAAACAAAAACTAAGAATCCTCCCGCGACTTGAGTGAAACCCTGAAATTTCCTAAAAATTCCCTCAACATCCGTAAATTGGATGGTTGGCTTTCGATAGTCCTCAAATGACGTAACTTTACTTGGGTTTTCACCTTCTTGTGTAAGGAAATGTACTCCAGGTATTAAAAAAGTTGCATTTCAAAATCCAAATACGACTTCGTAATAACATAATGAGCAGATACCTCAATCTCCCACAACCAACGAACGCGGTCGGGACGGATTGATAATTACTTGACATAGAAAAACAAATAAACACGTAATGTATATATTAAATGCATCTTTCGAGATGGAAAAAATTATTGCGCTTGAATTATCCTGTTGTTCAAAAATTAGAAGTATATATATATATATATACTTTCACAATACTATGATGGTCTAAAGTCAATAGATTCTAATTCTAGTATATTTGTAAAGAGCCAGTGTAAGAGAACCAACAGCATTTTACTTGGTTCTCGCCGCTAAAACACCTTCAAAAGGTCACTGATTTCTTTCACGGCATATGTTCGGTTTACTCGAGCCATGCTGGAAGATTTAATTAGACATTCTTGTAAACAACACCATGACTCTGGGAATTATAAAAGGAAATTTTTCCATAACATTTGAAAAAATGTTCTTTCCAGTGTATATCAACTTTCCGAAGGCTGTAAAAAGTGTAATGATAAACTGTCTTCGCTGTTATAAATGAAATTGTCAGAAACATTCGCATGGCTTTCAGCAAAACGTCACGAACTCTTATTTTTCGAACTGACAGAATTCGTACAGAAGTATTACCTAGTTGGTCCAGTAAGTCATAACTTGTGAAAAATGAAATTTGTTCCATATTCTTTCTGCCGTCGGAAAAAATCCACGTCAAGCCGACATATGTAGTATGCGAAGAAATGTTAACTATAAGTCTCAGACTGATTTCGAACCCCGTGTAGACGAAAGAGTCACCGTTGTTGTAAAGAATTACCTAATTTCTGCATAAGATGCTGAGGTGAAGATTAATTATAAACGAGATTATAGAACCTATATTGTTATAACTTGCAGCGAAGATGTCAGTTTGCTGTAATTATCCCACATTGTCACGAATCATTTCTTCAAACATTCAAGACCAACAACGTAATATGTTTGTTATGAGATAGCCGTGCTATCAGTCAATATATTCACGAGGTTAAAGTACACCTCTTCCTTATTAATTTATCATAGATATTCAGATTAAAGCCAGCGATAACTGCATTAACTACTGAGTCTTGAATTTACATTATCCTAAATGTTTTCTTAACACTATTGCATAAAAGTCCTGTGGATGTGACCTTTACACTTTCTGGAATTACCGATTTCGACGAACACATACACACAAGTTTGGTTGTCATAATTTTTGATCTTTTATTTCATTATTGCACTTCTAGTTAACGTAGAAGCTTGTTACGCTTTTTTATCGGATGATAGTATATGGTGTAAGTTTAAGATATTTATAGACAATAGTTTCTACCTTAGGTTGCGTCTTCCGCTAGACTCTAGTTTCTACTTAGAATACGTTCACTTAAGTCGATTGAGTTCTGTCTATTTATATGTTTAAATCATAAGTATAAGCAGACATTACGGTTTGTTCTGCGCGGCAATATCCATCAACTATTAGCGCATGTAATACAACAAAAGATTACAATCTTTCGAAATAATACTAGGTTTTGAAATGTAAACGATATATTGAGCTTACTAATGCTGTCAATTATCAGCTTATATCAACGACACTATAAGTTAAAACAAAAACGAGCTGCCAAAACACACAAAATAATCGTTTAGATAACATATTTAGGATTGAAAATGTGCCACATGTGAACGAAGTCGACTATCGAACCTGATTGGCCACTATTCACTAACACTCCTTTAAATAGTTTAAGGCGAATTTATCTTCTTCAAATCACTCACAAATTGTTGCACTCTTTTTCTATCTGTCCTCCAAATTTTGGAACCACAAACCTCAATCATCGTGAACATGCATTATCCAATATAGAGCTATCAAATATATAGAGTAAATTATGAAATACGTAAGAAAAGATGATCTTGGAGATTTCAAATAAAACCTCTCTGGCATAAAAGTTCTGAGCAATGACGGACCTTCGGTCATAAATCAACTACTTTTCATTTTATAAGGGTGATTTTTACAACCACTGTATTCATATAGTAGAACAGGATTATCAAGAAAAAACTTGTTATGTACACACTTATAACGAGATTTTATGAGTTAAGCTGTAAAAGCAGGTCATGAAAATTTTTTGTGCATAGCCTGAAAG
Source organism: Schistosoma spindalis (assembly GCA_946903255.1). Lineage (NCBI taxonomy): Eukaryota > Metazoa > Platyhelminthes > Trematoda > Strigeidida > Schistosomatidae > Schistosoma > Schistosoma spindalis. The sequence goes on along the minus strand of OX336416.1, from coordinate 77,386,413 downwards.
TATGGCTTTGATAAATTCATGAAAACCTTTGCAGTACAACGAATCAGCTTCTGTGCATTGACTTGGTTGTTCGTTTCTTCAATAATTTTTTCACGAAATTCAGTTAATATCAACGTCATTTTTGCTGAAACTATGCATAGTTCAGGTGGGATAATGTAATATGCCTAAGGATTGTAAGGTAAAATATCAGAAACCCCATCTTGTCACAGGAGCTCTATGCAGAAAAATATTGCATTCACAGTATTCATAGTACCAGTTAACTAGGGTATTTGCATGAAAAGTCAAACTAAAACATTCCTAAAGGCACACTAAGCAAGTAAATCAGCTGGTGTGCAGCAATAACTGACAGTATCGAAGTAATATTTGACTAAACAAATGCAATAAATCTAAAATATTGGTTGTGGAGAGTTAGGATATACCGCAATTTTTTCGGATTTGGAATTATTATCTTTAAGAAATTATTACTATTTTAATTGAAATTGTGATACTCAAAAAATATCTTGCAATCAAATCAACTGAGTAACACACTGAATAAGTTGAATCTTCTGCGACTGACAGCCTTATGAATGAAGTATCTACTCTATACATGAAGTATGAAAACCATGTATGAACTCCCAAACACTGTAACATAAGAAATTTGACTGACTCCAACAATTCTGTAATGATATCAATAAATACTGATAATGACTGCCAGTTGGATTAGATAATTTGAGGGCGATCAGAAATACTGATACGAAATCTATGGGATAACAAGATAACTGGTAGAATTTTAATCCAATATGTTGAGTCATAACACTAAGTTTCTATTCTGCCGCAGTTATCACACAAATCTCAATAAAAAGCCAACATCCATGCTCAAAGGATGCGACAACATCCATAAAAATGATATATTACAAACAGCGATGCTCGTAAAAATAAATAAGGAATTTGTATTGTTAAGAAATTTGGCAATCAGTGGTTAGATCCTTGTGCTAATTTAGTGTTACGTCAATCTATTTTAGCTTACGATCCCAAATAACAATAAGACTAAACTCTAATTTAGGCACCAAAGATTAGTTGCAAGTTACAAGTTATCGACCCAAATATCGTTCTGATAATAATTATAGCAATCACGGAACATACCTTTTTTAGGTTTCAAGAACAAAGGCTTCCAAATACCAAACCAAAGACTATGTGAAATTTTTTCGCCTTGCTCATGTCAACACAACATCTCAATACTTCAAACGTTTCTGGGACTGTTGTCATTACCTGTATAGTTCCAACATGTCCTTCCAAAATATGATAATACTGTAAAACCAAATTCGCGATTGTGTGCTCCAGTGATAATATTATGGGACGTTTCTTGAACTCAAGCAAAGAACTGATTTGGAGCCGATCTACGACACACAACAATCCACATATCATCAACGGGTTCAAGATTCCTTATGATGAATCCGTTAACTTCACATTGCTACTGATCTCAGACGGCAAGGCCATTATAATCTCTCTCCGAAATGCTACGCATTGAACATATAGAATAGAATCTAAGCAAGCCTAATCGAACCCCACTCTCAGCATACTCACCTGTAAAGATAAATCAGTTCTAACACAGCTTGCTATCAAAAGATGTCGTTTGAACCGAATTGACCATGCGCCGGCTTAAGTAATCTAGACCAATTCGAGTAGTGATTAATGGATTGATCAACACTGGATACTTCAGGCTATACATACTTGTCTATGTCCATCTTTAATTCCAAGATCTTTTACAACATTACTGGCCGGCCACGACTCGTTTGGTCTCTGCATGAAGTCGGATTCCACCTAAATATCTTTGAAGATATAACTCTTACTTAAACGTATATCCATCTGTGACAATTAGAAATATTTGAATTTTTATACGAACTAGGTATCCTAGAAATAATGCAGTTTAGTCCAAGAAGAACTAGGTGAGCACGAACGAACGTATTGTATGTAGAATTAGAAATCAGTCAGTCATCCAGTACAAAAGATTTGTTAGTTTATATTAACACCACACAATCACAGCTCGATATTTCTCCAGAAAAGGTATTCCTCAGTTAATCTTGATGTCTTTGTCACTAACATGAATAGCTGTAATAGTAACCATTTTACAGATACTCTATCATCCATATAAGCTTATACAAGATAAATGAGGATGGACATGTAGTTTTAAGTAAAATAACTAGCTACTTGTAGCGTGGTGTCGAGTTGAGCTTGACTATGAACACCGCCACAAGACTACGTGCCAATTAACCAATAAGATCCCCGTAGGCCAATATCAGAAGGCAGATGATGGCTGTAGTCCAGATGTATTTGTTGGCGATCTCGTGGTATCGAAAGAATACCGAGATCGTGCCAAAGGAGTACAAGCGTGGTTACTGAGCGTAACCGAATTCGTACAAGTTCAAAGTCAACGAGAGAGTAAGTGTAGTGGCTGTCATTAGCACAGTTCAACAAACGAGCACAGTAAAACAGTCACTGGTACAATTGATTATAATAATAATTGTTTTCATTGAACCAATCGCGTTCTGTTAACAAAAGTAGGTCACTACATACTAATGCCTTTGTTTATCGGGTGCTCTTCTAAATTCTTACGCGTCATCATTTTGTCAATAAATTTCTAGGCTTTTCTCAGCAGTACTGTATATTCTCCTGATTCGCAACCTAGAGATTGTAAACGATATTATCAGGATGACCAAACGTTTAAGGAAATAGTTTATAACACGTAGCCACTGACATAAATCATCATAAAAACCAAGATAGTTTAGAGTTTTACAGTCCATAACGAGCACTGGCATTAATTACATATTAATTGATAATTCACTATTTCCCATATACTTTTCTGAAAAACCTTACTGTGGGAACCACTGGCACATCAAGCGTTGTAGAGTGTCTGAACTCGAAATCCATTTACATTCAAATGCATGAAGCTCACCGATCTATTGCTTTATACTTTGACAGTATATGACATCGTCAGAGTTTGGCCGTGCATCCAAATTTCTATCAAGATATCATATTATACCAGTGATAATATAGCCAGTAATATGCGTATACTCCTCTATGCTTTTAGATATACCGTGGTTAACCGTAAGGCTAGATCCTAAAAGGTCGGAGCCTTTAATATTCACTGGCGTATCATCCTTCACATAATTACAAATAATCCTGGATTCTTTGAGTAGTGCACAGTTGTCTCCATCCTGATTCCAAATCATTACACAACCAGACTCTTCCAGAAAATGAGTAACCATAGTATATCGCTCCAAGCACATTTGTGAATCATAAATTGATCAAAGGTTTCTACAAATTTTAATTGCTTGTACGTCTTTTCCTTAGGTCTATTATTTGTCTGTCTGTGTATTGAGTATAGATTCTGTAAGCACCAAAAAACCCTCACTATTATTTGAGTTAACAATGGAAATTTGAACGGACTGACTGTAATGTATCCGGTTGTTGTAAAGATGCCACAAATATTCGGATATTAACAACTCCTTAACCAGTAACACCTTCTATAACCGAAATGTGCCGACCCAGTGAAATAGGAAGTCAGAAGCGAAGGGGCTCGAAAATATATTTGGTAGAATATGGACATATCAATAAGTGACTAATGTAAGCTGACTAGCAGTTCTAGAAGAAGCTGGTCGAGCGACACCAGCTAGGTGAGTCCATTAAAATTAATGAGGTCGGCATCAAATGTAGAAGACCTACAGAACTATTGATTTTGGGGATTAATTTATCGCTACAGTTGTGATTGCCTTAAGTATGAACCATAAATTCATCAAAACGTTTTAGCAAACCTTCATAGCTTGTAAGAAATCAGTTCCTTGATGGTTTGTAATATCGTCAGATTTTAAGCTTTTCTTATTGAGACGAACATTCTTTTATTTATGCAATTTCATTACTATTTCATTTATGTATGATCTGGCAATTCTTCAATTAAAGAACTTATCTCCTCTCCTCTCGGAGTCTTTGAAGTTTGTAGCACTAAGAGAATCGATGTTTATTTTCTGGTTTTTACAATTTCTGCTTCAGCATCAGAATGACACGGCTTTAGAGTTGTGTATAATTATATGCACTTTGACTATGCAATTAACGAGTTATCAAGCATTTCACTAGAACCGTCTTTAATGGTCAATAAAGAAGATTGTCCTGGAAACATTCTTAAATTTTCCAGACCCGGGATAGGTGGTCCACAATCAGTGATCAGAAATTCACAAGTTATGATCGAAGATTTATCGTTTTTTATTGAAAATTACAGTACCTAAGAATATGAAGATTATGACCTGTAATACTTGAAATAGAAAATTTTGTAGGCTTGATTACAGAATCGAGATTTTATAACTTCAAATTTACAACCGAACTGATGAACTTGATAATACCAGTGTCAACAATAAAATTGTGAAAAGCACCAATGGACAAATAAAATCGTTCTTGAATAATATGTGAATTACTGAAAGTTGTATGTAAGGGTAGTATATGAATGTTAAAACCGCCCAGATTGCAGATTTTACTGTTATTTGAGGCGAAATGAACAGTAGTTTTACAGACTGACTTGATGTGTCCCATTTTACCACATGTAGCATGACGAAAGACACGTGATGTTCGTCAGTGTAGTTTACCACAGGATAAGCATCGACCAATGAATTGATATCCATTTTTCACGAGAACGAGCATTATTGTTAATTAAATGCCTACCCATATTACCTTGGGAACACATCTGATTAGAATAAAAAAGTAATGTCGTGGAATTCTTTATGTCCTGGAAGTCAATTCCATGCACTGTCTCATGATTAATACATGAAGTTCTAACATCTTGGAAAGAGCGTTATGGCATCCGTCTAAGCTGTTTTCGTAGATTTGATATGTTAATTCCTACATTTATTCAATCGTGCAGTTGCATATGAAGTTGATCACCACAATTACACTTGACGGATTTTTTCTGCAATTCAAGAACATATACTCTGGCATTTGGGTGTTCCTGACGAATCATTCTGTGAAATTTAGTACACTTTAAATGATTTTGTTTTGGTTTGTAGTGACCTACTTTTGTCAACAGAACGCGATTGGTTCAATGAGAACAATTATTATTATAACCAATTGTACCAGTGATTAATTCCGCCTGTAGCTCTTCTAGAGTTACCGCCGGTCTCAAGCCCGGGTAAAGGAGGAATGTTGGGCATGGGGTTAGCGTCCCCATCCCGTAGAAAACTAACTCTCAGAAATACGCCAACCAGAAAAAATAGCTCAAACCATTTAAACTCTGCCCTGGAAGTTAGAAAGTCTTCATTTAGAAGAAATATGACGCCTCATGGTGAAGGCCGGGTTCCTTCGGAAGCCATGAGGCCGATGCCCCTTCTAACAACCAGAGCAACAATTTTTCTGGGTACATGGAACGTCCGAACAATGTGGGAGACCGGGAAGACCAGTCAAATAGCAACGGAAATGAGGAGATACAACTTGGCAGAGAGATGCTGCTATACTCCGGTCACGAAGAGGAAAATGCCCCACATACTCAGGGATTTGCTCTAATGCTATCCAAAGTAGCACAAAATGCACTTATAGGATGGGAATCTCACGGATCCAGAATCATCAAAGCATCATTCAAAACAAAGAAGGAGGGGATCACAATGAACATTATCCAATGTTATGCACCCACCAACGATAGCAACGACGACACTAAAGATCAATTCTATGAGAGGCTGCAATCAATCATAGAGAAGTGCCCAAGAAAAGACGTCACTATTCTGATGGGAGATCTAAACGTCAAAGTCGGAATGGACAACACCGGATATGAAGATATCATGGGACTGCATGGACTGGGAGAGAGGAACGAAAACGGGGAAATATTTGTTAATATGTGTGCATTCAAAAAATTGGTCATAGGCAGCACAATATTTCCATACAAACGTATACACAAAACTACATGGATCTCACCGGACTACACCACAGAGAACCAGATAGATCACATTTGCATCAATAAAAAGTTCCGAAGGACAATGGAAGATGTGAAAACCAGGAGAGGAGCAGACATAGCTTCAGATCATCATCTGGTTGTAGCCAATTTAAAACTGAAGCTAAAGAAGAACTGGACAACTGGACAAACAGCATCACAAAGGCTCAATACAGCCTTACTTCGAGATACTGACAAACTCAATGAATTCAAGGTAGCTCTCAACAACAGGTTCCAAGCCTTGCAGGACCTACTGAAGGAAGAAGAAACTACTATGGAGGATAGCTGGAAAGGTATCAAAGAAACATTAACTTCAACGTGTCAAGAAGTTCTGGGCCCCAAGAAGCATCATCACAAGGAATGGATCTCTATAGAAACACTGGACAGGATCAAAGAAAGAAAGAACAAGAAGAGAGCAATTAACAATAGTCGAACAAGAGCAGAGAAATTCCAAGCACAAGCAGATTACATAGAAGCAAACAAGAAAGTGAAGAAGAACATTAGAGCTGACAAGCAAAAATACGTGGAAGAACTAGCAACGACGGCGGAAAAAACTGCAAGAGAAGGAAATATGAGACAGCTTTACGATACGACGAAGAAGTTAGCAGGAAAATACAGTAAACCAGAGAGACCAGTCAAAGACAAAGAAGGAAGATCAATCACTGAGATTCAACAACAGCGGAACAGATGGGCAAAGTACTTCGAGGAACTCCTGAACAGGCCGGCTCCAATGAATCCACCTGACATCTAAGCAGCACACACAGATCTTCCTATAGATGTCAATCCACCAACGACCGAAGAAATCAGAATGGCCATCAGACAAATCAAGAGCGGGAAAGCAGCAGGACCTGACAATATACCAGCTGAAGCGTTGAAGTCAGACATCGAAGTAACTACAAGCATGCTTCATCTTCTATTCAAGAAGATTTGGGAAGAGGAACAAGTGCCGATGGACTGGAAAGAAGGACATCTCATCGAGATTCGAAAGAAAGGAGATCTGAGCAAGTGTGAAAACTACAGAGGCATTACACTACTGTCAATACCAGGTAAAGTCTTCAACAGTGTTACTGAACAGGAAGAAAGACGCAGTAGACGCTCAACTTCGAGTTCAACAAGGTGGATTCCGTAAGGATCGGTCGTGCACAGACCAAATTACGACACTACGGATCATTGTCGAAAAATCAATTGAGTGGAACACATCACTGTACATCAACTTCATTGATTATGAGAAGGCATTTGACAGTGTAGATAGGAGAAGGTTATGGAAACTTCCTCGACACCACGGAGTTCCTGAAAAAATTGCCAACATTATCCGGAACTCATACAACGGACTACAGTGCAAAGTAGTGCATGGAGGACAGCTGACAGATGCATTCCAAGTGAGGACCGGAGTCAGACAAGACTGTCTACTCTCTCCCTTCCTGTTTCTTCTGGTGGTCGACTGGATTATGAAGACTTCGACATCTGAGGGAAAACACGGCATACAATGGACAGCTCAGAACCAAGTAGGCGATTCGGACTTCGCAGATGACCTAGCCCTCCTATCCGATACACACGAACAAATGCAGATAAAGACAACCAGCATAGCAGCAGTCTCTCATCAGTAGGCTTCAACATACACAAAGGGAAAACCAAGGTCCTCAAACACAACACGGAGAACAGCGATCCAATCACTCATGATGGCGAAACTCTGGAAGATGTAGAATCCTTCACATACGTGGGAAGCATCGTCGATAAACAAGGAGGTTCATATGCAGACGTCAAGGCGAGGATTGGCGAAGCTAGAGCGGCATTCCTTCAACTGAAGAACATATGGAACTCAAAACAACTGTCAACCAATATCAAAGTCAGAATATTCAATACCAACGTCAAGGCAGTTCTACTGTACGGAGGTGAAACTTGGAGAACTACAACAACCACCATCAAGAAGGTACACGTATTTATCAATAGCTGTCTACGCATGATACTCAACATCCATTGGCCGGATACCATCAGCAACAGCCTTTTGTGGGAGAGAACCAACCAGCTTCCAGCTGAAGAGGAAATTAGGAAAAGACGATGGAAATGGATAGGACATACATTGAGGAAATCATCAAACTACATTACGAGACAAGCGCTAACTTGGAATCCTGAAGGGAAGCGGAAAAGAGGAAGGCCAAAGAACACATTACGTCGGGAAATAGAAGCGGATATGAAAGGGATGAATAAGAACTGGAAAGGATTGCCCAGGACAGGGTTGGATGGAGAATGCTGGTGAGCGGCCTATGCTCCTTCACGAGAAGAAACAGGTGAAAGTAAGTAAGTACTAGTGTTTGTTTTACTGTACTAGTGACAGCCATTACACACACTCTCCCGTCGACTTTGAACTTGTACTACTTTGGCACGATCTCGGCATTCTTTCGATACCGCGAGATAGCCAACAAATACATCTGGAATTTAAAACAGTTAGTCCCTTTGATAAATTTTGATAATGCAATGAGAAGACGAAGTTTATCAGAATTATGTGATATATTAGCGCAATACATCTGGACTACAGCCGTCATCTGCCTTCTGATATTAGCCTACGGGGATCTTATTGGCTAATTGACAAGTAGTCTTCTTGTAGCGGTGTTCATAGTCAAGCGCGACTCGACACCAAACTACAAGTTCTTGAAGAGTTATGGAGGGAAGTGAAATAAGCATATCTGGGAATGCCGAAGACTTGGTGAGCTGTAGGCATCCATTCCTATGGATGTGAGCCACAATTTTATCATCCTTAACATTCTTCTTGGTCATGCTCCAGACTTCAAATCTCTAGAAAGATTCCCAATTTAAATGTATATCCAGCTGTCTATTCACAGGCTCAATCGCGATGCCTATACAATAATTAAAAGTATTTGTTTTAATGTGCTAAATAAGAATTCCCGAAATAGTTCAATATAAGAAAAGGAGAAATAAATGAGCACAAATGAAGGCATCATATTTGGAATTCGTGATCAGCGGACAATCAACTACAAAGGAATCATCAGTTAGTGCAAATACCAAAAGAAATCATCATCATTTACAGGCATCAACCAGAAAAGGGAACTGGATCTGATTTCAAATGTGAATAATCACACAACTCAATTAATACAAAGCACAATTAAATTCAACTGGCAAGAGCTCGGTCAAAGTATGGAGTTAGATGAATTTTACCACTACGCATTAATTTTCACTGGAAAACTCCCCTGTAGTCACAGTTCACAGATCAGTAACAGATTCAGAAATGGTTTGCTTAACTGTCCGATAGTCTACTGCCAATTCGTCTATTATTTCCATGTCTAGATTCGATGGACCACCGTACATTGGATAAGTAACTAGGAAACAGGGATGTGATATGTGAAATATCACAGACATGGTGGTTACCAGAACTCAATGACTCTAAATTTCTCATGAAAAAAGTGCGTCCATGATGTACGGCGGTGAAAATGGTTGTTACAACTAATGGAAGTGGTGTAGTATTTATTCGCACTGGTTGTTTATCACGTACGTCAAAATAGTTTAACCAGGGACCTAGAGGTAAACAGATCACAACACTGACAGAAATATCCTCCGACGCTAGTGAAAGAAATGAATTTCCAAGGCTCGCAGCTGGAGGTTATAACAGTTGACAAACAATCGGTATTAACGAAGGATGCCATTCATTAAACTGGTCAAAGAATCTCCGGAAGATGAGGAATAGCCATCTTCGTTTAGTAATTGTTAGTGATCGTCAGGAAAATTTCACTTCCTCAGTTTTTATTAATCAATAAAATTAAATAACTGAATGTGTAAATCGTAAACAGACCAGGTGCTACTGCATTAATGTGTTAAAGCAACTTTTAAAATATGGCTTCCAAAAACTATGACATTTGAGCCACCGATAACTCCTTTTGTTTCTGTGATCATCGTTTATTTGGCACTTCGACGAAGTGTGACCTACACTTTAAGTTAAGAAATTTGGTCACATGATAATTCTTTCAATGATATAACTAAAGCCTATAAAGAGGTAACCTTTTTCGATAAATAACTAAACACTCATGGATATTCCAATTTCAGATGGATCAATAGATAAATACAAACATTAGGCCGATGTTTCCGTTATCGGTTTTATATTCATGTTACGATCAACTTCCTTAATCTTATTGCTTTGGTTATCACTTTAAACTAACTTACGTCTTATTTCTAAGCCTAAAACGACCGAGTTCAACATCAAAACAGATTGGAAAAGAGAAGTATAAAACAGAAAACACTAGGACATTTAAGACATGAAATGAAACCACATATATTCATAAATTTTTGCTTAAAATTACATTTACGGCGTTATCACAGACCAAATACATAAAACAGGAACCATAGTTAAATAGAATACAGCAGAATACAACATTTTGGGTGCAAAAACTGTCCAAATAAATAAATGTGATTGTAGAAAGAAACAAAATGTGCCACATAGTGTAATAGGTAATACAATAAAACCTAATACAAGACAATTAAACTTTTCACCAAAATGTTTATGTCTAGATAAAACAAATCGACAAAAATAGGCTAATTGCCATATTAATGGTCCAGAGTAAGTGTAAAAGGCTAAAAGTAGACCGGCTATTATTGGTTGATGATATCGAAGACCGACATACGCTGCAGATAGATCAATGGTAGAAAAACTCAAGGAATTTCCCTGAAATAATATTTTAAGAAAAATGAAAAGTTAACAATTGGATTGAGTCATCTGAAGTGATGTTCCAGTATTTCTTTCCATAAATTTTTGTTCATTGTTGATTGAACAAGACTTCAATCTCAGGTTCGAATATAAGTATTTACAGTATACTAAGAAAGTTGAAAGAACCTTTATGATAGGCTAAAATTTAAGTATAGCATAAGTGATATAGTGATTCGGTTCCATCGCTCCAAAAACTAGGTGTGATTTGTTAGAATTTATTCTCGGTGTATAATAAGTCCTTATCTGTCATGTTCGTCTTCCTTATTGCATCCAGCCTGATTAATTTTGCTTTATTCCTAACATAAGTTACCTATTGATGACTACTACTACTAAAGATTTCATAGATGGTGATTAGATGGTATAGGTCAAAATCATGAAAATTGTGAGATTTCCTTCGATACTGTACTTGGTTTGAGTTATTTTTTCTGGTTAGCGTTTTTTTAGCGAGTTAGTTTTCTACGGGATGGGGACGCTAACCCCATGCCCAACCCTCCTCCTTTAACCGGGCTTGGGACCGGCAGTATCTCTAGAAGAGCTACAGGCGGAGTCAAACCATAATGGTGTTAGTCAACAATCACAAAATGTAAGTTCCTAGCTATCAGTAGAACTGTGTTATTTTAATTTGAAAGTTTTCTAAAGTGTGGAAACTGTCTTATTTTATGATGAACATATTACTGTTAAACTACTTTTTCGAAATCAAAAACTGCAGTTAATTTTTATATAGACATCATTATGGACACAAGTAATAAAATCACTTCATTGCCTAGTTAAAATATAAACTGTATTTCAAAATCCACATAGTAACATGTAGGTGTACTGATCAGTTCAATTAATTTCTTAAATGTAAAAAATCATTTAAATAGAACCAACGGATTCGAACATAATATTCCAACATAATTTATCAGACTTAATTACCTAGTCGATAATTAAATGATAACACAGTGATAGAAAGACGTAAACCGTTTAATCATTATGTATTGTATATGTTGTAAGCGTCAGTAATTTTGCGCAAAGCAACAATGCAGGTGTAAATATAAAAAACGTAACACCACCAACTTAAAAGTATGTATCAACACTACAAATCGGGATCTCGAGAAAAATTTAACTAAGAGTACAACTGTGTTTTTAGCTAATGATGTCTGTTTTCAGTTATTACTTACTATTACTTCAAGGAACAAAACCAAGAAGTATGATAGCAGAGAAAATAAAATAGCTAATACTTATAATAATAGTCAGTAATACTATGAAATGGTGGTTGACTTTATATGCAATAAATCTAATTATATATATATATATATATATATATATATATATATATATATATATATATATATATATATATATATACATTACTTACTTGTTGAAAAAAGCTCACCCAACCTTGAGTCCAGTAGATAAGCCATGAACAGAATGGCAAAATATAACGAAATGTATTATGCGATGAATGAATACCCGAATAGTGAAATATTACTTGTATCATTTCGGATGTTAACGCTTCTTTAATCCATATACTAAGCCATAAAATTGTAATCACAGGTTTACCAAGTAAACACACAAGTATATTTAATGTAGATAACGGATGAACAATTGAATCCCAAAATGTTTTTGATGAATTCGCTGATGTTTGACCAAATAAACGATTAGCACTTCTATTTAAACGTATACTTCTTGATTTATACAAACAAAATGCATCTATTAAGCATAACAAGTAAACAGTTCGAGCTGATTGGATAGCATCTTCACTGAAAGTAGGACAAATAAAAATTTATTAAGGGATAAAAACACTATAAATCAGTATTAATTGTAATAATCCTACATTTAATTTCAAAATATTTGTCAGATGAAAATTAATATTTGTGAACAATTCGAGTTAAGTGGATATTGACCTAAGTAAGTAAATGAAATCATGCAAACGTGATCAGTTCCTTTTTTCAAATTGCAAAGTTTCAAATAATATCACATTTGAATTGTTGCCATTACGACAGTATATAACTTATGAAAATAAACTCGATATATCCATCATAGATGATATACCTAACAAGTTGACAAAAAACATTTGAAAGTTTATTGTTTACTCAGGTGATGGTTATAAACTTCGAGTTACACTTTTGTTGCTGTTGTATAATAGTTTCCGAATCAATGCGAGGTAATAGCTTATACAATAAGTGCACAAGACAACTGCCTACTTTACGAAGGAGAAGATAATAATTAGCGTATACAATTTCAAAACTAGGAGGGTTATTATGACCATAGGATGAAGTGAACATGACTCTTTTGTACAGAGAGGTAAGGCTTTGAATGGAAAACTGTTATGGCGTCAGGTGTGAGCAAATTCATCATCAAAACCTGTTTCGAGCCAGTTCTTTTAATTCTATACATAATCTTGAAAGATAATCATCTGTCCAAGGATTAAACTGTTGACTGATTTGTATACCTCTCTAGCTAGCCATGCAAGGTGGTGCTCGGATATTTGTTTACCGAGTACACTCTTGGTACGGCCGATATAACGTGCTCTACAAAGGCAAATGAACTGATAAATACACAATGATGTGACCCAAAGCCGCAGTTCTATCCTTGAAACTTCTCGAGTAAATTCTTACTGCAGGAAACTATTCGGAATCCAGTTGAATAAAATACCTTTCAGCCTTTATTATTTCTGTAGACATATTGACCCTGGATTCAATATTCATGAATAGAATTTTCTTCCGAACTGTGAAAGTACTTTCAACTTGACGTTTTGGTTTCAGATCATTATCCATAATCCTGAGTGGGAAACCATTCTACATTAAAGGAAGTAATTATTTAACAAAAGAACGTTGTGAAATAGATCGTTTAACGTTCGTAGAATTCGAAGATAATTATCTGCATAAAAAAAGTGATATCACCTGGAGAACCAATGAAAACTAGGATGTACTGAATAAGTCTTTCGTCTTCATGTGTGAAACCTTCACAGTAACACTCCCAGGACATTAAAATCTACTGAACTAAGTAAAGTTCCAGAAGTCCACATTCCAAACCTCAGTTAACCCGCGATTACCGACGGTCGCTATCCAGCCTCAGTGAAGATAACTATATCATAATTGATATGGTAGAACTCCAAAATTAATAGGTTACTATTACAAGCTTGGAAAATCTATTACAAAGCTGGTTGCTAGTAAACAATGTAGTAGTTATTTATAATGGCAATTTTTATGAACACTTTATTCGCAATGAACGTACATTATATCACAGACTAATGACAAAATGAGAACTATTTAAAATCAGAAGGTATTATAAACAGTTCTATCTTGATTATTACACTCTCTGAATAAGGAAGCACCAAATATCATCAACAATCTTTTGTTTGTAAATAAGTGAAGCTAAAAGCTGTTTCATCCATATATTTACACATTAAACAGACTTTTTTAAAAACTACCAAGATAAAAACTTACTGTTCGTAATCTGATACTGCTATTCTATATAATAATTGGTTGAAAACTATGAAAGCTCCACTGATCATTGGGGCATAATATTGACATTTTTCCCATAATGAACAATTAGGACGCAGATGAATAATTGCTTTGAAACGAAATACTAGAAATACGATCCACCAAAACAATAAACAAGTCCATAACACTGCAACATGTTCAGGTCTGAAGGAAATTATACATGAACAGCAATAAAGATAAGTAGTATATTTTCGGACTAATTATGACTTATAGTGTTGCTATATAAAATTCAGTCAAGATGACATCGATTGTTGTTAGAGGTATGAAAGTAACTGATACTACCTGGTTTCCTCCACCAAGGAAAAACACTTCAAATTAATGGATCTGAAAAAGAAACTGGGTGTTCTTGCTGATTTGGTAGCGTGACTGTAGAACTTAATGGACAATTATCTGAGTTTTTTTTGTTTTTTCTGCATTTTACAGTCCCTACTGTTAGCGATGGAAATATGTGGGGTAAGGTGAAATGTGGTTTCTTAGGGTTAAAATCTCTAACACTCCTGCCGTTGTGATAAACCAACATCGTTGCAGATTCTGATTATCTGAGAGGAACACGTAAATGGCCGCGAGCTCCAGATAGAGTCAGTAATACGGCCTTTTACTTGGATTAGAATTGGAGACTTCCAATCTTACTATTCTCCAATCAACCTTCCTGGTATATATATATATATATATATATATATATATAACCATTCATTCATGCTTTAACACGTTAATAATCTGTTTCTCTCCTATAAAATCAATATTCTTATACTATAAAGTTATGTATATCTTAATTGAATGAAAGTTGACGAAATTATAAATTAACTTTTATGATTTATTGTATACGTTTATTCAAAGTATGAACTATAAATTAAACAAAAAGAAAAGAAAGTAATCAATTATGAAACTTAAAAATAAATATTGTTTTCTGGAATTCGAATGTTTCAAGAGTAAAGTATAGTTTTACTAACTATTATTTACTTTTAAAGTATTTCTGTCTACCATTAATTATTAAGTTCTAGTAGAAAATCAACTTGGTTGAGCTTCAGTTTAATTGATTAACGTAAGTGGGCTTTGTCTAATTTTCGTTTGATTTTGTTTTCTATATTGAATATCATTCAACTCGGGCTACAAAATCAATTAGCACAGTTGCTGACCGAATACCCCACCAACCACGTCGACGATGATAACTTACACAGCTGATTATCGGCTATTTGGTGGATTATTTCAAAAAGAATAATGTTTAAGAATGAGAATGAACTGATTGTATTGTTGAATGAATGTAAAATGATGTAATATATTCACTCGTACGAAGTCAAATTGTTTTAATTACGTGATTCAACAGAAATTATTTCATTCAAGTCGGATATAGTGATTGAAACTTAACATATCATACTATATTTCATTGGTTCATTTACAGGTGTATACACACAAATAATGAAAGTTGTCGAGTTGTTCCAAAACCTCATTAAATAAATATCTAAACTGCAATCGATCTAGGATTACACGGATGAATCTCTACGTACAATATACTTCTATTTTAAGGATAAAAATCTTATAATAAACTTTGAAAAACCCACGATTCAAGAAAAAAATGCTGTATATGTTTTAGCCAGATTGATTTTCTACAGTAAGACTGCTTCTTCTCTGAGAAAGTGGCTTACTCTAAGTCACAAAACGTCAGAAAATCTAATTTATCTAGTCATTGGGATATTACAAATAATTATTTATGCTCAGTGGATGGTTTAACTAAGAATCTTCCACTGCCTATTTCAAAAGGAATTGTCTTTTTTTCAGTTATTTGACAAGCTCATTCTCATGATACCGATTGTGACTGACTTTTTTGTCGATTTCACTATTCATTTGTGTTCAGTGAAAAGTTGGCAATGTAACCTAGCTATCCTAGCATATCTAAAACTATTAAAAACATCCTTCTGAGTTTTAAAATTTTCCAACCAATTCAGAATATACTTTAATATATCATTATAGAGTTCATAATCATAACAAGATAATGGTTTGTATCATTAAACTTGATTTTGACTTACGACTGATCATTTTGTGAACTACTTAATAACACTGTCGTAACTGAATATTTCATACCTAAATAAATGTGCTGAAGAATCATATGTATGCTTGGATAAAACAGCTGCCCAGTCCTACATGGCTTTCAATGATATAAGAACTGAAGCGAATTTTATGACAAAATACTGTAGTCTTATTTCTCGAGGGTAAACTGTCAATGATTAGTTTATATGCATCATTCGTCTTTTCAGTGTGTGTAGGTTTTCAGTTAATCAACTGCTGTCGAATTTTTCATTTCTAAAACTTGAAAATGTTAGAATAGTTTTTCATAAAACGAAGCAACCACTTCTGTTGGTCATAAGCTTTTAACCAACTTCCCGTTCATTTGTCCGTACATGAACAATATACGAAAAAGTTAAATTCTTGAAACACAACGTAATTCTATATATGAAAAGAAAATCTTTCATATTTAGAAAATCAATCATTTATCAAAATGGTGGGCCTATACAATTGCTTTCTATGTTCATTTGATATGTGTTTAAATCAAAGCTGAATTAGAAAATTATCGATAACAAGTAGAAACATGTAAAATTAATTGCAGCATTAACAAACACTATTTAAAAAATAATTAGTTTACTAAATAAAAGCATACAACTACTTATCACGATGAAATGTTATTAAAATTTATTGGGTTGCATTTATATTTGTAATTATGGGTGTGTATGTTGTTGACAACGAAATCCGGCTAAAACTCTTAACGTGGCGCTGGTGGGTAGCGGGGGAAACCCTGCGAGCTAATTGATGAGGTCAGTGGAGATCGAACTAATCCACTACTCCTATGCTGAAAATGAGTTTGGGGGGTCTGAACCTTGAGGCTACCAAATCTAGCGGGTTACCCTAAATGTATAATTATGTATGCGAACTGCATGAGTCTCGGATTTTTTAGTTGTGTATATATGCATGTGAATAGGGTACGCGGCGGGTTCTCAAAAGAAGCGAAAGCTCAAATGTCTGCCCAATGTTAAATAAAATCAGCGGTCTAAACTAATAGGTCGAAGATAAAATAAAAAGATATGATAGAAAATCCTAGTGAGAGGTGAACTCCTGAAAGTACTAATGCTTATTTGTATGTCATGAAGTGCGAGGGCGAAAATCGTACCAGTGGTATACAAGTAATGCATAAGAGTCAGTTGTGGCAAATATGTTCGAGGGGAGAGCTGATCATATAACCTCCCAGGTGAGTGAATATACTAACATGTATGTTATAAGATGCATGAGTGGAAAAGTGTGTTACCGGCATACATATAACGTATTTTCCCCCCAGGGTGAGTATACCTGTGTATGCAGAGGGATGAACAGGTAAAAACCTATATGTTAGCGGTATACGCCCGCGCGCCAGGACCCCGTGGTACCGACTTCCCCACTAAATCACATCCATGTGGCGGGTTTGTGAGGCTTGATCAACATTAAACGTTTAAGAAACCGCACCACTACCATTTTATTGACACGTCCAGTGTAACTCAGCCTATTGAACATGCCGGATGAAAAACATAAATATATGTAGTGAAAGCTACGGTTCAAGGTGAAACGTTTCATGAAAATTACACAGCTCATACACTAAATTGATGGGAATATAACTGGAAGAACTGGGTATGGTACATGGATATGAAAACGTTAAAGATGACATGCAGTATTTGACAGTGCGTTTTTGTAGCTCATCACCTTACTTGGGTTTACATACAAAGAAATGCAGTTATTCTATGATAACTCACAATGAAAACAATTTATTGATAAATAATAAAAATAAACACGAAATTGAACCACTACTCTTAAATTGAACTTCAGAAATTCTCGACCCTATTCAGTAAATATGAATGAATGATATATGATGCTCAGTGGAATAATTTACAGTCAGAAAATTGTTTTTATAGACTTATAGAACTTTTCAAAATAGACCATGAGTGCTCCTGCATTGAATTCAAAGGATATTCGATACAGTGTAAGGCTAGTGTCAAACCTATGTTTAAGGCTGGATACAACAATAGGATTTAGGGTGATCCTAATTACTAATCCTTAATCAAGACCCTAGCCTTAAGTGCTCAATGATGTCGTCGTCGTTATGATTAATCATCTACATTCGATAGAAAACACTATTTTGATAATATGTACCATGACCTTGAAAAGCCTTTATCTTTTTTAATAGGATCGCTTTTTTATTTTTAATGCTCACTCAATCTACTAAGTAATTAGCCTGAAATTCAGTTTCATATAGGTTCAGAACGGGAAAATATGAAAATATAGTCACGTCAAATGTCATAGCAATTGTTACCGATATCATTTTATCATCTAACGTATTATATTGACTGACTGAATTTTGGGCGTTTCAGGTCAATAGGTCAAACTTATCACAATCATCATATAAGAATGAAATGTTTTGAATTCAACCCTCAATAGAGTCTAAAACCAAAACAAAAAAGGTCCAATATCTCTCAATTCTTAATAATTCCCGAACTAATATCAAACCGTGATGAAAGCTAACTTCAATTTTCCGAAAAAAGGGAGACTAAAAGTAAGATATGAGTTTTTAAAATATGAAGTTATCATTACAACAGTGGATAAAATAACAATCATGTACAAGAGGCTATGAATAACTCGAAAAAAATACTAGTTCTAAAGATATCTAATATGGATCTTCACAGAAATTCTGCCATGGATTTTGTATTTACAGTTCGTACCTTTAGCTTATTGATTATCAAATCTCTTATGACATTTTATGGTGTTTACAAAGTTAACTTCGCAATATGTACAAGAAGGCTGTCCTTTGGAGAGTCAATAAAAAATCTTTTGTAAATGATCATTCTTTTTATTGAGCATAAATGTTAAAAGATAGTTGAAATGGGGTTGCTCATGCATTTTCAGACTAAACAAAACTCGTATAAACCGTTAAGTTCATATATTTAGTCTCTACCTTAAATTCGAATAAGAAAGGTCACACTTGATTCGAAACTTAAATCCAAAGTTTCCTGTCGTCTACATTCAACCAACTAGTAGAGTAAAGTGGTCTTCGAAATGGAACATGATTATTTTTTCAGTCTAACTGTAACAAAGGATATGAATGTATAATACTCATATATCTACAGCAATGATTTCTACATAATTTAAGTTTCAAATTAATAATTAATGGTCTCTAACACTTTGAATTTACTTCCTAAAGTGGTTTTGTAGAGATTACGTACTATGTTTCCGAATGACAAATCAGTAGCATAGGCGAATTTTACTATCTAGCTGCCAAAGTAAACATAGGATGATTAGGGTTTAAACGTATGACATAGTACTTAAAAGTCAAATGGTTTGAATATTGTTAGCTCTTGATAAAACTCTTATACATAATAATGATAATAATAATAACTTACTTGTACAACCAGTCAGATATATCCGGTGAATGTATCCATTTATTACCAGTTTGATGTAGTCTACGCAATAGGAAGCGATCTAATAAAAGTATTTTAAAAATAACTTTTAAAATGGTCCATTTCACACTTGAACTAACATTGCCAAGTAGAATTAACAAACTAGTCAGTAATATAAGACTTGAACTAAAATAATACCATAATTGATGTTCTTCTTCAGCCCAACTACTTGATGCTAAACTGATGGAATGTAGAACTAAGCAAATTGTGCCGAACCAACAAATAATTTGAACTAATAACGGATCAAATGAATAACTCAAATCAGCTGTATCCGAATAATAATACTGAATTATTGTTTTTTGATTCTGTAAAAAAAAGTCGAAAAGAGATTGTGGAAAAGGTGAGAAATTAAGGACAGACGAAATCTTGTTAGATTATGGAGTTGACCAAGTCAAATATAGGAGTGTATTATTAACAAAAGCTTTATTTAATATTGTATGTCTAGTACAGTATAGAATTCTCAGAACAAATTATTTCAAGAAGTTTATTTTACAAAGCAGAAAAATCCGATAGCTGAATACATATATACATAAATTAGGTAAATAGACTACCTGGGATCAGGTGAAATGTTTTTTAAGAAGATTCAAGCCTGTAAAACTTTTAATTAAAAACATGTTTAAGGATATAAGTTATTGACTAGGCCACTTCTTACAACCTGTCCGTCGCTTAGTATATTAGCTAGATAAGGTATTGTAGAGCTTTTATAACTTTACTTGAGAGTATGGATTTTAATGTAATGATGTCTCGTTCTATCAGAAAATACACAAGGAGAAAAGTTCGAATGAAATAGATGGTTAGTATCTGAAATCAAACGCCAGGAGTCTGTAATTCTTTTAATGTATATCCACAAACATATTCATAATTACCTCAAAAGATTCACCACACATTCTGATAACTGCCTTTAGCACTCTTTTTAACACACCAAAACTCTCTTTTAAAAACCCGAGAAATAAGAATGGGGAACAGAAAGGAATAATACATAGTATGAAAGAACTGGGAAACCATAAAAGTAAATGTCAAGAGATATCAAAAGCATGTAGTCTCTTCATATAATAAGTTGGATGGAAAGCTTTATTCGATATCATTAAAAGGTAAGAAGATCAATAGAGTTTAGAGGCAAAATTCACATTAAGATAGACGATCTTCGACATGACTTTTATTACAAAATCTCCAAGAGCACAAACTTTGTTGGATTCCAACAGGGTGTTTAAATATTTTTTATGTCTCATGCTAAAATTAACAGTTTGACATTTGGAAGGATTAAGTGTAAGACCATTAACAACAGACTATCGTTCAATGAAAAACAAGACCTCATTCATTCCAAGAGGATGTAAAGAGGCAGGAATTGGTGTATATACAGCTATCAATGTTGACGCCTGAAAAATTGTTTAGTAGTAGTGGTCATGCAAGAGAGTCGAAGGTACAAGTATAGTCTACAAATGAGCATCGAACATACTCCTTACCCTAATCTCAGCCGAATACTGTATTGTGATACACAACAGAAGCAGCAACTAAGGTACTTCTTTTGCACTTGTTAGCAGACTGAAATAGATCAACATGTTCTTTTAATGCAGGATGAAGTGAAAGCAGTAATAGTTTTTCCATTGTTTTGAGGAAAGGAGAAGTTATTAAAATAGACCTAGATTTCGCATTCTCATCACCAGATACTTTCTTTGATATTGAGATTATCTTCATCTTTCTCCACATTTTCGGTATAAAATTACTTGAAAAAGATCTATTAAAGATGCTCGCAAATTGATGGCACAGAACTACTGAAAGTGATGACAGCCCAGCTTTATGAGGCTTTATGGTAAATGTAATATACTAGTGTGTGCTCACAGCATTTGTACAAGCAATATTCGTGTACAATAGAGTGAGCAATGCTGTGTTTGGACATAAGTTGTAGAAATTCGAAACTTCAGGTGAAATTTTGCAAAACTAATTAGAATTGTGTAAGATCATTATGCTTTGTTTGTTTATCTCCTCTTATATTTATATCGTTTATGTTCATTTTAAATTAGTTTGGACCATTTGATTTTATATTTCTACATATTTTTTCTACTGTTGTATAATGCATGTAAAATGAAAATACATGCGGGAATATTAAAGAATATAAATAGGATAGTGCATAATGTGAAACAGATATAATAAGTGTATGACAGAGATTTTTATAACAGTATATGGAATACTATAGATAATTGACACAAACTACGCGAATACCATATTCATTAAACGATCGATGGACAATGTCGCAGTTTTGCGTTCCCCCATCTTTAATTACAACAGGACTCAAAACACAAATGTACAGTCAAAAGTATCACAACAACACTACAATTTACAAGCATAGCTAGGTACTGAATAGTTAGAAAACGTATTGATAGTTAACAGATAATTCATGAACGGTGAGAAAATATAACGATAATTAATGAAATTTAAGATTAAAGTTAGTTAGATCTTTGTTGGATGTACCGGCATTCTAAGGCAATTGCTTATAAACACATCATACATGTTGAACAAGTCGATAGCTTTCCTGGAATCAGTAACACAGTAGATAAAGCGTTGGCGTTTGAAGCACTAGTCAGATGGGTTCGAGTCTCGATATTAACGTCAACATTAGGACCCAGGTATATCCAACTGAAGAGTTCAAAATTAAATGAAACTCGTAATCTGGATTTTAGTGGTATAATAGTGCTATTAAATCAATAGTTTTGATGAATGCTCATTAAAAGTATGTAAGCTTATTTAATGAAAAATAACTATCCTAGTATCATATTTCACCACTTCTTGTACTATCCTAATAAAAACAATTAGCTATTAGATGTAGACAGATCTATCTCATGAAAAAAGAAAGTATTATACAGAATCAACAATAAATCTTCGAGACAGAATAATACAAAATAATTTGTATGGACCATACAAATAGAAATCATAGAGAATACAAAATCACAATTAAATTTACCAAAATAAAACCCATCAATTTATTAAATTGATAGTTAGAAGTAGTCCTTAAACAGAACAATGTACTTCAAGATAAGTGGAAGATTATCAATATATACAGTGAGAAAGAAGGTAGTTTATATCAATTAGTGTAAATAAGATTATTGAGGCTTACTAGGCATTGTAAGACTATTAGAAAATCAGGAATTCATTGAACAGCTGTCTCATCCACGTTTAGAACTATTACTACTTACACTTTCACTACCTCTACCACTACGGGATTTGAATCGATAACTGCATCTCTGTGCTAACGTGGTATGGCAACTCGAACTGATGTACGTACGCATAAAGTTCCACGTTATTACTGACTGACTAATGTAGAAGTACTCGAAAATGATCGATTTTTGAGTTCCAAAAAACTAGGATGAGACAGTTTTCCAGTACCCCAACCTTCTTTTTTAATTGGTAATTCATTAATGTTAGCCTAGCTAAATTCGTACTGGATATTCTCCGTAATTCCAGTTTAAATATATTAATCTATAAAAACTCTAGTGTAAAAGTTAGTCAGTATTATTAATCCACTGGAGTCTATCTGCACTATTTCACTCAAGGTAAAATTGAAATAACTGCACTCATATTACTTACTTTTCTGTTTGTCAAAGAATTTTTGGTATCGGAAGAGTAAATAACTGAATTGAGAATCTTGTGAAACAGCAATAACGTAACCTATAATAGATCATTTTTATGTTCAAAAAATAAACAGAAAACTATGTAATTTTGCAAAGATTTATGAGAAAATTAAAGAATGATAAATATATTCTAACCAAGTATTTCTATGGTAATACATCTCTGACAGTCACCCTGTTCCAAGGAACAGAAGTTACCTTCAAGAGTGTAGATATGCCATCTTGATTAATGGCCAACTAGTATGAGACCAAAATTTAGGGTTGGATCAAGATTAACTTGAATTATATAAGATCACACATGTTGCATCGATATATTGGCTCGTATCAGCTAGTAGTCATATTGAATTTGATAGACTTGGGATTTCTTGCCAAGATATCATGCTTGGGATACACTTAACAGTTTAATTTATTAAGACCCTACATAACCTATATATATATATATATATATATATATATATATATATATATATATATATATATATATATATATATATATATATATATATATATATATATATCCTTAGTGTAAAGTTACTATTTATTATTTTGATTCTTAGTATGAACACCACCTACATGTTGCAAAGCTTTTCAGTTTACAGGCGTTTAGCACATATTTAGTACTAATATAAAACATTTCATCCCAAGTCCATTAGTTTTAAACAGTGTATACAGTTTTTAGTTTCTTATTAGATTTTCTTACTTTAAAATGTAAAGCGATATTTTATTAATTAGAAAGTTTATCTTCTAGATAGTCATTTTCAGTTTCAAATATTTACACACCGACTCCAGTTAGGGTGGTTGGGTAGAGGTTTGCACATCACTAATATGGACTTAAAAAATGAATAGGAATTATTGCATTCCCGTTTAATAACGCACAAATATTGTGATCGTTACAAGAAATAGATTTGAATCCAGCTCTTGGCAAAATGGTGAGTGGTAATTCAGAATTTCAACACAAAAACAAAATAACTGCCTGAAACAATTGAGTTGAAAAAGCATTTGAATTACCTACAAATAATCAACTTACAATCCACATTAAAATACCGCCAAATAGCATTTGTTTATTATTTAAATGTTCAACTTTTGACAAAGATTCTGATTGTATACCGTTAAGTAGGTTAACTGTACTAGTAATTAGTTTCTCGCCATTTAAACGAGAACCTGATTTTACACAATCAATTTGCTTGAATTCATTAGTTGAATTTCCCTGAGTGTTTTGACAATGTAACCAAGTGATAATTTCATTTAGCAAAATGTTATATTCCGTAGCTGTAAAAATATTTATTGAAGCAACGAGCATCATAAATTGAAAATCAAATATTAAAAATAACAATTCACAACGATATCCTGTCGGTTAGTGTAATATTAATGATGGAATAGTTTTTGCAACAAATTAGCATTAATATTAAAGATATTTGATAATGATACATGAATAAATTCATAAACTTATGTTATACAAGAGTTGATACTAGTCAGAAATGACTCTTTGTATTATTTAACGAATGTGAGTAGAAATCAACTGCTATAATATTAAAGATTAGATAGATTTTTAGCTGAACTCGGTTCATCTTCGTCAACAGATATAAATTAGTGTTTGGGACTTGGGCAAAGAATTATTAGGCTAAATTCGAAAGTCAACTTTTATAGACTAATGTTTATGATCAAGGTGAGGGATTGTGAAGAATTTTCATTTTGAAGTTACTTTTCGTTGCCAATCAGCGTTAATTCCAGAAGCACGGAATGTCTAAGAACATTTAAA
This sequence comes from Schistosoma spindalis, assembly GCA_946903255.1. Classification (NCBI taxonomy): domain Eukaryota; kingdom Metazoa; phylum Platyhelminthes; class Trematoda; order Strigeidida; family Schistosomatidae; genus Schistosoma; species Schistosoma spindalis. Next base: position 77,361,414 of record OX336416.1, on the reverse strand, counting down.
TTAAGTATGTTCCTAGTTTGAAATTTCTCAACAGTGTGTACACATAACCATACAATGGATCGAACTTAAAAGCTGTATGTCTCGGAAAGAGCTTGATACAACATCATATCAGAACATCGAAAATAGCAGTGTCAATTATAATAAAAAAAGACTGAATACACAGATTACGATACTAGGAGCAAGCAACATAGAACCTGGTGCATATGAATCCGTTTGAGTTGTGATACTAAACCGGTATATTCATACAGTATTTCGAAATGTAATAACATTAATGATAAATGTATTTATTTTGTTATTTAAAAATGAGAGACTCACTCCGTTCTTGACTCCATACACTTGACATACAATTTTTATGCTCTAGTTTATGATATGACTTCAATGAAAATACACATTCACCAGATAAACGACCAATATGTTGCATTAACATATATAGCACTTTTAATCGATCATAATTTGTTGACCAGAAATTATACAACCATGAAGATGATAAAATGCCCAAACTTCTCTCTGGTATACCAACTCCCGTAATTAATCCAATTAATGTGGCTAAATCAACTTGTTGTGTTTGCGGCAACTGTTTTAGATTTGTTGTTACACATGTGTTCTTGAGTAAAAAATATTAAAAAATACTGCAGGAACACGAGAGTAAATTAAAAAAGTAATTGTACAAAGCTTCAATTTAATTGATAATTATTACACAAAAAATAACATTTTTAGTCAGTAATATAACTATAATGAGAATTGGAAGTTCTAAGCATGATTTCATATTAAGTCTAAGATGAGTGAATTGTTATAGGTGTTACCAAATAGAACAACAAAGATATTTGTGATGTAAAGATGATTTTGAATACAGAGACCTGATTAAACATTTGAGAACTACCTATTTTACTAACTGTGCAAATACTGCAATTAACCAGCTTGTCTTAGATCTGTTTAAACTGAATGATTATGTGAATGCTAACTAGATATATTGAAAGGCTAATATTAGGCGAGTTAAAAGTTATCACATATCTGATTACTGGAACAATCAAACAGAAACATTAAAATACTTTTTGTTTTTATCTATCCGTTGACAAAATAAGAGACAAATATTTTGGAATCCAAGAACCTTATGTATGACAGATTACGAACATAGTTGTATCAGTTGAACTGGTAGAAAACTTTAATCAATGAACATGGGTGAAAGATACAGAATGTTAAAAAAATTCAAAATATGTTTTCAGTAATTATAATATGAATTTATGTCAAAGAGATATTTGTAGTAATATTGTATAACTGATAATGAGAATGTTTTACTGTGTAAAAATTTATAGTATTGAATAAAGCCATTATTATTATTATTATTATTATTATTATTATTATTATTATTATTACTATTATTATTATTATTACGCATCGTTTCATTTGTTGACGTGGTAATAATTAAATGTAAATCTAGCCTATCTAAGAGAGAGAGAGAGAGGGATTGAACTACGCTTAAGATTTTTTTTCTAAGGTGAGAAATAATTCATTTACTCTGTATTGGTTAGCATACTTGATAAGTCTTCTAACCGAACACTTGAATCGGTTTCTTAAGCTGTTCTAATAACGCCAAGGTAAATCTACATGACAAAATGAACACGAGAGAACAGGCGCGAAGTGTGAAAAGAACGCTACACTCTAAGGTTAATCTATATACATGAAATCGAAGGTACTTATAGTATTTCAGATGACCTTGCGCTTCTGGAGGGTTCTGAAACCATAGTAAGTAGTAGTAGTAGTGGAATAGGTAATTATGCAATCGTAAATGTGACACGTGACCTTTCACTTTCGAGATGTCTTGAGAAGCTTACATTCAACGCTGATTGAACAAAATGTTTCCCAGTGTTTTTAGAGGCCCTCTGGACTTTTTCGAGGAATAGTTTGGATCACCCCAACAACACTCAGTTTTGAGTCCCATTTTACTTGTGAGATCTAATGCTACTACCCAGATATGAATTCGAACACGTTGCCTAACAGTTGGAAATCAAGTATTTTAATTACCAAACTACTAAACCATTTTCAATGATTATTATTATTATTATTATTATAAGCTTTATTCAACATTATATTTGTGGTACACTATTGAATTCTCAGCATAAAGTATTTCAACAAGTTTCCTTTTCTTATATCTTGATCGATCCTGACGATAAATATTGAGTGATGGCCAGTTAGATGTAAGGAGTTCGATAATCGACATCTGAATAATGTTCATTCATTTCAATGCATATTGCAAACCACCATGATGTCGCTGGTTGTACCTTTTTGTAATCCGTACAGCGAAAGGTTGTAAACTTTTCGTAAACGCGCCTGAATAGGTTGTGAGCTCAATAGACATAATAGTGTATTAAAACAAACAAGAAAACAGATAACTTGACGAAATATCTAGATGGGAGGAACAGGTAGCCCAGATATTCAAGCAGGCCGCCGAGATGTAGCGTCACTTTCAACAATTGGAGTTGTTGGAAAGTGGTAATTATTCATAAAATATCAAAATAATCATCATAAGTTTTCAAACTCCATACCCTTAATTCTATTCACAGCTTTGTTTAAATAAATACGTCACCGTCGTACCAAGTGTTTACAACTAGTAATACTTTTACTATCGATAATAATGACTGGTTCCTCAAAATATGCAGTACTTTATCATTTAGAAATTGTAATTATTGAAAGCATCAATATCCTCCATCTATGGTACGAATCGTAACTAATTTTAAATCAAAATCAAACGCTTATCAAGTTAAAGCGTTAAGGAGAGTAGTATACAATATCCTACTATACTACAGTGAAACAAACTTGGGAAATGACTTACAAGTAATATGTCTGATACTGTAAATAATATACATATACTAGTGAAACTTGTCAACTCAAATGTGTATTCATGCATTCAACCTTAAGCGGCACTTTTTATGCCAAACCTACAGGCAATACCAAGTTTTCCACAGTGAAACTGATGGGACCAGGTTCAAACCTAAAACTCCCTATCATAAAATTTGATTGTGTACGCATCAAGTCATTAATCCGTAGATATATTTAGATGATCGTTTGTGTTTAAATAAGAGTAACAAATGATCAATTTTACATTTATTTTCCAATCGAAATCCCAAATTATCAATTAATCCAATTAACCGTTGTCTTGATCAATTGAATCATACGCTTAAATACTGTTTCACTCCAGTTCAAACAGTCGGGTACTTTTATTACATAAAATACGAAAATATTTATTTTGTTTATCGATGCTGTTGAAAAGTGGTACAATGCGAGTAAATCAAATCGTTTGTACTTTCTGCTAATAATCAATTGTTTACGAAAAAACGGTAAAAGTTTCATGATCCAACAATTAAATTGAGGTAGTTAAGACAGACATTTTAAAAATCTTCTTTTAGAACGACAAAAATAAAAGTGTTTAACTATGAAATTTAATGATTCCAGTATCAATCAAAATGTCCGGAATTAATCTCTTCCATATGGTCATGAGTGAGTACTGCGGATAAAAACTCAATATAGATAGATATACATAGCTATGACTGTCGATATCTAATCAATAATTTATTATTAAACAACAGTGTCCAAATAGACCTTAAAACAACTCTAAAGTATTTAATTATACTAATCCCTCAAATAAAATTCAATAATTGGAATGCAAAGCGCAGAAAGCGAAACAACAAATCCAACAATCAATGTAAATTCTTTATTTTTTTTTTCGTTACCAAATGGTACATTGACCAGTAAATAAATTTGTGACATTGTAAAACTGATTGGAGATATTTCCTCTTTTTCTACCATATGTTACTTTTTTTCAAAGCTTCGATTTCTTCAGTTTCACATTTCATACATGATTCTTTTTCAAGGATGATACTTTGAAATGTCACTACTAAGAGAATAATGGTACTTTTACTTTATTTGCACCAATCAGTCAGTCAAATGTTTAAGATTTCACTAGTTGAAATCATGAGTCAATTGAAGCTAGACCACTATGAAAAACCTGGCAGCACTGGACGGCCGTTTTGTGCTAGTATGGGACTACTCAGCAGTGCGCATCCAGGTTAACCATGGTGGTCTAGCTTCAATTAACTCATTATTTCAACTATTGAAATCTTTAAAATCTCCACAAAACGCCCTCTGTTTAAGATTTATTAAAAATTGGAAAACAAACGTAATAACCATTATTTAAAAGTACACTTTTTTTCTCAAGTATACATTTACCTCATTTAAGTGATCATTTGTTTTATTCCAGTTAGATCCAAGCATAAAAAGGCCAGTTGTTTTTTCACCAGTTGTAGAGCCTCCATGACTACCTTTATCACTTATTCCATGATCGCCTGTTAAAATGAATAACCAATTTTTATTGATAATTGATGAAGAGTTCATCTGAAAAAAAAGTAGAAAAATATAAAAATTATTGTGAGAACAATAAGATACCAAAATTTCTAATTTAATTCATTAATCAAGAATTGATTTGTGTTCTGATTATTTGAGCTACAATGTATACATGAGGATTCTGTGATAATAAACAGAAATTTAAAATTAAGTAGATAGAACGGGATTCCAATTTGCAAACTATGAATGGAAATTTTACGAAAGAGTACAGAAAAGAAAAGATTCATGAATTCATTCAAGGTTCGTTGAGAACCTGATTTTTTATTGACTAGGCCATGGATTCTTTATTTAGAGGGCAAAGCTTAGGTTAATTAAAAATTTTATTAATAAATGTGGCATGAGTAGTCCCTGAGTAACTGATTTAGTATATTTTTGCCCTGGTATGGCCGGGAGTGGGGAGAGTCCGCTCCTCCTCTCGAAATGCTCTCACATGGCCACGCGTATACAGCCCCTGTCAGGGAAGTCCTACTCACTGCCTTCTCGTGGCATTACTGTTGTTTACGAAAATGAGAGGACGAAAAGCGAATGTCCGGCGCATTAACCGGACCCCAAATCAATGGTGCACATGGGCTCCAGTATCCTGCGGGAACAAATGGCGTATGAACCAATTTCTTGGTCACCGGCTTCCATGGGACTGCATCTCCTCACGATGCTCCACTGCCTTGTGGGTCAGACGTTCAGGTCGAAGGCTCGGGGTGTGGCCCCCTAAGAAAACCACCTGCTTCAGTTTGGGCACCCGAGCAGTATCACAGCCCTCACACAAATCAAATGAGATCTGTGTGGCGCATATGTATTTGGTGCCTTCTTGTACCGATATCTATGTGTTAAAATAATAATAATAATATCTTGAGGGATTCGATCATATATATATATATATATATATATATATATATATATATATATATATATATATATATGAGATAAATAAACGAGTCGTTTTCATTTGCACGATGCAAAGTTCATCTACTTATATGACTTTTATAGTCTAAATGCTCCATAATCTAAGGCGTAATTCACCCAATTTCTATCAGTCCCTGGACTTTAGATTAAAAGCTAACCATTAGGGTCATAGACATATCATTAGCAGGTAATAAAAGATTCCAACAGAAATGATTGACCGTTGTTTCTCTCCTAAACTAGCATGTTATTAGTAAACGAATAATACTAGTGGATGTTTTCAATTTCCCGTTGTTGATGTTTAGATCTGAAATTAAACAATATCTGTTGTTATATATGCATTCTGTGCAAATTGCCTCTATATGTTATGTACATATGATAGTACTAACTGATCAATCGGAGTTCTGAATATCAACAATAGGAGATTGCAAACTATTGCCAATACTTTCATACCTGTTGAATAATTTGTGTTTATCTGAAATCAATAGCTTAGGGAGATATCTGAAGTGATAGGGATTGAGTTTGAGTTCCAATGTAAACATTAACACTGAGCCTCAATCACATTTCACTGATGAGTTGCAAATAGAATCATTAGCTATCTAACAAATATAATAAATTCAACGAATATTTTAAATGAACTAACTTTAGGAATCGAGTCTTAAAAATCTAAAGATGATCTGAGAAAAACAAAACATAAAACACCACAATGAGATAAATCCTATAAATTTGTTAACTACTAACAAATTAATATCAGAATGGATTGTGTGGAGATTTTAGAAATTTCACTAGTTGAAATCATGAATCCATTGAAGCTAGAACACCATGAAAAAATTGGAAGCACTGGACGGCCGTTTCGTCCTAGTATGGGACTCCTCAGCAGTGCACATCCACGATCCCGCTCCTCGCGAGATTCGAACCCAGGACCTATCAGTCTAACAAATTAAATTTAGCAAAACTCATTTATACTAGATATTCGATAATCAAACAAATAGTAACAACTTTTGGTTGATAATTTAATTCAGCCATTAAACATGGAAAATAAGTATTTAAACAACATTCACATACATACTAGAAATAGAAATACAATATTGAGTCAGTCAATCAAAATGATTCAAACAGTGTTAATGTCATTCATTTAAACACAAATGATTTATTAATGGGCAATTTTCATCTTAAGTTATAATAAATACTTTAAAAATCGATTATGAAACAATTTTCATTTAAAATAAATTGACTAAACACCAATAAAAATTTTTGAATTCCGTAGCACCTACTTTGATTTAATCAGTTGAATATAACAACTAAACTATATAAGAACGTATAGTTAAGAACCAAGTGTATATGCGAACTTATAGTTCATTACTGAGTTAAGTTGAAAATTAATTATTAATAGTCGATATTAGTTGAACTGGCAGATAGACAATTTACGTATTAAAAATCGTTATGAGGTTTAATAATAAAAAGAACCAAGTTGATGATGCAATGGGAAATATACAGTTGCAGAGTTAACCATATACTGTGGTTCTTTCAATTTTTGTTAATATAAACCATTGGTTTACATAAAATGTAAATGTTCAACGCAGTTTATTTTAATTTTAATGATCAATTACTTTACGGATGATCTATTACTTCAGTAAAAGTAAAAATAAGTATTTTAATAACAATTATTATGACAATTTTTCTGTACCAATATTTTAAAATTTCATTATCTCCTAGAATTACTATATTGTTATAAGTTATGAAAATTTCAGTCCGAAATTTAAAAAATCTCATAATGAAACAGGAAATAAATTATTGGTAAGATTTTGGATTATGCGTATTAGTGAAAACAACTAGCAACTAGTCAGTTTGATGTACTTATATCAGTGTTGACATTAATGCTGATGGTAGAAGGTAGCACTTATCAATAAAGGCGTTAAGTCTTTGGGTACTAAAATTAGTTACTTACTTACACCTGTTACCACTCGAGCAGCATAGGCCGCGCACCAGCATTTTCCAACCAACTTTGTCCTGGGCAATCCTTTCCAGTTGCTATTCATTCTTTTGATATCTACCTCCAATTCCCGGAGCAATGTATTGTTGAGTTAACCTTTTTTCCTTTCCCCTTCAGAATTTCAACTTCAAGCTTACCTCGTGAAGCAGTTTGATGATTTATTTATTTATTTTATTTGAACACAAAGATATTGGTACAAGGAGGCACCAAATACATATGCGCCACACAAATCTCATTTGATTTGTGCAAGGGCTATGATAATGCCCAGGTGTCCCAACCGAAGCAGGTGGTTTTCTTAGGAGTCCACACCCGGAGCCTTCGACCTGAAGGTCTGATCCATAAGGCAGTTGAGTAACGTTAGGAGATGCAGTTCCATGGTAGCCGGTTACCAACGATTGATTCGTATGCCATTTGTTTCTTCAGGATACTGGAGACCATGTGCATCATCGGTTTGGAATCAGGGTTTTCCAACTCCCCTAGGTGGACTCTCCATGTCCACCAACCCTGTTACAGCGCTGGACATTCGCTTTTCCTCGTCTCAATTTCGTAGACAACGCCCCCACCACGAGAAGGCAGTGAGTAGGACTTCCCTGACAGTGGCCGCATACGCGTGGCCATGTGAGAGCACTTCGAGAAGAAGAACTGACTCTCCCCACCCTCAGTTGTACCAGGGCATTCGGTGGCGTTTGATGATCTCCACAATATATGTCCTATCCACTCCCAACGTCTTTCTTAATCTCCTCTTCAGTTGGATGTTGATTTGTTCTCTCACAGTAGGCTGTCGCTCATTATATCTGGTTAACGGACATTCAGTATCTTGCATAGACAATTGATTATAAATACTCCTACATTTTTTGACGATGGTTGTGGTAACATAAGGTTCTCTTATACACACTATCAAATACTTCATAATGGTCAAGGGACTTGATTGTCTTGCCTTTTTTGTTCTTGACTGCTCGCTTTGGTTTGTCATATTTATCTGCCAGTTTCTTGGTTGTATCATATAATTGTCTTATATGTCCCTCGCTTGCAGCTTTTTCTGCTGTCGTCGCTGGATCTTCCACGTGTAACTGCTTGTCGGCCCTAAAGCTCCTCTTCGCTTGCTTGTTTGCTTCCGTGTATTCGGTCTGTGTCTCGAATTTCTCTGCTCTTGTTCTACTGTTGTTAATTAATGTCTTCTTGTTCTTCCTCTCATGAATGCTGTCCAAGGTTTCGATAGAGGTCCATTCTTACGATGATGTCCCTTGAGGCTCAAAACCTCCTAACGTGTTCAAGTTGGTGCTTCTTTGATCCCTTCCATATTGTCCTTCATAGTAGTCTTTCTTCTTTGAATAGATCTTGTAGTGCTTGGAACTAGTTGTTGAGATCTATCTTGAATACGTTGAGTTTGACAGTATCTCGAATAAAGGCTGTATTGAACTTTGTAACTGTTTCCGCAGCTGTCCAGTGTTTCTTTAGCTTCAGTTTCATCTTGGTCACAACCAGGTGGTGATTTGAATCTACGTCGGCTCATCTTATGCTTCTCACGTCATCAATCGACTTTCTGAATTTTTTATTGATGCAAATATGACCAATCTGGTTCTCTGTGGTGTGATCCGGTGAGACCCATGTAGCTTTGTGTATGCGTTTGTGTGGGAACATTTTGCAGCCTATAACCAATTTGTTGAATGCACATAGATTTGCAAATCTCTCACCATTCTCGTTCGTTTCTCCCAGTCCATGTCGTCCCATGATATATCTTTGTATCCGTTGTTATTCATTCCGACTTGGGCGTTTAGGTTAATATTATTGACAAGAGTAAAAAATGTAGAACATTATATTCTGTTTGTGAAAATTATACTTAAAATAATTTCAGCGATAGAAATATGAATTCATCCTTTAGAGATTCTGATTATTATCCAGCAGAATTCCAGACAGGTTTGTTGGATGAAACGGTGGAACTCTTTAAATTTCAACCGCTGAGATTATTACAAATATAAATTTTCAAACAACGTCTTCCATATATTCAGCGCCAGATTTCTGTCAAACTATTTGTTTAAATATTGACGAATATTAGTATGAGCTATATTTTATGAATGCTGAATCGGTGTCAACCGTTATTGTTAGCAGAGTAGTAACAAATTGAAAAAAGAAACAAGATTAATCGTGTGTTATTATGCCTAATACGCGTGAAACTGTGGTCTAAAGATTTTAAAAACCAACTTTCGAATATTGAGAATGGATTTCGAAATTCAATCTGAAAACTTTAGTTTGAGTGTTAGAACAATACTGTGCGCCGTATACAAATATGTAAATTAAAGTATAATACTAAGTTTCATAGTGAGTAATGTTAACCATAGTAAAGTAGCGATGAATAAAACTTAGTAATCAATTCAATACATGAGATAGTTCCATATAACTTGGACTTTTAATATGAACTACGTAGGAAAATGCATGGCTCCAACGGTTAGATGAGTAGAGAATTAGAAATCGATGTTTGAATGAACATCTTATTACTAAATACTTCATATATAGTTATTTTCGTATCCTAAGCATTTTTAGCACCTTTCTCCTCTTCAGTTACTAATCTTTTTAACTTGTATGCTGTTGAGAAGAATTTACATGCAAATCCATACACTTTATACAGAATTTTAAGATGACATACCTGTCTTTTTTGTGTAGTTTTTTAAGTAAAAACAATGGTTACGACGTATTCGGTTACATATAAACAAACGCAATTATAGATGCTATTTTTATGAAAGGGATTAAAAAATAAATATAGATGTATCTTTGCGTCAATTACTCCAGCCTCTAGAGTATATATCCTATCCAAAAAAGCAACAACCACAAAAATTAATGCTAATAAAATTTATCACTGAATCAAACGCCTATAAGACAAAATTAAAAGTGCGTGAATTATTGATTATCCTTTAGTCAATAGTCACTGATACATTTAGAGTCTCATGATTATAAACTCAAATTAACTTTTTCTTAAACATGAGGGGCAGATTCGTCGCTATTCCGAACCGTTTGCCAGTTTCTGCATGTTTATGACAGTATTAACACTTATTTTAAACCGATCTTATACACATACATAATATAACAAGGATATTTAAGTCAGCAAACATTGGAAACTTTATTTAATCACTTACCATTCATAATGAAGTATCAAAACGAAATTTAACGTTGACAGTCTCACTAACTTTGAATAAAGCTACTCGCACTGTACAAAATAATGATAGAATATCAATAATATTACAATAATTTCCATTAAAGTCATTTCTTATCTTAAAACTATAGATGCTAAAAAATTACAAAGATACACATTTCGAGTCCAAGTTTGCAAAATAATGGGAAACAATCCATTTCATGAACAATGATTTTATCAAACATTGTCTTATCCTAGCAGAGTTTTCCCAGCTCTTTAAGACACGAGTACTGTTTGAGACATAGTATACTGAAATGAAATATTAACAGAGTAACAGTGACAAATTTACAAATATCAGGTATTCCTTTTCACTTGAAAACAATTTAAAGCTTAAACAATATGGACATTAGAGATTAAATTAAAACGATGAAGCAAACGTATCCGACAATTAAGTAAAGAATAGTAACAAACCAATATACATATTTTTGGAAGACATTAGAGTAGTTATTAAAACATAAACAACAAACATACCAATACTTCAAGTATGCTGTAAATAACTTCATCCATTTCACGAATTTTTTTAGGGATGCTAGATCCCTTAGGTCCTTCAATGTGTCCAATGTGATCCAACCCCAAATAATGCAAAATAAGGCCATCCCATGTATCAGGTGTAGTCATCAATGTCGAAATATGACGTGTTACATTTTCATCTACCTGTAATATAAAAAAGTATTTAGCTTCAAGTGATTTTACTTCATGGAAGTCATTAACGTAGAATGAATTTGTGCCTTCATAGGCCTGAAAGCTTTGAGGAAAAAGCTTTATCCAAGTATCATCCCCATAAAATTGAATTTTCCATTGATGATTTACCAAACGAGTTACCCAGTTATCATCAACCATTGTTTCTGCATTTACGTTGTGCAAAATATCAACAAACTTCGGGTTCCTCCCTGAGACGATTGCCTACATTTTAAAATGATATTCGAGTTGTTCGATAAACCAACCTTTATTCGCGGTAGTGTCACAGTAGGGGGTTGAACAATTGAAGCAGAACATGTGGCCGACTTGAGATTCATATACGAACGAAGCTTGACCCAATTTTCTGAGTACTTTGGTGAAAACAAAAAATCTACTCTTAATGCGTCAACTACGACCATGACAAATTTATCAATCTTATATGTTTCTTCTACATCCCCAACTAAACAAAACCAAAATACTGATAAGAAATGAGACTAATCTTACTTTTATCAACTTTTGTAGCTGGGTCATTTGGCAGTAGACCACTCATAAATATAAAAAGACCAAGTGAATATATACCAAGTAGAAAGAGACATTCATAAACATTAATTTTTGTCAAGATCCCCATTTAAATACTCATCTACTTTACGAATCTAAAATGGAAAATTTCTATCTGAAGGTTATAGAAGTTTAAAGATGTGTAAATAAGCACAACGATATAAAAGGTAAGAGTGAGGCGGAAATTTTTATAATCCCCACACTACACTTAGTTTTATGGCGGAACATATGGAATACATAATTTATGTTAACTTTTGAGGTAGAATTTGTCCAATAAGTATGGTAACAACAAAAGGTTAAAACGCATGTTAAAGGCTCGAAGTACGGTAATTAATCTCACAGTACAAGATATGATATCTAGTGACTATGTTCTGTCACAAAAATTTTTACTTACAATATTTCGAGGTTGCAAGGATTGTAAATTTACTTACCGTGACATACCACGACATGAAGACTAAAATAAATTTTGCTTTGAATAAACCTCTCCATCAGGACTTAGAAGTCATCTTCGGGAATTTTGTAAAACATTTCCACAAGATGAAATGTGATACCATGTTACAGGGGTATAATAGGCTTTAACTATGTGAAAATTATAGGAAGTGCGTAATTCATGTTCAACAATCACTTTATGCAAGTGCATAGATACGGTTACTTTTTTAGAGACTTCATTGATGTTATGAGTGTAAATAATATTAGGTAAAAAAAAATGTGCAATTGAGACGTACTCGGAGGTTGCAAGCTATCTTAAACTTACTGTTAGAGGACTGCGAAATACACCTGTTAAACACCGTAATTTGATATACTGCAAAGAAGATTAAAAGTCTGGTGTAACGTTGAAGCTTATAATATTTAGGTCTAAAGTTTTTCCAATAAAATTTAAATGGTATGACTGAACTGGCATTTGGGGACAGAATTTGAATTCGATGTTGGGATTCAGAGTTGAATGTTGAGGTTTATTATGAAGAACAGATTTACGTCTGATTTAACTCTACCCAAAAGCAAACCCTGAACCTCAAATCATGCACATAGATTTTTATTCTAAAACGTAATCTTAATTTCGACCGTAGCAGAAGATCCCAAGTCTTTGTCCTTCTTACTAAAACACAGGTCTCATTTTAAGTTCTAAACATAAACATTAAAACGTTTACGTCAATAAAATCATTACAACTGAAATCTTAATCGTAATTTAGTATACCTAATGTAAATTGTTGAATGACGTTGGAGATTTGACAAATCGATGAATTAATAAGTAAAAAAAGTAATTTACACAACACCTTATGGACAACTCTGAAAATTACCATGTGAAATCTCGAGCACACATATGGTTCGAAAGCAGCCCAGAGATCTTCTTGGAAACCCTTCTTGAAGTCAAGATTAAAAATAGAGTAACGTTTGAACAACTGAAAGATATCGGCTATAATTCCATATAGGTTCATCATCATATAGATGAATGAATCGTTTACAGAAAATCTAAGTGTCTAAGACAGTCTAAATTGTCAGCGGATCATTATCATAATACAACAAATATTATGTAGGATAAACTACGTCTAAAGAACAAAGTCTTCATTGGAAAGTCTTCCACACCTTCGCCAACATTATATTAGGCGTTAGACTAAACAAAATCACTAACAGCAGTTTTATAATCATGATATTGAAAAACCTGACATTTGAAAACTTAATAAAAAAACAAGTGACTAAAAGTTCGAAGATAACCATATACTTTGTTTTCACAAAAAATCTTATGGTGAAAAAACGCGCAAAAAACTATGTAGAGCGCTGTTTCTCAAGGTTCATTTTCAAGGATTTTTGTAAGTGAATAGGAAGTTAAAACAATATAAGGCAGAATTGTCTGATAATGTGAGAATTTTGGGTCAACAGTCTTAAGTTTTCAAACGTGAGATTACATAAGCTTGTCTGAATTAATCTTCGCAGCACTTTTTTTCAGCTGCAAAATACATATCGCATTCAAAAACTAAAGTGAGCTCAAATTCATGGCCAGCAAACGGAAAATATTGATTAGTACAGCATCTCAACCGAAAACTGTAACTTTTGGTTCTGAATCAAACGACGTAAAAGGAAATTCGAAAGTCTATATCTCTATCAACCTAGCAACATATAATTCGGTATAAATTATCAGTTATTAGTGAAGAGATTCCACAGCTTCCTTTTTTCTCCCGAGGTATGGCTGTGAGTATTTTGTGCATCTACGGTTGTCGTTTCTTGACTGACGACGCAGTATCTATCTGTAGCTGTCTTAGACAAACTTTTGATCCTCATATCTAAATCGTTTATGACTGAGTGTTGATAACAAGACCCGAAGATGATTCTCTTTAGATTCTCTATTGATGCTTGGAAATTAAAGTAATCATCTGGACTGAGTTCGTTATGGGATAAACGTTAAAGTTGTCTTCTTGACCGGGAAATTTAACTTTCTTCAATTGTTTTCTGTCAATTATTCCACATTGACTGACCAAATAATTGAGGTAGCAAGGCTTTCGACTACCGTAAAATTATGGAATGGTTTCCTGAATAATAACACTATTTACACTAAATCCGATATGTAACTCAGCGTTATCACTATATAACCAGAAATAAGTGAAAAAATTGTTTCACAGTGGTGGCTCATGCATTTTGTAAAACTAAGTCAATTTTCCGATCTCAGTCTGAGCACCAAAGTTTAGTTAAAGATAGAATGTAATTCGGATGTGCAATTCAATTTGAAGATTTTAATCACTTGTTAAGTGGCACGTTGAAATCATCAACTATCATAGGGTAGTTAGCATCACCACAAGTGCAAATGTTTTAACACAAGGTTACCAGGAGCAGAAATTTGACAACGCAAAATCCACCCTGCGTTTAACAACCTTTCTTTAGATTTGCTCTTTCAAAATTTCTCCATTATCTAGAGTATTTGAAATACTCGACTGCATATGCAATTGATCTTAGACACATAATATGATGTTCACTAAATATATTTTATAACCCTATTACTTCTAGTGATAGTGTGCTCTGTAAGGATGGGAATGAAACCCATATTTATGATAAGATGCATATGTATAAGAACAGCAGTCGACTATTTCGAAAGTTATCCAACCAATATTATTTCTAAAAATGTCTGACGTAGTTCCTATTGAGAAATTGTGCTGGATTTAAATAAAAATAAAGGAAAAACCAAGCTGTACAGTTTGTTTTGAGGGAGTATAGTCCGCGACATTTGCGTTGTTCTATTAAAACAAAGTGGTCGCACTCTCGGTCTACATGAACATAGGCCAGCTGTAGAGTGAACACTGGAGATTGATCTTTTTCAATGTATGTGCTCAACTATGGGCACGACTTCGACCGGGAAAACATCAAAATAAAAACGCAACCCGTCTCAAGAGCCTAGTACCGCAATGATTATGTAAATCGAAATCGGCTCAACCTATCAACTGGCAAGAGAGCGGGTAAAATACTAGGCTAAATATTGAACAACGGCTACGCATTGACAGTCAGTCCTAGGTCGACCGAAGCTGCTCGTCAGTTGAGGAATGCCAACAGATCCCTTTATCTTAGTATTTACTGAAGATGTCTTGTATAACAATAGCTGGCAAACATTATACCCCAAACCTCCGTACCAAGATAATACGGATGCAACACGTCTTCCTTCGAAAATGGGAGAACTTGATTACGCATACTTCCACACAAGCGATATTATACCTCATCCACAAATCTCTACGTCAGAATATTTTACCAAAGAGTACCAGATAAACTACTAAACAACACCACAATGGTACAGGACATAGTCGAGAAAGGCTGAAGATTAATAGTGCAACCGGTAATCACCAGCGGAAAGTATGACATTTGTAAATACGATTTATGAACAACCAAATCAAAGTGCTAAAAAGATACGATAACTCGATTTTCGATATTAAATCGTCTGAGATCTGGATATCACAGCATAAGCACCACTCAAAATAGTGATCTCATAGAGATAAATATTGCTAGCACAAAGTTCACTCTATATCCAAACATTCGTAGCAAAATTCCTTGAACTCCCTATCTCTAACTTCTGATCCGTGAACATCTATCATCCATGCTTTATGCTCGAAGGGTAATACAGGGTGGACTGTCGAACAGTTTAGTAACCATGTATTCAGGTGAAGAGCATGTTGTTTTACAAGAAAGAACACGCGTGTAACATAGATATGGCTAGTGTTCAAATACATATAAAACAAGTCCTCGTCAAGTTCGATTTTATTTACAATATAATAAGATTCAAGGAGATGGCGGTTCTGATAAAAATCGTCTTTTAAAAGTGGTATTCATATACGGTCGATAAACCCATTCAATATCTGCTGTGGCTTCTTCATGTAACGGTCCACGCCAAATTTTATACACTGTAAGTAAAATAAAAGCATAACGCACATGAAGTTGAATAACTTAAATTATTGAATATAAATGTATTCGATAAAACCTGAGTAAGGAACAAAAGTAACGATAAGATTGTGAATTATTGCACAAGCTCATCTTAATATAAATGCTTTTTCTTAGAACATAAAACAGTAATCTTGTTTATGAAAACAAACCAGCAACAACTAGTCAGGATTTCCCAGAAACAAGCCGATTAGTTTATCGAAAAAAGGTAAAGTCAGCACTAAATGAGCGGCATTTGTTGGAAATTAAAACTGCATACAAAGCACATACTATCGTAATTGAACAATGTGCATTAAGTTTACGGTTCATTCTCATTAATTATATCAACTGAATATTAAGAAAAACACAACTTTACTTAAAATCATTATGACAATAGAAGTTATTATTAAATTTCAGAAACAGAACGATATTCTGAGAACTATTACATTGTGTAAGATCGAACAAATAAAAACGGCTTAAGTTAACCCTAACTTCACTCTATCGCCTCCTATATAGGGTGATACTTTTTCAAACTGCTTATCATTGTTCACTTCACACAGAGTCATTAAAGTTGTGATGTTCATACATTTGAACGATGATCACAGCAACTCAATTTCTATGAACTAGTAGTAGTTATTTGACATTTTTGTGGCTTCACACTTGAATACTAAGGGCATATATGAACTTTCAGGATGATGAATAATGTGTTTATGTTTCTATTATTTCCTTGATTAGTTAATCAAATGAGTGCAAACTATGATATGTACTGAATGGAAGCGATACATTTCTAGGGAAGGATTGAAGCACAGAAAAAACTGCATATCAGAAACGAATCAGGTTCGGCAGCAAGATCAAATAGCGAGTGAAGCACAAAGCTCATATCTTCTTAACTGTTTGTTTGTCGAGTCATATCTAATCATGCATATCTAAGTGTTGAATATTTTATATACAATGATAACATTTTACCATTGAAAAAAGATCTATCATACTGATATGATTTCAGTGTATAAAGAGACTTGCATCAAGAATTTGGACTCATGAACAGTTAACATATCGTAAAGAATCTATCAAACGACGTTCTTTCTATTATTTCAACAGCCCGATATAGACATTATTTATCACATTCTTTAATCTTTCCTCTGTATCAAAAAATCATGCAATGTATCATACTTACAACGTAAATCGAATGAAGGCCCATGTTCAGTCAGTTCCAATTTTTTATCCATATATTTATATGTGTGGTGTCTTCAAAAAAAGTAATAAAACATGAATAATAACAATACTAGTACAATATAGTTGAAAGTGATAATAAATAACACACTGCAATCATGAAATGGGATTTTATGACCTGAGATTTGACAAACGCATTTCGAATATTCTTCGTTCAAATATCAGTCTTTTAATATGATGGGGATCTTTAAACAATCAACAGATTCCTATATTAAAGGAATTACTAAGAGTTAAAGTATGTCTACTGACTCCTAAGAGTTATTAAAATCAAAACTCAGAACTTATAAATGAGTTCAAAATCTGAATCTGCGGCATTTAAAAATAATTTAACGCTACCCTACAGGTTGTTAGGTTTTACGGAGCGTACTACAGAAGTCTAGAAATGTAGTCATCTAATCAAAACAGGGTCAAATAGTCAATGGGTTTTGTACCCACCACGTAAGTGTACGTAGGTTAAGTACTTATAAGATGTCAAATTACTTGGTCGTTAGTAGAGGTCGGTGGATGATATAAGCATGGTGTTTGTATTACGAAAAAGCCCTTAAACATCGGATACACAAACTGAATTAGGCTAGCAGTGTTAGGACCTGCCTCGATTCTAGAGCTAACAAAATATCTACAGTATGAAAATTGTCTGTTCATGAAGTTAACAGGAATGAACTTCAGAACATCATTCATAGAAATTTTGAACACAAGCATTCTTTATATCAGAAGAAATATTCACCGATACAGAACTATATATGCGATTCATACAATCGGCGAATCGTTTCTGGTTTTATCGTTCAGTTATCAATTCACTAAATTACTATAAACTATAATAACAATAGAATATTTAATTTAGATCTGTTTCAAGTAGTAAAACACAAGTATGATTTAGTCAGTGAGAACAGAAAAAAAACCTCCTAAACAGGCTTCATTACACATTATGAATAAAATAATATTATCCTTTACTGTGTTTAAATCCCATGTTTCAATGTAGTTAATAGTCATAATAAAATAGATCACTCTTTGCTAATAATAAATCTTTTGAGAGAATACCTACTTACGTTTATGCGTTAATTATATTTTAGAAAAGGTGGCTAACAATACTGAATCATCGCCATCATAAAACCTAATTTCCAAACAGAAATTTATCAGAATAATCTTGAATTTTAACGACGACAAAACTCAAATAGTTCACAATAAATCCTACTTATGCACGCAATTCTTGTTGAATACAGTGGTAACTATGATCATTGAATAGTGAAGAAAATATATGAAGTGGAAGCTTGTAAGTTCAACTTTCATGAAAAAAACAATACTTGAATGTAGGTACATCCGACTTCTTTAACACGTTTCTCGGATTCTACTGCCAAACCCAAACTAGAATGTGATCCACTTGATATTGTTTTATTTGAATCTTCCCATTGATGTTTAGGACTGAGTTTGTTCAGTCTCGTATAGGCATATGTGCATACTGTGCGTATGCCTCGATATTGCATTAATTTACATGCATTATAAGCAAAAATGGACAGTGGCTAGCAGTGGAATCCAGGACGCGCGTTTCGTCCTATTTGGGACTCGTCAGCTGGATGTACCTGCATCTCAGAGTTGATGTTCACTCCGGGACTCGAACCCAGTACCGTCCGCTTCAAACGCCATCCCATTCAAATAAAACAATATCAAGTGAATTAAACTTCACCCCATTGCACAAGCAAGTGGCTATCAGGACTCAGTAGCTAAGTGGATAACGCGATGGCGTTAAATCTAGAAAAGTGATTCACTTCGAAATATGAATCGCCGTGAATCAACTATTAACTGATACGACTAGATTATCTTATATATTTATAGGGTGTTGTGAGGATTGTTGAATTTCAGGTTTCATATAACGAATCGATTTTGATTAGATAAGTACTAGAAAAACAAGAAACATTGGACAGTTGTTATGAGCTAGTACGGGATTCCTCAGTAGTGCATATCCACAATCTCCCTCCAGGTTGGGTCATGCGAAACTAATATTACTTATTTTACATGACATATTAGAAATAGATAATTTCTCTCATTATAAATAACGACTTTTTAAATTTAAAGGTTATTGGTGTGATTAATTAATCAACCATTCGTATTATTCTGGTTAAATATATCTTATAATATGAACGAACAGCAATAATTTTCCAACGGATAC
This sequence comes from Schistosoma spindalis, assembly GCA_946903255.1. NCBI lineage: Eukaryota > Metazoa > Platyhelminthes > Trematoda > Strigeidida > Schistosomatidae > Schistosoma > Schistosoma spindalis. The sequence goes on along the minus strand of OX336416.1, from coordinate 77,341,917 downwards.
ATATTCAGTAATCATATTTCTATTTAGAAACTGCTTCCGTGTACAAATCAGCAGTTAAACCTACACTAACCATTTTAACGCCAAATCGATGGTGTCGTCATAATAGTTCGGTTTGCTGCTTTAAAACGATTCAAAATCAGTAATCGCACGAATAAGTACCAAGACGAAGATTTTAAAAAACGGTTGATGTTAATTTAAGACAATCAGAATTATTCAAGAGAAACACAATAAATTTACTGACAAATGTCTCCTGAATAATTCACCAGATAACAAGTGACATGTACAGATGAAATTCATATATAATAAACATTCTAACCTGAAATATATGACATCATCCTCCTCGTACCATGTAACCACACGTTTAGAATCATCTTTCGGTACAGGAAATAAATGTTTCAATATACAACGAACACGTTGACCTAATTTGGAATTTAATCCCTTAAATATATGATTAGGATATGTTTGAGGCATTTTCGCTCCAGTACCTGAACCCATAGTTTCCATATCATGACGTGTGCGTACATTGTATAAAGTGAATATAGCAGTTGGACCAAACGGCAAATGACTAATAATCAAAGTGTCTGGGACGCCACGTGATTCGTTGACAATAACGATATCAGTAATCTGCAATTCCCAAGAAAAATATACACATAAAGGATAATAAAAACAATATTATTTTTTAATAGCGATAAATGGTGTATCAACAATGCGTTATGATATGAATATATATGAAACGACTTCGGTTACTACTTCAGATTTGTAATCATTTCCATTTAAACACAGAATTTTTCAGATTTTCTATATTTTTTACTATCGTTAAAATATAATTGTAAGCAATAAAATTGAGACTAAGGACTTCAGCCACCAAAATGTTCATTTTGAAGATCGTTAGTGAATGACAAAATTCAGAAGCTAGTAGCAAACGGTCAAGTCATTTGCACTGATAAGCCTTAGATTAGAAAGATTCATAAAAAAATAAAGATATGGTTATAACAACCACTTTTTGATAATATGATACAGCTTTCTTTCTTAACGTAAGCAATGTGAAAAACTAGCATGTAAAAGTAAGAAAATGGGAACTAGTACTATAGTATCTAAGCAAAAATTTATCAATCAATGTTTTTGATTCGTAAAATAAAAACATAACAAACGAAATATCCGAACTGCTATTAGTGAGCGGGTAAGCAGAAACGACGAAAAGACAACGAGAGATCACTGTCTTTTTGAGTTCTTAAAGTCTCATGTAGTGAGACAGAACACAAGTGACTGTCTACCAAAATACAATCAGAAAGGGTCTGTACTAATCTTAAACATAATACCATACTTGAGTCAGCAAAGCCAAAGGATGCGGCAGTCAAGTCCCCTTTATTAATACTCTAGCTTTTATCTCGATTTCCTCTCCCGGTGTTAATGTGGTGTGGAGAACGGAACCGGTAAAAATACACGCCAGGTTCTACGTTGAATAAGATTGACTGCGAACAACATACGAGTACCTCGGGACGATCGTTATGACAAAAACAACTTACTAACAAAGGTGTACAAAGCAAATGCATCAGATTTATTTTTTCCACCTTCCGTCAACTGCAATATCTTTCATCAAAATAATAAACTCGTACAAGTGTCAGCAGACTACCTAGGCATTAAATTTTATGGTATAATTTCTTATCCAGTATTTAAGATCCTATTCTCATTTCTACAAACTTTTTCAAACCATAAGAACTTTAAGTGTTGATTTTATGTAGATTAAAGTCAGTTATTTTAACCAGAATATATTTCAACCAGGTTAATGATAAAAATACATTATCACTAAGTCTTTTCAGTAAAGAAAATAAGATGAGTTAAAAACTTACACACCTGTTTTGCTAAACAAGCTTCCAGCAAATTCTTATTCAAGTAGTTACCACGATTGATTTTAGCAGCATTCGGAATGAGAAAACGTAATTCTTTGGCAAATTCTTTTAATTTTGAACTAGGAGAACGTGATGTAGTGATAACAACGCGCGGATCTTCAGTTCCAGCCCAAAGATACTCATCATCTTGATAGGTAGCAACTCCTAAACGAATTGTTAAGAACATATATAGAAAACATAGACATTAGTACCTTCACCGCCATCATCACTCCAGTCTAATTCTTCATTTAACTGTAAAGCCCCTTCTTGAATTTCTTTAGGTAGCACTTTCCCTTCAGCTAAAGCAGCTTTTAACATCTTTTTCTTCTTTTCGTTTTCAGCATCTCGAACTTCAATTGATCTTCTGTAAATAAATTCTCTGCGTAATCTGGCTTGACGTTTCAACTGAATGTAAACACACAGTGGAATAAATAACACAAAAATAGTAAGATTCTGTACATTCCTCGTAGGGAATAGCAATTATATCAACAGTGGAATGTATCTAGCAAAATACTAAAGTTTGAAGAAAATCTCACAAAAGTCATACTTATTCAAACTAAGAGGAATCTATAAAATATTTCCGAATCTCTTTTTTCCACATCAATTCACTTTAAGCCCTTAGAAAAAGTCATAATAGTAATTCAAACTGAAACATATATTGAGTCTAACAGTCAGGTTTCGATTTACTGAAGAGTAAGAGACCCACAGAATCGATTTCCTCGATCCCCTATAGCATCTAGTTATTTTTATTTTTCACTTATCACTTTGTTTATAAGCATATAATTTTTTAAAAAGCAATCCTAGTGAACAGCTATCTCGTCTTCAGATATCCGTTCAATATTTTTTCTACAGTAATTTATCGTTATCCATTTTCTTGATGAGTATTCAGGCACTTAACAGCTATAGCTTCAGCTTCTCTGAAGGAACGAAACTTTTATTCTTTTATTTACTTTTTTATGTTCAAAAAAAAAGATCAACAACAACATAAAATAGGTGCCCCCAGAACCTAATATCCCACAGAATCGCCAAATTTTGAAAGACAAAGCCTGGTCTATTACTGAAAAAAATTAGTATCTAGGAGAAATACCACTTTACATGAAAATTTTTATGCATTACAAAACTACAATGAAAAAGAAACTAGATAGTTTGTACTGACTAGTTAAACAGCCGAATGGATCATCGGATAAGATTGTTCTGATTCCGCAGCAGAGTAAATCGAAATTCAGAGTAAAAAAATTCAACTTCAATGACTAATGATCTAAAATGTCTATTTCTACTTCACTTGCTTCTTATCATACACCATCTTATTATGCTGTGCTGAGTTGTTGCACATACAGTGCAAAGCGATTAATAACAACAAAATTTTAAAAAATGAGTTAGCTCTTGGTATTTGAGCAAGGTTGACTGATATCACGTTTCTACAATTATCATTCACAGGCCGATGTTTAGGAGGGTTACGTCTCCCAAAACATCAGAAGAATTGGTAGGTTAACTACCGATATTCAAACCGTTTTACGTGGTTTATAAATCAACGATCATTATGTAGTTATTATTCGAAAATATGTTAAAACCAAAATACCCGCCAAGTAAAAGGGTACAGTAGTTAATACCGGACTAGAAACAGAACGACGGCTGTGATAATTTCCCGAACCAAGAACCGACACGTGTGGTTGTCCCGGGGTCTTCCATTTCAAACTTTTGACTAGGAAATATAACTGACAAGATAGTGAAACAACGTATTACGTTATACCCATGCAGTGATCAGTGACCTGAACTGGTTCATAAATCACTTTTCTTTCCAGACGTGGCCTCACAAGCACTAATAGTTTGGGACCTCCATCTTCTAAAGTAGTTTTAATATCAAACATTTTTATTTGCGTATATCTGTACGAAGTATCCCATAAACATAGGTAACATTATTTAACTAGCCAAAGATACTACTAGTTACTCACAATATCACATTCAAAAGCTCGCTAACAATACACAGTCATTTCGAAGTAAGCTGTACATCGATCTTCATGAAAATGAAAATTTATTTACATTTTGTAAATTCTGAACAGTGTAGCTTTAGTATGTGACATAGCTCATTATCTAAAGTTTATGAATACTAGCCTCGATAATTTTCGGACGCCTAACTAAGACTCGTGAACTGTAAATACGAGAGAATCAAGCTGGCTTCAGACCTGGTCGTGGCTGCATCCAACACATATTCACCATTCGTCAGGTTCTAAAACACAGGCATACTTATCGGCATCCGACAATGGTGGTCTTCCTTGACTTAAAAGCAGCATTTGACTCTGTGGACCGAGAGGTTCTGTGGCAGTGTCTGTCATTGAAAGGCGTACCTCAGAAGTACATAAACCTTGTGAAGGCTCTTTACTCGAACATTACTAGTCGAGTCAGAGCATATGGCGAACTGTCATCTGCTTTTGCAACCTCAAGTTGTGTCCGTCAAGACTGTCCACTTTCTCCATTTTTGTTTAACTTTATCACAGACCTCCTGATGGAAATAACGCTCTTATAGACTGAATTCTCGGGTATTGATCTCCTACCAGGAGGTCCACTTATTGACTTAGAATACGCAGATGACATAGTCCTGTTTGGTGAAGACGCTGATAAAATGCAGTCTTTTGGTAGCACTGAGCAACAATGCCAGAATGTTTGGGATGCGCTTCTCTCCCTCCAAATGCAAGTTCTTGCTTTAGGACTGGTCTGCGTCAACGCCTGTACTAAGGATAGGGGGTGAAGTAGTCGAACGCGTTGACAACTTCACTTATGTTGGAAGTCTGATCAGCCCTAATGGGTTGGTGTCTGACGAAATTTCAGCACGGATTCGAAAAGCTCGTTTGGCTTTTGCCAACTTACGTCACCTATGGCGCAGGCGAGATATTCGTCTATCAATTAAGGGACGAGTATACTGCGCGGCAGTTCGTTCCGTCCTTCTATACGGCTGCGAAACATGGCCTTTGAGAGTAGAAGATATTCGTACGTTACTAGTATTTGACCACAGGTGCCTTAGAAATATTGCGGGTATCTGCTGGGATCACCGGGTAAGTAATAGTGAGGTTAGACGCAGGGTATTAGGGAATGATGGTAAATCAGTTGATGAGGTTATGAACCTTCATCGACTGAGATGATTGGGCCACGTTCTGCGTATGCCTGAACACCGATTACCACGACGCGCAATGCTGACTAGTGTAGGGGATAATTGGAAGAAAGTTAGGGGCGGCCAAACCAAAACGTGGCATCAGTGCTTGAAGTCACTAACTTCTGGTCTGAGCCATGTTGGTAGATGCAGACTACTTGGTTGGGGTCCGCGTGACTATCGTAACCAATGGTTGGAGACTCTTAGTGACATGGCTCAGAATCGATCACAATGGCGTCGGTGTATACACTTTCTCACTTCATATCCTTCTTTCTACGAACTAATTCTTTCTTCCTGCACTATCTCCTTATATGCAATCTTTCTTCTATATATTACCACCACTGAATTAACTACTTCTATGAATCCGGTGTTTATCTTGTTGTGCTAATGCGGTATGGCTACTTGGACCGATGCATATATTTGCCTAGTCCTACGTTGCAGCTGACTGACTGACTAGCTGACCTGATTGAAGTAGCTGAGGCTGGATTTGAGACCACGATTTTGTAGTTGAAATCCAAATACCTTAGCCACTACACACTGCTTCATGGAAATTGAATACCTTGACCGCTAAAACCTATCTAAATAGCACACCTGCAAAGAGGAAACCATGCTTAATGTTGTCAAACTTGTGTGAAATAGTTGAGAGTTGAATAAATGCTTATCTCCATCAGTTTAGAAAGAGGGAATCAACGAGGTGAAAAGGATAGATTGGAAAATAATATTGAAGGTAACAGAAATCTGAACATGAGAAATACAGCTCAAAATGAAAGCAAAGAACGGAAAATCGGAAAATAAGTCCAGCCATATTGTCCAGTTATTGATTACAAGCATTTTATAGACTACAATTAGGTATTCTGTACCTACTCATACTGTTCCAACTAGAATTCAGTGACTTCGCAGACCGTTACGATGTCTTAATTTGCTAACTTTTGAGTTTCCTTAATATAGTTCTATGTTAGACAGCATAGCCCATAGAACTAGATAGTGGTTAGGGATAACTAACGTCTCGATCGAAGTTATGATTGGTAACTATTCTGGCAGAACTGTGGGCGTTTATAATATATTTATTTCAAAACCGATGCCATGAAAGTTTGGATATATGTATCTGAGCTGCAAGCACATAATCCGGACTAGAACTATGTCACAGAAAAAAGTTAAATGTTTCTCAATCGTTCACTGTTATTGAAATACCATTCACTATAACTAATATGAAAAGTTACGGTAATATTTAAGTCACAGCGTTCTATAGTTAGCCCTTACCAATTTAGAAACAGAACCTACAACAAGAACGAAGGACGCTTATGATTTGTACTATTGGATTTTATGTATCTGCAGAGGCTGTGGACGGAAAAGCGGTGATTTTTTGATAATTAGCGATTACTCTAAAAAAGATGTTCATACAGAGTGTCACGGAATCAGAGAGTATTCATGTAATATAGCAACACCACAGCGATCTGATAAATTACATGAAAGTCTAGTGATCAATACAGTGTTTGGGTCTTATAAGCTTTGAAATATATCACCAATTACCTACCAAGCAAACACCAAAACTAGGTGATGGCACTTTACTTCGTAGTAACAAGGAAACTCTGCGCCTCAAGTGGATACTTTTGAAGTTGTGTTCCCCAGAGTAGGTTATTTAGTTGTAAAGAAACCGTCATTTTGGACGACATCAGTGTTTACTTCACATTTATGTGAAGGATTTTGTTCTATATAAAATACATAACCAATGGCATTTAGACTCTCGATCGAGACTATAATTTATGGACGAACCAATAAAGTATATGATAATAGGCCTCGGATATTGGGGCGAAACTCACTCATCCAATTTGGCTAAATAGTTTTGGTATTATAGCTTATGTCAGTTCGTGATGAAAACCCGAAATCTAATTCCTAACGTTAATCATCAACTGCAAAACATAATTCTAATTCCGCACACAGGTTTAGAACCCTCATTTGGTTATAGATATTAGGTGAGCACTCAAAGTCAGTCTAACTTAGCACAAAGGTCCTTCATAAATTATAGTCTCGCCGACTTTCGAAACGATAGGGCTACCACTCTCTTTAGATATTTATTCTTAAATTTGGGATATTACACTATTGGTTGGAGAACCATGAATCACAGTAAAAAAAATACACACGACTGTCGAATATATTTTCACTACTTTTACCCTGTTCGTACTAAAACTGGAAGTTGTTGTTATAGGTATTTGTACACTCTTTGCTTTAAACACGTCACATTAGCGCATTTATTTTGTTGTTGAATGTAGTGAAGCACCAACAGTAATGTCGCCAAGATCAAAAACAAGCTTACCATCTATGATGACACACTTTAAAGTGGCGGCTTACCTCAGAAGGTCGTTCACGGCAAATTCAGAAAATGCCAGATTTTCTTCAGACAGAAATAGTAAACCAAGTATTTTGATACATTTGTCTGTGTCTTTTTAGGAGGTTTAAGAAGGACGCGACGATGCTTCCCAGGTATGTGAAGGATTCCACATCATCCAAGGTTTCGTCAACAAGAGTGATTGGATTGCTGTTCTCCGTGTTGTATTTGAGGACCTTGGTTTTCCCTTTGTGTATGTTGAAGCCTACTGATGAGAGACTGCTGCTATGCTGGTTGTCTTTATCTGCATTTGTTCGTGTGTATCGGATAGGAGGGCTAGGTCATCTGCGAAGTCCGAATCGCCTACTTGGTTCTGAGCTGTCCATTGTATGCCGTGTTTTCCCTCAAATATCGAGGTCTTCATAATCCAGTCGACCACCAGAAGAAACAGGAAGGGAGAGAGTAGACAGTCTTGTCTGACTCCGTTCCTCACTTGGAATGCATCTGTCAGCTGTCCTCCATGCACTACTTTGCACTGTAGTCCGTTGTATGAGTTCCGGATAATGTTGGCAATTTTTTCAGGAACTCCGTGGTCTCGAGGAAGTTTCCATAACGTTCTCCTATCTACACTGTCAAATGCCTTCTCATAATCAATGAAGTTGATGTACAGTGATGTGTTCCACTCAATTGATTGTTCGACAATGATCCGTAGTGTCGTAATTTGGTCTGTGCACGACCGATCCTTACGGAATCCAGCTTGTTGATCTCGAAGTTAGTCGTCTACCACGCCTTTCATCCGGTTCAGTAACACTCTGTTGAAGACTTTTCCTGGTACTGACAGTAGTGTGATGCCTCTGTAGTTTTCACACTTGCTCAGATATCCTTTCTTTGGAATCTTGATGAGGTAACCTTCTTTCCAATCCATCGGCACTTGTTCCTCCTCCCAAATCTTCTTGAATAGAAGGTGAAGCATGCTTGTAGTTACTTCGATGTCTGACTTCAACGCTTCAGCTGGTATATTGTCAGGTCCTGCTGCTTTCCCGCTCTTGATTTGTCTGATGGCCATTCTGATTTCTTCGGTCGTTGGTGGATTGACATCTATAGGAAGATCTGTGTGTGCTGCTTAGATGTCAGGTGGATTCATTGGAGCCGGCCTGTTCAGGAGTTCCTCGAAGTACTTTGCCCATCTGTTCCGCTGTTGTTGAATCTCAGTGATTGATCTTCCTTCTTTGTCTTTGACTGGTCTCTCTGGTTTACTGTATTTTCCTGCTAACTTCTTCGTCGTATCGTAAAGCTGTCTCATATTTCCTTCTCTTGCAGTTTTTTCCGCCGTCGTTGCTAGTTCTTCCACGTATTTTTGCTTGTCAGCTCTAATGTTCTTCTTCACTTTCTTGTTTGCTTCTATGTAATCTGCTTGTGCTTAGAATTTCTCCGCTCTTGTTCGACTATTGTTAATTGCTGTCTTCTTGTTCCGTAGGGCAACAGGACTACTAAATCTTCTTCGACTCGGGATACTACTAGAGAGGAGTTTCCTAAGTTGTAACTGTAGTCTGCGACATGTTACAGTTGGACTACTTTACACTTTGAGGTGTTAAAGGTAAGTCCGTTATCATCTGCCCAACTATGAAGTCGATTAAGATCCTCTTGAAATGCCAGAATATACTCTTGGCTGCGTATCTCTCTCCAAAGTTTCACGTCATTAGCAAAAAGTAATGAGTCCGACGATAGCTGTTGAGGAATATCATTTATATAAATGAATAAGAGAAGAGTTTCCAGTACTGAGCCCTGGGGAACCCCACTAGGACATTCCATAGCCTGAGATAAATTGAAGTTGACCCTGACTTTAAAATGTCGATTTTTCAGATATGAAATGAGCCAATCAATTAGAAGTGGTCTGATACCCAATTGTTTGAGCTTTTTAACAAGACAGATGTGGTTAACCCTATCAAAACCTTTTGAGAAATCGAGGTAAATGATATCCATCTTCCCCTTTTGCTCGAGAATGGTTCTCCATCTGTCCACTGCAGTCAGCAGGTTAGTTATACAAGAGTAACAGTTCCTGAAACCATGCTGTTGGGGTGAGAAGAAATTTAAGGACAGTAAGTAGTCATGTATATCATCGCATATCAGGGACTCCGTGATCTTTAAAGGTATAGAGAGAAGAGCCACTGGTCGGTAACTTGAAGGTTTGCTGCGTCGACCTTCTTCGAAAATTGGTGTGATATAAGCCAGCTTTCAATTTTCCGATAGTTTGCCTCGGCTTAGCGAGTGTGAGAACATCACCCTAAGTGGTGTAGCCAGGATTGCAGCTGCTTCCCTCAGTATAGCAGAGTGGACCATATCTAGACCTGGAGAAGTGTCTGTTCTTAAGTGCTGTAGTTTTCGGAGCACCAAGTCAGCGCTCAGTCTCACTACGGAAAGTCCTGTGCAGTTGCAGATGAAGCCGTCACCAGTATAGTTGATGTGGGTTGGTTGAAATGTCCGGGAATATTGCTCAGCAAGAAGGTTAGCGGCGTCACCGTCGTTATCGGTCGGGCCGTTATAACCTAGCAGTTGAGAAACTCCAGTTTTGGCTTGACGAAGAGAGGCTGCGTAAAGGAATAAGCTTTTCGGATTGGAAATAAATTTATCCATGAGCTTTAACTGGTACTGAAGCCTGTCTTCTCTTATAACCTTCGTGCATATGTTCCTCATATGTTTGTATTGCCTGTACTCGCCGTTGTTGCCGGTTCGTTTGTATTCTGCCCAACAGTGCCTTTTACGGCTTAACAAATGAAGAGTGCTGTTTTTTATGATTGTAGGTTGCTTGTGGCTTTTGGGGACCGTTTGAAAAACTGACTGCTTTGTAGCACATAAGAGCGTGTGTAGTAAGTCCCAATGAGCATCCACGTCAAGTTGAGGGTGAACATCCCAATCCATCGGTTGTAGATAGTCCTGTAGAGCTGACACATTCAACCGTTTGAAATTCCAGAGGCTGTTGTTGTTGGTATATCTTAGCTAAGTTTTGTTGACAAAACTGAAGGCTATAACGGCGTGATCGCTTTTCCCCAGAAGAGTCATAATTGAGAGGTTGCCTACACAGTCTAAGCACGACGGTGTCTGACTGTTCCTTCAACGAGTTGCCGACTTCACATTTTCGTATAATCCCAAATCCTCAAGGAGGTTGAAGAATCGAGCTTCAATTGAATTTTCACCTCCAATATACGTATGTTCCGCAAAGTTGACTCTAGGGAGATTGAAGTCCCTTAGAATCAGGATATGAGTGGAACCGAGACGCCTGGAGCGGGATAGTCATTCCGGCATATGACTGTCGTACTCGATGTCGGCAGTGGGCTTCCTATATATGACTCCGACTAGACACCTCGAAGTAGTAGAAAATCTTACAGGGCACCATGTGGATTTCTCAAGATCATTAAACTCATGGTTGTGAACTTGGTGTACCTCCAAGCAAGATCGTATGTATACGGCTACTCCACCCCAATTCCTGTTTTTCTGTCGTTGCGAAACAGAGACATCCCAGGTATAGCTAGCTCCTGGTCCGAAAACTGAGAAGATATTCAAGTTTCAGATATTCCTATCAGATGAACCTTATTAGCGTTGTTAAAGTTCACGTAGCTCATCCATTTTATTTGGTAGACTCGCGGCGTTCATGTATAAGCAGTTAATGCTTTTAATTTGAAACGCGTGAGCTTCTTCCTGTTTGTCTGTGTGAGTCTTACGTGAGCAGACAGGAAACCTACCTATATAAGGTTTGCCGAATCGGTAGGTCCTGTCCATTACACGTTTTTTTATCTTGAAGACAGTCCACTAGTGGAATGGTCAGCTCAAGCTTGCCTTTGTGCTTGATCCTGGCGTCGTATGGCCTGTCCGGGTGCATGTGGATCCCAGATGGCAACCAACGTCTGTTGGCACGAAATGCTTCCAGAGCCGAGGCGCCATATGAGAGGATGAGAAAGTTATCCTCATTAGTCGAGGCGTAGAATTACCGTCCTTCTTGGCTAGTCTCGTCACATGTTGAGTCAGTATGTTTTTGAGTCTCAAGAACTGTTTGATGAATTTCCATTCCCGAATGTCAGAGTTTGCTTGACTAGGGTCCATGTTTTCCGGTACGCCTTGCACGATGACATTTCTTCCGCGGAAAAACTTCTCTCGAGAATCTTTATGGATGTTCCGGATGAGATCGCGCTCAGAATACGGTATGTCGGGCAGTATTCTGACGTTCCCATCTGATTTCAGTAGATGACTAGCTAGCAGGACATCCTCTACGTCGATAGCATTCTTGAGTGTTACAGGAAGTAGCCTCTGGTGATTTTGATGCTTAGATTCCTTTCCCCGAGTGAGCCGTGTGACAGTCAAAGGCTCTATTCTAGGAAGTTCAAGCTTTTTGCTCAATTCACCCCAGAGCATCCTGTCATTTTTGTCCTGCAAACTGAGAGGAAGGTCAGGATTGTCTATGAGGTTCATGATTATGAGAGAGTCATCACGGACCGTCATTGTTTTCCTAGATTTTCGGGTGCGTTCAGGTTCAGCACGTTGTTGTTTGGAGGTCGAAGCAGGTTTCTGAATCCTAGGCATTTTGATAACCAGGCGTACATTTTCGGGGGTAGACTGAGCGATCAAATCACCAGTTGATGTCCTTACAACATTTGGGATGTCAACCTTAGACGGTGACACCTGGTCCTTTTTAGCTCTGTTGTCGTGGGTGCAGTCGCCAGCAGAGTTTTGGGGAACCACTGTTGCATTTAAGGACCCTGAGCTGGGAGAACCAAGTTTGGTGAGGGAGTCTATTACTGTAGACGTGATGATTGTGCTGAGTTTCAACATGTCATCATTAGAGCTGGTGCGTACTCCATCGATGGTAGACATATCGACATCCCTATTCTTGTTTTTATTACGTGCAATTGTTTGTCTACCTGTTTTATGGCTGTCGTTTTCCAAGTTTGCTGACAGGGTGCTGAATTAATCATGTTAGTCATCTCTTTCAGGGTCTCTCAGTTGATGCATCTTCAAGCACGTGTTAAGATAAAGGGACTGAGAAGGCCATTTACGTGCACACTAGTCTAAATAGTAGGCCATGTAGCGTTCCATTTACCATAGATCTCCATGTGATGAAACACATCTCGCTAAATCTAGTTCACCAGAAACTGATTCTCCTGAAGGTATCACACACTAAGACTTCAATGAGCTTGAATTCATCTTATGGGTGCGAATAAACTCTCCAGCTCAGGAAGAGAGGAGTGAACATACAAAATCGTCATCAAGTCAGGAAATACGTAAGACTCAACAAGGCTCTATGGCTCTTCCAGAAACAGTGAACAAATTCTCCATTCTGATATCATTTGACTTACCCCCAAACACTCTAGCTTATCTGATCAATTCATGCTTCATTCTAATTGCCGAAATCTGGTGCATACTCGGTATTTCTGATTTACCACTGTGTATAGATCTTTACTGGAGTAATTCGAGGAATTCCTGAATAGGCTGGCTTCAATGAATCCACCTGACATCTAAGCAGCACACACAGATCTTCCTATAGATGTCAATCCACCAACGACCGAAGAAATCAGAATGGCCATCAGACAAATCAAGAGCGGGAAAGCAGCAGGACCTGACAATATACCAGCTGAAGCGTTGAAGTCAGATATCGAAGTAACTTTCGTGCCTTATGGTAACCCTCGCGTTATTAATAGAAGAAACCAGACTCGTAGGAAAATAGGTCTTTATTTTGATCTTCGCGCAGTCACAGTGGAACGTGGGATTCCTTACTCAGACAAACAAAACCTCTCAACAAGCAATATAAGATAGATGGAAATATAACGCCTAAACGAAATAAAGAAGTGAATAAATATCTGAACTATGCTGTTTTGATATATGCTTAGTTGCTTGAGATTAACTCTTGACAACCAACCTAAGCTGTTACATTAGCTTCCCTCTAGGATCGACTTCCGTAGGAACGTCGGTTTGATGACCTATTTATCAAAAGAATTTAAGTTCTGTTTCCGCAGTCCAAGGGAGGATTATCAACTCGCTCACTATGACTTCAAATCAATGACAACTTCATCGGTCTGTGAATGTCTCTTCATTTGCCATCATATTTTGTAGCATGCAATTTTTACTACACTATAGCTGACGGTTTGCAACGTGCTCGCAAGAGAAAGAGTTTGAGTAAATGGAACTAGAATGTCTGAGGAAGTGCCGCGAGCGGGCTACCCAACACCATGTTGGTGAGGTACGATTTTTCCATGCTCTGTCCGGCTATCAGGTGTTTACTCACCTGCCTCTTGACTCGCCCTCAAGTAAAAAGTAAAGAAGAGTCTACTTCAAAGGTAATGATGAAAATCAAGAAAACCTGAAGAACTGCTCCACTGCCTGCATAAAATAATAAGGTACAAAATGTAAATACATAAATATAGTTGATAATTATCCGGTTTCACGTGTTTTGCCTCGAGAAAAGATTGCTCGTCTGGAAGGAAATAGAAATAGTGTAGACATCTTGTGTACGAAAAAGTATAAACACAAAACAAGCAAAATACTCTTTTTGAATGCATATATATAAATGTGTGAACTTGCCAGCAGTCGGATTCCTTATTAAACCTAACCCAATGTATGACCTTAAGTCTATGGTGACCGCCTATTATAACCAGGTACGTAACCAAGGATGCACAGCGCTCCGGGGGTATCGCGACACTTTTTTGCGCTACTTCTTCATTTCTGCTTTGTGTACAGCCAAAATTTGAAATTTATTATAATTAAATTTGAAAAATCATTTTCCGTCTTCATAATTAAGTGAAGAGGGGTTTTTTCATTATGCGTTACATGGTATCGCGAAGTCCTTGAAAATTCATTATTCAGGTGCTACTATAATAGTTTTTTCATATTTGCATCGCAGACTGGCAATTATTTCTACTTAACTATACAAACAGAGCAGACAAATCGTTTATTTTTATAAGAAATGACATTATCTAAGCATATATTGTCATAAAAATTGTATTGTCGTCAAGGCTACCAAAACTGCGCTACAACTAACGATACCATGATAACATTTATCGTTTTTCCCTTCTGTATTACAATTTTGGCTGATTTTCACTGTTTTGTTCGACTTTTATGGCAGACATAGACCAATAGTGAAAATATTAGCTGCCCTTAGTGTTGTCAATATTATGTATATGCTGTAGATGGTTATAACACATATCAATATGTTAATATCACCTTCTACAGTTAGATATATAAGCTACCAAATCATCATATTGCAGGAAATAAATCATAATCATGCGAGAGAGGTACAATTATGTGGAGATTTTACCAGAGAGTAAGCTAAGATTACTTTATAAAGCTAATTAGCTTAGAGGTAGTATATTATCTCTTGAACAGAGTTCCAATCTTCAGGCTGCCGATATTCTTGCAAAGATAGCCAATAGCAGAAATAAGTACTATTATAAAGCGGTTACGAGAAAGCATCGGAAAGTACGATTGGGTAATCAAGATATCTTGATCTCAGGTGACCAGATTGTGTGAGATCGTATATAATGATCTTCGAAAATCACCGAAGGCCTGGGTAGTTTATATGCTGATGCCGTAAATGACAATTAATTATACCTTGCGTGAGACTAAAATAAAAAAGGCACCAATAATTGCAGATTATACAGGACGATTCAAAGTAAGTTCACATAGCAGTCTTTATATATATATATATATATATATATATATATATATATATATATATATATATAAAGCAAATAAGCTTGATGTGCCAAATGCACTCTCGATTTGTAATTGAATACCGGTTTCTCTTTTTATGTAAGTTTTGGGTAAACATTTATATAGTAATAGTTATTTCTTGTCTATTATTTCCAGCTGGCTTCGCAAGTGTTCACAGACCTAATTGGAACAATTCTTAAGAACTGGAAGTTTTTCATTAATGGGTCATTTTTGTTGGATTTAAACTTTAATAAACGTTCTCATTTATAACACATCAGTGTTTTAATTACGGCAATGCTTACCTATCGTGACAAGTCGAAATTCGACCTAGTAGTATAGTAAATCATGTTCAACGTTGCAGTGTTTGGTAAACAGTGCGTATAACTAATCGCGTGTGCGCTGAACTGGTAATTACACAAGAACGCGAAACAACATCCCTTTCTCACAGCGACATAAGACTTCACAGTACACTCTCCCTACCGTAACGCTATAAGAATGAGTTAATGCCCATATAAATGAATTTATGTAAAACTAAAAACATTAAAATATTAGAACTTCTTGTCATCAAGAAGCATAGCTATGGTCAGTGTTAACAATGAATTCTGACGATGTAGCTTCATCATTAGCACCGATTGAACTCATCACTTGTGCGCATATGTCTTCCGATGCTTCGAAGCATGAACGGATGAGTTTACTTGCCAAGGGTTCACTAAGAGCATGGATTGAGTGGTAGTTGTTAGTGAACTTCTCTAGCAGATCATCACTCCCGGTAGAGATTGACATGTTGTCCATCGCACGAAGAATCAAGTCCATTATATATTTCCTTGTCCACCGGCTGCTATGTCGAAATAAGTCTACAATGCTTATAGAGACAAAGGAACACACACTTACCTCCACTTATTAGATCTTTAGAATGTGCATACAGAATATGACCACAGGGCAGCATGTAGTCATTGAAACGCTCACAAGCACATCGTGCACGTGAAGTACCAACAACATACATCATACCCTTGTCGTAGCACCGAATGTATTCCCCTGCTATACATTCGTGTCTCATTATAATTTACAGCTACAATTTTAGCTGCAAAAGATGTGAACTAATTTAAAAGAGTTTGAAATGACATAGGAACCTGGAACTAATGAAACATTTAACTATATTTCTTACCTCAAGAATTGGAAAACGTTGAAGATCCTTCACAGCGTCATATGGACGCAAACGTAGGTCGGTATCTGTTTTGCTCTAAATTTTCCAGAGCGTCAATAGCAGAGAATCACCTCTTCTAAGACATTCTTTTAGATGTTTATGAACACTTTCGACACGGTTGTTCGTGTGGTTACCCAGGCTTAATACATGTCGCCAGTAACAACGGGCCCACATTGACTTCCGGGCAATCCAGTAATCTTAGATGTAATCATACGCCCGTGGGAAATGGATCCTCAGATGTTCGTACTTTTGAGTAAAATTAATATAATGCGTTACGAAAAACGAAGCTCATGTATCAGACCGTCTAGTCTTTACAAGGTGTTCCAAGCATTCGCGTACATCAGGATTTCGGAACTACAGAAAATAATTTGAACAGCTAACACTTACCTTCCTGAAAAATGCTCTTAAGACATGGAATGAACAAAGTACTATGTCAGCGTGACTGTGCGTAGACTGCACTGCTGAAATTTCGGTTGCTGCCGAATCCATAACAAAAGTGTGTGTATCATAAGTACAGCACATTATATCTTTGAAGCATTCCAATAGTTTTACGACATCTCGTCGTTCTTGCTTGCAAAGAGCATACATAACAGTGTGCCCTTGCCCAAGACTATCAGTCACCACTAGCTGGAACAGTGGAAAACTGTAAGATAAATTAATTGCGATTCGTTACTTACCCAACTTTGTTGGTCTGATAAGTCGAGTGGATACATATTACCTATGGGAACGCGTGGTAAACAGCTACTTGCTCCCTGCGACTGAAGCAAATCATAGATATGTTCCCATGTTCACTTAGTACTTTAACTTCAATGTTTGCTTGAACACGTTGTAAAATGTTATTGATATTTTTAATGTCTAAGTTCAATTAATTACAATGTGATTTCAACAACCTGGGTTCCACTGTGAACGCATTTTAGATTTGGGTCATCATTGTTCTTTTTACATACTGACATAACGTACCTAGTATGCGTATACTACAAAAATAATCATTAACCACAGAAGTCATATTACCTTATGTACTTCTTTCAAACAGGTCTCAAAATTGTCCCAAATTGTAAATCTCCGAGATAACATAATATCATTGAAGATTCGTCCTATATCATGCATCATCACGATGGCATCATCTTCGTTACTTGAAGGATGGACGTTATCAGACATGGTGTGGCTGAACTCAATTCAAATCTAAAAATGTCTCGATTTGACCGCCTCTAAAAAACTTCACGAGTTGTCGACGTGACGCACCAATCATCTTGAGACAGTTTGATCTTCAAGTGCTCGCAACCCCCATCAGTGGACGATACCCCTGAAGCGTTGCCCCAAGGATGCTAAGAGTACTCCACAAAACGGAAAATACACGGTGAGGGGGGGAAAACATTTATGAAGAGTACGAGAATCAAATACATTTGTGTCAAGTACCCTTTGCGGGTTTGGTGTAGGCATGACTGATATATTGAAGCTGTATTACGTCAATTCATCTAAGCAACGGATTAGTCTGCACCTTAGAAGTGTGTAAGTCTTATTACTCATAAGTATTATGATTAATTAATCAGTGTAAAGACATACTGAAGTCATTTTCCCCCACGGTCTGATGTGGTTAATTGGCTAAGCTCGTGGTCTAGCATTCAGGAGGGCAGAATTACGACTGCATATGGTGCCGGTGTTTTTGTTCACAAAACCGTCCTTACATACGATGTTTATTGACCGTTAGTCGCTCAGATATGAAGAAAACTGACAAGAGAACAGATTGATATGTCAAAGTGCAAGTTCTTTGTTCATACTAATAATAATACTATAGAAATGCTACAAGTGTGTTATATTTCGTATTACGTTATAATTACGCAACAAATATATTAGTTATTGGCATTACATGTTTCATTTTTTTATAACGCTAGTGTTAGGTACCAGAATTTTGTATGGACCACTAATAATAATTGGTTGAACATGAGCATCGCGGTGATGGCCATATATTTAGCCCAATGTTATGATTACTTAACAGTTCCTTTATAAGTTGCGTTTAAAATTAGGTATGTAGAATCGATGCCACTAATACAGTAACCTAATAGGTAACGTACTGTACTATATCCTCACGGTTATTGCTTCGGAAATACCAGAAAAAAATAATTGTATGGCGCCAATAAACTGGGTTATATGATTATATTTAAAAGCATGCTACAGGAAAACTGGTCAACTTATTGCATAAATTACGTCAACATGAAAAATAATGAGAACCTTAATAAGTACTTGACCATGGTTTGATCTAAATGTTTTGTTTAAAAAAACTTATTAATAGTACTATCGATCGTATCAAGCTAATAAACATCTCCAACCAAAAACGTTTTAGGATTAGTTCATATGGTCTATATCGAGTCTAAGTGAATGTGTATAAGAAGTACTACAAACACAGTCAATTAACCGAAAAAAAGACTCGTCTGGGTTGCTTTTTGAATTCGCCGTTACTGCCAGGGCTAGTTGTGTGGTTTCATAATACATGCTCACAGGGAATTCGTTTAACGTTTGCCTCCAGCTTTTTAATTGTTTACTATTATTGGTAAAATCTAAGAAATTGTTTAGTTCAACAGGCGCAGCTTGTTCACATCACTCACCTTATTTGGAGATTTGTCGTTCTCTGGTGTGACTTACCCTTTTTATGAATTCGACTACTGTCACTCAGCAATTGTTTAGGAATACCTAGCTTATGTATCCAGTATTTTTTTAATAAAAATTTTAACACACACTCATATATCAAAAGTAAAAGATCTGGGGAGTTGTGGATATTGTGACATCGAAAAGTATTTTTTTTAGTTAAATAAAATAGGTGGGACGTTATGAGAAAAAAATTTATTTTTAAATAAATGCAGGATCCTACTGGGTACGTGATTAGATTTTATTCTGCAGCCAAAACTGTCCATATTCTTGACTGACTAGTGTATGTGCCCATCTAACCGTTTTAGTCACTTGTAAAGATTTACCGTTTTTACATGTCGATTCCGCAATTGTTTTGTCAGATAAGTGGTCTAACAACACGTACGGTGGTTCATGATCGAGATAAGCTGGTTTTAACCTATCAATACTTACGGAGTCCGTATTTCCATGTCTTTCTATCATGAAATATTTATCTTTTCTTGAGACGACTTTGAAAGGACCTTCAAACGGAGGGCTAAGCGGTGCTTTTATTTTGTCACACCTTATCCAGACGTGCGTGCAATTGCTTAGACCTTTAGGTATATATATATATATATATATATAGCTCGCGATTGTTCACGAGTATTAATTAGATTAAGTTTGGACATGTGATCCCGGAGTTAATCTACGTAATTTTCTAAATTAAGCTTTTGACTGTTAGTATTAGGGTTAATAAATTCACCTGGTAGTCTCAGAGTTGTTCCGAAAACCATTTCCGCTGCTGAACACTGTGCGTCAGTTTTGACAGATGTTCGTATTCCCAACATAACTAACGGTAGGAATTCTGTCCACTGATTGGGGTTTGAGTGAGAGCGGTCTTTAGCTGACGGTGAAAACGTTCAACCATCCCATTAGCCTGAGGATGATATGCCGTACAGCGTATCCTATTGGAGCCTAGAAGTTTAGCCAAGTTATTGAATAGTTCGGATTCAAATTGCGCTCCTCTATCAGTCGCTATTGCTATGGGTGTACCAAAAATGGTTACCCAGTTCTGCATGAAAACCTTGGCTACTGTTTCCGCTGTGATGTCCGCTATCGGCATGGCTATAGGGAATCTGGTAAATCGATCAATGCATGTAAAAAGATAATTAAAACCGTTCGAACGTGGTAAAGGTCCTACCAAGTCGATATGCACACGGGCAAAACGTGCATCTGGTTGCAAGAAAACACCTATGGGTGAATTTTTGTGACGAATAACCTTTGATTGTTGGCATGCCGAACACTCTCTGACCCATTTGTGTACATCCTTCTGTAAATTCGACAATATATATCTGGCGTTAATTAGTTTAGTTGAAGCTTTTGCGCCAGGATGAGACAAAGCATGGAAGTTATTATATATCAACTTTCGCATACTTTTAGGAACGAAAGGTCGAGGCAATGCCTTGGTCGTGTCACAGTAAATTAGAATACCGTCGATATGCGAAGATAACTGTTTTAATTTAAGACTTGAATTATTTGTTTTAAGCAGATTTTGTAATTCTGGATCCTTTTCTTGTTCGTGCTTCAGCGTCTCGAAGTCTACTGTAGACTGCCGTAGCACGTTCATTTCTAATCTAGATAAAGCGTCTGCAGCCTGATTGTCCCGACCTTTGACATGTCGGATATCACTTGTGAACTGTGATATATAGTCAAGGTGTCGAACTTCTCGCGGTGAGTATTTCTCGGCTTTCGCTTTTAATGCATTCGTTAGTGGTTTGTGATCTGTAAAGACTATAAATTTCCTGCCTTCCAACATGTGTCGGAAGTGCTTAGTGGTCAGGTAGATTGCCAGAAGCTCTCGCCCGAAGGTAGAATACCTTGTCTCTGCTGGAGCGAGTCTTTTCGAGAAGAAAGCAATTGGTTTCCAGGCGTTTTCAACCAGTTGATTAAGAGTACCACCTACTGCTTTATCTGAAGCATCCACCATTAAAGCAAGTGGGGAAAGAGAATTCGGATACATCAATGTAGATGCCTGAGCCAGTTTATCTTTTAGCTGTTTAATCGCTTCGACGGCGTCAGAAGACAGTTTGTATTCTTTTGGTTTTCCTTTAAGTGAATCTGTCAAGGGTTGCATTAGTTGTGCACAACCGGGTATGAATCTGCGATAAAAGTTAATTAGACCTAAAAAACTTCTCAGTTGTGTTAGAGAACTAGGTATAGGGTATTGTTTGATGGTGTCCACTTCTGTTTTGATAGGTGTAATCCCTTCTGGGCTTATTATGTGCCCAAGAAATTCTAGAGTTCGGACACCGAAAACACACTTACTTTGATGTATGTTCATTCCATTTTCATCCAGTCTTTTTAACACTGCTCGCACATGCTGTTTGTGTGATTTTAAATCGGGGCTGGCAATTAACAAATCGTCTATATACCGCTGAGCAAATGGCATATCTCGAAGTAGGTTATCCATGAATCTTTGAAATGTTTGTGCCGCATTTCTCAGGCCGAATGGCATGCGTACAAACTCGAATAAACCAAAAGGTGTAGTAATAGCTGTCTTGGGGATATCTTCATCAGCCACCGGAATATTGTGATATGCCCTGACCAAGTCAATTTTAGTAAATATGTTCATACCATGTAAACCGTTTGTGAAATCTTGGATATGCGGTATCGCGTACCTATCTAGTACGGTTTGACGGTTGAGACCTCTGTAATCCCCGCACGGTCGCCAATCGCCTTCGTTTTTCTTTGGGACCATATGCAAAGGGGATGCCCATTGGCTATCAGAGGAACGGATAATACCCAGTTGTAGCATATAGTATAATTCAGCTCTAGCGGTTTCGAGCTTATCCGGTGCTAGTCTCCTGGGTCTTGCAAACACAGGCGCACCTTCGGTTTTGATGTTATGACTTACTTTTAGTTTGTCTTTGGCAGGCTGTGGGTTTGGTCTAGTTAAGTTTGGAAATTCCGCTAGTATATCTTGGAATTTCGCTGTTGTTACTGGCGGAGTTTGAATCAAGTTAAGGGATGTGATGTGACTTTCTTTGCCTTTTGTGCAATTCGAAGTTTCTTTCAGTGTTAAGCGTCGTTTCTTAGTGTCAACGAGAAACTCGTATCTGTCTAGAAAGTCCATCTCCAGTAATGCCAGATCTAAATCGGCTACAGTGAAAACCCATGGGAATTGCCTTCTGAACCCCAAATCTAGTGTTAAAGTTTTCTGCCCAAACGTCGCAATTTTAGTTTTATTGGCAGCTTGGAGTGTAACTGGGGATGTTTTTCGCCCCAGCTCAGTTTTGTTTTGAGGTATGATACTGAGAGCAGCGCCCGTATCTACCAAAAAGCACAAGCCGGAGTTTCTGTCTCTAACATAAAACAAGCGACTATTTAGGCGTCCCTCCTCAGTCGTCGCGACCTGGAGAGGGGTTACTCGTTTCCCGCATTTCTGGGATTTTGTTTGGGCTAGGCGCAGGATTGCATGCACTTTGTTGAGTTGACACCAAACTTCCAATGATACCAACAGAATTGCCCAGATTGTCTAGACATTTGTAATCTGTTTCGTGACTTGGATCTTGTTCGTTGTGGTGATCTACTCCTGTTTCTATGATCCATTCGCATTTTGGAAACAGCCTCAGTGAGACTTTTCACACTCGCAATGAGTCCCTCTATGACTGAGTCTTTTGCTGGTTTTTCTTTTTGTGTGTGGTTTATCGTGTGTGATCCAGTTGGGGGACCCCTTTCCATTATCCTATCGGCTATACACGCTAAATGAGATAAAGAGGTTTCAGGATCTTGTGCATCCAAACAGTGTTGGACGTAGCATGGGAGAGCTTGTATCCATCCTTGCTTTAGGACTGCTTCCCCCACTGTGTTATCACCCACTAAGACTTGAAGGTGACGCAAAAACCGTGACGGCGACCTATCAACTAATGTTTTTCCTTGGAAAAGCCTTTGGATTCTTTGACCGTCTGATAATGATAAACGGTTCATGATCTCTCGTCTTAAAATGGTGTAGGGTTGTGGTGATGGTGGGCTTAAAATCAAGTCACGGACTTCTTTGGTGACTGAAGGAGGAAGTATAGAACACAAGTCTCTATAGCGAATTCCTTCGGATTTGATATTATGTCTCGTTAAATAATGCTCTAGTTGAGCAAACCACAACTCAGGATCACTACGATCAAATTCTGGAAGTCGGGATTTCGTAGTCATAACAGTGTCTATCTCCACTGGTGACAAATCCTCCAGGTTTTGGGTTTGTATTGAGTCCGACATGAAGTATATGAACAATATAGCAATAAACTTAGCACGAAAAATGGTTACTACAGCACGAATACCTTAAGATAATAAAAAAACTATGTAAAGATATATATATATATATATACCAGACTATGTTTACCGATGATCAGAAGGTCTACTTTTACGACTAAGTAAAACCAAAAAAAATTTATTAATAAACAATGAAATCAAATTTGTGTTTCACAGGGCTCACCAGTTTCGTGCCTTATGGTAACCCTCGCGTTATTAATAGAAGAAACCAGACTCGTAGGAAAATAGGTCTTTATTTTGATCTTCGCGCAGTCACAGTGGAACGTGGGATTCCTTACTCAGACAAACAAAACCTCTCAACAAGCAATATAAGATAGATGGAAATATAACGCCTAAACGAAATAAAGAAGTGAATAAATATCTGAACTATGCTGTTTTGATATATGCTTAGTTGCTTGAGATTAACTCTTGACAACCAACCTAAGCTGTTACATAACTACGAACATGCTTCATCTTCTATCCAAGAAGGTTTGGGAAGAGGAACAAGTGCCGATGGACTGGAAAGAAGGACATCTCATCGAGATTCCAAAGAAAGGATATCTGAGCAAGTGTGAAATCTACAGAGGCATCACACTACTGTCAGTACCAGGAAAAGTCTTCAACAGAGTGTTACTGAACCGGATGAAAGGCGTGGTAGACGACTAACTTCGAGATCAACAAGCTGGATTCCGTAAGGATCGGTCGTGCACAGACCAAATTACGACACTACGGATCATTGTCGAACAATCAATTGAGTGGAACACATCACTGTACATCAACTTCATTGATTATGAGAAGGCATTTGACAGTGTAGATAGGAGGACGTTATGGAAACTTCCTCGACACCACGGAGTTCCTGAAAAAATTGCCAACATTATCCGGAACTCATACAACGGACTACAGTGCAAAGTAGTGCATGGAGGACAGCTGACAGATGCATTCCAAGTGAGGACCGGAGTCAGACAAGACTGTCTACTCTCTCCCTTCCTGTTTCTTCTGGTGGTCGACTGGATTATGAAGACCTCGATATTTGAGGGAAAACACGGCATACAATGGACAGCTCAGAACCAAGTAGGCGATTCGGACTTCGCAGATGACCTAGCCCTCCTATCCGATACACACGAACAAATGCAGATAAAGACAACCAGCATAGCAGCAGTCTCTCATCAGTAGGCTTCAACATACACAAAGGGAAAACCAAGGTCCTCAAATACAACACGGAGAACAGCGATCCAATCACTCATGATGGCGAAACTCTGGAAGATGTAGAATCCTTCACATACGTGGGAAGCATCGTCGATAAACAAGGAGGTTCAGATGCAGACGTCAAGGCGAGGATTGGCGAAGCTAGAGCGGCATTCCTTCAACTGAAGAACATATGGAACTCAAAACAACTGTCAACCAATATCAAAGTCAGAATATTCAATACCAACGTCAAGGCAGTTCTATTGTACTGCATATGGTGCCGGTGTTTTTGTTCACAAAACCGTCCTTACATACGATGTTTATTGACCGTTAGTCGCTCAGATATGAAGAAAACTGACAAGAGAACAGATTGATATGTCAAAGTGCAAGTTCTTTGTTCATACTAATAATAATACTATAGAAATGCTACAAGTGTGTTATATTTCGTATTACGTTATAATTACGCAACAAATATATTAGTTATTGGCATTACATGTTTCATTTTTTTTATAACGCTAGTGTTAGGTACCAGAATTTTGTATGGACCACTAATAATAATTGGTTGAACATGAGCATCGCGGTGATGGCCATATATTTAGCCCAATGTTATGATTACTTAACAGTTCCTTTATAAGTTGCGTTTAAAATTAGGTATGTAGAATCGATGCCACTAATACAGTAACCTAATAGGTAACGTACTGTACTATATCCTCACGGTTATTGCTTCGGAAATACCAGAAAAAAATAATTGTATGGCGCCAATAAACTGGGTTATATGATTATATTTAAAAGCATGCTACAGGAAAACTGGTCAACTTATTGCATAAATTACGTCAACATGAAAAATAATGAGAACCTTAATAAGTACTTGACCATGGTTTGATCTAAATGTTTTGTTTAAAAAAACTTATTAATAGTACTATCGATCGTATCAAGCTAATAAACATCTCCAACCAAAAACGTTTTAGGATTAGTTCATATGGTCTATATCGAGTCTAAGTGAATGTGTATAAGAAGTACTACAAACACAGTCAATTAACCGAAAAAAAGACTCGTCTGGGTTGCTTTTTGAATTCGCCGTTACTGCCAGGGCTAGTTGTGTGGTTTCATAATACATGCTCACAGGGAATTCGTTTAACGTTTGCCTCCAGCTTTTTAATTGTTTACTATTATTGGTAAAATCTAAGAAATTGTTTAGTTCAACAGGCGCAGCTTGTTCACATCACTCACCTTATTTGGAGATTTGTCGTTCTCTGGTGTGACTTACCCTTTTTATGAATTCGACTACTGTCACTCAGCAATTGTTTAGGAATACCTAGCTTATGTATCCAGTATTTTTTTAATAAAAATTTTAACACACACTCATATATCAAAAGTAAAAGATCTGGGGAGTTGTGGATATTGTGACATCGAAAAGTATTTTTTTTAGTTAAATAAAATAGGTGGGACGTTATGAGAAAAAAATTTATTTTTAAATAAATGCAGGATCCTACTGGGTACGTGATTAGATTTTATTCTGCAGCCAAAACTGTCCATATTCTTGACTGACTAGTGTATGTGCCCATCTAACCGTTTTAGTCACTTGTAAAGATTTACCGTTTTTACATGTCGATTCCGCAATTGTTTTGTCAGATAAGTGGTCTAACAACACGTACGGTGGTTCATGATCGAGATAAGCTGGTTTTAACCTATCAATACTTACGGAGTCCGTATTTCCATGTCTTTCTATCATGAAATATTTATCTTTTCTTGAGACGACTTTGAAAGGACCTTCAAACGGAGGGCTAAGCGGTGCTTTTATTTTGTCACACCTTATCCAGACGTGCGTGCAATTGCTTAGACCTTTAGGTATATATATATATATATATATATATATAGCTCGCGATTGTTCACGAGTATTAATTAGATTAAGTTTGGACATGTGATCCCGGAGTTAATCTACGTAATTTTCTAAATTAAGCTTTTGACTGTTAGTATTAGGGTTAATAAATTCACCTGGTAGTCTCAGAGTTGTTCCGAAAACCATTTCCGCTGCTGAACACTGTGCGTCAGTTTTGACAGATGTTCGTATTCCCAACATAACTAACGGTAGGAATTCTGTCCACTGATTGGGGTTTGAGTGAGAGCGGTCTTTAGCTGACGGTGAAAACGTTCAACCATCCCATTAGCCTGAGGATGATATGCCGTACAGCGTATCCTATTGGAGCCTAGAAGTTTAGCCAAGTTATTGAATAGTTCGGATTCAAATTGCGCTCCTCTATCAGTCGCTATTGCTATGGGTGTACCAAAAATGGTTACCCAGTTCTGCATGAAAACCTTGGCTACTGTTTCCGCTGTGATGTCCGCTATCGGCATGGCTATAGGGAATCTGGTAAATCGATCAATGCATGTAAAAAGATAATTAAAACCGTTCGAACGTGGTAAAGGTCCTACCAAGTCGATATGCACACGGGCAAAACGTGCATCTGGTTGCAAGAAAACACCTATGGGTGAATTTTTGTGACGAATAACCTTTGATTGTTGGCATGCCGAACACTCTCTGACCCATTTGTGTACATCCTTCTGTAAATTCGACAATATATATCTGGCGTTAATTAGTTTAGTTGAAGCTTTTGCGCCAGGATGAGACAAAGCATGGAAGTTATTATATATCAACTTTCGTATACTTTTAGGAACGAAAGGTCGAGGCAATGCCTTGGTCGTGTCACAGTAAATTAGAATACCGTCGATATGCGAAGATAACTGTTTTAATTTAAGACTTGAATTATTTGTTTTAAGCAGATTTTGTAATTCTGGATCCTTTTCTTGTTCGTGCTTCAGCGTCTCGAAGTCTACTGTAGACTGCCGTAGCACGTTCATTTCTAATCTAGATAAAGCGTCTGCAGCCTGATTGTCCCGACCTTTGACATGTCGGATATCACTTGTGAACTGTGATATATAGTCAAGGTGTCGAACTTCTCGCGGTGAGTATTTCTCGGCTTTCGCTTTTAATGCATTCGTTAGTGGTTTGTGATCTGTAAAGACTATAAATTTCCTGCCTTCCAACATGTGTCGGAAGTGCTTAGTGGTCAGGTAGATTGCCAGAAGCTCTCGCCCGAAGGTAGAATACCTTGTCTCTGCTGGAGCGAGTCTTTTCGAGAAGAAAGCAATTGGTTTCCAGGCGTTTTCAACCAGTTGATTAAGAGTACCACCTACTGCTTTATCTGAAGCATCCACCATTAAAGCAAGTGGGGAAAGAGAATTCGGATACATCAATGTAGATGCCTGAGCCAGTTTATCTTTTAGCTGTTTAATCGCTTCGACGGCGTCAGAAGACAGTTTGTATTCTTTTGGTTTTCCTTTAAGTGAATCTGTCAAGGGTTGCATTAGTTGTGCACAACCGGGTATGAATCTGCGATAAAAGTTAATTAGACCTAAAAAACTTCTCAGTTGTGTTAGAGAACTAGGTATAGGGTATTGTTTGATGGTGTCCACTTCTGTTTTGATAGGTGTAATCCCTTCTGGGCTTATTATGTGCCCAAGAAATTCTAGAGTTCGGACACCGAAAACACACTTACTTTGATGTATGTTCATTCCATTTTCATCCAGTCTTTTTAACACTGCTCGCACATGCTGTTTGTGTGATTTTAAATCGGGGCTGGCAATTAACAAATCGTCTATATACCGCTGAGCAAATGGCATATCTCGAAGTAGGTTATCCATGAATCTTTGAAATGTTTGTGCCGCATTTCTCAGGCCGAATGGCATGCGTACAAACTCGAATAAACCAAAAGGTGTAGTAATAGCTGTCTTGGGGATATCTTCATCAGCCACCGGAATATTGTGATATGCCCTGACCAAGTCAATTTTAGTAAATATGTTCATACCATGTAAACCGTTTGTGAAATCTTGGATATGCGGTATCGCGTACCTATCTAGTACGGTTTGACGGTTGAGACCTCTGTAATCCCCGCACGGTCGCCAATCGCCTTCGTTTTTCTTTGGGACCATATGCAAAGGGGATGCCCATTGGCTATCAGAGGAACGGATAATACCCAGTTGTAGCATATAGTATAATTCAGCTCTAGCGGTTTCGAGCTTATCCGGTGCTAGTCTCCTGGGTCTTGCAAACACAGGCGCACCTTCGGTTTTGATGTTATGACTTACTTTTAGTTTGTCTTTGGCAGGCTGTGGGTTTGGTCTAGTTAAGTTTGGAAATTCCGCTAGTATATCTTGGAATTTCGCTGTTGTTACTGGCGGAGTTTGAATCAAGTTAAGGGATGTGATGTGACTTTCTTTGCCTTTTGTGCAATTCGAAGTTTCTTTCAGTGTTAAGCGTCGTTTCTTAGTGTCAACGAGAAACTCGTATCTGTCTAGAAAGTCCATCTCCAGTAATGCCAGATCTAAATCGGCTACAGTGAAAACCCATGGGAATTGCCTTCTGAACCCCAAATCTAGTGTTAAAGTTTTCTGCCCAAACGTCGCAATTTTAGTTTTATTGGCAGCTTGGAGTGTAACTGGGGATGTTTTTCGCCCCAGCTCAGTTTTGTTTTGAGGTATGATACTGAGAGCAGCGCCCGTATCTACCAAAAAGCACAAGCCGGAGTTTCTGTCTCTAACATAAAACAAGCGACTATTTAGGCGTCCCTCCTCAGTCGTCGCGACCTGGAGAGGGGTTACTCGTTTCCCGCATTTCTGGGATTTTGTTTGGGCTAGGCGCAGGATTGCATGCACTTTGTTGAGTTGACACCAAACTTCCAATGATACCAACAGAATTGCCCAGATTGTCTAGACATTTGTAATCTGTTTCGTGACTTGGATCTTGTTCGTTGTGGTGATCTACTCCTGTTTCTATGATCCATTCGCATTTTGGAAACAGCCTCAGTGAGACTTTTCACACTCGCAATGAGTCCCTCTATGACTGAGTCTTTTGCTGGTTTTTCTTTTTGTGTGTGGTTTATCGTGTGTGATCCAGTTGGGGGACCCCTTTCCATTATCCTATCGGCTATACACGCTAAATGAGATAAAGAGGTTTCAGGATCTTGTGCATCCAAACAGTGTTGGACGTAGCATGGGAGAGCTTGTATCCATCCTTGCTTTAGGACTGCTTCCCCCACTGTGTTATCACCCACTAAGACTTGAAGGTGACGCAAAAACCGTGACGGCGACCTATCAACTAATGTTTTTCCTTGGAAAAGCCTTTGGATTCTTTGACCGTCTGATAATGATAAACGGTTCATGATCTCTCGTCTTAAAATGGTGTAGGGTTGTGGTGATGGTGGGCTTAAAATCAAGTCACGGACTTCTTTGGTGACTGAAGGAGGAAGTATAGAACACAAGTCTCTATAGCGAATTCCTTCGGATTTGATATTATGTCTCGTTAAATAATGCTCTAGTTGAGCAAACCACAACTCAGGATCACTACGATCAAATTCTGGAAGTCGGGATTTCGTAGTCATAACAGTGTCTATCTCCACTGGTGACAAATCCTCCAGGTTTTGGGTTTGTATTGAGTCCGACATGAAGTATATGAACAATATAGCAATAAACTTAGCACGAAAAATGGTTACTACAGCACGAATACCTTAAGATAATAAAAAAACTATGTAAAGATATATATATATATATATACCAGACTATGTTTACCGATGATCAGAAGGTCTACTTTTACGACTAAGTAAAACCAAAAAAAATTTATTAATAAACAATGAAATCAAATTTGTGTTTCACAGGGCTCACCAGTTTCGTGCCTTATGGTAACCCTCGCGTTATTAATAGAAGAAACCAGACTCGTAGGAAAATAGGTCTTTATTTTGATCTTCGCGCAGTCACAGTGGAACGTGGGATTCCTTACTCAGACAAACAAAACCTCTCAACAAGCAATATAAGATAGATGGAAATATAACGCCTAAACGAAATAAAGAAGTGAATAAATATCTGAACTATGCTGTTTTGATATATGCTTAGTTGCTTGAGATTAACTCTTGACAACCAACCTAAGCTGTTACATAACTACGAACATGCTTCATCTTCTATCCAAGAAGGTTTGGGAAGAGGAACAAGTGCCGATGGACTGGAAAGAAGGACATCTCATCGAGATTCCAAAGAAAGGATATCTGAGCAAGTGTGAAATCTACAGAGGCATCACACTACTGTCAGTACCAGGAAAAGTCTTCAACAGAGTGTTACTGAACCGGATGAAAGGCGTGGTAGACGACTAACTTCGAGATCAACAAGCTGGATTCCGTAAGGATCGGTCGTGCACAGACCAAATTACGACACTACGGATCATTGTCGAACAATCAATTGAGTGGAACACATCACTGTACATCAACTTCATTGATTATGAGAAGGCATTTGACAGTGTAGATAGGAGGACGTTATGGAAACTTCCTCGACACCACGGAGTTCCTGAAAAAATTGCCAACATTATCCGGAACTCATACAACGGACTACAGTGCAAAGTAGTGCATGGAGGACAGCTGACAGATGCATTCCAAGTGAGGACCGGAGTCAGACAAGACTGTCTACTCTCTCCCTTCCTGTTTCTTCTGGTGGTCGACTGGATTATGAAGACCTCGATATTTGAGGGAAAACACGGCATACAATGGACAGCTCAGAACCAAGTAGGCGATTCGGACTTCGCAGATGACCTAGCCCTCCTATCCGATACACACGAACAAATGCAGATAAAGACAACCAGCATAGCAGCAGTCTCTCATCAGTAGGCTTCAACATACACAAAGGGAAAACCAAGGTCCTCAAACACAACACGGAGAACAGCGATCCAATCACTCATGATGGCGAAACTCTGGAAGATGTAGAATCCTTCACATACGTGGGAAGCATCGTCGATAAACAAGGAGGTTCAGATGCAGACGTCAAGGCGAGGATTGGCGAAGCTAGAGCGGCATTCCTTCAACTGAAGAACATATGGAACTCAAAACAACTGTCAACCAATATCAAAGTCAGAATATTCAATACCAACGTCAAGGCAGTTCTATTGTACTGCATATGGTGCCGGTGTTTTTGTTCACAAAACCGTCCTTACATACGATGTTTATTGACCGTTAGTCGCTCAGATATGAAGAAAACTGACAAGAGAACAGATTGATATGTCAAAGTGCAAGTTCTTTGTTCATACTAATAATAATACTATAGAAATGCTACAAGTGTGTTATATTTCGTATTACGTTATAATTACGCAACAAATATATTAGTTATTGGCATTACATGTTTCATTTTTTTTATAACGCTAGTGTTAGGTACCAGAATTTTGTATGGACCACTAATAATAATTGGTTGAACATGAGCATCGCGGTGATGGCCATATATTTAGCCCAATGTTATGATTACTTAACAGTTCCTTTATAAGTTGCGTTTAAAATTAGGTATGTAGAATCGATGCCACTAATACAGTAACCTAATAGGTAACGTACTGTACTATATCCTCACGGTTATTGCTTCGGAAATACCAGAAAAAAATAATTGTATGGCGCCAATAAACTGGGTTATATGATTATATTTAAAAGCATGCTACAGGAAAACTGGTCAACTTATTGCATAAATTACGTCAACATGAAAAATAATGAGAACCTTAATAAGTACTTGACCATGGTTTGATCTAAATGTTTTGTTTAAAAAAACTTATTAATAGTACTATCGATCGTATCAAGCTAATAAACATCTCCAACCAAAAACGTTTTAGGATTAGTTCATATGGTCTATATCGAGTCTAAGTGAATGTGTATAAGAAGTACTACAAACACAGTCAATTAACCGAAAAAAAGACTCGTCTGGGTTGCTTTTTGAATTCGCCGTTACTGCCAGGGCTAGTTGTGTGGTTTCATAATACATGCTCACAGGGAATTCGTTTAACGTTTGCCTCCAGCTTTTTAATTGTTTACTATTATTGGTAAAATCTAAGAAATTGTTTAGTTCAACAGGCGCAGCTTGTTCACATCACTCACCTTATTTGGAGATTTGTCGTTCTCTGGTGTGACTTACCCTTTTTATGAATTCGACTACTGTCACTCAGCAATTGTTTAGGAATACCTAGCTTATGTATCCAGTATTTTTTTAATAAAAATTTTAACACACACTCATATATCAAAAGTAAAAGATCTGGGGAGTTGTGGATATTGTGACATCGAAAAGTATTTTTTTAGTTAAATAAAATAGGTGGGACGTTATGAGAAAAAAATTT
Organism: Schistosoma spindalis; assembly: GCA_946903255.1. Classification (NCBI taxonomy): domain Eukaryota; kingdom Metazoa; phylum Platyhelminthes; class Trematoda; order Strigeidida; family Schistosomatidae; genus Schistosoma; species Schistosoma spindalis. The sequence continues at coordinate 77,309,382 of OX336416.1, read as the reverse complement.
ATTTTTAAATAAATGCAGGATCCTACTGGGTACGTGATTAGATTTTATTCTGCAGCCAAAACTGTCCATATTCTTGACTGACTAGTGTATGTGCCCATCTAACCGTTTTAGTCACTTGTAAAGATTTACCGTTTTTACATGTCGATTCCGCAATTGTTTTGTCAGATAAGTGGTCTAACAACACGTACGGTGGTTCATGATCGAGATAAGCTGGTTTTAACCTATCAATACTTACGGAGTCCGTATTTCCATGTCTTTCTATCATGAAATATTTATCTTTTCTTGAGACGACTTTGAAAGGACCTTCAAACGGAGGGCTAAGCGGTGCTTTTATTTTGTCACACCTTATCCAGACGTGCGTGCAATTGCTTAGACCTTTAGGTATATATATATATATATAGCTCGCGATTGTTCACGAGTATTAATTAGATTAAGTTTGGACATGTGATCCCGGAGTTAATCTACGTAATTTTCTAAATTAAGCTTTTGACTGTTAGTATTAGGGTTAATAAATTCACCTGGTAGTCTCAGAGTTGTTCCGAAAACCATTTCCGCTGCTGAACACTGTGCGTCAGTTTTGACAGATGTTCGTATTCCCAACATAACTAACGGTAGGAATTCTGTCCACTGATTGGGGTTTGAGTGAGAGCGGTCTTTAGCTGACGGTGAAAACGTTCAACCATCCCATTAGCCTGAGGATGATATGCCGTACAGCGTATCCTATTGGAGCCTAGAAGTTTAGCCAAGTTATTGAATAGTTCGGATTCAAATTGCGCTCCTCTATCAGTCGCTATTGCTATGGGTGTACCAAAAATGGTTACCCAGTTCTGCATGAAAACCTTGGCTACTGTTTCCGCTGTGATGTCCGCTATCGGCATGGCTATAGGGAATCTGGTAAATCGATCTATGCATGTAAAAAGATAATTAAAACCGTTCGAACGTGGTAAAGGTCCTACCAAGTCGATATGCACACGGGCAAAACGTGCATCTGGTTGCAAGAAAACACCTATGGGTGAATTTTTGTGACGAATAACCTTTGATTGTTGGCATGCCGAACACTCTCTGACCCATTTGTGTACATCCTTCTGTAAATTCGACAATATATATCTGGCGTTAATTAGTTTAGTTGAAGCTTTTGCGCCAGGATGAGACAAAGCATTGAAGTTATTATATATCAACTTTCGCATACTTTTCGGAACGAAAGGTCGAGGAAATGCCTTGTTCGTGTCACAGTAGGCAACAGTAACTCTTTTAATTTAAGACTTGAATTATTTGTTTTAGGTAGGTTTTGTAATTCTGGATCCTGCTCTTGTTCGTGTTTCAGCGTCTCAACGTCTACTGTAGACTGCTGTAGCACGTTCATTTCTAATCTAGATAAAGCGTCTGCAGCCTGGTTGTCCCGACCTTTGACATGTCGGATATCACTTGTGAGCTCTGATATATAGTCAAGGTGTCGAACTTTTCGCGGTGAGTATTTATCGGCTCTCGCTTTTAATGCATTCGTTAGTGGTTTGTGATCTGTAAAGACTATAAATTCCCTGCCTTCTAACATGTGTCGGAAGTGCTTAACAGTCAGGTAGATAGCCAGAAGCGCTTGCCTGAAGGTAGAATACCTTGTTTCTGCTGGAGCAAAACTTTTGAGAAGAAAGCAATTGGTTTCCAGGCGATTTCAACCAGTTGATTAAGGGTACCACCTACTGCTTTATCTGAAGCCTCCACCATTAAAGAAAGTGGAGAAAGAGAATTTGGGAACATCAAAGCAGATGCTTGAGCCAGTTTATCTTTTAGGTGTTTAATAGCTTCGACGGCGTCAGAAAGAGTTTGCATTCTTTTCGTTTTCCTTTAAGTGAATCTGTCAAAGGTTGCATTATCTGTGCACAACCGTGAATGAATCTGCGATAAAAGTTAATTAGACCTAAAGAAACTTCTCAGAGAACTAGGTGTAGTGTAATGTTTGATGGTGTCCACTTCTGCTTTGATAGGTGTAATCCCTTCTGGGCTTATTGTGTGCCCAAGAAATTCTAGAGTTTGAACACCGAAAACACACTTACTTTGATGTGTGTTCATTCCATTTTCATCCAGTCTTTTTAACACTGCTCGTACATGCTGTTCGTGTGATTGTAAATCGGGGCTAGCAATTAACAAATCGTCTATATACCCCTGTGCAAATGGCATATCTCGAAGTAGGTTATCCATGAACCTTTGAAATGTTTGTGCCGCATTTCTCAGGCCGATTGGCATGCGTACAAACTCGAATAAACCAAAAGGTAAAGTAATAGCTGTCTTGGGGATATCTTCATCAGCCACCGGAATATTGTGATATGCCCTGACCAAGTCAATTTTAGTAAATATGTTCATACCATGTAAACCGTTTGTGAAATCTTGGATATGCGGTATCGGGTAGCTATCTGGTACGGTTTGACGGTTGAGGGCTCTGTAATCCCCGCACGGTCGCCAATCGCCTTCGTTTTTCTTTGGGACCATATGCAAAGGGGATGCCCATTGGCTATCAGAGGGACGGATAATACCCAGTTGTAGCATATAGTCAAATTCAGCTCTAGCGATTTTGAACTTATCTGGTGCTAGTCTCCTGGGTCTTGCAAACACAGGCGCACCTTCAGATTTGATATTATGACTTACTTTTAGTTTGTCTTTGTCAGGCTGTGGGTTTGGTCTAGTTAAGTTTGGAAATTCCGCTAGTATATCTTGGAATTTCGCTGTTGTTACTGGCGAAGTTTGAATCAAGTTAAGGGATGTGATGTGACTTTATTTGCCTTTTGTGTAATTCGAAGTTTCTTCCAGTGTTGAGCGTCGTTTCTTAGAGTCAACGAGAAACTCGTATCTCTCTAGAAAGTCCATCCCCAGTATTGCCAGATCTAAATCGGCTACAGTGAAAACCCAGGGGAATTGCCTTCTGAACCCCAAATCTAGTGTTAAAGGTTTCTGCCCAAACGTCGCAATTTTAGTTTTATTGGCAGCTTGGAGTGTAACTGGGGATGTTTTTCGCCCCAGCCCAGTTTTGTTTTAAGGTATGATACTGAGAGCAGCGCCAGTATCTACCAAAAAGCACAAGCTGTAGTTTCTGTCTCTAACATAAAACAAGCGACTATTTAGGCGCACCTCCTCAGTCGTCGTGACCTGATGAGGGGTTACTCATTTCCCGCCTTTCTGGGATTTTGTTTGGGCCAGGCGCAGTGTTGCATGCACTTTGTTGAGTTGACACCAAACTTCCAATGATACCAACAGAATTGCCCAGATTGTCTAGACATTTGTAATCTGTTTCGTGACTTGGATCTTGTTCGTTGTGGTGATCTACTCCTGTTTCTTTGATCCATTTGCATTTGGCAACAGCCTCAGTGAGACTTTTCACACTCGCAATGAGTCCCTCTATGACTGAGTCTTTTGCTCGTTTTTCTTTTTGTGTGTGGTTTATCGTGTGTGATCCAGTTGGGGGACCCCTTTCCATTATCCTATCGGCTATACGCGCTAAATGAGATAAAGAGGTTTCAGGATCTTGTGCATCCAAACAGTGTTGGACGTAGCATGGGAGAGCTTGTATCCATACTTGCTTTAGGACTGCTTCCTCCATTGTGTTATCACCCACTAAGACTTGAAGGTGACGTAAAAACTGTGACGGCGACCTATCACCTAATGTTTTTCCTTGGAAAAGCCTTTGGATTCTTTGACTGTCTGATAATGATAAACGGTTCATGATCTCTCGTCTTAAAATGGTGTAGGGTTGTGGTGATGGTGGGCTTAAAATCAAGTCACGGACTTCTTTGGTGACTGAAGGAGGAAGTATAGAACACAAGTCTCTATAGCGAATTCCTTCGGATTTGATATTATGTCTCGTTAAATAATGCTCTAGTTGAGCAAACCACAACTCAGGATCACTACGATCAAATTCTGGAAGTCGGGATTTCGTAGTCATAACAGTGTCTATCTCCACTGGTGACAAATCCTCCAGGTTTTGGGTTTGTATTGAGTCCGACATGAAGTATATGAACAATATAGCAATAAACTTAGCACGAAAAATGGTTACTACAGCACGAATACCTTAAGATAATAAAAAAACTATGTAAAGATATATATATATATATATACCAGACTATGTTTACCGATGATCAGAAGGTCTACTTTTACGACTAAGTAAAACCAAAAAAAATTTATTAATAAACAATGAAATCAAATTTGTGTTTCACAGGGCTCACCAGTTTCGTGCCTTATGGTAACCCTCGCGTTATTAATAGAAGAAACCAGACTCGTAGGAAAATAGGTCTTTATTTTGATCTTCGCGCAGTCACAGTGGAACGTGGGATTCCTTACTCAGACAAACAAAACCTCTCAACAAGCAATATAAGATAGATGGAAATATAACGCCTAAACGAAATAAAGAAGTGAATAAATATCTGAACTATGCTGTTTTGATATATGCTTAGTTGCTTGAGATTAACTCTTGACAACCAACCTAAGCTGTTACATAACTACGAACATGCTTCATCTTCTATCCAAGAAGGTTTGGGAAGAGGAACAAGTGCCGATGGACTGGAAAGAAGGACATCTCATCGAGATTCCAAAGAAAGGATATCTGAGCAAGTGTGAAATCTACAGAGGCATCACACTACTGTCAGTACCAGGAAAAGTCTTCAACAGAGTGTTACTGAACCGGATGAAAGGCGTGGTAGACGACTAACTTCGAGATCAACAAGCTGGATTCCGTAAGGATCGGTCGTGCACAGACCAAATTACGACACTACGGATCATTGTCGAACAATCAATTGAGTGGAACACATCACTGTACATCAACTTCATTGATTATGAGAAGGCATTTGACAGTGTAGATAGGAGGACGTTATGGAAACTTCCTCGACACCACGGAGTTCCTGAAAAAATTGCCAACATTATCCGGAACTCATACAACGGACTACAGTGCAAAGTAGTGCATGGAGGACAGCTGACAGATGCATTCCAAGTGAGGACCGGAGTCAGACAAGACTGTCTACTCTCTCCCTTCCTGTTTCTTCTGGTGGTCGACTGGATTATGAAGACCTCGATATTTGAGGGAAAACACGGCATACAATGGACAGCTCAGAACCAAGTAGGCGATTCGGACTTCGCAGATGACCTAGCCCTCCTATCCGATACACACGAACAAATGCAGATAAAGACAACCAGCATAGCAGCAGTCTCTCATCAGTAGGCTTCAACATACACAAAGGGAAAACCAAGGTCCTCAAACACAACACGGAGAACAGCGATCCAATCACTCATGATGGCGAAACTCTGGAAGATGTAGAATCCTTCACATACGTGGGAAGCATCGTCGATAAACAAGGAGGTTCAGATGCAGACGTCAAGGCGAGGATTGGCGAAGCTAGAGCGGCATTCCTTCAACTGAAGAACATATGGAACTCAAAACAACTGTCAACCAATATCAAAGTCAGAATATTCAATACCAACGTCAAGGCAGTTCTACTGTACGGAGGTGAAACTTGGAGAACTACAACAACCACCATCAAGAAGGTACACGTATTTATCAATAGCTGTCTACGCATGATACTCAACATCCATTGGCCGGATACCATCAGCAACAGCCTTTTGTGGGAGAGAACCAACCAGCTTCCAGCTGAAGAGGAAATTAGGAAAAGACGATGGAAATGGATAGGACATACATTGAGGAAATCATCAAACTGCATTACGAGACAAGCGCTAACTTGGAATCCTGAAGGGAAGCGGAAAAGAGGAAGGCCAAAGAACACATTACGTCGGGAAATAGAAACGGATATGAAAGGGATGAATAAGAACTGGAAAGGGCTTGAAAGGATTGCCCAGGACAGGGTTGGATGGAGAATGCTGGTGAGCGGCCAATGCTCCTTCACGAGGAGTAACAGGCGTAAGTAAGTAGATCTTCGAAAAATGTACCGTAAAGATCAGAATTCAGGTAAAGTCGGAGGTTATATAATATAAGTCTCAACTGATCGAATATAATCTTTTTAGATGGTTGCGAAAATTTAGATGACTCTATATTCGTTACTATGGATAATTTTGTCTATCAATATTTGATAAACGTCTGCGTCTATGGATCACCAAGTGCCGCTCGTGCAATGGAAATTCATTTAAATCAAGTATTCATATTCTTATCGTCATTAACTTTATCAACGTTAAGTTGTGTTGATTTTAATATGATCTCCGTTAACTGGAATTCGTAACTTGATCTCCCTCATTTTGAAAAATTGGTTGAAGTACTAGAAACAAACGATTAGACATATAGTCATGAAGATACCACAAATATTCGTAGTTTGACAACGCCTGTACACGTAACAAATTTATAATCGAGGGATACAGACCCAGACAAATTACAAGTCAGAAATCTTGTGGGTTGAAATATGTATTTGGAAAAATATCAATATGTCGAGAAGCGTTTGATCTAAGCTGGCTAGCAGTTGTAGAAGATGTGTAGCACAACACACACGCTCATGATCTGGTGCGAATGTGTGACCGAGTGCCTTCAGCTAGGTGTGTCTAGTAAAACTAATGAGGTGAGCATCGGTATCCAAGATTAATAAAACTATTTATTTTGGGAATTCGTTTAACGCTACAGTCATAATCTACAAATTATTGATCTTGACAATAAAAACGTTTTGAACTGAGGTAAAGATTTTAAATTTATTTTTAGCTGCCTATATTAATGTCTGTCTCCTTAAGATATGCAATATCTGTATAATTACATGAACATGTTCTAGATTTATATCGTCGAGAATCCAATATCAGTTTACGATGCAATATCAAAAGTCCAAATACATAAGATATTGGACAATTGTATTTCAAGCGAACACCTACAGCAAACCCAACTTGAATGAGTGTAAAGGATTCAATAATTCAGGAAGGTAGATAGGACGTCTTCAAGCAATCCTGAAAGCAAACTGAAAGTGTACAGCTATTGCGAATTCAAAGATGCTTTCAACAGAGATACTGCAAAGTAATGAGACTAAAACAGAATTACTCTGCTAATGATGTCATGTACCTACTACTTAATACATTCACATCGATAAAACAAGGTTATTCAGTGCATATAGTATATTCTAAAGACAAATATCGATGGTATTATACTGAAGGAAGGCGCACATGTTTTTTATAAAAATTAACTGAGAAATTTTTAATATATTCTGAAACTATCCACAATGAACTTGAAGATCAATTATTTTGAAGTATATCTAAAAATCAGATAACATTTAATCTCAGTTCCTTCAATAGTTATAAATGAGTATCTTCTATTTTTAATCATTTAGTCAATAATGATCACGAACATGCACATGATAAAGCATATCGAATAAACACGGAGTTATAAAGCTAACGTTATTTTGTGGCGTGTGATGATTTGAAGTATTTAAATTACAGCACAAACTAGAAATCCTAGAAAAAAACGCAATTTAAAAAAGAAGTACTAGAAGAGCACAAACGAACGTATTGTATTTGGAATTTGAAATCATACAGTCATCAAGTATCAAGGAATCATTAGTTCATACAAACACTACAGTAAACCAACACTAATTTGTACAAATTCCAACAAACCAACTAAACTATATTTTCTCACACATTTGGGAAATATTATCCAAATGGATACTTGTCATTAAAGTGTTATATATGTACATATTTTATGAATCACCCAAATAACTTATTTTTCTCATCAAGGAGATCAGTTACAATACATTTAGTACATTCATTTATGCACATACATAAAGATGTAAACTATCGTGAATTTAATATTTATTAAATACCAGTAACAACTTATATAAATAACACAAATCGATTAACTATGTACTTTTAAAGTCAGATTGTTTGAAGTGTAGAACAACAAGCTTGTAGTTTGTTTTAGTAAAAGTACATAGAAACAATATTAGGTAGTGATTCTGGTATCTAAACTTCTAATAGGATTGTACAAAATTTACACTGGTTAAACAGGCACTGTTATTACGAAAGAATTATCATAAATTTTAAAATATGTTTGTAGAAAATTACATTACAGATGTTACTGTTTAATATTACACAGAAAAATACTTGGGACTTGAGCATTCATCCTTCAAACCAAAGTGGCATTATCATGAAGAAGTAAAAGTTAGAAAGTCATACTTTCAAAAGATGAGTTTTATAAAGAAAAATAAGAAAATTTTACAATAAAGAAAACAGTTTTCACAAACAACACAAACAAGACAGCTTTACACTACTAGGCACGTACTATTTAAGAAGTAATACTGTACAAAGCTACAGTAGGATCGAAAAGATTGCATCATATATTGATTTGAGACTAAATATCAAATGAGGTTGCTTACTAATGAAGGCGTAATGAAAAAAAATAATTTATGGGTCAGATGTGAAGAACGACATACATACAGGACATAATAATAAGAACTGAATAACAATCAGGCAAACTTATATAAGGTAATAATAATAACTGATTAGTTTAAAATTTCGAAAGAATAAATTTAAAAAATTCAATAATAATCAAATAAAAGTGCAGAAATAAAACCCGGAACATACCAATAAAGGGAATTAGGGTCAAGGAAGGATGAGAGGTTGGACGAATCGTTTTTGCACGCAACGTTCGGGCTTGAGTTCATGGATTGCCAATGCCTCGGCAGGGCATAAAATTTTCTTCGCGGAATTCTATTTCTTATTCAATAACACTATGAGTTATTTTAATTATTTACAGTAGGATCATTAGTGACTTAAATTCTAAGCACTTTCTTATAACGTTTCAGATTAATAAATACCACTACCTTGCATGTCTTATTTAAAGATTTATGACGAACAATTAAAAGCTAACCCAACCAAAGGATCCTTTATTTTATGGTGACGAATCATAAACTACAACGATTCATCCTTCAAACAATACTCGTTCCCAAGTATATACTGTTTCGATTAGTTTATTCAGACCTAGTAAGATTTGATACATGACTTTTTTGAGTAATCAGAACTGATTTATACTATTTGATATTTCATGGGCTGGTAGTAATTTCATTTAACCGAGAATTAAAGACACTGAATACTCTTGTTTATTGTAATCCAGTAGTTATAGAGCTGTAATTATAACGAACTTTTAGAAAAACCTTATTCCATTAGTTGGCCCTTAAAATTAGCGATTTCATATAAAGAAGGAACGAATCGAGAGAAATTTCTATTCGATTAGTCTTTCATTATGGTTCTACACTAATATATATATATATATATATATATATATATATATATATATATATATATATATATATATATATATATATATATATATATATATATATTATGGACCACTTAATGACACAATTAGCCATCTAACATTTTATTGTCGCTATATATATGATACTTTTATGGTATTGGAAAAAGAACAAGAAAAAGAGAATTTACTTATTATATGTAACAATATTCATTCAACGGTTAATTTTACACTAGGGGAAGAACAGAATAATAGTATATCGTTTTTAGATGTCTAACTAACTAGAAGAGCAGATGGAATATTAAAAAGTGAGATACAAAGAAAGTCTACAGTTGGACAATACACTCATTTCCATAGCGCTGTACCAATCAGATACAAAAGAAACTTAATAAAGATCCTGACTCATCGTGCTAGAACGATTAGCTCGGATGACATCATTGTGGATGAATTGGTTAATATTCTTAATTTGCTTAGTAGGAATGGATACCCAACGAAATCCATGGACAAACACGTGAAGGAGATGAAAAGAAGGACAATGGTGTCTACAGTTTCGAAGAAATTATTGTTCCTATAATTACGATTCTTAAATGATACTACTGAAGAGATTGTGACTCAGAGGTTAAGAAATGCAGCACAGAAAACGTTTAATGAAGCCTGAATGAGTGCCATTTTCTACAACCGCCCCATAATAAGAACGGTTAACAAAGACAGATTACTTGAATTCACCACATCCATGTGTATTTACCAATTCCAATGCCTCTGTGGAGGCAGTTATATATTGCGTACAATTCGGCAAGTTCGTCATCGTATAACAGAACACCACCCGTCGTGGTTGAGAAAAGGGAAGGTAAGAATGATCAAGAGTTCTATTCTCGATCACTTGGTGGACACAGGTCATCAAGTTGAACTGAATAAAGCCTTTAAGGTTATCCACCATATTCCATCAAATTTGTCACATGGTTTACGAGTTCGTCTTTTTCACATTGCTGAAGCCATTACAATCCATCTTCACAAACCTAACCTTTGCATCCAAAAGAAGTTTGTACAACCATTCTCTCTACCTTGGTCATCGGTATACGGGAGTTTGTAGAAGAAGTTCGATCAACTATTTTGGTATCTCTTCCATTTTTTGTATTTTACTTATTCTCAAGATTCGTCTCTTGATTCTTGAATAACTACTATACTACTGACCATTTATCAAAATATATTGTTAGTTCATTCTCTTTTTTTATATACATTATGCAACGTAGCAACTTCTTGATTTTTGAATAATTACTTTGATTATTATCAATCCTCTTTGTTCCAGCTACTCACTGTTAATTTATAATCCATATGTTATGATATAATTATTACGTAACGTATCTACTCAACGAGTATTATTTCATTATTGCAAATCCTATATATATATATATATAATTGAAAAGAAATTTCTTCGCTCGGTTCGTTCCTCCTATATTTACGGAACATCAAAATGGAAATTTTCACTAGATTTCATATAAGTTGTTATTCGGTCAAAGATGGGAGTTGCCATCAAGTTTTTATTGATTTGTAACATAACACCAAAGTTAGTATTTAAAACAATTAGTCCCTTTTATAAATTTCGATAATGTAATAAGAAGACGGAGATTATCAGAACTATGTGATATATTAGCGCAATGCATTTCGAACAATCTGATCACACATATACTTGTTAAGAGCATTTATATATAAAAATAAAAGGTCAACTAGACTGGAAATGGAGTAAGAGGAGATAAGGATAATAATAAGAGTAATAATAATAATAATAATGATAATAATAATATTAATAATAATCTGAACACAATTCAAAACCTAATCACTCTGGATAATAAGTCAATATTACCAGGGTAGGTTTAAGGTAATAACAAACTGTTTTTGAATACACAAAGGGGGTTTGAATTTTCGTATGGCTAAGGCTTCAATAAACCTTAGTATACGCCCTTTTACACTTCTATATAATACCACAAAAGCCGAGTTTAGATCAATCTTGTGCCCTGTTTCAATTATATGTTTAGCAATAGAGGATGATGGATGTTTATCCTCTGCTCTTATTGGGTCATTTGATTGTATTTGTTTTTGCAGCCATTTGGGTACATGTTCACTCACCCTAATGTTAAGATTACGATTGCTCCTCCCTATGTATGTGTGACCACACACACATTTAAATTGGTAAACACAGTGGGATGTGACACAATCGTTTTCATGTCTTTGAGGTTTTGAATGAAACATGCACCTTGTTCTTTCTTTGACAATGACCTTTGCTGCGCAGTACGTTTTGCTGATGACTGATTTAAGTCTTTGTTTCAATAAGAGACTATTTGAATCACCTCTGAATGGTAAGGTGATGTAGACAGGCTTTTTTTCCACCGAGGCTACGGTAGGTCTCACTGTACCGTGGACTTTCCATCTATTTATGAATTTCAGGGGGTAACCATTTTCTATTAATGTTTTGTTTAACAACTTAACATTATCATCAATGGCGTCATTTGTACAAATGCGATCAAGCCTGTTGAAAAGACACCTTATCAAACCACGTTTGTATTGCACAGGGCAATAACTATAATAACTAAGGTATTGACCTGTCCACGTTGGTTTTCTAAAAATAGATCGCTTGATTGAGCCATCTTCTCGTCTACTCAGAAGTATATCTAGGAAAGGGAGCTGATCGTTTTTCTCCTCTTCACATGAGAGATTGATATGGTTTTGAAGAGTGTTGAATTTATTTAATAAACGGTACATCTCCTCTTTACTTTCACAAACAACTAGGATATCATCCACATATCTCTTATAAAGTGACATGTTTTCAATTACGTCATCAGCCTGATTTTCAACATTTGCCATGAACACGTCTGCTAATAATGGTCCTAGCGGACTACCCATAGCAACCCCATCAATCTGACGAAAGTATTCACCTTCAAAAGTAAACTGAACTTTGTCAGTACATAATAACAGTAAATCTTTAAGAAATTTTACAGGAACACGTGATTGAAGTTTGTTTACAGATATGTAATCACATAATATATCAATAGTTTTTCTCAAAGGTACATTTGTAAACAAGGAATTCACATCAAATGAACACATTGTCTTTTCCTTGATATTAATATCACCTAAATGATCGACCAGTTCAAAAGAGTCCTTTAGAGAATACTTACATAGATGTCTTCGGATAGGGTCCAATAACTTTGTTAACCATTTAGCCAGGTTATGTGTAGGTGATCTGCACATTGATAGAATTGGACGTAAAGGTATGTTTGGTTTATGAATTTTAGGTAGTCCATATAAATGAGGGTACTCGGAACCCATAGGTTTTAGAAAATTAAATTCCTCTTTATTAATAATATTCATGTGTAGTAATTTTTCCAGGTTTGAATTTACTCTTCTCTCTAGTTTGCCAATACCTCCACATTCAACATCAGGCATAAATTTACTTTCATCACAGAGGATGGATAACATCTTACTTTTATATTCACATTTATTCATGATAACTACGCCTGATCCTTTATCAGGTTTTAACAAGACAATATCAGGGTTTGTTCGTAGTTCTTTTAATAATTTAAAATGTTGAGAAGTTAATATGATTCTCTGCTTTGGTCCAACATTATGGAATTAGTGTGCTATATCCACCAGTTTAGCCTTACACCAGCTTTGATTATTTAAAGACATAGGGGTTAGAGTACTCAATTGATCGTATAAATTTTCAAATTGGGCATTTATTTCCAATTCAGACATTTGCGTTATGGGAACCGAGAAATTAAAACCCAGAGAAAGTGCTTCCTTCTCATTAGCAGATAATACAATCGAAGATACATTAGTGACATACTTATCAGGATTAACTGGGAATAAATTAACATGATTAGTAATAATACAAGATTTTTCGAGCTTTTTACCGATGCTTTCCTTTGTTTTCAAAATGACATTACTGCAAAAGTTGACGAATTTAATATGGCAGATTATAGATATTTCATTTAATATTGGCAATGCTTGAGTGTGTAATTCAATTAAATTGATCAGTTTATCTTGGCAATTATCTATATACGATTTTGACAGTCGAATGAGATTTGAAATATTCGGTTGTAATTTATTTTTATATATAAATGCTCTTAACAAGTATATGTGTGATCAGATTGTTCGAAATGTATTGCGCTAATATATCACATAGTTCTGATAATCTCCGTCTTCTTATTACATTATCGAAAGTTATTATTATTATTATTATTATTATTATTATTATTATTATTATTATTATTAGTAGTAGTAGTAGTAGTAGTAGTAGTAGATGTTGTCGTTGTTGTTGTAGCATTAATGTATTCATGTCTCAAATCTTCCACAGGATTTTATTAATTTTATAATAAATGAGTTACTTAAGAATTATATAAGATTAGCTTTTTATGACATTCATCGATACTATCTGTTAATACTATTTACACTTTATCTTGTTCATTTCTCTTAGTGTGTTGATTTGAAGTGCATTAACTTAGTCTAATATACATATAAGCTAGTTCATACATATTTTGATTTACTAATTACAATATTCATTTAGCATAAAAGTTGGTAAAGAAATATTAAGTGTTTGAATTCTCATTTGTTTTAATCCAGGATGTTTGTGATACTTGAAAGAATTTGTTTCTGTGATAAATCGTAAGATACCTGAGTTATTTATATGGTTGATGCAAGGTCAAATACTACTTTCACAATTCCTTACATACACCTCGTATTCTGACTAACATAAGTTTTATTAAGAAATTGTCATTTAGTAGCTAATCAATACAAAAACTCTGCTGAAAATTCCAAAGAATTTTATCGAATTAATTTTAATTGAATGAATGTTAAAAAGTGTATTTCAAAACTCAGTGCATTAAACTGTTGAGCTTTTTCTAATTGGATTCACTATGCACTGAACAAAAATGAATAGATTTCATATTTTTAGTCTACATTATGAAATAACTAACTAGACAATCATTAAAAACCAGGAAGCATTGTACAGTTATTTCATCCCAGTATGATGCCTCTCAACAGTGTCAATTCACTGTCCTACTAGGGATCGAATCCAGAACATTCAAGCCTCTCAGCGAAGGCCTAACCTTTGGACTTCTGAGTTAGCATCCCGTGGTTTGAATTTCTAACTACATTCAATTTGTGATATCGTATTTTTTTAAAACTCCAATCGGAATCACACACGAATAATTAGTAAATATCTTACTAAGTTCTCAGAAATATGTAGTAATCAATATTGTTAGTCTTCACTTAACGTAATTAGTATTCCAATAGTCCGGTCAGTGAAATATCAATGTAATAAATTGTGGGAATGTAAAAGTTTCTATATTATTCAGTACATGAATTCGAACGAGATATCTAGCATCGTTGAATTATTACTAATATATGTAATCTATCACCAGTTAACTGATGAACTTTATTTCTCCACAAAAATCTACAACAATAAGGAGTTGAGTTAAAAACTGAACAATTATTACTCTATCATGATAGCATAGTCTTGTCGGAAGCAAATGATAATCCTTGCTACTTTGTAAAGTGTTGATACTATAATTACTATGATGTAAAAGCTATGTACATTTTTAATTTCAAAATAGCTCAGTTAAAAGACATGATGTTTGCTTTATGAATTTCGAATAACTTGATTACATCTATACCTTTCAAACCATTTATAAATCAAAACCAATTAACTTAGATTAATTGATAGGGACAAGTAGATTCATGCCTCGATAAACACATGTCATGGAAAATCACGCTCCTCAATAGCGAGATGCAATGAAAATAACCGAAGGATTGACCTTACGATAGCTTTTAAGGCTTTGTATAAAAAATGTCAAGGACACATTTGTAAGATTTTGAAGCTATGACTATTAGAAAGTCCAAACCTTCTTTGTTTTTGCAAAAATAATTTGTTCTTACCTTATATGTGACCTGGTAATCTTTAATTTGTTTTATTGTCCTGGATAGTGTGATAGCTTCTCATTCTTGCCAAATTATGTCATGACTATCTTATATTTACAACAATCGATTAAAAATTTTATGGTTGAATTCATGAATCAATTGAAGATAGACCACCATAGAAAACCTGGACGCATTGGACGGCCGTTTCGTCTTAGTATGGGACTCTTCAGCAGTGCGCATCCACAATCCCACCTCGTGAGACTTGAACCCACGACCTATCGGTCTTACGTGCAAACGCTTAACTTCTAGACCACTGCGCTAGCATTCAACTGTGTTAATGTCTAACTTCAACCAATCTACGAACTTGAACCACCGTCCACCATTGTCTTCAGTGAAATGGTAGATATTAATTAAACTTTTATTTAATTGATGTTTATCAGTTTTCATACATAAACGCCTCGCTAATTATGTGTGATCGGAATGTTCAAAATGTATCTAGCGGATGTATCAATTTTTTTAGAATTATCTACGCCTTCTTATTACACCATCGAAATTTATAACGTTTATAAATTGTTTTGAACATGAACTATTATAAACGACTAAAATATCAGAAAACAGATGTAAATATCTACTTGTAAAAGTACAGCTGACGCACACTAAATTACTTACCAACAACCTATTCAGTATATTAAATACCTAAACCAATTTATTAATGAGATATACGTTATTGCGAATCAAAAGTTAATTCAAACAAGATCTGGGTTATATACAGTTGGTAATATCTTAGAAAAATTAATTGACGCGCTGATGTTTAGAACATGAATACACCGATTCGACATTTATTCTAATGAATCCAAATATTTCAATTACGATACTAAAAAATAAGTGTATATTGGGTGGAAATTTAAAAGCCTTCAATATCGGTGCTTCCTACTAGAAAATTCTCTGAATCTAAAATTATCCAGACATTACAACGATGACAGTAATAGGCGAAATCAGTAAGTAGAGCAAGAGTTTCGTACAGTCAGAAAATAATGGACATTCTAGCTTGAAATAAATTTCATGAGGTCTAGGTCATTTTTATGAAGTGGAAGGTAACTAATTGCACGGTGGATTAAATACGATAGAAATTAAAAATATAAGCATACTATACTGACGACCTTAGGCTACTCATCAGCCACTCACAAAAAATACCTTAGTTACAAATCGATTCATAGTAAAAAAAAACAATAAAAATACATGTCCAGCTATTTATCATCATAAGTGAGATAAATTTAGGGTTAAGAACTAGTAACTGTAGTAGGGTTAGGATTTAGAGTTGAGGTTATAGTGAAGAATACTTTTCGGTCACTCAAACAACTCTGGCCACTCTTTGAATCACATCAGATAAGCTAAACGAATAAATAAGTTTTGAGTTACGATTACTACAGGAGTATGTTTTTATTCTAACTAACATGCTATGTTACATTCCATGTGTGATTGAACTGCAGAAGCGTCAACCAGTTTTAATCGTATTAGAAACAACATCTAGGTAATTTATACTTAGCTCCTAATACAATACAAGTTACCCCCCACCGAGTTTAAATCTTGTGCACAAATCCAAGAGTCACTAAATCAAATCTTATTAGTTCACTAGAATAGCATTTGTTATATTTGAGACGTTAGTAAATATTACTTGCTAGATCGCTAATCGAAATTCCGATTATAATTTCATCACTCCGTTTGTATTTTTCCGTATACGTCTAGCGTCTTAAGCTTTGGCTAATGATATGTCCCGGCCAACACAGTTATCTATGGGCTGAGGGTAATGTCCGCTTGACTCATATTTTTAAGACTTACTACTTTTACTTACTCCTGTTACTCCTTGCGAAGGAGCATTGGCCGCTCACCAGCATTCTCCATCCAACCCTGTCCTGGGCAATCCTTTCAAGCCCTTTCCAGTTCTTATTCATCCCTTTCATATCCGTTTCTATTTCCCGACGTAATGTGTTCTTTGGCCTTCCTCTTTTCCGCTTCCCTTCAGGATTCCAAGTTAGCGCTTGTCTCGTAATGCAGTTTGATGATTTCCTCAATGTATGTCCTATCCATTTCCATCGTCTTTTCCTAATTTCCTCTTCCGCTGGAAGCTGGTTGGTTCTCTCCCACAAAAGGCTGTTGCTGATGGTATCCGGCCAATGGATGTTGAGTATCATGCGTAGACAGCTATTGATAAATACGTGTACCTTCTTGATGGTGGTTGTTGTAGTTCTCAACGTTTCGCCATCAAGAGTGATTGGATTGCTGTTCTCAGTGTTGTATTTGAGGACCTTGGTTTTCCCCTTGTGTATGTTGTTGACTCATATTGGTCCGTTGATTCCCAACCTTGACCCTGAATAAGAGAAGACATCAGCCAAGCTTCCGTTACATATTTTAGGCACCCATTACATATATCTCAAACACACATTAGTTTATATACTTGAGTTATCGGATCGCAACGCACCTCAGATGTGCTATAAGTGGCAGAGAATGTAGTAAACAGTACATAAATAACAATTGAGGAATGATAAATCATACAATAGTAGTTAATAGATTTACTGGAAGCTTACAATAAGGAAAACATTAAAATACAATTATACAGTTGTTTGTTAATTATACAAAAAGTAATCTATAAACTAGACACAAACGTTGCACTTCCCCTAATATTCGCTCCATCACAATATACGTTAACCAAGCTAAAAATTACAATATGACATAAGTATCAACAACGGGAAATACAAGCCCAAAAGACGATTTTTGAAAGGCAGAAGTAACTGTAGTTTAATCACTTATATACCGATTCCTAGAAGATATGATCTTGAGTGTTTAGGATATCGATCTACAGTAATTTAGCTATTCAAATATTTTCCGAGTCGTGGAAATTGCAGTGGTTCCTCGTTTTACGAGTACAAGTGATAAGCGATTCCGAAATAACAATTGGTGACGCAATCATAACAGTTGACCACCAATGATAACAATTATCAACGACTCGATATAACACCTTAACTATAAACATATATTATGGTATATTTTCTGATGCATAATTTTGTTGTATGTATATAACATTTTTCAAGAATAAAATCGTTTTCTTGAGCCTGAGTTCAGAAAACATCTAAATTAGTCGAGATTATAACTTTCGCTTGGAACTAACATTAGAGAAGGTAGTGCAGAGTATTGATTAATCGAGTTCCGTCAAAGGTTTGTAATGTTTAGTACTACTTCAAGTTTACATGGATTATTCTAGCTTCTGGAGAGATCAATTTATTTATTCTTCTTGAGTTGCATTTTGACCTTGTCGATTATTCGCTTATTAAACTTGACTGTTTTTGTCTGACAGTATGTGTGTATCGCTTACCTTGTTCAACACATCTTATGCTGATTTTTTTCTGGCTATAAATATTGAGTCACACTTGATCAAAGAGAATCGTCAGACTTACCTTCTCTGAATTTCTTATTTTTAATATCAGTCTGAAATAAATTCATCCAACTTAACACGTATTTAGCTTATTACCGCCGTTTCACAAACAGGGTTAGCTCAGGAGTAATATACTGAATTAAAATGGAACGCTTATATACATGGCATATTCATTTTGTTCGACCGAATTGGAATTAGATCAGAGGGCCACAAAGAGTTTCTCACACTGTGAAAGGATATTTCTTTGTGAGCTATCAGAAAATTGAACTGGGTTATTGATAGTCTTGATGGCCATTGAGTGTTAACACTAGGCCAAAGGGACTACTTGAGACCTGTCGCACAAGACCATCTTGTTAATAGTTCTGACTGAGTTAGATCTGTACGTTTCTTAGGCCTTATCGTTAGTGATGAAAGTCCGTGAGACAAGGTGCGCTATTTTTCAATAAAACCCTTCGTTTTGTTGTGATAAGGCAGGATCCCATGGGACACTTTACTCCTATTACATCAAAGAACAGTCGGTAGTACTTTCACCCTCAGATTTTTTTTGTTTAAAGCCTTATTGCTATCCACAGCCTAGTATGGTAGAACACTAAGGAACTAAGATCCCAACCACTGTACCTCGACTGGGTGGTCACAATAAACAAGCCACCAATCAAAGTAGTAGCCTTACTTAGGGTAACTCACTTATAAGTTCGTGCACCTTGCTAGTAATTTCACTCTAACCTGACTTAAATACAGTGAGCGAAACTATTTTATCTTTCTTCCTTTCCCCGGCAATTAGAATGAGAACACTAGTTTTTGCAGATGAAGCTATTTGATGTCGATCCCGTGTAATCAATAGGAATAAATTTCGTAGATTATATTCCAATAAAAAATTAGAATACTTAAACTGAATGATTGTCACTGACACAAAATATCGTAAGAAACGTATTTAAATCCCATGACTAGGTGTTTACACTGTATAATTTAGTCAAAAAATTTTTGCTACATATATTGTCATTTCAAATCGCATACCGCCAGCTCTCACATTTCTTAATACCGACATTTTATACTTAGATAACTGTTAGGCCTCCTCTTTCGGCCTAATATTCTCGGAAACTCCACTTGACTGGTCCCCAAATCAAAACACAACCTGGACAGAGCATAAACTTGTTCTAAAGCAAAACAGCAAGTTCAGTGAAGTAAGCAAACGTCAGTGTGTAAATAAACTTAACACAAGAATTCTCGAGTCTTTTCAGCCCATCCACTAACGCTGATTGGTTAAAAATGGGAAAATCAGCGCTTGTGACTTGATGGGAATATTGAGGCAATCCGCAAAGGATGCACATATACCAAAAAGAGACTGATCAATTTCAATCCTGAATATGAACGGGAAGACTCAAATAACCAATACAAATAAATTATAACCGAGTAGGATATAATCAACACAGGGCCTTGCCACAAATGTTTCAATTAAAGTTTCCATACTATATCAGTACACGATTAATAGGAACTCTAGAGAAACAAAAAGTACGAAATGATATTAAATCTCACCACTTAGGGAAAGATAGAAAGTGAATACATCTGTGACTCTGAGCCGTGTCACATAAGGTCTCCAACCACTGATTGCGTGGGTTCCAATTGGGTAATCTGCATCTATCAATATGGTTCAAACCAATAGTTCAAGGGCAGATGTCACGTATTACTTTGGCTGTACCTCGCACTAGGAAATGTGGTGGTCAGGCACACGTACAAGACGTCCCACTTCAGCCGATAAAGATTAACAGCTTCACCGTCCCACTTGTCATACTTTCCTAGTACTCTAGGCGT
This sequence comes from Schistosoma spindalis, assembly GCA_946903255.1. NCBI lineage: Eukaryota > Metazoa > Platyhelminthes > Trematoda > Strigeidida > Schistosomatidae > Schistosoma > Schistosoma spindalis. The sequence goes on along the minus strand of OX336416.1, from coordinate 77,289,025 downwards.
TTTTTCCATTATACTGGAATAATGTTTCGCAGACACCTATAATCAAAGACCAGTATTCTATTTATTCCTTCCATTTTCACATTCATATAGTAATACAGAATGGACTGCTTCTTACCCCACGCGATGTAAGTAAACAAAAGCTAAAAGTGGTTTTTGAATTTACAACAAAATTTCACCACACACCAAGGCTGATGATACTTTCAAAATCAGTAACTACAAACATAATGGCAATAAAGAATTATTTTATGCAATATGGAGAACTATACTTAGAATTACTAGGAACTACCATACACCTCAAGAAATGAGTAAAGTAATTACAAACGTAACGTTCTGAGAAAGCCGAACGTTTAATTCTTTTTTGAACTAATAATGTGAATGATTGAAGCGAACGAAAACCCGAAAATTTGATTGAAAATACGGTATATGATAATTGGAGGTTTTTATTATGCAATACACAAAATTAATCTCGGGAAAACAAAGCTACACATAATTTGGTTATTGTTTATAGGGAAACTATCCATCAATAAAAACCCAGGAAAGTATAGTGGTAGATATTGTTCGAAGTAGTCTTTTAATTTAAACACTAAAATAAGATCGCTAAGAACATTTTATACACCTATCGTCCTTCTGCTAATTTCGCACGAATAAGTTCTTGAATATCACTGAACACCTGATTAACATCTTTGTTTGCGTTTATTCGAAGTAGTTTATTTTGAGACTCATAGAAATGTAAAATAGGTGCTGCATTTTTCTCATACTCATACAAGCGCTTTTTCAAAGCTTCAGGTTTGTCGTCGGAGCGATAGACGAGACGATCACCAGTAATCTACAAAAGATATCAAGCAACAAAAATTATTTGGATCGTTAAGAAATTTATTATTTATTTAAGCACATAAATATTGGTACAAGGAGGCACCAAATATATATGCGCCACACTTTTGTGTGTAGGCTGAGATACTGCCCGGGTGCCCAAACCGAAGCAGGTGGTTTTCTCAGGGGGCCACACCCCGAGCCTTCGACCTAAAGGTCTAACCCACAAGGCAGTGGAGCATCGTGAGGAGATGCAGTCCCATGGAAGCCGGTGACCAAGAAATTGGTTCATACGCCATTTGTTCCCGCAGGATACTGGAGCCCAAGTGCACCATTGATTTGGGGTCCGGTTAAAGTGCCGGACATTCGCTTTTCGTCCTCTCATTTTGGTAAACATCTTAAAGGGTTTACTGCTCCGGTAAAACAATAAAAATATCCTGATTACTATGATCAAAATAGGTCTCAAAAATTTTTAAAAAAAACCAAAATCATAAGTTACAATAAAATGAATTATTCCTGTGGAGCATTAAATTCTTGTTCTTAACTGAATGTGCTAACAAGTTTTCAGTATTCAGCTCAATAAAAAAACTCAATGATGAATAAATCAATATTCGAAAAAATCAATACACTTTTATTAGCAATCTAATGTTAGTGTAAGATTTTTATAACACTGATAAAAAACAGTCCAGCATACCTTTGTATAATCTTATTTGGATGCATTAAGATCTTTTACCCTAATACATAGGATGGAGCGTAAAAATTGCCCTGGGGTAAAAAAACGTGCAGTTTCCTGTAGTATCTCCTGTGTAGCGGAACTCAGTCCCCAAAACTAGCGTGGGCGGCTTTTGAGGACATCGGGTTAATCTCTATGCTACTCAAACCACTGATTAGGAAGCACTTAAAGAAACTCAACATAACTACTAAGGCTGGAGATGGTAACCAAACCGATGAGGAGGAGAAGCCACTTACATCTAACGCCGTGTGCAAACCTTGTCGACCTACGAAACGATAAAAAAGATGAAGTGCCCAAAAAATCCAAATTTGGCTTATGAAATGTCCGGGGATGTGTCGAAGACTGCAAGATATATCAAGTAGTGAGCTAACTAACTGAAAAGAAATTTCACATATCGTTACTGAAAGGAACGAAAACAACATCTAAGATATTGGAAATAAGTAACGAAGAGATATTTTGCAACAGCGATTTTGAGGTCAGATAACTAAACCACAAAAGTTGGATTTTTAATCGGCAAACAAGATGGTATAAACGTAACGAACTTCACGGAGATTGACGGTAGAATTGCTACAGTTGAAGTCAATGATACAAACAATGGGAATATAGTCAGCCTAGTGGGCTACTGCGCCTCAACTGAAACGTTCAAGCACTGATGCCACGTTTTGATTTGGCCGCCCATAACTTTCTTCCAATTATCCCTAACACCGGTTAGCATTGCGCATCGTGGTAATCGGTGTTGAGGCATACGCAACACGTGGCCCAACCATCTCAGTTAATAAAGATTCATAATCTCATCAACTGATTTACTATCATTCCTTAGTACCCTGTGTCTAAACCTCACTATTACTTACCTGGTGATCCCAGCTGATACCAGTAATATTTCTAGGGCATCTGTGGTCAAATACTAGTAACTTACGAGTATCTTCTACTCTTAGAACGGAATGAACTGCCGCGCAGTATACTTGTCCTTTTATTGATGGACGGATGTCTCGCATTCACCATAGATGACGTAAGTTGGCGAAGGCCTCCTGGTACGAGATCAATACCCGAGAATTCAGTCTATAAGAGCGTTATTTCCATCAGTAGGTCTGTGATAAAGTTAAACAAAAATGGAGAAAGTGGACAGTCTTGACGGACACAACTTGAGGTTGCAAAAGCAGATGACAGTTCGCCATATGCTCTGACTCGACTAGTAATGTTCGAGTAAAGAGCCTTCACAAGGTTTATGTACTTCTGAGGTACGCCTTTCAATGACAGACACTGCCACAGAACCTCTCGGTCCACAGAGTCAAATGCTGCTTTTAAGTCAAGGAAGACCACCATGGTCGGATGCCGATAAGTATGCCTGTGTTTTAGAACCTGACGAATGGTGAATATGTGTTGGATGCAGCCACGACCAGGTCTGAAGCCAGCTTGATTCTCTCGTATTTACAGTTCACGAGTCTTAGTTAGGCGTCCGATAACTATCGAGGCTAGAAGAGAGATTGTCTAACATACTTACTTACTTACGCCTGTTACTCCTCGTGAAGGAGCATAGGCCGCTCACCAGCATTCTCCATCCAACCCTGTCCTGGGCAATCCTTTCAAGCCCTTTCCAGTTCTTATTCATCCCTTTCATATCCGTTTCTATTTCCCGACGTAATGTGTTCTTTGGCCTTCCTCTTTTCCGCTTCCCTTCAGGATTCCAAGTTAGCGCTTGTCTCGTAATGCAGTTTGATGATTTCCTCAATGTATGTCCTATCCATTTCCATCGTCTTTTCCTAATTTCCTCTTCCGCTGGAAGCTGGTTGGTTCTCTCCCACAAAAGGCTGTTGCTGATGGTATCCGGCCAATGGATGTTGAGTATCATGCGTAGACAGCTATTGATAAATACGTGTACCTTCTTGATGGTGGTTGTTGTAGTTCTCCAAGTTTCACCTCCGTACAGTAGAACTGCCTTGACGTTGGTATTGAATATTCTGACTTTGATATTGGTTGACAGTTGTTTTGAGTTCCATATGTTCTTCAGTTGAAGGAATGCCGCTCTAGCTTCGCCAATCCTCGCCTTGACGTCTGCATCTGAACCTCCTTGTTTATCGACGATGCTTCCCACGTATGTGAAGGATTCTACATCTTCCAGAGTTTCGCCATCAAGAGTGATTGGATTGCTGTTCTCCGTGTTGTATTTGAGGACCTTGGTTTTCCCTTTGTGTATGTTGAAGCCTACTGATGAGAGACTGCTGCTATGCTGGTTGTCTTTATCTGCATTTGTTCGTGTGTATCGGATAGGAGGGCTAGGTCATCTGCGAAGTCCGAATCGCCTACTTGGTTCTGAGCTGTCCATTGTATGCCGTGTTTTCCCTCAAATATCGAGGTCTTCATAATCCAGTCGACCACCAGAAGAAACAGGAAGGGAGAGAGTAGACAGTCTTGTCTGACTCCGGTCCTCACTTGGAATGCATCTGTCAGCTGTCCTCCATGCACTACTTTGCACTGTAGTCCGTTGTATGAGTTCCGGATAATGTTGGCAATTTTTTCAGGAACTCCGTGGTGTCGAGGAAGTTTCCATAACGTCCTCCTATCTACACTGTCAAATGCCTTCTCATAATCAATGAAGTTGATGTAGAGTGACGAGTTCCACTCAATTGATTGTTCGACGATGATCCGTAGTGTCGCATTCTGGTCTGTGCACGACCGGTCCTTACGGAATCCAGCTTGTTGATCTCGAAGTTGAGCGTCAACTGCGTCTTTCATCCTGTCTAACATAGAGAGCACGCATTTGCTTGCGCTTCTCTGGACGCACGAATACCACATTAAGAAGACTCACTAGACTTTAACTCAAAGACAAGGAAGCTAAAAGCAGATTCCAGGAACAATTGAGGTCACAATTAGACAGTTCTGAAGACGAGGCTGACTCATATGTTTCTTGGAAAGATATACAAACATCTGTGGAAACAGCAGTGACATTTATTAGTGATTTAAACCAAAGGGTTACGAAAAACCAATGGATTTCTACTCAGTCTATTGCACTGATAGATTCTCGTAAACTTACTCTCAGGCTCTGAACAGGATGAAGAGCGTAAAGAAGTCAAATCTTGGTTAACCAAAGTCTAAGGAAGGGCCCCCAAATGCCCTGGTACGGCCGAGAGTGGGGAGAGTCCGCTCTCCCTCTCGAAATGCTCTCACATGGCCACACGTATATAGCCTCTGCCAGGGAAGTCCTACTCACTGCCTTCTCGTGCCATTACTGTTGTTTACGAAAATGAGAGGACGAAAAGCGAATGTCCGGCACTTTAACCGGACCCCAAATCAATGGTGCACTTGGGCTACAGTATCCTGCGGGAACAAATGGCGTATGAACCAATTTCTTGGTCACCGGCTTCCATGGGACTGCATCTCCTCACGATGCTCCACTGCCTTGTGGGTTAGACCTTTAGGTCGAAGGCTCGGGGTGTGGCCCCCTGAGAAAACCACCTGCTTCGGTTTGGGCACCCGGGCAGTATCTCAGCCTACACACAAAAGTGTGGCGCATATATATTTGGTGCCTCCTTGTACCAATACCCATGTGTTAAAATAAATAAAAATTAGTGGGTAACGAAAGAAAAAGACGGAAAAGGCAGAAGTTTTAGGTAACGCCAGACAGCTTTTCAGACTAGTAAAAGATACTGGAATTAAAAAGTGAAATTTAAGTGAGACGATCTCAGAAAGAAACGATACCCTCATCTGCTCTCAGCCCAGACGTTTAGAACGATGAGCGAAACACTTTAGAGAGCAGTTCAACTGGTCTTAAGCTAGCCACTATATCCAAACAGCCCGAATGGAACATTGAGATAGATCTCCTGACTCGAACTGAAGCCATACTTATCAAAGGCCAACAATCGTAGTGTTTCTTGACATCAGGGCAGCCTTCGATTCGCTGGACAGGACTGTTCTCTGGGATTGTCTATTGAAGAAGGGTGTGCCTGAGAAGTTTATTAACATCCTAAAAGCCCTATATACAAACACCTCAGGCAGAGTGAGGGCATACAATCACCTTTCTCCACTACTCCATTCGAGCAGTGGGGTTAGGCCGGGTTGCCCAATCTCACCATTCCTCTTCAACTTTGCCATCGATGACATTCTGGAAACAGCTCTGACGGATGTAAGTAATGGTGGTGTGGATCTGTTGCCTGGAGAAAGACTTCTCGACCTTGAGTATGCGGATGATATTGTCTTACTGTGCGAGAATGCCCAAGCCATGCAATCCGCACTTAATCAGTTGGCAATCAGTGTCCGTAGGTATGGTATGTGCTTCGCACCTTCGAAGTGCAAAGTACTTCTACGAAACTGGCAGGATTCTAATCCTTTACTCACTCTGGATGGTGAGCAGATTGAAGTAGTCGAGAAGTTCGTGTATCTAGGTAGCTGCATAAGTGCTGGTGGTGGTGTGAGTGATGAGATCAATGCACGTATAGTGAAAGCCAGAGCGGCTTATGCCAATCTGGGCCATCTTTGGCGCCTTCGTGATGTTAGTCTGGCTGTAAAAGGTCGGATCTACAACGCGTCGGTGAGAGCAGTTTTGCTCTATGCTTGCGAAACCTGGCCTCTCCGAGTTGAGGATGTTAGACATCTTTCTGTGTTCGATCATCGCTGTCTCCGAAGGATTGCCAACATTCAGTGGCAACACCATGTTAGTAATGCAGAGTTTCGGCATCGTGTGTTCGGGCACAGAGACGATAATTCAATTGGTGTCACCATCTTGAAACACCGGCTCCGGTGGCTTGGACATGTTCTACGAATGTCGTCCCAGAGAATTCCACGTCGTGCACTATGTGCCGACTCTGGGACTGGTTGGAAAAAGTGGAGAGGTGTTCAGTGTATGTCATGGTGTTGTGGTATGAAAGAAAGCTGCAAAGGGCTGGCTTCTGTTGGTCCTTCACGACTACCTGGCTGGGGTCCGAGAGATGGTGTAACACAGTGGCTAGAGACGTTATCAGATATGGCTCAGAATAGAAGCCAGTGGCGATCCTGCTGTAACCTTCTTTTACTTTCTTCATAAAAAGCGGCTGTATCCTCCTTAAATGTAAGATTTCTTCTGAGTGTACCTTTTTTATTTTATAATCCCCTTCGTTCCCTACTTTTTTTCCCTTCTTAAATTCTCATTGTTTTGTGTGGCGCATATATATTTGGTGCCCCCCTGTACCAATATGGGTTCAAATAAATAATAATAGCGGGATTAGTTTGAGTAATAAGGCATCTAAAATACTAGCCTCAATAATTATCGGACGCCTTACAAAGACTCGTGAACTGGCTGGCTTCAGACCTGATCGTGGCCGCATCTACCACATAATCACCATTCGTCAGATCTTAGCATACATGCGTCCGATAATCAGTTTTTTAGTTGAAAGCAGCATTTGGCTTTGTAAACCGAGAGGTTCTGCAGTAGTAACTTTAAAAATTCCAATATTATGAATTAGAACAACGCATATAAGCAAAAAATATTGTTTTCAAACAGATTGTCACCAGGCTCTAATATAATATACAGTTATATTTATATGATTATATGAAATTATTAAACTTTTTACTTATTATGTTTAGTTATGTAATCTATTCCACTTTTATCGTTGACTCATATGCTGTCTTAGTTGGTTTATTAATTTGCATATGCATATAAATATTACTGTATAATGGAGTAAAGCCTGATGAGGATCTCACTGAAAACAATATTGTTCGCTTACATATGTTGTTCCGATCAAAATAAACGTTACTACGTCCAGAAAAAAAGTGAAGTTACCAATAAAATTGGGAAGATAAAAAGGAACTCATACAAGACTTAAGACCTAGACGTGAAGAACGCTTACGTCAAGACGAATAGCACTCTCAGAGACAGACTGATCATATGTATAAACCAAACTCTCGACACTCAATAAAACAAAGCCAAAAGATCCATACCACTCCAAACGATCACTATCGAGGACTTTAATGGAATTGAAGTAAGCCTAACTGAAAGCAGAACTTATAATGAAACTGAGTCAGAACCTCTAAACAAGTATGAAAAGCTAGGAAAAGAGTACGGTAAATAAAATATAAAAATTCTTCAGGTAATAATGGGATAACAATATAAATGAATAAGTATGGTGTAAAAAAACCGAAGTATACACTATGAAGAATAATGAATGTGCTTTGGTCAAACCCAGATAAAATACCAAGATACTGGATAGATGACAATGTAACTAGCGTCTATAAGAACAAATGGACCAAAACAGACCTTAATAACGATTGGAGTGCATTCCTAATAGATACCATAAGAAAAACATTCGCTGGAATCATATGTGAACAACTAAGCAAATTCACCAATAATAATATACCGTCTAGGCGATTCAATTTCCGAAATAACTTATCAACAGTGGTGATAGCAGAGTCAATGATATATATCGTACAAAATGACCTGGATACCAACCGAGAACTAGTACCAAAGCTTTCGACCTATTTAAAGCATTCGACACAATCTAACAACTAATTCAAAACACTAAATAAAACATGTTCCCAGCTAAACGTAAACCGATGCACAATAGGATTTCTCGATGAACTGAAAGGTCGTTTAGGAGGAACTAACTCATATTTCATTACTTATAGAGGAGTAAAGCAAGGTAGTTGTTAGTGGGACATAGATTGGATTTAAGCATGCTCAATGCACGATTGCTTTGGCGCACGCTGATCGGCTGATTCTTATCCAATCAGCGCTAGTCTATACATGGAGAAGCTTCTAGATTCTTCTTATGTAAAAAGCTATAAATATACTAACGGTTTTCCTATTTCGCTTCTTGCTTCTTGCTTCACCTAACCTTGTTATTTGGAATATAATCTCCTTCCTGCTCAATCGTGTTCTGATTTGGGGCCTTGTCGTGTGAATCTGTGACCGTGAATACTAAGCGATAGGAATAGCTGGGTTATAACCGTAATAGCGAAAATATAACAGTGGCGACGAGGAAAAAGGAAAATAAATTCAATATGTCCATATCAGACGACCAGCTTAACCGAATACTACAACAACAGCAACAACAATTAGATGCACAAATGCGGTTGTTAGAGACTCTGACTCAACAGCTTAGCTTCCACTGCTCGAGTTCACATGCCATTTCAAGTACGTCTTGTGATGCAGTTGCTAGCAGCATACCAGAATTCATCTATGATCCCGAAAGCGGAAATACTTTTCTCACGTGGTTCAAACGTTGGGAAGATACATTTAGAATAGAATTCTGTAACCAAGACGACGCGTGGAAGACTCGACTGTTGGTACGTAAGTTAGGAATTAATGAACATGCACGCTATGCTGACCATATATTGCCTAAGTTACCTCGAGAGCTCAGTTTCGAGGAGACGATAATTCAATTGTCAGAGATATTCGGTGAATCCTCCTCATTGTTTAGTATTCGACATCAGTGTCTAAATTTGGTGAAACGCGAAGCCGATGAATATGGTGTTTTAGCAGACATCGTCAACAGAGAATGTGAACGGTTCAAGTTACGCTCGTTGACAGAAGACCAATTTAAATGCCTAATATTCATCAAAGCTCTTCAGTCACCACAAGATGCTGAGATCAGGACTAGACTTTTGGCTCGACTAGATCAAGACCCAAACGTCACACTCAGAACGTTAACAGATGAGTGTAAGCGGCTACAAAGCATCAGACACGACAACAAGTTGATTGAACAGGTAAATCCTAATTTAACCTGCAGTAGTGTCAATGCTATTACTAGGTTAAAAGTTAAGAAGCCGATAACAACTCGTAATAAACCAACGACTGCATGCTGGTTATGTGGTGATTGGCATTATGTACGATTCTGTCCATTTAAAAAGCATATATGTCAGGTGTGCAGCAAACGTGGACATAAAGAAGGTCATTGTCCACCGAATCGTACGTCTCATCCCAAAAAGAAGCATAAACGTTCTCGACATGTGAAATCAGCCGAGTTTAAATCTCTTTCTCTGGTAGCTGCCTTTCAAACAAACTATGACATTCGGAGAAAGTATGTTACCATCCAGATAAACGGCATATCAGCTCGTCTTCAAATTGACACGGCATCAGATATCACCTTAGTATCTAGAGAAACGTATAACTTGCTGGGTAAACCGCCAATGAAGCCATCTAAGAAAACGGCCAAAAACGCATCAGGTGGTGTGCTAAAACTGGTTGGTGAATTACAGTGTGAATTTTCCTTCAATGGAACTAACTGTACAGGAATATGTTACCTAACAGAACGGCCAAACCTTGATCTTCTTGGTCTAGATATGTTAGATAAACTTGGAATAATGGATGTACCGATTAACAGTGTCTGCAACGTATTGTGTTCATCATTAGACACCCCAGTACTTGCAAAGAAGACATGTGAAAGGTTACTAGAAAAACTGAAAAGAAAGTTTGCCTTTGTTTTTCAGAATAGCCTTGGCCACTGTACCAAGATGAAAGCTCATTTACCACTGAAACCAGATGCCAAACCTATTTTTCGTCCTAGACGTCCTGTACCATATGCTGCTCTTGAGTTAGTCGATCAGGAACTTAATCGCTTGCAACAGGCTGGTGTAATTCAACCAGTCAACTACTCTGCATGGGCCGCACCGATCGTAGTGATTAAGAAGGCGAATGGAACTATACGCATATGTGCCGATTTCTCGACCGGTTTAAATGCTGCATTAGATGTGTATCAATATCCATTACCAGTTCCTGAAGACCTGTTTGCCAAACTTAATGGTGGGACATGTTTCGCGAAAATAGACTTTTCCGATGCCTATCTACAAGTAGAAGTAGATGAAGACAGTAGAGAGCTTTTGACCATTAACACTCATCGAGGGTTATTTCAATACACCCGTCTACCATTTGGCATCAAGACTGCACCTGCCATCTTTCAGCAAATAATGGATACGATGCTAACAGGTATACCTGGTACAGCAGCTTATCTAGATGATATCATAGTTATGGGTTCAACTGACAATGAACTTTCTGATCGACTACATCAAGTCCTTAACCGAGTGTTGGAATATGGTTTCCAACTACGTGAGGAAAAGTGTACTTTCTTTATGCATTCCATCAAATACCTTGGTTTTATCTTAGATAAGAACGGTCGCCGACCAGACCCTGCCAACATCGAAGCCATTCAGAAGATGCCTGCACCAACTGATGTCTCTTCATTAAGATCCTTCTTGGGGTTAATCAGTCACTATAGCACATTCTTGCCTGAAATGCATCGAGTGAGAGGTCCGCTGAATGAATTACTATCAAAAGATAAACCTTGGCAGTGGTCAGCAGAATGTCAAGCATCTTTCGACAGAGTCAAATCAATGCTCAGCTCAAAGATTCTTTTGACACACTTCGATCCCAGCTTGGAAATTGTTGTTGCATCTGATGCATCTAGTCATGGAGTTGGAGCAGTGATATCTCACGTGTTTCCGGACAAATCAGAAAAGACAATTGCCCATGCTGCTAGATCACTTACCCCAGCCGAGCGGAACTACAGCCAAATTGAAAAGGAAGCTCTTGCGATCATTTTCGCTGTCAAAAGATTTCATAAAATGCTCTATGGTCGTACATTTACTCTACTGACAGATCACAAACCTTTGATTGCAATCTTTGGTTCTAAGAAAGGAATCCCTGTCTATACGGCTAATAGATTACAGCGCTGGGCAACAATGCTCCTCAGTTATGATTTCAATATCAAGTATCAGTCGACAAATACTATCGGTCAAGCCGACGCTCTCTCTCGATTAATTGGAGTTCAGCATCCTGGACCAGAGGATATAATCATTGCCTCCATAGCAGTAGACCCAGAAATACGAAGTATAGTGGCAGATGCCATTCGAAACACTCCAGTGTCGTCAGATGAAGTCAGAGAAGAAACTCTTCGAGACCCGATTCTACAAGAAGTTAGAAAGTTCCACCTGGAAGGATGGCCCACGAAGATCAGTTCCACAGAGCTTCAACAGTTTTACCAGCGTAGACTCTCTCTCTCAATCATCGACGACTGCCTGCTGTTTGCAGAACGTGTCATAATCCCAAAGAAGCTACAACCAGCAGTGCTTGAACAGTTGCACGCAGGACATCCTGGAATAAATCGCATGAAAGCATTAGCACGAAGTTATGTATACTGGCCGCATTTAGACACTCAACTGGAGCAGCTATCCCGTTCATGTACCAAATGTGCATTAGCAACGAAAGCACCGCGGAAAGCAGAGCTGCAATCATGGCCAATACCACAGTCACCGTGGCAGCGTCTACACTTGGACTTTGCTGGTCCACTTCATGGACAAACTTACCTTTTGGTAGTTGATGCATATAGCAAGTGGCCAGAAATCTTTCTCATGGAACACCCGACTGCAAGCTGCACAGTCAGTAAGCTACGTCAACTATTCAGTCGTTTCGGAGTCCCGGAATTGATAGTTAGTGACAACGGAACACAGTTTACGTCCGTAATTTTCTCACAATTTTGTCGGCAGAACGGAATCCATCACGTCCGAACACCTCCATTCCATCCCCAATCAAATGGTCAAGTGGAACGCTTTGTGAGTACATTTAAAAATGCTCTAAAAAAATCTAAAGGGGAGGGGACCACCGAAGAGATCTTAGAGAGGTTCCTGCTTATTTATCGCTCGACACCGAACCCTCAGACGATTAAGGGGGTCTCTCCAGCAGAAGCTCTACTTGGCAGAAAAATACGAACACATTTCGATGTCATCCGTCCTACGCCAGCTCTTGAGCCTCAACGAAACCTATCTATGGAGAATCAGTTCAATCGACATCATGGGGCACAAAAACGATTGTTCACGGTGGGACAAAAAGTACTTGCTATGGACTATCGTGAGAAACATCCTACATGGACAGCTAGTCGGATCTTGAAAAAGAAGGGGAGTGTGGTTTATGAGGTGTCAGTTGGCTCAGAAGTTTGGGTACGTCATGCTAACCAATTGAAAGCAACTTCGATAGCCAGCAACGAGATTCAATATCGATTACCTCTTGATGTTCTGCTAGACACCTTTGAAATCAAAACGCCTGGAACAGACAGGTCAGTTTCTGTGCAAGCAAAGAGTGATACTTCTTTATTGCCTAGACGATGGACAAATCGAAAGCACAGGCCAGTCACTCGGTTGCAGTTGGACCCTAGCACCAGATCCTACGAATCTGCTCAAAGGGGAGGTGTTAGTGGGACATAGATTGGATTTAAGCATGCTCAATGCACGATTGCTTTGGCGCACGCTGATCGGCTGATTCTTATCCAATCAGCGCTAGTCTATACATGGAGAAGCTTCTAGATTCTTCTTATGTAAAAAGCTATAAATATACTAACGGTTTTCCTATTTCGCTTCTTGCTTCTTGCTTCACCTAACCTTGTTATTTGGAATATAATCTCCTTCCTGCTCAATCGTGTTCTGATTTGGGGCCTTGTCGTGTGAATCTGTGACCGTGAATACTAAGCGATAGGAATAGCTGGGTTATAACCGTAATAGCGAAAATATAACAGTAGTAAAGATAGTCAACCACTCTCTAATCTTGTCTTTCAATAAAAGTCCTAAGCTCCTCCAAAGGACAAAACACTACTGATAAATTTAAAATATAAGCTAAGAAATATCATATATTGTATATTCAGATGATTTATGACTAATCTCAACCTTAATTAACGAAACAAGAACATTGAGTTCGCTACAAAACTTCCTTAGTTAACTTTGTATGAAAATTTCTCACGAAAAGACGGCAACTACGATTATAAACACACAAAACAGTAACTCACCAGTCATTATAGGTGATAGCACGATAAAGGAGGCAAACTGTCTTAAGTACCTGGGATCGATATTTCGAAGCGAAGGTCACCCTAGTGACACGATTAATGTCAACCTGATAAAAGCTAAACATACCACAATAAAAATAAGTCCAGTATGGCGAGCTAATGGTATAAGTCTGAATACTCAAACAAAACTTGTAGAATCCACAATTTTACCAATCTTAACACATGGACTGTAGATAATAATCCTTAGTAAAAGGACTGGATGATAAGAAGTCCCAAACACCATCTAACGTATGATGTTAGGTGCAAACGATCTCGAGCACACCCCAATAACATTACAAAAGGAAATCTGACTATCAAACATGACCACTAGAATGCAACAGAATAGACTGAATGAGTAGTTCGTCACACACAAAAGGCCAAGGATATAATATTTGGATAAATCAAAAAGATGAGGTTTTATAGACTGTGATATATTACCACAACGAATTTGGAAGGGTCAGATCATTTTACCTATTCGTGCACTTTGCCACAATATAAAGACCAGTGCAAACATGACTACTGTGAGTCTGGCTTGACGAGACGGAGATTCTAAGTAAAAGAAAAAAGATCTCTAAAGAGCTTCAAACTAAGTCAGTGGTGTAATTTGCCAAAAGATTAGGAGTAGAAAGACATTATAACACACCAGCTAACGGACCTTCACGAGAACAACTTGAAAAAAGTTTGAACCAGTAAAACTCAACGCACAACCTGGTGCGTATGTGCATTGATTCAGGTTGCCATACCCTACTAGCACAGCGGGATGAAATCGTTAGGGTGAACCATAAAAGTAGGAATGGTATCCGTATCAATGGTAATAAAAAATATTGACGATTGAATTAACGACTCAAGAAAACGTAAACCAGAGAAATAAAAAACTTGGGGAATTTAGAAGCACAGAACCCAGGGTAGACAAACAAGTAGTCTGAATAATTTAGTTCGTTATCTATTTGTTCACATTGAAATACACGTATAGTGTGTGTAATCAAATCTAAAATAGCTCGATTGTCTACATCAAAAGACCTACACAATTATGTACCTAAAAACTATCCATCTGGCTTGATAAGTAGACATTTATATTATTAATTAAAAGTAACTTACGTCATCTACCATGGGGACTTTCGGGGGATTGAACAATTCATGATATGACCTACCACTAGCTAAGTGGAATAATCTGCCACAAATCCTTTTTTCCAGAATGGAAGGATCGAGCTTGAATTCCAAGGCAGCCGACAGATGAATCTGACGATCTCTAAGAAGGTTATCAAGCTGCAGTTTGCATATGCAGCCTCATGAACATACTTTTTTAGCTTGTTCTAGTGTGCGTGGAAACCCGTCGAATAGAAGTCCATTTTTACATTCCGGAGAACTGATTTTTTGTGCGATTAGGTCACAAACTATGTCATCTGAAACAAGTCCTCCTGATTCCGTAATTTTCTGTACTTTTTGGCCAAGTTCTGATCCCGATGCTATAATGGCTCTAAGAATATCTCCTAAAGAAATTTTCAAAAAACACAGATGCATACCAGTAGATAAATGGCAGATTTTATAACGTTCAGCTATTTTGACTGCCTACAAACACGTACATATAGATTAATATAGATTTACCTGAGTCCCTTTTCCACTACCTGGTGGGCCAATTAAAACTAAATCAATACGTGTCCCTTCACCGAATCGCCACCTCCTATACCAACCAGCCAATTCATGAAACATCGAGACGAATGAGACGCAAAACGAACGATTTAACCTCCTTTCCGTCTTTAGTGACCTTCAGTGGTTAGAGTGACAATGGCTGTTTTGAAAACCTGAAGTTTCAGTTTTCAGTTTCAGTTTGGTAGGGACAGGAGGTTTGATGGCCTGTATTAGTTCTTGTAATGATGGTCTCCAAGTTGATACAACTTCCGTTGGAAAGAGTCGACAGATGGAGCTTCGATCATGTGTTGGGATGATGAATTTCACTAGTTGTTGATTCGATCGGAAAGTAAATATTCAACTGACAAGTATTTTGTTCTGGGCCTGTAAATAATTTTCATATTCCTCCAGCCTTTTGGTAAGAAACTCTGGGTTACGGATAGACTAAAGGATATGCTTAAGGGTTTCGCGACGAAATTAATTAGTCCCTTTAGTAACCTAGGAAGCATTTCATTGGACTCCATAGATTTGCCTATATCAAGCTTATTTAGTGGACTCATCTAGATGAGGGCGCTCGGTCAAGCAGCCGCACCAGATCACGTGTGTGAACGCCGTGCTCAACATCTGCCTCAATCGCTGGCCAGATTAATTCAAACGATCCGCGATATATTGATAGCTTATCAAATATATCTTCGATCTCCTCGCTTCTGTCTTTTGATTTCACTTGATGGGTACAGCAACGATTGTCGTCCAGCTGGTGACTATCGGCGATTGGACTTGGTTACAGCGTATAACCAAATCCCTATGGCCACTGAAGACATCCCAAAAACCGCAATTAAAACGCTCTTCGAACTCTATGAATTTTTACGAATGCATTTCGGTCTGAGAAACGCGGCACAGACTTTCCAAAGGTTCTTAGATGACGTTTTTCGAGGTCTCAACTTCGTACATGCGTATGTTGATGGCTGCCAAATAGCAAGTCCGGACAAAGAATGGCATCTCCATCATCTGGATCCTGTTTTCGACAGATTACAAAAACATGGCATTACTGTAAACATTCAGAAGTGCCGAATCGGAACTGACTCCTTATTTCAAAAAACGAAAAGCCATATTATAAAAACCTTTTTTTACGCTATTACGTGAGCATGTGCTATTTTCCATGTTTTTCGCCAGCTTTATGTTTCCGCGCGCGTACGAGTGTATTTCGACATGCACTTACATATTTTTTTCTTTTCCAGGATGGCTGGAAAGGACGATAAAAAGAAGGATGAAGTTGCGAGAAACGAAAATCTGCATTGTACCTTTTTTTTACTGTATTGTACATCATGGTCCATTATAGTAAGGAAAGACGACCAAAGGCTGCTAAACCTAGCAAGCTATCAGAAGAGTGTTTACCAACGAAAAACTCGTTGGGTTTAAACTTCTGGCTGGCCACGTCTTAGGGTCATCACTACCCCACTAGGGGGGGAGTGATCTGTAGCGGTAAATAATTCCCCAAAATAAATGGCTCTGTAGGTTTTCGACATTGGATGCTGACCACAGTTTTAGTGGACTCATCTAGCTGAAGGCACTCGGTCAAGCATCCGCCGTGCTCAACATCTGCCACAATCGCTAGCCAGATTAGTGCAAACGACCCTCGATATATTGATAGTTTAGCAAATATGTCTTCGATCTCCTCGCTTCTGTCTTTTGATTTCACCTGATGGGTACGCTTCATGTTAGGTGTTACCGGTTAAAGCCTTGTCAAACTCCGAATACCTGTGGCATCTTCAGTCCCTTGTTTTATATATGAATACTAGCGTTATGACCATTGTATAGGTTCCCCAAGAGTTTCTCCTTCGTACAACCTTCTAAACTTACGGAGGGTCGAGGTATAAGTATTCCGAGCTTCTCGGTTTTGAAATTTTGTCTCATCAGTCTCCAGTAACCTATGTCTCTATCACTAAGAAGGGTGCGAATTTCCTACTGAACCATGCAGGAGATTTTCTCGAATCTCTTGGTGTATTTCAAGGGACGTAGGGGTGCAGTGACTTTTAAGTACAAATTTCTAAATACAACTCAAACTGTTTCAGTTGGGAAGTCTAGCTTTATTGTCCAATGTACTGACGATGCTGAGTATATAATATCATGTATATCTGCTTTCCAGGAGTTAGGTGGAATAATATCACATGTTCTAATATAGATATGATGCGCCAAATAGTTCGTTTTTCTTTTATCTTAATGGCCAGAGAAGGCATTATCAAGGGTCATTTTCAAGGTATTTTACGACGTAGCCTAATGATTTGCATTATCCGCTAGTTTTTCTTGTATGTCCGGTTAATCCAATTTTTCATGCATTTTAAAACAAATTATCCACCAATGTAGATGATATTTAACCAAATATATTAATTATAGACATAGCATATACTAATGAGTAGTTAATAGGTTTCAACACTCTGAATTAAGAATATAAGGTTGATAAGTTTTTACGTTAGAGTTTGTTTTTTATCGTCCCTGCAACGACAGACCATTACTCACTTTTTCATTTTGTATGAAGTCTGTTGATATCGATCCAAATTATAGAAACTCTTCCAGCTATTTCACTAAACAATTATGCAACTTATGAAAGCCCGAAAAATTCGATAGAAATATTTACAACAGATTGTAGATTTTTGGTTTATAGTTTTTAGACCTTTTCCTTGCTGTCTAAGTTTCTAAATTTGCCGTGCACGGAAACTAGAGGTTTGATTGCTACAGTGCATAATAATACCATCACACAAGATGGAAAGTATTAAATACAATTATAGATAGTAATTCCATGTTTCAGTACACCTTTAATCTGTTTAAGTAAATTGACAACGAAGACTGGTGTCATTTTAGTTTTCGCACGCAATATAGCATATGAAAATATTACCAAAGATGTGAGTTAAGCTTTAACTGCTGGAATTAGCATAATTTGTGTACTTGGCAAAGAAAGTCTTGTCTTGACAGTTAACTGAATACACGTTGCTAAGTGAAAACCAATGTACTCATAAGCAACAAGTTCTGTAGCAGTTTGTTTCATGTTTGTGGTTATTGTTATGTAGTAAAAATTTATAAACACTATATATTTATAAAAGGTTACCTTGAGCTCCACTTTGTGCTGTCCCACGTTCTAAATAAAGACCTGTTCACTGCTAGTCTGGTTTCTTGCATCAGTGGAATGAGGGGTACGCACCGTCACGGAAATAATTCTGATGACTTTCGTACTATATTATATTATACTTTTTAACTATAACAACAATATGCTAAACACCTATGTGATTATTTTGACTTTTCTTAGAAATATCATGCTTAATTACCTAATTCATTTTGTTTCAATGAACTAACGCATTTTGGGAAGTGCTCCTGCAAGAACATCTAAGATATCAATTAATTTACTACTATTTGAAGAAAGGTCTCGTAATTTTGGTTTTACTTTTACAGATTTGCTTCAGTATAGTAGAATAACTTTCGTTAAACGACCCAACTTTACTCGTGCGTTACGGATGAATAGTTTCAAGTTGTGGAAAAGCTATCCCATTTTAAATAAGCGTTCGTTTGTCACATTTTTTCTAAATGCATCTAATCTAACTGCATGTCTGAAGTAATGGTTTGTATTAGTCAAGTTAACTATCTTAACTAAAAACCAGTGAACTGTACAACTTGCAGAGTCAAAAACAGTCCATATTCAGTTGACATGTATTATTCACATTATAAAGATATATATAAGAATGAAAGTTATTAGTAGCTTTCAGTAAATGTTTCGTATCAGTAGTCACAAAAGGTATGTTTGCATCTACGTCGATAGATATCGAATTAATACGCACGTCTCGAATTTTCGTATCACGTCGGCCTCACCAATGAAGATGCCACAGGTATTCATAGTTTGAAAACGCTTTAACCAGTAACACCTTCTAATACGAAGCGCACCCACCAAGCAAAATCAAAAGACAGAAGCGAGGAGATCGAAGATATATTTGATAAGCTATCAATATATCGAGGATCGTTTGCACTAATCTGGCTAGCGATTGAGGCAGATGTTGAGCACGGCGTTCCCCGACGTGATCTGGTACACCATATTGTAAACTGTGAGCCTGTTCCTATTTGTGATTTTATACATCATTGTCTTATTTTAATTTTTTTAACATTGTGACATTTTTTTCCAGTGTTTTTGGGTTTATATGTATATTTGCCACTCGTTCACTTTTCGTACTTGATATATTACTATGACTGAACAGACCCCTAAAGTATTTAAGTTAAAGACTGTGTCCCCACCCTCTTTCCAACTTATGCCTTTCTGGCCAGACAACATGGAAGCCTGGTTTTGTTACGCAGAAGCCGACTTCCTCGAGCACGGTGTGAACGATGCGCGTGCACAATTCCTCGCAGTTGTCAAGGCACAACCGCGCAAATTTAACAGGTACGTAACACCTAGTATGTTTACTAGTGATGTTTCTGATCCATACCAAACCCTGAAACATGCCATCCTTAAACGCGGAGATCTAACCGATCGACAAAAGTTAGACCAACTCCTTAACAACATCGACCTGTAACACGGTTCTGCCACAGACATGTTGCAAAGAATGCGAGCCCAATCAACCGATAAAGGGGAAATAAAGGTGAAAAAAGGGGAAATAAAGGGGAAAATGCTTTGGTAAAGAAAGGGGAAATTTAGGGGAAAACGCGCCAAAATGTCGCCTTTTTCGCCTGTCTGGGGGAAATAACGCGGATTTCCACCTTTTTGTCGCCTTGTCGCTAAATTGTCTACTTTTCGCCTAAATATCCGCCAAACTGTCTACTATTCGCCTAAATATCCTCAGAATTGTCTACTTTTCTCCTAAATTGTCTACTTTTCGCCTAAATTTCCACCGAATTGTCTACTTTTCGCCTAGATTTCCACCGAATCGTCTACTTTTCGCCTAAATATCCGCCGAATTGTCTATTTTTCGCCTAAATATCCGCCTAATTGTCTACTTTTCGCCTAAATATAAGCGGAATTGACTGCTTTTCGCAAAAATGCACACAAAATTGCGCGTTTTTTATCTAACCTTAAAATCGCCATTGGCATTACCCAAAAGTTCTCCAAAATTCGCCTTTACTTCTACAAAAAACCACAGCGAAAGTGCAATGGATGGGAAAAGCGCTATATATGTTTATATATTTTTATTTCAAAGGAAAAGCGTTATCTTGTACAACATAATAGCGGAAGCTTGAGCATCAGTCGTTTAGCATTTCAATTGTAATTCCCAATTCGTCGTGCTTTGAGATCTGCAACAGAAGAAACATGTGATGTATTATTTATAACACATGTGCATTTAATCGAAAGTTCACTGACAATGAGTAAGAATTCAAGATCTCTAACGAAAAAATGTTTATTAAAAATTAGGTACAACGTCAAACAAAATTACACCGACTACATTCTTCAGCAACGTTTGTTCGGCTATTGACAGTGAAAGCAGTCGTCCTGTGAATTCTGAATAGTAAAAAAATGAAAAGGCAAAACGAATACTGAAAAACATGTCCCAAGACACAGAAAAGTACTATAAGCTAAACTTACGGTTATGTTCGTTAAGACTGTTGACTTCAACTATAAAGCAGTAGGGAAATTATCACTTTAAATTAGTACATACCTGCTCTTGCTTCCGCCGATTACGCTTCATCAACTTGTCTCTGACGTCATGGAAATAACCTTGTGTCGCGATGTCGTAAAGCTTCGCAAGGTCTTTTTCATTAACAGAGGATGACAAGAAGCGATTTGTCAATGCACCTGAAGTTTAATATATAAGTATAAATTACTTCGTATGCAGCCATGAAACCGACATTTCTGAAGTGCGCGCTTTGAAGAAGTGCCCAGCAATGTGAAATTACTGGCCACCTCAGGTGTCATGATGTACGACAAAACGTAACGCATTGACGTTTTAGGGTCATCACCCATTAACCTCGTCAGCATCGCCCACTGTTATACGAAGATGTCAGTAAATTAATGTTGCTGACTTACAAATCTGTCCCTCGTTTCCTTCTGCTGCAACCCAGTGTCCAGCATCTGCAGTTCCTCTTCCGATGACAAAGGAAACTGCTGACTTGATACTCCGCAATCGAATCGATGCGGATGATCGTGTTCACTAAACTTGGCTAGTAGTAGCTTGACATTTGTACTCAAGTCAGTCATCGCTGAAGACATGTTTTGCATTGTCTTACTCAAATCAGCAATAGCTGACGACATGTTCTTCAAGGTTGTGTGCAACCTATCAAATCTTAAAAACGTCAATTGATGGTACAGGTGACTTACTGGCCCGCTGAAGCACAGTCTACATGCTTAGATTCTACTGTTGATGGTGATGTTTCTAATTGTGTATAACTACTTTATTAACATTTACATAGAAATGAAACGTACTTGGCAATTGGCGAGACAACTTTGTCGAACAACCGAAACTTCGGATAATGCACTTGGCTATTTCCAGCCTGCATCTCGGCCACATCCATATCGACTGAATTGTAAAGAAACCCTTCTTTACGCTTCAATGCACCTCTAAGAAAAGTTAGTAATAAAAATGTACAGACCTCTTTGGTTTTTCCGTGTTTAATGGTAATGTGTTCTCATCCGTTGACGTGTTTTTGCGATGCTGCTCCAGTATTTGTAGGGTCACTAACATGTCCTTGGCAGACTGTAGAGAATCTGTAGTGGCATTGGGCCCTACCACGAGACAATATGAGAAATAGACAATAAACATTTAACGCGGAGGAATACAGAAGAATGGAGAAGGCGGGGAGAATAAATTGAATTAATACGAGTTAATCTTATGGCATGGCTCAACCATGCAGGCGTGGTCCCTCCTGCTAAATGTTACGTTATGTCTTTTATTCATATTAAATATATTGTTCCATCTCTAGCCTAAGCTTGTTCTCTATCACGTATTGGTAATTGTTACAATGCAATGAATTGGTGTAGGCGATGATGTAACTTCCACGTAAGATCTTATAGATTAGGCAGTTACATCATGATAAATCTACAATTTTAGGATTAGGCCTATTATTAGAGCAGTGCTAATATCATAGTAGACCATAACTCTACATTGGTGAGCCCGACTTAAGAAACGCAACCTATTATTATTTTTTCTCTTTTTCACCTGATATCTCTGGATCTATATATACTTATGTAAACCCATTATTCTAATAGTCCTCTGATTAATGCTCATATGTATTATCGTAACGTTATATTGATTAGTTCTCATAACTTACTAGCTCAATCAATAATAAAAACTGGTCATCTACATTAACTAATTAGCTTTTGATGGTTCGTTAACAAGTTTTAGTAGCATTTTCATGCTTCAGCGAAATAAACTTAGTTTACCATCAAGCTCTAGCAAATATGACATGCAAATAACCTCAATATACATTGAATAACCCTGAAATCAAGGACTAAATATTTATCTGGATCTAATTCCTAGTGTTCCTTCACTTAACCCATTCTGTCTTGAACTATGCACTATCCTGTAATATCTTTTTTCTTCCGACCACTGCCTGCCTAATTTCCAATTTTCGAGTTCCATTGCCAAACAACAAGGATGACACTACTACAAAAACATACGGTGAGTTTTGGCTATAAGTTTTCTGCAATCATAATGTCATTTTAGATGGCTCGTTCAATGGCAACCACACAATTATCTGGATTCATTCAATTGTTCTGATCCGAGCAAGTGACAAAAACGTCAGCGGCACCAAGGACCCTGGAATTAATTACCATACTGCATGTTTTATTCTGGATGCTTTTGGATCATTACTTCTCACGAATGGCGTTACATATGTCGTCTACTGAATAATCCAATTTTCAAAAATAATCCAGGTGAGTTTAACTATTTTACTGGATGTTTTTTTTGTACTTGATACGTATATATATTCCAGTTGCTTTTGCTACATATTTGTAAGTGCCACTATGCTAAATACAGGAATCTCTTATGGGAAGTTTATAACACATCATAATCCTGCCTGAAGTTTCATAAGCAGTCTTAACGTTAAAATTATTTTTCTGTCAATGTTTAATATTTTTAAAATTGTCATATGCATCAATAACCTGCATGTTAAACTACCCCGTAATGCGTTGCATTATATCTCCATGCCTTTTGAATTCGAAAGTCATTTGAATCGCCTTTAGCATTTCTCACCAAACCCATCATAGTCATTCTTGCTATACGTATTTGGGTTTGTCAATCGGTCTACCATATTATTAACATAAAAAGACAAACATAGTTTAGATAATAAAGTTACAAATTTAAGTACTAGCATACTGCCTTAGTATGATAGCTAAACTATCAGGTAGTTGTTGGCTAAACAAACATTTAAAATTAAAACTCCGGAAACTATTACTAAAATTAACACTAGATGTATATTCTTGAATTGGAATTTATAATATAATTAGGCGGCTCGGTTTCTTCAACGCTACAAATTTCTGATAATTTCAAATCACCTAAAGCAACAATACCTATTTTTCCACCGGCCAATCCTCAATCAACACTATAATTAGTTAGACATAATGGTTTCAGGATATCGTCATAAAGCATTGTCATGATTTGACAATCACGTAATATGATTGATAAAATTGACGAAACTATTAACAAATCGGTCAGCAAATTGACTTATGATTATCATTAAGTAGTGTTGTTTTTCTTTTCATTCACTACGGATGATTACAGTATGTTTATCAGTTGCTCATTCAGTTAATATCTCAAAATCTTGTCAGTCTAATTGGAGGTTTAGCGACACAATCATGCATGCGAATCATCAGTATAAGCAGTCGAGCAAATCTCCTGCAAACTGAAAACATCAATGTCGAATTTACCCCGACACTGACTAAGGTTCAGGCCATTATCATAGACATGAGTTGGGAGTGTACTCCCCTTGGTTACAACTTATGTTCTCCCTGGTAATCACATGAGCATCACTCGCTGTTAATCATCTTGTAAAAACTTATTTAGACGAACACATCTTGCAGCACCACATCACCTAGAAATGTGGCACATAGGCTTAACTGATTTCAATTACTTATAATCACTATGTCTCAATGAAATAGCATTCCGTCTTATACTAAACTGACACGTGCAACTAACTTGTATGTACCATCAGCCGATAGGTATGAATATAAATAAATAGTCTATGGCAAATCAGAACATTGAGTCTAGAGCATATATCTAACGGATACACTCATGTTTAACGAATCGCTGTTAGCTATATGTCCAAAATCCACGTAATGATTACTTTTCACGTATTTAAAAATTTTTGATAACAATTCATATGTATTAGTTGTACTACTAAATTCTATCACGGTCAAGTACAAACGAGGTCGAGAAAATCTCCCCATATCTAATTAAACCGTATCAAACTAACTGGAACACTAGTTGGAATTCTTCTCCGCGCTTATACTTTTGTTCTTTCAGTTAGACTACAAATACAGATGCAATTGGAAATCAATGCATGGACAACTTACCGGCACATACGTTATTTGATTTCATAATTTAGACCAAATATAATACCAGTTTTAACATTTCTACAATATTGTTTTTAATATTTCTAAACAGGAAATGTTATTAACCTACGGCTATTACTACGTACCTTACGGCGACTTATTAAAATATCCCTATACGGAGTCATTTCATTATAATTATAATCCCGCTTTGTTTAGCTCAAATAATCTCCGCCCAAATTTTCATTTTAAGCGTGTTAAGCATTAAACCAGACACTTTAAAATTATTACGTGTGTTTCCCGACCAGATGCTGTCGCCTTCTTTTTGATTTATTTTTCAGTTCATCAATATTCAAAAGATTCTTATTATTCTTGCTAACCTCCGGCGCGCGACAATCCCACACAATTTGGTATCGAACCAACATATCGTTGATTCTGGTGGGAGAGTAGTGTAGTGGCATTGGGCCCTACCACGAGACAATATGAGAAATAGACATTAAACATTTAACGCGGAGGAATACAGAAGAATGGAGAAGGCGGGGAGAATAAATTGAATTAATACGAGTTAATCTTATGGCATGGCTCAACCATGCAGGCGTGGTCCCTCCTGCTAAATGTTACGTTATGTCTTTTATTCATATTAAATATATTGTTCCATCTCTAGCCTAAGCTTGTTCTCTATCACGTATTGGTAATTGTTACAATGCAATGAATTGGTGTAGGCGATGATGTAACTTCCACGTAAGATCTTATAGATTAGGCAGTTACATCATGATAAATCTACAATTTTAGGATTAGGCCTATTATTAGAGCAGTGCTAATATCATAGTAGACCATAACTCTACAAATCTACAGTAAACTATAGTTTAAATGTATTTTACTCACCAATTTCCTGAATCACTTTGCATTTCAGAAGTGACCAGCTGTCATCTGGTTTGTCGCAGTATCGGAGGTGTATGTCCACCAGCTCCGTTGGAAATAGGCAAAGGTCTTTGCCAAAAATCCATTGCCTGGCTGCAATCATAAGTTTTATTTTGCTAGGAAAGTCAACAATGACGTATTGTTTGCTAGCGGGCTAAATATAAAATAATCGTTAATGAAATTGTTTACGGCGATTAATGAAGCAGTAATACAACGAAATACATTCACAGTATAGTATGTAACAATGGAACTATCACAAAATTATTGATGCAATTAATAGCTATACATTTACAGTCAATGTCCTTAAGCGATATCAAAGTGTGTTCATGGCTAACTACGGAGCATATAAATATTCCTATAACACTGGACGGTAACGGATCTTCGAAGTAATTGCGTGGGTCAGTGAAAGGCCGAAATTTCAGTAGTCCGTCCTCCCGTATATCAGTAATTAAACCAGGTTGTCCCTGAACTACTACCAAGTTATCAGGCTTGAATGAAGTTATTTTAGTATTATTAAAAATAATTTCTTGTCGCTTGGAGACCTTAGCGGTGATAGGACTACTGTGACTTGATTTAGTAAATTGAAGTCTATCGCAGAATGACATTTTCTCAGCATAACGCTGAGCTGCTTGCTTAGCAACTGCATACCCGCTGTGCACAGAACTTTTTATTTGTCTCATGTAAGATTCGAATGGAAAGGCTGAAAAGCAATCTAAAGGTCCATGTGCACGACCGTCGTCAGGAAGGTGACTTCTAGAAGTCATTGGCCAAAGAACCTTCGATGACGGCCTATTCAAACAACTTTTCTTATCCAAACTTCCTCAACAGGTGCAAGCTGTTTTGGTCTCGTTCCAAAACAACGCCGTAGACGAGCTAGCTGCATCTGCCGACCGCATTCTCGAAATCACTAGGTCTTCTAACGCCGAGGTTTTTTCAGTCAAAGAAAAGCCTCAAACGACCCAGAATGACATAACACAGTTATGTCATACACCTACGCGTTATCTCAAACTCTGTAACGACCGTAAACGATCACATACCCCGCGGAGAAGCACAGCACGTAGGCGATCTGTATCTAGAACTCGAGAGACGGATAATCCTGGTTGGTGCTGGTACCCTAACCAGTACGGGAAGTCCGCCAGAAATTGCAGAAAACCCTGCAATTTTCCCAACGCGAAATCCGTCGACGCGAAGAATGTTTCGGGAAACTTCCAAGCCGGCACGCGTTAACGGCGACCGTAGCCGGCGAACATAGCCGTCTTTTATATGTCACTGATGTGATAACGAGAGTTCGCTACCTCGTAGATACTGGCGCAGAGGTTAGCGTTCTCCCAGCGAATTCCAACGACCGGCTACACGAGCCCGTTTTAAATCTACAGGCGGCAAACGGAAAGCCTATCGCTACGTATGGCCAAAGGTATGTTTATCTTAACGTGGGTTTACGCAAACCCATTCACTGGATTTTAGTTGTTGCAGATGTTTCTATGCCAATCATTGGTATGGACCTTCTACAACACCACAACTTAATTATCGATACGCGCAAACGGAGGTTAGTAGTAGTGTTCATATTGTGTTATACACCTTTATCTGACTAAAATGGTTGGTAGTACTCACAAATGTGGACAACCACGTTGTTTGTTCCCTGTGGACGAAGGAATGCAGTGTGATGAATGCAAAAGCTGGTTCCATAAGATGTGCACTCGTTTAAGTCCCACTGCGTACAAAAGATGTTCAAAGCCTAACTCACACTGGCTTTGCATGTTTTGTTGTGCAAATAAGACGTTACTAATACAAGAGGCGATGAGCCTACTGGCTTTGGCTTGTAAGAAAAACGATAGGGCATGCACTGATAACATGAGCACTGACAGTGACGAATGTGTCAGTGTAGTAGTACCTGCTGTTACAAGACGCCTCAAACACCCCAATTTGATTGACGGGAAAGTGAAATCTCCTTTAATATTACCGAGGGAAGAAGCACCACCTGAAACTAACATCAGTAACCAGGTGCCTCTAGTGGACACTGAAGATCTGAATAAGACCGTCACTGTTCCAAATAGTCCCGGTGTACTGAAGGATGAAAAATGGACTACAGTACGGAATAAACGAAGTGAAAAGAAAAAGGCTGTGGGCAATGCGCAGGTAGTTAGCAAGTCATTGGTGAACTCCCATTGTGAGTCACAAAACGTACTACCGAAATCTGATAGAAAGAGGGAAAACCACCCAGGTGTGACTGAAAAAAAGAATCTGATATCATCGAATATTATTGTTAGCAAATTACTGGAGTCAAACGACCCTGACCCCAAAATTAGACATGCGCATGATTTAGAGAAGTTGGGAGATTATATTCGTAGTATCTTACCGGATAACTCTAAAGGAGTCCAGGTCAAAAAGCTGGTAAGAATAGGCAAGAGGACCGAAAACAATGCTGAACCTCGTCCATGTAGACTCCTTAAGGTAATCCTAGGATCAGAGACGCAACGGGACCTCCTGTTAAGTAATGCTCGTTGTCACGACAATTCTGATATCCGAGTTAGACCTGATATGTCTCTCGAAGACAGAATAAAAAGAAAGAAAGCACTAGCTGAACTAGAAATCCGCCAACAAAATGGTGAGAAAAATCTCCGGTTAGTGGGTTTTCGGATAGTCAAGTCTTGGAAGCGAATGCTACCAAGGCCTGTATGGATAGGCCGTTCTACCTAGGAGTCTTATATGCCAATGCTCGTAGTCTAAGAAATAAGTTCTATGAGCTAGGAGCATTAGTGGACAGATTAAGGCCACTCATCGTAGCAGTGACAGAAACTTGGTTAGTCCATAACTTCGACATTACTCCAGAACTATCGGGATACCATTACCTAAGGAGTGATAGACATAGTTGTAGAAAAGGAGGTGGTGTCCTGTTATATATATCCAATAGTATAAATATACGCTCCTTTGTTAGCGAATCCCATGACAGCGGTACTTGTGAAGTTATTAGCTGTAAATTGGATATCGGATGTAGTACGTTTATGCTCGGTGTCATCTATCGCAGCCCAATCTGTTTAGCCGATGACTTTATTCTAGAGCACATTCATCTTTGGAGTACCAATACCAGGTGCTTGATAATAGGAGACTTTAATGCACCTAACATTAGTTGGGCTGAAATGACCACAGAAGGATCTATAAACTCCTTTGAAAATAGGTTCCTGATAAAAATAATGGAGCATGCATTAGTGCAGCATGTATCCAAACCTACACGTTTTGGTGCTAACCAAGGTTCTTCTCTGTTGGACTTGGTAATCACTCATGATACTGAAGATATTGTCGACCTAAATGTTCTCCCACCGTTAGCGAACAGTGATCACGCTGTTTTGTCCTTCTCGTTTAGAACTAGGGACATGTTATACGATCAGGTCACGCCCCGCCCAAATATATGGAAAGCTAACATATCAGCCATTCAGGAATGCGCTGCTAAGACAGATTGGTTTGTAGATACTAGCTTATCAGTTGAAGAAGCATGGTCTGTATTCAAAGGTAAGTTTAGTTTAGTTACGTCCTCGTTCATACCATACCTGATACCGCGAAGACCGAATAATAGTCCACCATGGATAACCAAACCAGTTAAGAAACTTCTTAGAAGAAGGAAGAAGCACTGGAATATGTTCATCTCTACGGGCTTAGAACAATACCGATCCAGTTATTGTAAGACTAGGAATGCCTGTAAAGCTTTAATAAGTAAGACTAGACGATCATACGAAAAGCAATTGGTTAGGGATTCTAAATATAGTTCGAAACGGTTATTCTCGTATATAAAAAGACGAACTCAGAGAAGTGATGGAATTCCATCACTTTTGATACAAGAAAATCCGTTAATCTTGGCAGAGAATGATACAGAAAAAGCTGAAGCTTTATCGAAATATTTCAGTAAAGTGTTTTCTATCACTAATGAGGAACGACCAACGATTCATTATGACCGTAACGGCTCGCTGATGGATCCTGTGGTCATTGAGAAAGGTACTGTTTTAAGGCTACTTCAGCATATCAAACCTGATAAGTCTAGTGGTCCTGATAATATTCATCCTAGGATTATGAAAGCCATATCAGACGTAATTGCTGAACCATTGGCGATACTGTTTGACATGTCTCTGAAGCAGTCCAAACTGCCCAGAGACTGGAAAGACGCTATAATAAGTCCGGTGTACAAGGCTGGGAGTAGGGACTTAGTTAGTAACTATAGACCCGTTAGCTTAACGAGTGCAGTTGTAAAACTGATGGAAAAAATCATTCGGATATCTGTTATAAACTATGTTGAAAGGCATAATCTTTTCTCCAGAGAACAACATGGTTTTCGGAGAGGCCTATCGTGCTTGACAAATCTTCTCATCGCAAGAGAAGATTGGGCTGCTGCAAAAGATCAGAGTATTCCTGTAGATGTGATCTTCATAGACCTTAGTAAGGCTTTCGATAAGGTCTCTCACTCTGGTCTTAGACTAAAACTGGAACTCTTCGGAATCCATTATACAGTCGTAGATTGGATAAGTAACTTTCTCCATGACAGGAGACAAAGGGTAAGGGTAAATGGGACTCTTTCCTCGTGGGTGCCTGTGAAAAGTGGAGTTCCCCAAGGTACCATCCTCGGTCCTCTTCTCTTTTTACTTTATGTAAATGAATTACCAACTGTAGCAAAATCATCCATTCTACTATTCGCTGATGACATAAAAATTTGGAGACCCATACACAGTATGTCAGATAGAATAGTATTACAGAATGATCTTAGCTCATTGGTGGCATGGTTAGATAGGTGGTCACTTGAAGTTAATCCAAATAAGAGCGTGGTGATGCAATTAAATGACAATGATGAATCGTATCACTATAAAATACGTGGATTCGTACTACCCAAAGTAAGAAACTACAAAGATTTGGGAGTCATATTAAGTAGTGATCTCAAAACCACTAGTCACTGTAAGGCTGCTGCTGCAAAAGGCTATAGAATATTATGGTCTATTCGTAGGTCTTTTCAGTATTTAGATGACGAAATGTTTAGACTACTATACCCGATTTATGTGAGACCACATTTAGAATATGGAATTCAAGCAGCAAGTCCTTGTTTCAAGTACGAAGCAGATATGCTAGAGCGAGTCCAACGACGAGGTACTAAGATGGTACAAGGTCTATCTGGACTATCTTATGAAGACAGATTGAGACACCTCAACCTATTTCCTTTATCTTACCGTCGAATTCGGGGTGATCTAATATTGGCTTATCGTATACTGAACGATGACCTTGGTATTAACATGTCTTATCTTTTACTTCCGTCTAGGACTGATCGTTTGAGAGGACACTCAAAAAAAATTCAAAAACCGAGATCAAATCGTTTACGTCTGGAGTTTCGTTTCTCTCATCGAGTAGTGAATTATTGGAATTCTCTACCGGAACACGTAATATCAGCACCTTCTGTTGATATATTCAAGACGAGATTGGACCTCCACAGTATTACAAACTGCAAGGATTAATACAGGTCGATAGACCTCCTATCCTTATTACTGAAGACTGAAGACTGAAACACTTATTTATCTGTTTGCCTGACTTCTTTTTCTGGTTGCAGGTTATCTCCAGTCACTATTAAGCACACTATAGACCCCTTCTACCAACCACTACTCGATAAATATTCTGGCATTTACCAATCGCAACCGAAATTGCCGTGTGTAACCAGCAACGTTACACATCACATCACGACTATAGGACCACCTGTCTTTTCGAAAGCACGCCGACTGTCCCCCGAAAAGTTAAGGTTGGCAAAAAACGAATTCGACTATATGATAAACTTAGGAATCATACGACCGTCAAATAGCCCATGGGCATCTCCGTTGCACATGGTCCCTAAAAAGGACAGCAACGATTGGCGTCCAACTGGTGACTATCGGAGATTGAATGCAAAAACCGTTCCCGATCGTTACCCGTTGCCTCGAAATCACGATTTGACAGCTACCTTGAAAGGTGCAACTGTCTTTTCAAAAATTGACTTGGTAAAAGCTTATAACCAAATTCCTATGGCCACTGAAGACATTCCAAAAACTGCTATTATAACGCCCTTCGGACTCTATGAATTTTTGCGAATGCCTTTCGGTCTGAGAAACGCGGCACAGACTTTCCAAAGGTTCTTAGATGACGTTTTTCGAGGTCTCAACTTCGTACATGCGTACGTTGATGACTGTCTAATAGCAAGTCCGGACAAGGAATCGCATCTCCATCATCTGGACCTTGTTTTCGACCGACTACAAAAACATGGCATTACCGTAAACATTCAGAAATGCCAAATCGGAACCGAATCCTTAGACTTCTTAGGACACACTATAGATGCGCATGGCATTCGACCCCTTAGAACGAAAGTGGCGGCCATTCTGGATTACCCAGAACCGACCACCATCAAGCAATTGCGCACGTTTAACGGTCTGGTAAGTTTTTATAGACGATTCATACCGAAATGCGCGTTACTTATGAAACCCCTTACCGACCAACTTCGTGGAAATGCGAAATCCATTAATCTAGATGACACTACCCGAAAAGCATTCTCCACGGTTAAGGAACATATCGCCCGAGCAGCAATGCTTGCTCATCAGGACCCTAAAGCGCCCATTAGCATCTCAGTAGACGCATCCGACTCAGCAATCGGAGCAGTCTTACAACAATGTGTTAACTACTCCTGGCAACCTTTGGCATTTTTCTCTAGACGGTTGCTAGACACTGAATCGAGGTACAGCACATTCGGTAGGGAACTCCTAGCTATGTATTGTGCTGTTCGGCATTTTCAACACTATATCGAAGGCCGTGAATTTACCATTTTTACCGACCATAAACCACTTACTTTCTCCTTAAGCTCTTCTTCGGACAAGTACTCACCACGTGAGTCTCGACAACTGGACTACATTTCGCAGTTTACGTCAGATATTCGACACATTTCTGGAGCAAACAATGTAGTTGCAGACGCCTTGTCTCGTATAAATTCCTTGAACAGTTCCCAAGGAATCGACCTTTTAAAACTCGCCCAACTTCAAAAAGAAGACAGTGATCTTCAGCACGAGTTGGCCTCAACAACACTTAAACTGCGCATTAAACAGATGGGAACAGGTAAGGAAAACTTACTTTGTGACACATCTACAGGTGGGGATCGCCCAATCGTGCCGAAACAATATCGACGCAACGTCTTCGATACGTTGCACAGACTTTCTCATCCAGGTGTTCGTGCAACCATCAAGCTTATAGCAGAACGGTTTTGCTGGCCTGGTATGAATAAAGACGTGAGGGAGTGGGCACGCTCCTGTGTAAGCTGCCAGAAATCTAAGGTTATTAGGCATAACAAATGTCCCTTAGGCTCGTTTAAAACTCCCGATGCTCGCTTCGACCATGTTCATTTGGATTTGGTAGGACCTTTACCAGATTCAAATGGATATTCTTATCTTTTAACATGCGTAGACCGTTTTACTCGATGGCCAGAAGCAGTACCCATCAAAGATATTACTGCTGAAACAGTGGCCCGCGCCTTCGTCGAGAGGTGGGTAGCAAACTTCGGCTGCCCAACAACCATTACTACAGATCGTGGACGTCAGTTTGAATCTGAACTGTTCCGTTGTCTGACCATGAAACTAGGAATCACTCGCTTTCGAACGACGGCCTACCACCCACAAGCAAACGGGTTAGTAGAACGTTTTCACCGACAACTAAAAGCGTCACTATCAGCCTCAAACATTTCTCAGTGGACTGACGCTCTTCCACTCGTCTTACTAGGCATACGCAATGCAGTGAAATCTGACATTGGATACACTGCATCTCAACTCGTTTATGGTACGACCCTTCGACTTCCAGGAGAGTTCGTAGACCCTTCATCCTCTTCGATGTACATGGATCTAACCTCCTACGCGAACAGGCTTACAAACGCAATGCGTTCAGTTAAACCTGTTTCCACTCGACCACAATCAACTGATGTTTTCGTTCAACCTGACTTACTACATAGTACACACGTTTTCGTGCGTCGAGACTCGCATCGACGACCTCTCGAATCAACATATGAAGGACCTTTCAAAGTTCTTCAACGCGAATCTAAGTACTATATAATAGATAAGAACGGAACCAACGAAAGCATCAGTATCGATCGCCTCAAAGCAGCGTATTTAGAAGGAAATCCTATTCACGTCGATTTTCCTTCAATACAATCGCACGACACAACTCCTGCACTTATAATACCTCAATCGACAGCAGACACACACGTTGATACTTCGACAGTATCCGAAAATAAACTCAAAACAACGCGTTCTGGAAGAAGAGTAAGATTTCCAGAACACTTGAACGATTACAGCACGTAAGACACAAGTTAACATTTTATATCCTCACGATTTTCCCTGGTACTATATATATTTTTTTATAAAAAAAAGGCCGAATTTTATGTGCTTATATATTTTTATTATTTTTTTATTTCAAAAAAGAAAAAATAAGATAACGATATTATAAAAATCCTTTTTTACGCTATTACGTGAGCATGAGTTTGTTTTCCTTTTTTTCGCCTGTTTTGTGTTTTCACGCGCGTACGAGTGTATTCCGACATGCACTTACATATTTTTCTTTTCTTTTCCAGGACGACTGGAAAAGATGATGAAAAGAACTATGAAGTTGCGAGAAACGAAAATCTGCATTGTACCTTTTTTTACTGTATTGTACATCATGGTCCATTATAGTAAGGAAAGACGACCAAAGGCTGCTAAACCTAGCAAGCTATCAGAAGAGTGTTTACCAACGAAAAACTCGTTGGGTTTAAACTTCTGGCTGGCCACGTCTTAGGGTCATCACTACCCCACTAGGGGGGGAGTGATCTGTAGCGGTAAATAATTCCCCAAAATCAAATAGCTCTGTAAGTTTTCGACATCGGATGCTGACCACAGTTTTAGTGGACTCATCTAGCTGAAGGCGCTCGGTCAAGCATCCGCACCAGATCACGTGTGCTAACGCCGTGCTCAACATCTGCCTCAATCGCTAGCCAGATTAGTGCAAACGATCCTCGATATATTGATAGCTTATCAAATATATCTTCGATCTCCTCACTTCTGTCTTTTGATTTTACTTGGTGGGTGCGTTTCGTATTAGAAGGTGTTACTGGTTAAAGCGTTGTCAAACTCCGAATACCTGTGGCATCTTCACTTGCATCAGTGGAATGAGGGGTACGCACCGTCACGGAAATAATTCTGATGACTTTCGTACTATATTATATTATACTTTTTAACTATAACAACAATATGCTAAACACCTATGTGATTATTTTGACTTTTCTTAGAAATATCATGCTTAATTACCTAATTCATTTTGTTTCAATGAACTAACGCATTTTGGGAAGTGCTCCTGCAAGAACATCTAAGATATCAATTAATTTACTACTATTTGAAGAAAGGTCTCGTAATTTTGGTTTTACTTTTACAGATTTGCTTCAGTATAGTAGAATAACTTTCGTTAAACGACCCAACTTTACTCGTGCGTTACGGATGAATAGTTTCAAGTTGTGGAAAAGCTATCCCATTTTAAATAAGCGTTCGTTTGTCACATTTTTTCTAAATGCATCTAATCTAACTGCATGTCTGAAGTAATGGTTTGTATTAGTCAAGTTAACTATCTTAACTAAAAACCAGTGAACTGTACAACTTGCAGAGTCAAAAACAGTCCATATTCAGTTGACATGTATTATTCACATTATAAAGATATATATAAGAATGAAAGTTATTAGTAGCTTTCAGTAAATGTTTCGTATCAGTAGTCACAAAAGGTATGTTTGCATCTACGTCGATAGATATCGAATTAATACGCACGTCTCGAATTTTCGTAAAATAACTTATGTCTCTGTGGGCGCTTCCACATAACCATGGTGATTTGAAACGTGCAGTATTAACCAAAGAATTCTTGTTGGTTATATGGAGATATGCAATATTGATATGATTTTCATAATACATCATCACAACGAAATAGGATCACGTATGGGACGGCGATAAAATAGGGGACGTACATGTAAACCTGCGAAACGGTACGAGACGGCAGTAGGCCATGTATTAGAGAGGGTTTTTTACGTTTGAAAAAGTTACACACGGTATATGTACGCTAAGTCAGCTGATGCGTTTTAGGTTTCCGCAAAGTGTTTGACCAAAGTATTTAGAGAAACAGC
Organism: Schistosoma spindalis; assembly: GCA_946903255.1. Classification (NCBI taxonomy): domain Eukaryota; kingdom Metazoa; phylum Platyhelminthes; class Trematoda; order Strigeidida; family Schistosomatidae; genus Schistosoma; species Schistosoma spindalis. The sequence continues at coordinate 77,253,530 of OX336416.1, read as the reverse complement.
ACTTACTACTCTCAACCTACGTAAATAAGTTGGATGATCGAATTTTATTTTGTTCATTCTAGCAATAAAGTCTCCTAGTGAACTCAACTTAATGTTAATACTACATTAGTTTCCCATTTTGTTTTACCGATACAGTTAAATAAAGCAAGCGTTCTTGTTGTTATAGCATATATGGCAAATCCTCAGGTCTCTTGGAATTTAAAACTACGTTTTTTATACCTACTTGTTGATATAATCAGCACATCATTTGACTAATTTATCTTCATCATTGCAGGCAACTGCGACGAAGGTTTACAGGTTTACGTGAAAGTAAAAAATTAGTTTCCTAAGTGGTATCCATCACGCACTGATATCATTTACGACACCATCTGTTGCATTCTCGTATAGATCTACTTAATAGTGCGCACCCATAATCCCCACCAAGGATCAACTACCGAGTTTTATGGTACTACTCCGAAGTCAGTCAGCGACAAACACCATATGAAAATAAAACGAATCTAACCACAAAACTCGTCGAGAATGATGGTCCTATTTGCTCACTTACATATATAGATCACACTGATTTCTAAAGTTTTTATCAAGGAGACTATAATAGTAATAACTATAATTATAATGAGACAATATATCATACATCACTAATCATACTTAGTAAGTAGAAGAAAAAGATGGTCTCTTTTAGTTAAGCATCTAAATCGGAAATCAGAAAAGCCACACAGATTTAAAAATCGGGTAATGTAAAGTATTTCTGAACGACGGTAAAATGTTAACTATTTGCAAATAATATTTTCACAATGTACTTCAAACAAATGTTCAGGACTATGAATACAATGTTGTTTCACTAACCGTACAGTAATTTTACTTCTTCCGTGTTAATATGATTGACATGTTAAAGCTTTCTTTCATGCCTACATGTAAGTATACAAGTGAAATGTAATACTACAATTCAAAATGACATGAATTGCAATAAGTATACAACTACGTTGTTGTTTATATTGAATTAGGCAAAATATTTCTTTTATTACATTTACTCCGGTATTCAAGAAACTTATACTGCTTTCGGGTTTTTAATACTTATACTTTATCACAAACTGTTCAGATTTCTCCTTGACAAAATTTTTGAATTAAAACAAAGACTATTAAAATGGGATTTTTGGAGAGTTTATCTCAATAATATATATAATTACTGTTAGTTATGATCAGAAAACGAAACAACAGCGAATAATGGATTAATATAGAACTTACAGACAAACTATGTCGAAGTACTACGAAGCAATCATTTGATGAAAACGTGTAAAGAACAATATTTATAATTTGTAAAGATAACTTTTGACCGGTTAGTTTCTTTCCTTATTCTCATCTCATCAGCTGACTGCATAAACATAAAACAGCAAAGACTACCTTTACAACAGTACTTAAAATTAACAATGAATTAAGTTTTACTTGAATCCAAACTTTGAGTCAGCTGATAACTAACAAAAGCAATATTATTTCTCTTATTTACATTGTAGGATTATGAAGAAACAATAACTTAGTGTTAATGATTGGATAGGGGAAGATATCATTTAAAGGTTTTAGTAGATATAAAGTAAGCTAAAACCAGTATAAATCAAGCGCTTAAATAGTCAGTCAGGATTTTTATGAACATTTAAGGAAATAAAAGTTGATTTCCGTCCTAACGAACTGAGGTTTTCGGAATGATGACTTAGGTGGAATTAGACTGACTCACATTTAAATCAGCGAATAATTCACGACCCACCTAATTTATGTAGCTCATCCATCATAACTTTGTGTTAACTCAGTCATCGGCTTATGTTTCCTCTAGTCCAGTATTTTATATTTTTGTTTAAACGGCTATTCATTTCATTTCCTAACAATCAATTATCAGGAAACATACAAGCCTACCGAAATTTGGATTTGAGGCCTCCATAGTAAAACACTTAAAACTATGTTAGATTATTTTAGAGAATTCACAACCAACTCTGGATCTAGGATAAATAACCACTAGATCTTTTGTTCTCCTAATAAAAATTATTTTTATAACCATCAACAGTAAATGTTTCATGAAAATAGTAGAAGTTATTTCTCCGCTAGATCTGTTCCAAAAGCAGAATTGCTCAAAACTACTTTGCACTTTATAATGATCCGAACTTTGTTGATACAACTATCGTCAAAGAATTTAAAACCAAAAGTAATACAATAATGCTCATGGGATAATGTATTTCACACGAACCATTGAAGTCAACCCAATAGGAGTAATAGCTACTACGTTTAAATCACAAAGTCATAACTAGATCATTAGATGGACATGTACGAAATGAATAAAATAACTACTATTATGATGGCGTATTTACAATAAGGCGGCGAGTCATTCGAAAAATAAGCATACACAGAGTGGGAATAAAAGAGGATGAATAAATGACGTAGTAAATAATTATAATAGTAATAATGTGAGTCATTTGATTGTTATTCGAAGCAAGAAGAATATCTTCCATAAATAAACAGCTCGTCATTTCTTTTCGTGTGTGTGGGCTGTGATACTGCCCGGGTGCCCAGACCGAAGCAGGTGGTTTTCTTAAGAGGCCACACCCCGAGCCTTTGACCTGAAGGTCTAACCCACAAGGTAGTGGAGATGCAGTCCCATGGAAGCCAGTGACCAACGACTGGTTCATATGCCATTTGTTCCTGCAGGGTACTGAAGGCCATGTGCAACATTGGTTTGGGATCCGGTTAAAACGCCGGACATTCGCTTTTCGTCCTGTCATTTTCGTCAACAACAACCCCGCCACGAGAAGGCAGAGTAGGACTTCCCTGGCAGAGACTATATACGCGTGGCCGTGTGAGAGTATTTCGAGGGAGGGCGAGCCCACCCCGCTCTCGGCCATATAAGGGCATCTGGGGGCAAAATTCTGGTTCGGCTTGGGTGGTGGTCAGCGTATGACATAGTGTCGTGGTATGAAAGAAAGCTGCAAAGGGCTGGCTTGTGTTAATCCTTCACGAACCCTTGGCTGGGTTCCGAGAGATGGTGCAAAACAGTGGCTAGAGACGTTATCAGAATTGGCTCAGAATAGAAGCCAGTGGCGATCCTGCTGTAACCTTTTACTTTCTTCATAAAAAGTGGTTGCTTCTTCCTTAACTGAAAGATTTCTTCTGGCTGTACCTTTTTGTTTCCCCATTATCAGTACTACTACACCACCTTACACTAATCTGTTCGTTATTGTTCTTTATTTTTACGCTCCTTACCCTCTTCCTTTCTTACCTTCTCTTTAAATTCTCATTGTTTTGTGTGGCGCATATATATTTGGTGCCCTCTTGCACCAATATTAATGTGTTCAAATAAATAAATGGCGAGTCATCCAGAATCAAGAAAACGACTCACGACCTTTGCTTAAAATCCGGGAATGAGTGAATCTTACATTACGTCACATAAAAACCTTTGTAAAATAAGTGTTAGACGTGTCAACTAACCGTAGATTGCATATAACATGTAAACCAACGAATTATTTTTTTTGCTCACAATAAGATCGAACAACCAACGTTCTTACTGAATAATAGGTGAGCTAGTAAAGTAGGAATGACAATATAGATAACGGTTTCTGCATAAGAGATTTTCATAGAATCATTGTCATGCAATTCCAACTCCGTAACCCGACGCAGAATTTACAAATCAAGATTTTGTCTGGTGATGAATTTTCTATAAAGCTATTTATAACTATAGATAAGATTCAGAAAGAAACTCTTAGTTCGGATATTTTCACGATGAAGAATATCCTTATCGGTAATAATCAGTTTAAAAATATGCAGCCATATTAACACAATATCAAAATCGAAAAGTTGATGGTAAGTCTAGAAAAATTAAGCTTCTTAAAAACACTGAACTCGACCACGTTTCATCAATTCCGATAGGAAATACTTTTGATCTATAGGATTTCTGCACATTGGGTGAAAAGTTGCTTCACAATCACAAGTATCTTCATAGTACAATTATTTCATTACTTAAGTGAACCACTTCATCTTTCACATTAATTATTCTGTAATTGTGTCGAAGAACTTTGGGTCGCTTAACCAGTGTATTCTTCATAATCCAACTCGCCAAAAATTCAAACTGTAATCAACTGATGAAACCAGATTATGACAGGTTTTATACTACTGGTGAAGCGCCAGTTGAGAACAGTAATTTAGTACAAATCAATTTATTAGATAACTGTCAGTAAATCCATAACAAAATAAAATAATAGACTATATTTAAGGATTCATATGATTTATTATTTGCCCATCATAAGTATGCAGAAATGAAAATACGTACTAAAATAATCTGAAATGAATACAATTATTTCATGTGACTTTAATTGCTAATTACTAAACAATATCTACTTTATCATTTAGATAATTAAATTAATTTTTCTTAAAAATAAGCAATTAATATTTTCAGAATTACTTTACAGTAGGATACATTTATTTAGGACCACTTTGGAAGAGGCAAAAAATTCATCCTAGATATACCAGTTGCCAGTTAATGTATACCTTGTTAAGGTAAACAGGAACTTATCAGGAAGTATTACACAATAAGGAAAGAATGAAATCACCTCGGAATAGAGGTAACCTGAACTCATCAAGTTATTTTTTCACTTTCTATTTTAGACGTAGGCATAAAAATCGTAACTAGAAAAAAAAACATTACACTACTGGCTTGGTACTTGGGGTAACAATAGTATTTAAGTCTTCCCCAGCCAGTTAATACTGTATGGAAAAAGCATAACTTCTTTTGGTTTCGGCTTTATATAAGATAGTAGAAAAATCTATTAGATGTCTGAATATGTGGTAGTACCCTGAGTGGACCCCATCATCAATGCCACTGTTGGTACTAAATTTGGTTTCCACCGAAAAACTAACACTATAGTAATTCTTAATTCACTAGTGCCGCAAATGCTTCGACTTTTTCAAGCCTTCTTATAGCAAATACAGGGTGTTTGGTATACCGAACTTTAAACGAACAGCGAAATTTATTGTTCTCTGATTAGAATATTAATGGAAATTAGTTGAAGTTGGTTTAGGTCACTGATTTCTATAAATTTTTTAACAAAAATAGACAACCTCAGCATCCTGGTTTATTTTCTTTCTACAATGATTATACTTTAATATATGGCTGTGAAGAAACAGTTAACTTGGTCTCACAAATCAAAGAAAACGATGCAAATACACAGGTAATTGATGTATACTAACTGACCAGTTATAATGTACCGTCGATACAGTATAGAAAACTGAATTATAATTAAAAATCGCCTTTGGGACATTAATGATACAACAGTAAAATGCAAACATTTAGGCTAAGTATATGAAAAATATATATTATTCGTAATATATGTATTTTTAAATGTTCTTGATATCCTTAATTTTTCCAACTAATTTTTACTCAAAAACTAACAAATTTGCTTGAATCAAGAACGCCAGGTATTTTGATTCAGTGTGAAATTTTATATCCCACATAACTAGTGTAAAAAAGGATCAAAGTTAATCACCAGTTGAATGCAGTCGGATCAGAAAAGTAAAGAACAGTTCACATTACATAGACACATACTTCGTTGACAAACATAATAATGATCTTCACCAGAAAAAAAAACAGAACGTTCTTTAAATTCAGCCTTTGATGAACATGGTTAAACAGAGTAGTATTATCGGTACAATTTTTTAATAAGCATATTCTTTTCAACCACTTCTTTTATTAATGTGGATTGGTGAAAATAAACACGGGAAATGGATGGGTGGATAACAAGTGATTAGTTTAAGGCTGTAAAGCAGAGGATAAAAAGGACGTGATTTTTTTAAAAATGTGTGTTAGTGACGCTCCAACCAGAACTAACATCACAAAGGTAATAGCAATTATAAACGATGATTTACATCAAACTTCATACCATTTCATCGTCTAAACTTTCACTAAGCAGGAAATTCGCAGCTGCATCCTCATTTTTCTCGCATGCGTAATATGCCTACGAAAAAATAGGTTAAAACATCATCATCGTACTCTGTGGAACAAATTTTTATAAAAATCGATTACAAAATCATCAATACATGTTCAATTATGGAATTTACGTACGTGCTGTGTACCCACATGAAATCTTTTATTCAGCAGAAAAATGTATCGTTTTTTCAGACTTTACCACTAAACGAAACAATTGATAACGGACAATCTGCTGTTCCGAAATAACCGACGCTTGGTCATTATGCTGCTGTGTATTGTGATAAATCACGCTGGGACAAGTTCGTGTTAAATTTTATGTTGTTTGCGATGGACATTAGCTTTGAGAACTTTAAAATATACAGCACAATTGAAAGCTGATTGTTAAGAATTAACCACAGACAGAAGTGCTCACTTATTATATGAAACTAAATACAATTATAATATACAAGTTCGTCTCTATAGACCTGCCATACACAACAGATATCACAAAGCGATCAATAAAGTTTGCGAGTGTTATTTCCTCAAGTTATGTGACCTATTAGGAAGCGATTTTACTGACACATGAAAGCAAACGACTAGCAGTAAACACTATGGTTTATGATTATACGAAATTATGATTTGGATTTTTAAAAAGTGGAACAAGGTATGGAGTAGTGCAGTTAGAGTTCAGTTTAGCAATACTAAATAAAATATTACGGTTTCAATACAAAATGTCACATGTACAGAACTAAGTTAAGAGACGTTCCGCTATACCCTCTTCAACACTGACCCCATCGAGTTAAAGATGTTCGATGATTCCATGTTAAATTATTTTTATCACTGAACTCCCACTATTTTATACCAACACTTAAATTGTGGTCAATGCGCGAGCTTAAAGGTGAACATGATACAAGAATTGTTCTATTGGGACATTAACATTGATCAATATTGTTTTAGGAGCTTTTAAAGCTTGCATTGTATGATGACGCTAACAGTCTGTAGAAAGATGCTAAGGAACGATATGATAGAATGATTGGGGTAATTCAATGACCCTCTGTATAGAATTTTGTAAACTATGCAATCTGGCGAATAGAATCAGTTAAACAAACAAAATACACAATTAATAAGCTAACAAAAAGTGACTAATGAGAAAATTTTAAAATGTATATGCGTATAACCAAAAGCTTCGGCTTGAACCTTCTTGTCTTTCGTTTTCGGTCGAATCTGACATTCTTTGATCTACTCCCATAGCAAAATAGTACTAGGTACAGCTTCTGAAACTGGATGTGACGTATAGCATAAAGCAAATTTAATTCCGTGATTATGTTCTTCACACACCAAATAGCCTTAACACTACTAGAATAGTTTTCACTAGGGGATAGAAATCACGGAAATAATAGGAATCAAGTACGGATAACCGTCGAAAATTTCAAACCTACAATCAAAAAAGATTAACCCCACATAATAAAGTGCCACGAAACGAATCATTGGTACAGAGATAAAGTAAATGCAATTTGCTTAGGATTGTTTAACTTGGACTATATGGAAGGTAAATTTATCTGCAGTAGGCACGTAACAGCTCAAAGACAACTTGAATATATTAACTATTATAAGAAATACCTCGGTTAAGGCGAAAACAGTACTCGAAATAGATGATGGTTAATGAAAATACTGTGAGAGCTATGTTGTGATATGACGTACGCTCTAACTATATTTACTTAGTTTATGTAACCTAATACATACTTGGTCAAGTAAACATGCTTACATTTCCGTAATATCATCAGCCGAGCGTCTAACACAAGACTGCTTGCTCTATATTTGTGAGGAGAGACAATGCTTCTAATGGTATCGCAAAGTGTAAACAAGGTATTATAGAAATTAATTTCACTGGTGCTTATATGTTTGGTTCTGAACAATTTTTTATTGGGTTTGTATCATATTAAAACGAGCTGTATAAGTCAATTGTACTGAAAAAGATATCTAAATACTCGTTTCTGGTCTTTTATGTAAATATTTTAGTTCTTAATTAATGGGAATGACGATAGGAGTAAATATAATGTCCATGACATGTGATAAAACAAGAGAAGACAGTGATATTGAAAATATGGATGATCATTGCTTCTTGATTGTCAACAGCATATAAATGTCGATTGAAGTACAAATTAAAAAAATGGATTGAGGTCTCCGGTTTTCAAGTGACAATGATCATAAAGTGAGCGTTCAGCTTTTTGATACTAAGATCACCATACATTAGCTGAAAACCATTGAGTATCAAGTATATTATTTCTATCAAGTAAATCACAGTTAAACAATAGTTTAAGTGAAAAAAAGTGTAGTTGCTATCGCGTGATCACCAGCTTCAAATTCTACATAACCCGGCAAATGAGTTTTTGTTCATATGGTTATTCCTTGATATAACCGCATTGGAATTCAGTCCCCTTATCAGGCTTTTACTTCTTATTAATTTAGACAACATTCGGACAATGGGAAAACTTTGGACAATGAAGACTTAGTCGTGGTCCAATATCAGCTAGCCTAAAAACTTTATCTGAGGCCATCCAACCAATAATTTGCTTTCAGTGAAGTTTCACCACATTTCTGCAATGTCGCGAACGCTGGGTTAGTTGGTGAAGTACTCGATTAGATTCATCAATCTTTAAAGACTCGAAGTTAAGTAGACAAACTTACCTGATAATTTACACAAAAATGAGCGAAATATGTAGTTAAATACTTCGAATGGAAACAGTCTATTACAAAGTTTCGAGAGGAACTATTGACACTGGATACATCTCTTGAAAACTTACTTGGATAACCAACTCCTCCGGGAACCCTAATGCCTTTAGACGATCCACAGCAGCGCGTTCCTCAGCAGTCATAGTAAGAACAGTTTGACGCTGACCACCAGGTCGAGTAGTACCAGTGACTGGGGTATTAATAAATTCCAGAAATGCTTGTTCATTTTCTTGAATGAGCTGAATAAGTGACATTTTTAAATTACAATTATATTAGTATCAACTGTATGTTCATTAAAACTAAAGACATTTAATCATTCCAATAGTTAATTATTGTTTCAACAGTGGACATTTGACATTATTGAGAGTATTCACTTTAATGGAACATACATACTACACAAGCTGAAAGCCTATTAAAACGAAAAAACATACTTCAGGCGAATAAACGGGTGAGCTAAAATATAGTTGACTTACTAATCATGGATGTCAGGTTAAAACATTTCATATCCCAAGTTCACTAACACTGATATGAAGATTTATTACAATTAGCTGTACGAGTCTTAGCTGCTAACACGACCAAGAAATAAAACGTCTAAAGCATATGTAACACTGCTTAATTCACGAGTAACCTTAAAAGTGAACTTGACTAACGGTGGTTACGACACATACCCATGTGACTTGGAAAAACAATTAAGGAATTTAAGATCTAGATATAACGCCAAACTCTGGTTGCGTTTTTCCTCAGAGATTAGTCCGCAACTATTAAATGCTTGCATAGTTATTATTAAAGTGGATTATGAAAACTCGTGAAAAAGTGCTAAAAAAATACGTACTCTAAATAAAGCTGCATTATCATTCCCTATTTGCTGGATGAGCTGAGGCAGTAGCTCTGGATTTGCTTGCACTAGCGCTCTCATTTGTTGAAACTGGGGTAAACTTGCGAGAGCAGCGATCGGGTCTTCTGAGCCAAGGGACTCAGAGCCTGGGGTATCAGTATCCCCAGGCCCTTCTGGAGATACGCCTTCACTTTCTTCCCTTTGCGGTGGCTGATCAACAATGTCAACATTGGGAATGTTTCCCGATGAAAGGTATTCAAATGCTCTATCTGGATTGTTGAAGCCTGCTCGCATCGCTTGGATAACCTAAATTTGCCAATTATTAGTTTACAAAAGACTGACCAGTGATCTCTCGAAACCCATGGACACTAGTTCTTTAACAACCCGCTCAAAGTTCTCTCCAGTAACTAAGGAACTCTCTCCAAAACCCAAAGTATTTGTTGCGCTAGATGGGGCTGTTGTAACTGTAGGTAAGTTGGATTGGGAATTTGCGTCTGGTTTACTGCTCGGCGATTCACTTACTTCTGCTACGGGGCTTTTCTTGTCTGTTGTTGGCTTTGGTTCACCAGTAGGATTGATTTGAACTGAAGCACTAGCTTCTTTCGTTGTATCTTTGGATGGCTTTGAAACAGACATTACTACAACGAAACCAGATTCTGTCACTTTGTAATCTTTTAGCGATTTACTATCTTCCATCACCTTGCCTAAGTAACGTAACAAGCTATAACCGATAATTTACCTGAGTGTATTAGTTTCTGAGTCCTTGCATCGAATTCGCTGCCCCATTTAGCTTCGATCTTCTTTTTAACGTCGCCAACCTACATACAATATCATACCAACCTGTGAATTACCAGATCATCTTCTTGAAAGTCAAGAACAAATGTCTGTTGCATCAGTGTTTTGAAAGTAACCTTCATTGTGTTGCGAAAAAAACGAACCAAGAGTGGAAATCAAAGAGATAGCCACGGCACACTGACTCAAAGCTATGACATTCAACACAGTGAAAGAAAAATTCAGATAGATAATCTTAAATAACAACTTATCAAAAAATTAACTGATCAATTCCCTCGGCTTTAAAAAATTAGTTATCTACTTTAAAATGATCCACTCCACGTAGGATACTGGCTGAAGCGCGGCTTTCAAGTGGGTTATGACATTTTCTTCTGAATCTAGTAAATACAAGTCAAAAATTCGGGATTTCATTCAATATCGATAATCCGTGAGATGTAACTGAGGTCAAAGTTATTTCTAACCTCGTTGGCAGACAGCTAAACCTGCTAGCTCCTGAGTTCTTTTCAACACTTGTCAAGATTTACAACACCCATAACTCGAAGTCCATAACACCGCTGCATCTCCTCTTTGAAATGATGATATGAATTATTTCTGGCAAGCGTGAAGGTATGGAACGAAGTGGATCACAGGATTGACAAGTCGAACTTATAAAAACCAAGTATTTCATCACAGGGCACCCTTTTTAAGTTGTAGAAGAATAAGAGATGACCTAATAACGTCATACAACACAATGATTACTCCAGGCTACCCCGAACCTTATTAGGATACTTCTTAAGTTAACCGTCGGTAAATAGCACATCAAACAGTGGATGCTTGAGCGACGCAATCATTTTTCCCATTATGGGTCAATCCTAACTGAAATGCTCTCCAAATCGATGTGACAACTCCCACAGTTGACGGCTTCAAGAGTCTAGGAAGATACATTATGGGCTGGAAAGAGAATAACGCCTTTAAACTGAAAAAGAACCAAAACTAAGGATAGATGCCGGCCAGAAGGCCCCACAAATTTGAAATTTTTGGGTCGTGAGGCCTCGACAGAGAATGGTGCCGAAACCACTCAGGGTGTAGCACGAAGCCATTTTAATGGGCTTCAGACCTGTTTTACAGATTCACAAAGCTTGCACAATAAGTGATCGGGGCTGAGTGTATGGCTAGACTCTGAAAAACCGATGTGGTCGCAGTTACAGAAACTCGTTTGATTCAGTCCATATACAGTATGGAATTTGGTTTGGAAGGTTTCACGTCAGTAAGAGCCAACAGAATCCAGAGGCGTAAAGAAGGTGTAGTGGTAAACAAATCCTCAGAATCACTAGCTCTGTAAGTCTTCGATATTGGATGCTGGCCACATTAATTTTAATGGACTAACCTAGCTGAAGACACTCGGTCATGCATCCGCACCAGATCACGAATGGGAACACCATGCTCAATATCCCCTGCAATCGCTTACCAGTTTAGATCTATCGATTTATGATGTAATGATAGCCTATAAAATATATTTCCGTGTTCTTGGATATATATATATATATATATATATTTCACGCGTTCATTCTCGTACTTGATATTTCACCACGACGGAACAGACACTCAAAGTACCTAAGTTAAGGACTATGTACCAATTTCCTTTCAACTAATGCCCTTCTGAGCAGACAACATCGAAGCCTGGTTCTATTATTTAGAGGCTGACTTCCACGAGCATGGTGTGAAGGACACACTTGAGCAATTCCTCGCAGTAGTTAAGGCACTACCATGCGAATTCAACAGGTATGTAACACCTAATATGTTTACTAGTGATGTTTCAGAACCTTATGAAGCACTTAATCGCGGAGATCTAACCGATCGACAAAAGTTAGGCCAACTCCTTAATAATATCGACCTGCAACATGGTTCTGTGACAGGCATGTTGCTAAGAATGAGAGAGGTTATTGGCCAAAGAACTTGCTATGATGGCTTGTTCAGACAACTTTCCTTGTCTAAGCTTTCTCACCAGGTGCAAGCCGTGTTGGTCTCATTTCAGAACAACGCCGTAGACGAGCTGACAGCATTTACCGACCGCATCCTGGAAATCATAAAGTCTTCTAATGCCGAGGTTTTTACAGCTAAAGAAAAATCTCAAACGACCCAAAATGACATTACGGAATTATGTCATACACTTACACGTTATCTTAGATTTCGTAACGACCGTAAACGATCATAAACTTCGCAAAGAGGCACTTCACGCAAGCGATCTGTCTCTAGATCACGAGAGAGACGGATAACCCAGACTGGTGCTGGTATCATAACCAGCATGGAAAAGACGATAAAAAGAACGATGAAGCTTCCAAGGAACCGAAATTTTCATTGTACTTTGTTTCTTTATTACCATATTGTACTATATGGTCTCTTATAGTAGGGAAAGACGACCAGAAGCTGTTATTCATAGAAAGCTATCAGAAGAGTATTTACCAACGACAAACTTGTTGAGTTTAAACTTCTGGTTGGTCACCTCTTAGGGTGATCACTGCCCCACCAAATTGGGAGTGATCTGTAGCATTAAATCAATCCCCAAAATCAATAGCTCTGTAAGTCTTCAACATTGGATGCTGGCCACATTAGTTTTAATGGACTCACCTAGCTGAAGGCGCTCTTTCATGCATCCGCACCAGACCACGAGTGGGAACACCATGCTCAATATCCTTTGCAATCACTAACTAGTTTAGATCAAATATATCTTCGAACCTCCTCGCTTCTGTCTTTTGATTTCACTTGGTGGGTACAATTCATATTAAGTGTTACTGGTTAAGACTGTCAAAACCTCAAATACTCGTGGCATCTTCAGAGGAATGGCTCTATACATTAAGAATACTACCTCATTTACCATTTTTAACAGTGTATTTCATGAGAGTCAGACGTGTGAACTAGTTAGTAGCCGATGAAATGAAAGGGACAGTAGGTTGTAGTTGGTTTGTTTTAATGTAATCCGAGCTGTGAGGTAATTGATGTATCAATATTTGGTCACAAAGTGGTCGATGTCTAATCCTAGGAGACTTTAATACACCTACCGGAAAAATCTGAGGATTGAGTTGTCAAAACATTCCTTCGAAAAGGAACTAGTTGATACTGTTATCATATGTGCCCTAGGGCAACATATGAAAGAAGCGAATAAGTACGACCCGGACTTTGGATCATATTTACTAGATCTTATATAAACCTATTATGAGGATGATATTGCAAACCTCGATTACATGCTACCCTTAGGTAAAAGTGACCATGTAGTTCTAAGCTTCGACTTCCATATAGTTTCCAATAACCAGAATGTGTCAACCTGAACCATACCAATCGTCTGGATAACAAGCATACAATATATTATACAGCATATTCAGTGGATTGGACAACAGAGCTCGAGTTCCCAATTGAAACAGCTTGAGTTGCATTTAGAAATTTGTACTTAAAAGTCACTGCACCCCTACGTCCCTTGAAATACACCAAGAGATTCGAGAAAATCTCCTCCATGGTTCAGTAGGAAATTCGCACCCTTCTTCGAGAGAGAGACATAGGTTACTGGAGACTGATGAGACAAAATTTCAAAACCGAGAAACTCTGAGCCATATCTGATAACGTCTCTAGCCACTGTGTCACACCATTTTTCGGACCCCAGCCAGGAAGTCGTGAAGGACCGGCAAAAGTTAGTCCTCTGCAGCTTTCTTTCATACCACGACACCATGTCATACTAGTCCCAGCGTCGGCAAATAATGCACGACGTGGAATTCTCTGGGACGACATTTGTAGAACATGTCCAAGCCACCGACGTCGATGTTTCAAGATGGTGACACCAATGGATTTATCGTCTCTGTGCCCGAACACACTATGCCGAAACTCTGCATTACTAACATGGTGTTGCCACTGAATGTCAGCAATCCTTCGGAGACAGCGATGATCGAACACAGAGAGTTGTCTAACATCCTCAACTCGGAGAGGCCAGGTTTCGCAAGCATAGAGCAAAACTACTCTCACCGACGCATTGTAGATCAGAAGGTTGTAGGAAGAGGAAATTGCTAAGGAATCTGTAGAACTCACCTGTGGCTCCTTTTCCTATCGCCTTAAAACCTCAAGCTCTTACGTCAGTTTATTCGAATGGTTTTGTGATATGTAACTTCCTTTAGTTTGACCCTCAGTTTAGACGTTTGATCTGCTGTGTAAATAACAATACGTATAATAAATATGCAAATCATGTTAACTGAAGAAGTAGAACCTTATCCCACTGCTTCTTAAATGTTTGGTACAATATATTGTAAATTATAAATTCGACCACAGTTTTTCTTTTTGTACGTTCCTTTTGAATTTCGAAGATCCTTACGGTTACGTTCAAGTTGTTTTATTCTAAATTCTCGTTTTGGCGGCTGCTATGTTGATTCGTTCTCCTTTTCGAAATTGTGCATTCTATGATTGTGAATAGAAGCACAATCAAGTAACTGGAAACAGTCATTGCAATTATTTATAATTTATTCTGGTATTTTTGTTGTGTCTTCATGCTCGGCTAGTTAGCACGTAATTTATTCGCCACTCGAAAGACGACCGACTTGGTCAGCCTAGCGTCCTTCAGTACTTCGTCCACCCAGTCCGTCCAACTGAGTCCAGAACACCAACACCAGCTTCCTCTATGCGGATCATTCACTTCAGACATACTTGGTTTATATACCAGCCAAACAGGCCGCATCACACCATAAAATAGGAAATATCATTTATACAATAAAAAACCACAAGTGGCTGTATAATTTAAGAACAGTGAACTGTGCAATAATAATCTATAGGTCAAAACAAAGCTTATAATGAGGAGAACATAGATTTACATAATCTAGTTACTCAATAATTGTACAATAGGAATATATATAATATTAGATCATAAATAACTCTAGGAAGTTGCTCGTTATTTAGTCTTCGCTGGGATATAACAATTTTTATGAAATTAAATACTACATTTTGAACAGTCTGTACGTGATCAGTATCGAAATGAGAAAATATGCACCATCTTTTAATGGAAACGTTTGTTTGTTTATACTGATAGTTACCTTATGTCCTCAAACTTCTTATCGATGCGATTTAGATTTAATTATTTGAGTTCACTGAACGGCTTTTAGTTGAATAAACTGATGGTCATGTTTTATTAAGTAGTAATGTACAGTAGGATTTACATATTTGTATAGAACCGTTCTTCGCTCAACCAGTTTGAAATTTTTACTTAGCACGAATGTTTGAAATTACCTTCCCTGTTGTTACGGTTCATAACCAAAGCCGACCGAAATCATCGGTCAGAATACTTGTTTATCGAATATGATTGTTGTTTTAATAACAAAGTACAGGTCATTATAATAATAATATATTCTGCATGAGCAGGTACACGCCATTTTTACAGGCATGATTTACAAGTTACAAAATTTGTTGGAGCATAGTATGCTTCCCAACTTATTAAGTTTATAGTTGTTATAAAGTAGACACGTAGAGCTCTTGCTATAAACCATGACCTTGAGTTGACTCATACGTCAAGTTTGTTCCAGACGTCAGAAGTTCCATAGGTGTGCCCTCAGAGCAAGATTCTGAAGAGGAGAAAAAGAGAAACAGCAGAGCAGCAGGGCACTTGGATATGAACGCCAAACGTTGCTTAACATTGTGTAGTAGAGCAGACAGAGGTATAATAAATTAGATTAAATTCATATTATCTCTCGTTAGAGTGAAATGAAGTCAGAGGCTCAATTTAAGAGAGTGTAGTAATAAAGAACAGTGAATTCTGATGTTTAACAAGTTGGAGTAAGCTCACATGAAGGAAGGGAAGTTAATGATGGTACGAGGAAGTCTGTTTATTAGAAGGGAGTGTGCATATAGAGAGTGAAGTATTGAGAATATTAATAACTATATCATTTATTGTCTGATTTTTTCTTTCTTTTTTCGTTTTCTCGTCCATCCGATGCCAGCCACATAATCCTAGTGTAAAAGTCCGAGTTAGCATGTTATAGGTTGTGTTAGTAAAATAGCCAATCCAGTATAAAATTGGAAACATCAGTCTGAGTGGTGAGCGTAGGAAGACAATGTATATCACAGATTGATCGACTTATGCCCAGTCATAGAGATCCTGATACATACAAAATGTTCTGCCCCACAAACACGGGTGGACTGAAGTCATCGCCCTCGCCATCAATGCTTGATGGTCAGTAACTCCACCCTCCCTCCTTTTGTGATGTTAGGCTCATTTAAGCTCATTTTTGGATACATATCATACCTCACACAATCCTCTGTTTCACAACCTGTTGGAAAACACTATTTCTATAAGTACCATTCTACAAGCTTATCAGGCAGTTACAAATTATGAACTGTGGGTAAGGCATCGATGCAGTGCTTTAGTTGACTATAGTATAAGGTATAGTTTGCCAATCAGAACATGAGCATTAAGATAGTTGTTTATTAAAGCAGGTGGAAAAGTATAGAAGTATAAGAGTTGTAGATAAGGTAGCGAGTGGAGAAATAATATTAATTGCTAGTCAACATAGTGTTTGGAAGAGTAAAAAGCAAATAAAGAATAAACAGGATGAAACTCACACTAACTTGGTGCTGATATTATTTTGTGTTGTCCTGGCCAGTTGAAGGGTAACAGGCTCCATAGATGCAGGTCGATTGGTAGTAGGCAGTCGATTGTGCGGCGCTCTTGACTTTTTAGGGTGGTAATGAGTGTCCCCTAGCGACCAAGTTTAGTTAAACAGTATCGATAGGTCCAGTGAGTTACCTGTCTACTTTAAGTAAAAAAATAGAGTGGAAAAATTAACAAGAAATATGACGCCTCAGGGTAAAAGGCGGGTTTTCTCGGAAGCCATGAGGCTGATGCCCCTTCTAACAACCAGAGCAACAATTTTTATAGGTACATGGAACGTCCGGACAATGTGGGAGACCGGGAAGACCATTCAAATAGCAGCGGAAATGAGGAGATACAACTTGACAGTACTGGGAATCAGAGGAACTCATTGGATCCAAGCTGAACAACAAAGGCGAAATACGGGAGAGATGCTGCTATACTCCGGTCACGAAGAGGAAAATGCTCCACACACTCAGGGAGTTGCTCTAATGCTATCCAAAGTAGCACAAAATGCACTTGTAGGATGGGAATCTCACGGATCCAGAATTATCAAAGCATCATTCAAAACAAAGAAGGAGGGGATCACAATGAACATTATCCAATGTTATGCACCCACCAACGATAGCAACGACGACACTAAAGATCAATTCTATGAGAGGCTGCAATCAATCATAGAGAAGTGCCCAAGAAAAGACGTCACTATTCTGATGGGAGATCTAAACGTCAAAGTCGGAATAGACAACACCAGATATGAAGATATCATGGGACTGCATGGACTGGGAGAGAGGAACGGAAACGGGGAAAGATTTGTTAATATGTGTGCATTCAAAAAATTGGTCATAGGCGGCACAATATTTCCACACAAACGTATGCACAAAACTACATGGATCTCACCGGACCACACCACAGAGAACCAGATAGATCATATCTGCATCAATAAAAAGTTCCGAAGGACAATGGAAGATGTGAGAACCAGGAGAGGAGCGGGCATAGCTTCAGATCATCACCTGGTTATGGCCAATTTAAAACTGAAGCTAAAGAAGAACTGGACAACTAGACAAACAGCACCACAAAGGTTCAATGCAGCCTTCCTTCAAGATACTGACAAACTCAATGAATTCAAGGTAGGTCTCAACAACAGGTTCCAAACCTTACAGGACCTACTGAAGGAAGAAGAAACTACTACGGAGGATAGCTGGAAAGGCATCAAAGAAACATTAACTTCAACGTGCGATGAGGTTCTTGGCCCCGAGAAGCATCATCACAAGGAATGGATCTCGACAGAAACACTGGACAGGATCAAAGAAAGAAAGAACAAGAAGACAGCAATTAACAACAGTCGAACAAGAGCAGAGAAAGTCCAAGCACAAGCTGAATATATAGAAGCAAACAAGCAAGTGAAGAAAAGCATTAGAGCTGACAAGCAGAAATACGTGGAAGAACTAGCAACGACGGCGGAAAAAGCTGCAAGAGAAGGAAATATGAAACAACAATTTGACACAATGAAGAAACTGACAGGGAAAAATAGTAAAGCAGAGAGACCAGTCAGAAACAAAGAAGGAAGACTGATCACTGAGATTCAACAACAGCGGAACAGATGGGCAGAGTACTTCAAGAAACTCCTGAATAGGTCGGCTTCAATGAATCTTTAGAGTTATGGTCTACTATGATATTAGTACTGATCTAATAATAGACCTAATCCTAAAATTGTAGATTTATCATGATATAACTGCCTAATCCATAAGATCTTACATGGAAGTCACATCATCTACACCACCTCATCGCATTGTAACAATTACCAATACATGATAGAGAACAAGCTTAGGTTCGAGATAGAACAATATATTTAATATGAATAAATGATATGAGGTAACATCCAACATAGACTACGCCTGCATGACCAAGCCATGCCATCCGGTCACTTCGAGTTAATTTAATTTATTATCCCCGCCTTCTCTATTCTTCTGTATTTCTCCGCGTTAAATGTTGAATGTCTATTTCCTATATTGTCTCGTGGTAGGACCCAATGCCACTACACTACTCTCCCACCAGGATCAACATGACGTTGGTTCGATACCAAGAATTATAGGAATCCTCCGGGTATTGATAAACTGGAAGACAAATAAAAAAGAAGGCGGCAGCATCTGGTCGGGAAACACATGTAATAGTTTTAAAATGTCTTGTTTATTGCCTAACACGCCTAAAATGGAAATCTGAGTGGAGATTATTTCAGCTAAACAAAGCGGGATTATAATAAGTCGCCGTAAGATATGTAGTAATAGCCGTTGGTTAATAACATTTCCTATTTAGAAATATTAAAAAACAATCGATATTGTAGAAATGTTAAAATTGGTATTGTATTTAATTTAAACTATGAAATCAAATAATGTATATGCCAGTAAGCTGTCCATATGAGTTGATTTCCAATTGGATTTGTATTAGTAGGCTAACTGAAAGAACAAAAGTGTTACCGTGGAGAAGAATTCCAACTAGTGTTCCAGTTAGTTTGATACGGTTTATTTAGTTATGGAGAGATTTTTTTGACCTCGTTTTTACTTGACCGTGGTAGAATTTAGTAATACTACTAATACATATGAATGATTGTCAAAAAAAAGATTTTTTAATACGTGAAGTGATAATCATATGGATTTTGGACAGATAGCTAAGAGCGATTCGTTAAACATGAGTGTATTCGTAAGAGACATGTTCTAGACTCCATGTTCTGACTTGCCATAGACTATTTATTTATATCTATACCTAACGGCTGATGGTGCATACAAGTTATTTGCAAGTATGCAGTTTAGCATGAGGCGGAGTACGATTTGATTGAGATATGGTGATTATAAGTTGCTGGTGATGTAGTGCCGCGAGGTGACTTTGGCTAAATAAATCTTTACAAGATGATCAACAGCGAGTGGTGCTCATGTGATTATCAGGAAGAACATAAGTTGTAACCAAGGGGAGTACACTCCCAACTCATGTCTATGATAATGGCTTGAACCTTAGTCAGTGTTGGGGTAAATTCGACATTGATGTTTTCAGTTTGCAGGAGATTTGCTCGACTGCTTATACTGGTTATTTGCATGCATGATTGTGTCACTAAACCTCCAATTAGACTGATAAGGTCTTGAGATATTTATTGAATGAGAAACTGATAGAGAAACATACTGAAATCATCTGTTATGAATGAATATACCGAGAAAACAACACTATGTAGTGATAATTACAAGTCAGTTTGTTGACCGATTTTGTTAATAGTTTCCAATTTTATCAATCATATTACGTAATTGTCAAATCATGACAATGCTTTATGACGACATTCTGAAACCATTATGTTAAACTAATTATAGTGTTGATTGAGGAGTAGCCAGTTGAAAATAGGTATTGCCGTTTTACGTGCTTCTGAAATAGCAAAATTTGTAGCGTTAAAGAATCCGAGCTGCCTAATTATATTATAAATCGCAATTTCAAAATATCGTCTATGGTTAATTTTATTATTAGGTTCCGGAGTTTTAATTTTGAGTGTTTGTTTAGCCAACAACTACCTGATAGTTTAGTCATTATACTAAGGCAGTATGCTAGTACTCAAACTTGTAACTTTATTATCTATACTATGTTCGTGTTTTTAGGTTACTAATATGGTAGACCAATTGACAAACCCCAATACGTATAGCAACAATGACTATGATGGGTTTAGTGGAAAATGTTAAAGGCGATCCAGATGATTTTTAAATTTAAAAGACCCAGAGATATGATGCAACGCATGTACGGACCAAATTAACATGCAGGTTGTTGAGGTATATGACAATTTAAAAATAATACACATGGTCAGAAAAATAATTCTTAAGCTCAAAAAACTTATGGAACATTAGATAGGGGTATGATGAGTTAGAAAATTTGCAAATACGTGGCAAAAGCAACTGGAAGTAAGAAATGTTTTTAAGCAACACACTTTTTCTCAATAGTATGTTGCAGTATAAAGCCATTAAATATTTCTTATACCAAAACGTTTTGGGAGCAGTTTGTATGAAATTTATACTAGTCGGTGAGAATATATATATGTTTAGTACCCAAAAAATCATCCAGCAAAATTGTTAGGCTCACCTGTATTGTTCTCGATTATTAGATTATTTAGTAGACAACACATATAAAGCCATTCGTAAGGAGTAGTAATGATCAAAAAGCATCCAGAATAAACACGCAGTATGGCAATCAATTTCAGAGTGGTTTTTGTCATTCGCTCGAATCAGAACAACTGAATGAATCCAGATAATTGTGTGGTTGCCATTGAACGAGCTATCTCAAATCACCTTATGATTGCAGAAAACTTATAGCTGAAACTCACCGTGTTTTTGTAGTAATGTCGTCCTTGTTGTTTGGCAATGGAACTGGAGAATTGGAAATTAGGCAGGCAGTGGTCTGAAGAAAAGATATTACAGCATAGTGCATAGTTTAAAACAGAATGAGGTGTTAAGTGAAGAAACACTAAGAATTAAATCCAGATGACTATTTAGTCCTTGATTGAATTGTTAGTCAATGTATATTGAGGTTATTTACAGGTCATATTTTTCAGAGCTTGATGTTAAAACAAGTTTATTTCGCTGAATCATGTAAATGCTATCAAAGCTTGTTAATGAACCATCAAAGCTAATTAGTTAATATAGATGACCAGTTTTTATTGTCGATTGAGCTACTAAGTCGTGATAACTAATCAACATAACATTACCATAAAACATATGAGCATTAATCAATGGGCTATTAGAATAATGGGTTTACATAAATAAAAATCGATCGAGAAAGTTAAAGTGAAAATGAGGAATAATGATAATAGGTTGCGTTTCTTTAGTCGGGCTTACCGATGTAGAATTATGGTCGACTATGATATTAGTACTGATCTAATAATAGACCTGACTTCGTGATCGACAGGCTGGATTCCGTAAGGATCGATTGTACACAGACCGAATTGCGACACTACAGATCATTGTCGAACAATCAATTGAGTGGAACACATCACTGTACATCAACTTCATCGATTATGAGAAGGCATTTGACAGTGTAGATAGGAGGACGTTATGGGAACTTCTTCGACACTACGGAGTTCCTGAGAAGATTGTCAACATTATCCGGAACTCATACGATGGACTACAGTGCAAAGTAGTGCATGGAGGACAGCTGACAGATGCATTCCAAGTGAGGACCGGAGTCAGACAAGACTGTCTACTCTCTCCCTTCCTGTTTCTTCTGGTGGTCGACTGGATTATGAAGACCTCGATATTTGAGGGAAAACACGGCATACAATGGACAGCTCAGAACCAAGTAGGCGATTCGGACTTCGCAGATGACCTAACCCTCCTATCCAATACACACGAACAAATGCAGACAAAGACAACCAGCATAGCAGCAGTCTCTCGTCAGTAGGCTTCAACATACACAAAGGGAAAACCAAGGTCCTCAAATACAACACGGAGATCAGCGATCCAATCACTCTTGATGGCGAAACTCTGGAAGATGTAGAATCCTTCACATACGTGGGAAGCATCGTCGATAAACAAGGAGGTTCAGATGCAGACGTCAAGGCGAGGATTGGCGAAGCTAGAGCGGCATTCCTTCAACTGAAGAACATACGGAACTCAAAACAACTGTCAACCAATATCAAAGTCAGAATATTCAATACCAACGTCAAGGCAGTTCTACTGTACGGAGGTGAAACTTGGAGAACTACAACAACCACCATCAAGAAGGTACACGTATTTATCAATAGCTGTCTACGCATGATACCCAACATCCATTGGCCGGATACCATCAGCAACAGCCTTTTGTGGGAGAGAACCAACCAGCTTCCAGCTGAAGAGGAAATTAGGAAAAGACGATGGAAATGGATAGGACATACATTGAGGAAATCATCAAACTGCATTACGAGACAAGCGCTAACTTGGAATCCTGAAGGGAAGCGGAAAAGAGGAAGGCCAAAGAACACATTACGTCGGGAAATAGAAACGGATATGAAAGGGATGAATAAGAACTGGAAAGGGCTTGAAAGGATTGCCCAGGACAGGGTTGGATGGAGAATGCTGGTGAGCGGCCTATGCTCCTTCACGAGGAGTAACAGGCGTAATTAGTAGTAGTGGTAGATCAGTGCAAATGAAGGCTTGATCAAACAGTCTTACAAACGCATGTAATTCATCTGCCATGCGTATTTATGAGGGAAGACTGTTCCGCATTATTGCATACTTGATGAGGAAGAAGTTTACCCGATTTTTTGATCTGTATTTCTCAACTTTGACCGTAGATACTTTGTTTCGATGTTTGTATTCACGTGAATCTCGGGTAAGAACTATCTTACATGTTGAATAAGTAAGGTTTTTGAGTAGTTTGAAGCATAGAATCAAATTAGACCTATGCCTTCTCCTCCAAAGAGGTGCTATTCCTAAGATTGGGCATCGGGAACTGTAGTCAGTGACTTATTCAGTCTTTAGTATTTTGCGGGTGAAGTCTCGTTGTATTCCTTCCACCTTTAGTATATCAGATAGGCGTAGGTTGGAAAATAAGAACGAGCAGCATTCAACGATAGGTCTTAGACTAACTTTATAAAGAAGGATTTTAGATTCATTTTGATAGAAATTACGGAGAATGAAGCTAAGCAATTTCCGCATTTTAGATGCTTTGGCTGACATGTGTTCTTGAATAATTATAGTTTTCAAGTTGTTGACGTTTTATGCAATTTTCGGTATTATTTTTCCGACTAATGTGATTTTTGATACAAATCCCTGAAATTTTGTGATTTTAGCGTCAAAACCCAAACATTTATCGGTTTTTAATAATGTTGTTGGTTAATCTAGTCTATAAAGCCATTCGGCTACATCATGGACTTTACA
Source organism: Schistosoma spindalis (assembly GCA_946903255.1). Taxonomy (NCBI): domain Eukaryota; kingdom Metazoa; phylum Platyhelminthes; class Trematoda; order Strigeidida; family Schistosomatidae; genus Schistosoma; species Schistosoma spindalis. The sequence continues at coordinate 77,229,762 of OX336416.1, read as the reverse complement.
CATCACTACGTATAGAAATGATTTTATCAGTGACTTTTGATGCAAAATAATTTAGTTTGAAAACTTTCTACAGTGCGACCTGAAAGTACAAGACCCTGCCCACATCTTGCAGCTTGCGATCCATCACCGTACATGTTAAGTATTACTTTTCGGCTTGTGTAATGGAAAACATAGGTATTGTCTTTGCTCATCTGTAAAATTTGAAAATATCGGGTGTTTTTATTTGTTATTTAATTTATCCATCATACCAATGGAGAAAGAAAGTCACTTTATCCTTCAAAAACATTACATGAGTCCTACAGTTATCCAAATTGCTAGTCATGAACTTCGGTTTTACTTAACTACTACGCGAGTATACAGCATCATGAATCATATGTTGTCTGAGGATTTCAAACGTTGCCCATAGTTAGGGAGCAATTCATTGTCATATTATTCTTCAAAACGTTTTATTCACCGCTTTTTAATAATGAGACCAGCCGACAGTACATGCACTAAGTAAATGAGATCTATATTTAATTAACCACTAATTAATAACCCTCGTGTTATTAATAGAAGAAACCTGCAATTCATGCAGGAAAGCATTCTGTGTAGAAGGAATCATTGATCGATGGTCGGAAGTCCAGAGGCGTACTTGGAACAGATGGTGAACCGACCGCAAGACTCCAGCTATAACCGGTACATAGCATTGGGAAACAGAAGAAAAGGAAAAGGTACGGAAGGGTAGTTACGGCTCTTAAACAGTAGTCGGACCGATAGCATTTGGGTCAATTTGCGTCCAAAAGAGAAACCATTATTAACCAAAGGATTTATGTTAATACGAACATTTAAGCAAAATCTCCCGTTAACTTTGAAATCATCGAAGCTAATAACGCGCGTTTGACAAGCAGCCACATTATATACAAGGTCAGCGGTCAAACCGACATCCCAACAGCGACAACAGTGGGTTTTGAGTTACAAAGAAGATCCGGACTCGCTATCTCCTCAAAGATCCTCGCCTATTCAGAAACTCAGTGAAGCGCGATCTGGGGAAGTTGTTAACAGGCAGCCTAGACACCGGCAACAACTAACAGGGAGATGAAGCGAAATCATTCTCAACTCCTCAATAGTCCGAGGGTATTCCCGACCATACCTGCTACCTTGACGTGGTGGTCGGGCTTGCCTATCGTGATGATCCAACCGAGCTAGATTGGCTGGAACACATGTTCCTGCAAGTCCTACCATGCCAGGCAGGTCGATTGGAGAACGGTAAGACTAAAATCAGCAACTTAAGGTCTGAAGGCTAAGTCGTACTGCTGACTGTACAGAGGTGTGACGGCAGTAAGGTGTTTCCCTTGGACAACCAGCATCTGCAGCGATGCTGCCTTCCCAAAAGGAGGGGTGGGGTTAGAAAAGGTCGACCCTAAAAATGCACACCTCGCCCTATCCCACGGATTTCCGTCTCCGGCGGTAAGGTCCTTGGAAGAACAGAGCCAACACATTAAAAGCCTCCCACGAGAAGGCCGTGCGCGACCGGCCTCAAGCAGTTGTCACTTGGTCTCTGCGGTCGCGTTCCCGAGTCGTTAAGACCAACACTGATCCGATTTCCTTTTCAGGTTCCTCAAGAAATACCCTTCCACGGTGTGAGCAGCCGGGAAGTGACATCAGTCCTCATACCCGTAGCAGCATACGAGAACAAGTTATTCACATTCAAATCCTTCCTACACCTCTTAGTAACTCTCTTATCTCCACGACTGACCCTTCCCACGTCCCTTTATCACCTCGCACTGCTAGTGCAAACGATTGTAGAACGCGGAACGTTATTCCTGGTCTCCTGAAACCACGCTCTAAACTAAACGTAGGAGCTTTCAACGTCCGAACACTGTGCCAAATAGGACAACAGGCCTCCCTAGCTAGGACTTTATAATCTCGAGCCATGTGCTGCGTCTCCGAAACGCGCACACAGGATCCTGGTAGTGTCATTCATTTGACCGCACCATATCAAAGTAACGAACCAACTCGATTTACGCTTCGTGTATCTGGAAGCCCTGATGCTGCTTCCCGTGGCCTCGCTAGCGTAGGTATAACATTGAGTCCTAGGGCAGAACTAGTTCTCTAAGACTGGATCCCAGTAGACAGTCGTTTGTGCGCTGTCCAACTAAACGGAACAGTAAGGACTCGGGAAGATAGGGACACTCGTCGTTGCCTCTTCGTCGTCTCTGCCTACTCTCTCACTGACTGCAGCTCAGATGATGTAAAAGATGAGTTTTACAGAAAGCTCTCCGATCTTTTCCGGAAAGCTAGGCGTTCAGATGTAGTAGTAGTGGCTGGTGACTTTAATGCTCAAGTAGGTAAACTAAGCGAAAGGGAAGGACACCTGGGTGGATCTTATGGTATCGCGGCACGTCTTACGTATGCACAACCACCGAATACCCCGACGTACGATGTTCAATGGTATGGGATTAAGTTGGAAGAAAGGTAGGGGTGGCCAGACCAAAACATGGCACAAATCCATAAATTCACTGACAAGTGGACTGAGCCATGTTGGTAGATGTAGATTACCTGGTTGGGAGCCGCGAGACGATAGCAACTGATTGTTAGAGATCTTGAATGACGGCTCAAAATCATTTGCAATGGCGCAAGTGCATCCACCCTTTGTGTTCTCCCAAACCTAATTCTTCTGTGTTCTTTCCAAATTTATTTCACTGTATTATACCCTTTAAATAACATCTTCAAACCCTAATCTGTCCGATTACTGCCTATAATTTTACTGCCTATACCACTATGGGATTTGAATCGACAATTGCATCTCTGTGTTAATGTGGTATGGCAATTCGAACTGATGTACGTACGTACGAAGTTCCACGTTGTTACTGACCAACAGACTGGCCGAGAGTACGTAGGTGTGTTGAATTATCATTTCTGTCTAACACCATTTAGGTCTCACACCCCCCGACATCAGGAAACATCAGTATTATTTCACCCTCCCCCTAAAAGCGAAAGTTGTTGTCTCAAGTGCAGCGGAGTGTCGCGAAGCGTGTCACAAAATTAAGGTGAAAAGCATATGAAAACTGATTTTAGTAATCTAAGAATATTCTTGCTAAATTGCAGAAATATATGTAGAACGACCTAATTGCAACTGTGAGAATGAGCCTAAATGTTCCCTGAAGAGTTTTATTGTCAATTCATCGTTCCTTTTCTTTATCTTGTAACCGCATTTTATGTATTTCAGCCCTCTTTGTTTCGACTTTTTTACAGATTTGCCTTTGTTGCTTGATTTTACAGTGGCGTGTTGCCGGGTCACTGGCCACGGGGTCGTTTCTGACTAAGCTCAAGGTTATGAAGTGGCCTACTTGGTGATTCTTGAATATCTTCTGGAAACGTTTACTCGAATCTTTGCAGATAGTTATTTGATCCTATCCTGTTGGTAATGCTCTTGTTAATTCTCAGGTACCGAATACTTGCATATAAACCACTTTTTACTAATTAGAGCGTTGTTTCTGCTAGAGAAAGCCTTGGATGTATAGCATTGGCTGTGCCGCTTATGGCATTTTGTACTGTTGAAACATTTTGTTTGATTTTTTAAACTAGAACCGTTTTAACCAAACACTGAGTTTGTGTTTAAATATAATTTAATAACGGTCACTCAAAAGCTCTTCCTACGCTGAACAGGAGAATGTGGTTTGGTCTAATCAAATAAACTTTTATTCGTCGTCTCTGCATTCCTACCAAATACTGGAGCTTTGGTCGTTACACATCACGGTTTACAACATAATAAAATCTCCTTGAATAAAAACATGCTGCCCGAATCTCAATATCGCACCACATGTGACAGCCCACAATGACTTGAACATCAAGTTGCTGATGCGTAAGTACAATCGCACTTTTCCTATTAAAAGGTGCCTCAATGAGGAATGTTCTACTAGCAGACGTTACCATATCTCCACCATATAGTGGCATTAAGAAAGGACTTGATAACCATGTAGTGATCCATGGTCTTCCGTCGTCCATCTTAAATTGTTAACCTACTATTAAAGGCATCACGAATAGATAGCGCTCATCAATATTATCGTGCAAAACAAATTCTACTAAGGTAATCCAAAAAACAGGCAAACCAAAATTCAAGGATAATTGGATTTGAATACATATTTGATGATGTTCGATTTTTATGCAATCAGAGTTGATTGGTTGTCGTAAGAAATGAACAGTGGGATGTAACCGGACGTGGTCTGGCCAAGATAATTAACCAAGCTTTTTCAGCCATGAGCGTGTCCAACAAACTGATGAAGTCAGAATCAACGTCAGTGACCTACATAAATGTTTTTAATTATTTATTGCGTTCTCACTATTATTCCTGTCGTCATTTATATTAAAATTTTGACTAACCGATATCTGATCACTTACCCACTTATCACCCCTGTCTATTTGTTATTCTTTAATTTTGTTTTTCATATTATTTGAATAGACTCTTTTCTACTTATTCTCACATTTATCCTCGCTTTGCTACTCCAACAGCGGGTCCCAAAATCAGTCCCGGGACTCAAATTTAAGCCATATGAAGAGCGCCTTCAATCACCAGAACTTCACTCACTAGAGTACAGGCGTCTTAGAGGTGACCTAATGTCTTACAGCATCCTTAACACCTACTTAAGTTTAGCTTGTAGCGTGGTGTCGAGTTGAGCTGAACTATGAACACCGCTACCAGACTACTTGCCAATAGACCAATAAAATCCCGGTAGGCCAAAATATCAGAAGGCAGATGGTTGTAGTAGTCGTATATATTTGTCGGCAATCTCGTGGTATCGAAAGAATACCGAGATCGTGCCAAAGGAGTACAGTTGCGAACGGCAAGATACGTGCGTAGTCCAAAAACCGCGTAAAAGCAACGGAATACAATGGAAGCCCAAAATGGCTGTTCTTAGCACAGTTAAACAAACGAGCACAGTAAAACAGTCACTGGTACAATTGGTTATAATAATAATTGTTTTCATCGAACCAATCGTGTTCTGTTGACAAAAGTAGGTCACTACAGGAGCCCCCCGCTAGAAAGGGTTTACACTTTCGATAGTTAGCGGTTCGATTCGTGGGACTGATCGGCAGAATTGCGGTTGTAGGACGGAGGAAATTGGCGGAACAGGAAGTGGTCATTGATCCTCGAGTTGCCAACGAAAGTCTTTTGCGCAGAACGGTACCAGAAGTGTGCTGAATTTGTTGGTCGAATTAGCATACCACACCAGAGTGGTTTGTATCCAGAATCTGATGATTGCGTTCGTAGGGATGTGAACCAGAAAACGCTGCAGACGTAGGACGAAACCACGTTGAGCCAAGAAACCGGACGCGACCATAACTACCAAGCATATGCCAGGCGGATTCGAGATCAGATAATCGACTGAGTACGTTGACTAGAGCGTGGGTGGCCAAACCAGCTTTCGCCAAAGTTGACTGAAGTCGACGTTATCAAATGGACGATGGTCGTAGGCGTGGGCTCAGGATACAAAAAAAAATCAAAAAAAGAAAAGTGTAGCATGCGTGTAGTATAGGAATAATCCTACACCGTATGTTATTGACTGTGCGTTTAGTCGCGAAAGCGTACGGGTAATCGTACCCGGCGACCGGAACGTGAGACGGTGGTCTCGTTCGTGCTTCGTGAGCCTGCGATCTCATCCGAGGTCAAGGGCGGCGTGGTCTGCCGATCTGGACGTGAGACGGAAGTCTCGTCCGTAGATGGTGCAGATGACGCGTGCTGTTGACCGGGACGTGAGAACGAGGTCTCTGATGTATCTAGCGTGGGATCCGAGGTAGATGTAGAGATCCCGCTAGAAGGTTTGGTAGGTCTAGCATTGAGTCTCAAGTTATTGGGTAGGGCACTGTCATCGACGTGTGCTGGTTTGAGACGATCAATGCTGACGATCTCGACGCGGCCGTGTCGATCAACCTTGAAGGTCTTTTCGTGACGAGAGATCACGTGAAAAGGGCCTTCGTAAGGCTGTTGTAGAGGTTTGCGTACCGAATCTACTCGTATGAAAACATGTGAACAGGTAGATAACTCTCGAGGGAGAGCGACCTGTCGATGTTGTATTCGAGTTGACACCGGAGACAGCGTTCGCATAAATGCAGACAGTCGATGGACGTAGTCTGATTTACCGAAATCATTACTGCTCCGTGGTGTGAAGAATTCCCCAGGCAGACGCAATGTCGTGCCGTATACAAGTTCAGCGGCGGAACATTGGATATCTGCCTTCAAACTCGTTCTGATGCCTAAGAGAACGAGCGGTAAGGTTTCGTACCAATCGTCGTTTTCGTGTGCTCGGAGAGCACTTTTAAGTTGGCGATGAAACCGTTCGACTAAACCATTCGATGCTGGATGGTAGGCGGTAGTGCGTATGCGTTCCGTACCAAGCAGCCGGGTCAGTGAGGAGAATAATGCGGGCTCAAATTGTTGTCCTCGGTCAGTCGTGACAGTCGAGGGACAACCGTACAATGCTATCCATCGTTCTACGAAGCGGTGAGCAACTGTCTCCGCCGTGATAGACGTGATGGGAATAGCTTCGGGCCATCTTGTAAAACGGTCAATGCACGTGAGTATGTGATCATACCCATGCGATGGTGGCAATGGTCCTACAATGTCTATATGAACGTGATCAAAGCGAGCATCAGGCGTAGCGAACGTGCCAATGGGGGCAGCTACGTGCCTGTGCACTTTTGATCGTTGACACTGTAAGCATTGCTTTACCCACATACGAACATCTTTATTCATGGACGGCCAGACGTATCGTGCAGCGATGAGACGTAAGGTAGCTGCGATACCTGGATGAGACAATCCATGAAGGGCATCAAAGACGAGACGGCGATAGGTAGAGGGTACGATGGGTCGAGGTAGACCGGTAGACGTATCACATAGGATAGTACCTGAGCTAGTAGCTAGGGGTACTTCCTGACACTGAAGGGACGAAGATTGTGGTGCTTCTGTACAGACAGGATCGTTTGCTTGCGCGGCGGCCATAGCAGGAAGATCGAGCACCGGTAAGGTAACTGCATTCGTCTGGATACGTGATAGAGCATCGGCAACATAGTTCGACTCGCCTTTAATGTGACGAAGGTCTGTCGTGAACTGGGAGATATAGTCCAAATGTCTGCACTCTCGTGGTGAGTAGCGGTCAGACTTGATATGCAGGGCATACGTTAAGGGCTTATGGTCGGTGAATAAAATGAATTGACGTCCTTCTACTGCGTGCCGGAAATGTTTGATGGCGCAGTAGGCTGCAAGCAGCTCGCGACCAAAAGCGCTATATCTCGTCTCCGTGGGAGTAAGGCGTCGTGAGAAAAATTCAAGCGGTTGCCAACTACCGGAGATATTCTGTTGCATAACGGCTCCTATAGCAAAATCCGATGCATCAACCGCTATACTAAGCGTGGCTGATGGGTCAGGATGAGCGAGAAGTGTAACTTCAGCGAGAGCCGTTTTGATCTCTGAGAATGCAGTACGTGCGGTATCGTTCAATTCTAATTTGCGTGGATTACCGCGTAGTAAATCGGTTAATGGTCGTAACCGTTCTGCCGCGTGAGGGATAAAACGTCGGTAGAAGTTAACCAAACCGAGAAAAGCCTTCAGTTCCTTGATTGAGGACGGCACGTTGTACTCCTTGATTGCTCGAATTTTGTCCTCGCAAGGTAGAATACCCTCTTGTTTGATGATGTGACCCAGAAATATTATTTCTGATTTACCCAATTCACATTTTTCTGGGTTGACTACTATTCCATTATCCGAAAGACGTTGGAATAATAGCGTAAGGTGTTGATAATGTTCATCTACGTTTGATGATGCGATCAACAGGTCATCAATATAGACGTGAACAAAATCCAAGTCTCGTACTATGCTATCGATAAACCTTTGGAAAGTTTGAGCAGCATTCCGTAATCCAAATGGCATTCGTAGGAACTCAAACAGACCGAAAGGAGTCGTGATAGCAGTTTTCTCGATGTCTTCAAGAGCGACTGGGATCTGGTGATATGCTCGTACCAGATCGATTTTAGAAAAGATAGTCGTGCCCTTGAGCGATGCCGTGATGTCGTGTATGTGGGGGATGGGGTAGCTATCAAAGCGCGTAACTACGTTTAATGCTCGGTAGTCGCCGCATGGTCTCCAACTAACCCCATCCTTTTTGCGCACCATGTGTAAAGGAGAGGCCCAAGGACTGTGAGAAGGACGAATAATACCAGCAGATAGTAAATTGTCAAACTCACGTTTAGCGAAAGCTAATTTGTCCGATGCCAGTCGGCGTGGTCTTGCCGTGACTGGTGGTCCGCGGGTGACTATGTGGTGTACCACACGATTGGTCACCGATGAAATCTCCTCGAGTGGTTTAGTTAATCTGGGGAATTTCTCGAATAAGGCGTGGAATTTATCGTCACGCGAATAAAAAGTTCCGAGGATTCGGTACGCGTACATCGGAGTCTATTATATTAATACTATTCTTATCGTTATCCGTCATGTCAAATATATATATTAAAAATTAATATGAAAATATATGACAGACGTGGATGGATAAAACAATAGACTCACCGAATTGCCTTCTTTGAAAGATTTGACCGAGGTTGAGGCGTGTTCCAATATTTGGGTCACCAAATGTAGCGTGGTGTCGAGTTGAGCTGAACTATGAACACCGCTACCAGACTACTTGCCAATAGACCAATAAAATCCCGGTAGGCCAAAATATCAGAAGGCAGATGGTTGTAGTAGTCGTATATATTTGTCGGCAATCTCGTGGTATCGAAAGAATACCGAGATCGTGCCAAAGGAGTACAGTTGCGAACGGCAAGATACGTGCGTAGTCCAAAAACCGCGTAAAAGCAACGGAATACAATGGAAGCCCAAAATGGCTGTTCTTAGCACAGTTAAACAAACGAGCACAGTAAAACAGTCACTGGTACAATTGGTTATAATAATAATTGTTTTCATCGAACCAATCGTGTTCTGTTGACAAAAGTAGGTCACTACAAGCTCCAACGCAAACCTAATGGGTAATCACCCAGAAGCTGGAGACACTACACAGCAGAACGAATTGTAGACACAACTGCTACTCCTTAAGCATAGTCAAATGCTGGAATTCACTGCCGTCCGAGCCAGTCCAAGCGACTCCCCAAGAGTCCTTTAAGAGTAAAATTGACATATTCTTAAGGATAGGTAGTATCTACCGATTTCTTTTTCCTCTTTTATCGATATTATACCTAGGTTCCTACTTAAAGGTTTTGGTGATCCACTGCTATTAGACACGGAAGCGTAAGCTTCTACTATTCCTTCCATAACCGTTTGAACCACCCAGTCATCCATCTAATACAGTATCCACTGAGTTAGCGACCCACTTGCCTAAAACGAAAAGCATTTATGGATATTCAGAAGACCCTTAATTCTTAGTTAACTGACAAATTAATCAGAAGTGGAGAGGCTGACTGGCTGGACCACTCTCACGAATGGTACCGACGATCGAAATCCATACTGTAACATAAATAAAAAAGATCAAAGAAATAGATCAGCCTGTTGAAATCAATGACACAAATACTGTTCGATTACTGCGGTAGGTTTGTTTTAACTTTTGAAGGAGTGTTGGGCGTCATGGCAATTAAGTTTAACATTTTAACTACAACAAGATGACTTCAAATCCCTTTCTTTTACCGAAATTTGAAAATATATTCGAGTTGAGAGATACGGAAAAGGAAGAAAGACTTAAGGTTGCCATTTATAAACAAATATCGTATATGATTTAAATAGAGGACAAAAGAACTTGCAAATTTGAAAATTTATCAAAAGATTCAACCTCATAAAAAAAACAAATCAAGAAGATCAATCCTAGATGAATTAAAACCCGTAAACGAAACCAATACTTCGGAAGCTAATAATGTGGCATTTATATTGCAGAAGACAAAAAGTATGCTCCGTTAAAACGTCTTCGAATATCTAAAGGGCAATTTACTGACAGAGAAACTAGAGACCAGTTTATTGCCAATAGGAGAGAAATGTTTTTTCTCGAGTACCTTATCGCAGTACAACGTTCAGAGCTAAAAAGGCTGGAAGAACTGGCATCACATGAAGATCTGAAGCTTGAGCTTGCAGAGCAATGTTTGGAACAAGACGCGGCCCTTTTTGACGAGTTCCTCAAGGAAAACGACAAAAGTTCCGTGGAAGCAGTGGCCAAGTAAATTCAAATATTTTATGATGGTGATATTTAAGAGTCTTTGTTTCAGTGTACCCTTAAGTCACATAATTGTGTTCACATTATGTAGTGGTAAACAGAATTACTCTTCATACTCTAAATTAGCTTTATTGTATGATGAATAGTCATTGTGGACTGATTAAAATCACCACATTCTAATTATTGTGGTAACACTATCAGAGCAAAGTACTAAGTAAATTAATTGTGCGGGTTTATATTACCGATATATATATATATATATATATATATATATATATATATATATCAATTTCATTGCTCTCTGACTTTCTATTATCAACTTTGGATGTGTAGCTAAAGGTGGTCATTTTGTAACTATCTTTCGAGCTCGCGCTTTTTGTTAAGGGTTTGGTTTCTGAACTTCTGGATATTTCAGATCTGGACCCACTAATTCCATGAAACTACAGGTTTCTGTAATTGTCAGTCTTATGTTATTGTATAACTAGAACAGTTTTTCGCTTCACGAGATTAGAAAGTGAACTGAATTAATGGAGTTTATATTCGTACGGATAGTCCACTAAATATATTTTTTTTCAATTATGGTAGTATGACATGGGTTTTAGGGTCCCTTAAAGCATCATTAACCATAAAACTTTAAAGTTGATGAACTTCTAAATCTCAATAAAGTATCAAGTGATAATAATTGAAGTTCGCACTATATCAATGATTGAAGTAAGTTTAAAATTTTTTGACTACAAGTTACTTAAGCAATAAGTAGATTTCGTTGCGCTAGTCTCGTACCTAAATGGCCTAAGTTTTACTAAAAATGAATTAATCAATCTGAATTGCTGAGAAATCCCAAACTAGGTATCCACTTAGTCACACGCTATCTTAAAAGATTTTCCAACTAAATATTGGTTTATGATGAGGAGGGTCTTCTTCTCTGGTTTTACTAGCTTTGAAACTTTTCAACAGTGATATACACATTTTCAAAATGGATCAAGCTGGAAAATTTCAAGCTTTACTAAACTCAATGATCTTAATCCATCCCGTTGCAAATTTTGTCCAACAATTGTTCAATACCTCCCAAACCTATTCAGAACATATAATTTCCTCATATTATCCATAATTCTCTTTCTCTTTTAGCATTTCATAATAAAGATGGTGTAAAAGTTGGGGAAAATGCAGCTATGATATAAATTTTGCTGATTTAATTTACACAGACACTTCATTTTTAAATTCCAGTGATGTTATTCAGAAAGGCAAAATGTTAATCCTATTCATTTATATAAACAGAAGACTAATGCTATCCAACGGATACATTTAATGGGCAAATAAAGCACCTAGCGATGGTAGTAGTTAACCTAAGGAATACATTTTTAATAAATGATTTTCTGATACAGACAATTTGTGCCTTTATTTCTGCTGTTACCTTCCTGGTAATCAAAGTAACTAGTGTTTGTAACTAATACGTGCGTACGTGGCTAACATAAGAAATTTTAGCATCAAATTGAAATCTCGTCAAGTGGAACTTGAGGCGTGTTCAAAACTTCGTAGCTTTTCTGCAAATATACTTAGTTACCGGAAGAGATACAGAAGAGCTTTCCCGTGTACTACAATTTTTTTAAAATAAATCAGTTTGTAGTGCGTGTATTTATACATTTTTCTTTTAGCTCCGAACAGGAGGCTCGCAAACGTGCTATGATGGTTGATAAAATTAAGCAATTGACAATACATAAATCACAAATCAATGCAGAAATCACTAAATTGAAAGAAACTGTAAAGGATTATAAATATTTTAAGGCATTCCTCGAACGTTTGATTCCAGAACCATACAATTTACAAAGGCAAACAATTAGAGAAGATAAAAAGCAACTCAAATACAAGCAGAAATTCCAAATTCAAAATGTAACTTCAAAACCATCATCAATAGGTAGCTGTTGATAAGAATTTCAGGTGTACTACTTTTTTATCATGAAACTTATTATCGTAAAAAGGGAATGTAATGTTATTCTTAAGAAAAACTCGATATGAATATAATCAGTTACCGGCTAATAACTAGTATCCATAAGCTTAGTCTGTAGTGCTGACATTGATCTATATCTTTAAGGAACAAGCTTTTTGAGAAATTTCAAACGAACGTCACAAATTATAACTCTGCAATGTATTATTAAACTCAAATAGTTATTTTGAAACTCTCGGCAAGATGTTAGCTATTAGTTTCAGGACGACACTTCATTCATGACACTGTGTACACATCAATGCTTTATAGTTTGGTTTGATTGGTTGCAAAGTTTTGTTGACATTGTTAAGATACTGGAAAAATTTGTTCTAATCTGTTGATTTTGTATTGTCCACTGTTGTAAGTCGTCTTGATCTATCAGTTATACTTGATGAGAACAGTATCAATCTGGTTGGATTAGCAGTTTTACATAGTGCTTGCTAGGCCTGTACCAACGATATTCTGTGCAAATTCCAGTTGAAAGAATATCATATACGTTTAGTATATGGTCAAATAAACGTCAACAATTTTTGTTCTTAACAATTGTCAAAATTTTTTAAAAATTTATTCTTATTTATTAAGTTAAGTTTATTTTAATATATCATACTTACCGCCATCACCATTAGTTTAGAGTCTTTGTTAACTATGATAAAATTAACAACTATAGTGAAGTGAAAAAGCTGGATTGTATGTAATAGGAATTAAAATAGCACTTTACATACTAATGGTTGAATATTATACCAGTTATAAATTTATAAAGTTAGCTTAATTGCAATTTAATCTTAAATATCAGCCTTTTGTCATTCAATTAACATTATTTCTATGTAGGTTTAATATAAAACAACATTCTAGCTAGTCATCCAACCACTCACACATCAGTTTAACACAAAACTGTATGGATGAAGAAACATTTGGGTCTTCTTATACTTGAGCTTCAACTACTGTCAAAAAATTAACGCTTAGATAGTAACCATTATTATTAATATATACAGACATATGCTGATAAGATGTTTAGTTGCTTTCGTTAGATAAGGTAATAAAGAATCTCAGTACGTTTAATTTTCGATATCTACAATTATTATCCGGAAAACCTTGGGTCAAGATTTTGAATCTGATAGACATTTATAGCTCTAAAGTATTATTTATCTAACATTTGAATATGTATCATCCAGTGTTTTAGTAAATCATGTCGAAGTTAGACAAGAAAATTTCAATACAGCATGATGTATCACTGAAAGGACTAATAAATTACCTCAATAAGGAGGTTTATAAATTTAAATAGACTATGATTATTTTTACCAGGTTAAATAATATTATGATCGAATTATAGTCGTCTAATACAGAATAATCAGAAATACGAGAATTATATTGTTTCCCTTTTGACTTTTTATGTTAGATATTCTTAGACGATCATTAGAAATTTAGACTAAAGAATTTATAAGAATTAGCATATTACGTCTTCATAAGGACTTCATTTCTAGTGAACTGGGTTCATTATTCTATTTAATATTGATAGGCAAACTAAATTTGATTTGTTTAAATTTAATCCAGGTGGTTAGGTAGTTTCTTGAACACTCATGAATAACACAGAATCTAGCAAAAGTTAAATGATAATTTTTAACATTAATACTTACTTACTTACGCCTGTTGCCCTTCATAGAGGAACATAAGCCGCCCAATAGCATTACCCATTCAAGTCTGTTCTGGGTAATTTTTTCCAGTTACTACTCATCCCTTTGATGTCGGCTTCAAATTCTCAGCTCAGTGAGTTCTTTAGTCTTCCTCTTTTCGTTTCCCTTCAAGATTCTAAGTTGGGGCTTGACTCGTGATGCAGTTTGATTATTTCTACAATGTATGTTCTATCCACTTGCAATGGTTTTTTCTAAGTTTCTCTTCAACTAGAAGCTGGTTTATTTTCTCCCACAGTTGGCTGTTGCTGATGATATCCGGTCAACGGACATTGAGTATCTTGAGTAGATAATTGTTTATAAACACTTGTACTCCTTTGACGATGGTTGTGGTAGTTCTCCAAGTTTCGGCTCCGTACACTAGGACTGTCTTGACGTTAGCGTTGAAGATTCTGCCTCTAATATCGGCTTTCAGACAGTTATTTTGCGTTGCGTATGTTCTCCAACTGTAGAAATGCTGTCGTTATTTTGCCGATTCTCACATTTACGTCTTCATCCAATCCTCCTTGTTTATCGATGATGCTGCTTCCCAGGTACGTGAAAGTTTCCACATCTTTCAGAGTTTCTCCATCAAGTGTTATTGTATTGTATTTGAGGATCTTGCTTTTTCCCTCGTGTATAATTGTTGGGGACGATAAATTCCCCAAAAACTCACATTTGTAATTTATCGATTAACTTATCGACTAAATGTTTAAATATTTGAATAGCAATCAATTGACGAATTTATTGACGAATGTTTAAAAATTTTAATGACAATATCGATTATATATATTTGTATATATATGTTTTAAGTTGTTTTTGGTGGAATCGCTTGTTTCTGGTTGTTGCAGAATATATTTCTCATTTCAAGCCTGGACTTCTCCCTCTAGATAGCTGGGGCTGGGACGCGTCAATAGTTAGCTTACAGGTCTTGGTCATCGAATCTCGATCTCGTTCGCAAACTTCGTGAACCCGTGATAGCAGTTCTCTTTTCAACCCTAAAAATAATGAAGCCTACTGATGCAGAGACTGTTGCTGCACTAGTTGTCTTCATCTACATTTGTTCGTGCGTATGGGATAGAAGGGACAGGCCATCTGGGAAGTCCAAATCGTCTAATTGGTTCCCAGCTGACCGTTCTATTCCGTGCTTCCCTTCAGATGTGAAGGTTTTCATAATACAGTCAACCAACAGAAGAAAAGGAAGGGGGAGAGTAAACAACCTTGTCTGACTCCGGTCCTTACTTGGAATGAATCCGTCCGCTGTCCTCCATACACCTGAATAGAACGCGGAGCATGTTTGCAGTAATTTCTGTTTGACTTCAGTGCTCCGGCTGTTATGCTATTAGGTGCTGCGGCTTTCCCCACTCTTGATTTGTCTGATGGCCGTCCTGATTTCTTCGGTCGTTGGTGAAGTGACATCTATAAGAAGGTCTCTGTGTGTTGCTTCGATATCTGGTGGATTCAATGGAGCTGGTCTATTCAACAGTACCTCAAGGTGTTCCACCGATCTATCCTCGGTCACTGAATTTCAGTGATTGGCTTGCCTTCTTTGTCCTTGACCAGTCTCTCTGGTTTACTATATTTCCCTTCCAGTTTTTTCGTGTGTCACATAGTTGTTTCATATTTCCTTCTCTTGCGGCTTTTTACAGTGTTGCTGCTAGTTCTTCCACGTATTTCTGTTTTTCAGCACTAGTGTTCTTCTTCACTTACTTGTTTGCCTTTATTTATCCAGTTTATGTCTTGACTTTCTGTGTTCTTGTTCGACTGTTGTTAATTAATGTCTTCTTGTTCTTCTGTTCTTCAACCTTTTCTAGGGTTTCGACAGAGATCCACTGCTTATGATGATACTTCTTGCCACCCTAAATCTCTTGACATGTTGAAGTTAGTGCTTCTTTTAATCCTCTCCAGTCGTTTTCTATAATAGCCTTCTGTCGTTGAGATCTATCTTGAATTGGTTGAGTTTGTCAGTATCTCGAGGGAAGGTTGTATCGAATCCCTGTAATGCTGTTTCTCCAGTTGTCCAATGCTTCTTAAGCTTCAGTTTCACTTCAGCAACCACCAGCTGGTGATGACCTGAAGATATATCAGCTCCTCTCCTGATTCTCACGTCTTCCATGGATATTACGAATTTTTTACTGATGTAAATGGGATCGATCTGGTTCTCTACAGTGTAATCGAGGGAGACCCATGTAGCTTTGTGTATGCGTTTGTGTGGAAACATTGGACAATCGGTAACCAATTTATTGAATGCATATAGATTTTCAAATCTCCGAAGAATCTCGGCCTTCATTATGAGGCGTCATAATTCTTCCTTTAATTCGGAGAGCAGAGTTTAGATGGTTTAAATTGTTTATTCTGTTAAGCGTCTTTTAGAAAGGTTGATTTTTACGTGATTTGGTGGGTGACCTTGTGTTCAATCCTCCTTTCCCATCCAGACTTAGGACAGACAGTAACCCTAGAAGAGTTAGAGGAGGAGTTCCTTTACATTGTACTGAAAGGACATTAGCAAGAGGAAAGACGATAAACAAGTTTAAACAAAATTCTGGTTAAAAAGAAGTGAAAGATAGTCAGTTATTCATTTGTAGTAAACAGCGAATGATAAAAACATGAATTAATCTCTACTATTCACTGATCTTGAGCTATGTTAACCAAGCCAAGTAATAATAACTTACGGTTATCGCGTGGATGAACACTATGACCTTCATACCACACGACAAAACTCAGGTCGATAGTCAACAAATTTGTGATTGCATCTCGAATGTATTTTGTTTACTCCCACTTTTCCCAATCAACCGTAACACTAGCCAACATAGAATTTCACACTATTAGGAGGTTGAGCTTAGTTGACATTATTACATTTTTTCTTGACTAGTTATTTTTGATTACTGTGATTTACTTAGTTTGACAGAAATCAGAACAAGGGTGAGTCAGAACAACAATCAGCAATAAATAAAATATGTGTTTATTTCGAATTCGCTTAAGGAACCTCCAGTGCGATCTTCATTTTGTCTGCTAGCGCTGATTGTTTATAAACGGACTAACCAACCTATTCATATTTCAGCATCGACTAAGAAAATAACATTAGGATTCTATTTGCCTAACGTATAGATCACTAAAGGGTTGTGGAGATTATTAAGTTATTGGTTGAGATCTTGAACCGATTGATGTTAGACTAGCATTGAAAACTCGGAAGCGTTGGACGGCCATTTCTTCCTATTGTGGGACTCTTCAGCAGTGCTTCACTTGTCTCGGAAGTCTCATCAGCCCTTGTGGTTTGGTGTGTGACGAAATCTCAGCACGGATACAAAAGGCTCGACTAGCTTTTGCCAACTTGCGTCATTTGTGGCGTAGGCGAGATATCCGTCTATCAACCAAAGGACGTGTTTACTGCGCAGCAGTTCGTTCCGTCCTACTTTATGGCAGTGAAACATGGCCAGTAAGAGTAGAGGATATTCGTAGGTTACTAGTATTTGACCATAGGTGTCTTCGAAACATCGCTCGTATATCCTGGGACCACCGAGTAAGTAACTCAGTTGTTAGGAAACGGGTACTAGGTAAGGATGGAAAATCAATTGATGAAGTAGTGAAACTTAATCAGTTGAGATGGCTGGGACATGTGCTGCGCATGCCCGACCACCGACTGCCCCGACGTGCTATGTTTTATGGTGTAGGAGTAGGTTGGAAGAAAGCTAGGGGCGGCCAGACCAAAACATGGCACAAATCCATGAAGTCACTGACAAGTGGACTGAGTCATGTTGGTAGGTGTAGACTACCTGGTTGGGGACCGCGAGACGATAGCAACCGATGGTTAGAGACCTTGAATGACATGGCTCAAAATCGTTTGCAATGGCGCAGATGCATACACTCTTTGTGTTCTCTTAAACTCTAATCTTCTGAATTCTTCATGTCCTTTATTTTCTTTCCCAATTTATTCCACTGGACTATACTCCTTTAATAACATCATCAAACCTTAATGTCCCCTATCTCTACTTATACTTTCAGTACCTCTACCACTACTGGATTTGAATCGATAACTGAATCTCTGTGCTAATGTGGTATGGCAACTCGAACTGATATACGTACGTACGAAGTTCCACGTTGTTACTGACTGACTGACTGACTGACTCAGCAGTGCGCACCCACGATTCCGCACGTGGTATTCGAACCCAGGACCTTCGGTCTCGCGCGCGAACGTTTAACCTACTTGACCACTGAGCCGGCATCCAATGGTGTCAATGTCTAAATAGTTTGCCATATTACGAGTATTACCAGTTAAATTAAGTCTCTTTTACGTATCTGTACATTTTCATAAAATTTTACAATGATATTTCTTAATAATTTGTAGATTTTTAGGAAATCTCATTGACTTATTGAGTGGAATACAACTGAAAAGCCTTTTTGTAACTAAAATTCAGAAATTTGTAATTTTCTTTAAAAACTAGCTTCAAATGAAAATTCAGTACGAAGACCGTCATTTGTCATTACCAAACGATCATCATTGAGACCAACAATAAACAAGTACGTCAATATTTATACATGCATACACAGTACAGATCACTGATATACAAACCTTAATTAATTAATATTATTTTAGTATGATTGATTTCATAAAACCAGAAGAATGTATCTACATTTGTAGTGAGGCTCATAATGACTGGAAGTCATTAAGTGAAAACATTTCGACAAGTGATATCCGACAAATATTTCATATTTGTAACTTCAAGGAAGCAGTTTAACCAAATATAACTTCCCTATACGCTCTCAGTATAGGCCCTCAATCTGATTCCATTATGAACGAACAAACGAATGATTAGTCCTGAACATAAAATATTCGTTTGGTTTTGTATTCTATTTAGGCTAACTCTGTTCGTGACACATTAGTAAAAAAGACAAATACAAATTAAGTTGAACGGATTTATTTTGTCCACTCAGGTAGTAAGATGAAGAACGGATAAGAGAAGCAGATATGGCAAGTGTCCCTACTTCATTTTATAAACTGTGACTCAGTGCTTCCAGTCTGACGGGATACTAAACTATACATGCAATGGAGTAAGTGATGAACGTACATATAAGTGCATATGATAACAGTCAGGATTTTAAGCGAATAACTGACAAGGTCAAAATAGTATTGATCATAAAAAGAATAAATTAATTAGTCCGTTCAAAAGCCAGAATAATTTATGTGCACGTAACACAGTACTAGATGCTATACAGTGTATCAAATTACTTACAGATGCATTCATTCATTATTACTATACATGTCAAAACCAAAGAATAGGAACTAACCAATCATGTTTTAGAATGTGGCTTGAAGATGAAGTTCAAATAAGACAATTGGCTAGAAGGTTATAGTTCTGGAAACATTACGGTTCTGGTTAGTGTTCTTTTTTTAGCTAAGTTGTCTTCTATGGGATAGGATTGGTGACCGCATGCGCAATCCCCCCTTATCCGGACCTGTGAGTGGCAGTAACCCTAGAATGGAAACAAAAGTCATAATGTATATAGATGAGAAGGGACGGCTTCGGAAAACTAATTTATGTGAATCTGATGGAAAAACAAGACCAGTTGGATCTTAAGATAAATGTATTATATTTCTTAATTGACAATTATTGTAATGAATTAGATCATGCAAACCTACCAACTAGTAAATCTATTTTTAGTGTAAAGGAAGTCACAATAATTCAGTGATATCCTCATTATGGGAAAGTGTGCTCAGAAATCACAATAAGGAAAATGTTATTTTTGAATGGATGAGGTAGAATTTTAGATGTTAACAAAACAGTTATAAATACCAGTCATATGGATGGATTCATCTACGACAAAGTTTTCGATTTCAAAACGCTAAAACTTTTAATATCCATAGGAAATAAGTAATTTCAAAAAGTATCACATGCATTATAACTTTACTTGGTTTTTTATTTCTTTTCCAAAAAAGTAATTATATTCGTCACATGCCTTTTGATTGACTCAAAATGGAAACAATTTCAGCGAAGACCACTTTTAGAGTTTTTCAAGTTCGTCCCTATACTTAAGTCTTGCTCTCTACTCCCACCTTTGATTTTTATCTTCATAGAAGACTTATTTGTGATGATTTTGGGCATTCAATGAACAACTAAAATAAATAACTTTCTAGTTTATATTACAAAATCTACAAGACAAAAAACACAATAAGATGACTGTCACCCAAAACCAAATACGATCATCCAAAATTACTTACCTTTAAATCTTAAATAGGACCTAATCAGGTTGAATAAAGTTTACATATAGGAATGTGTTTTAACTTCTGTTTGTTGTATGAAGTACTATTAGATTTGTCTATTTACTTTCAACTATAACTTTATAACTAAGTAGTTTATTGTCAATCCTATATCTTTGTAATGGAAACATTATTTTATATTTTCTTTTTGTACATTGTCCAAGTCAAAAATAGATCTTACTTCAGCATAAGTGATAAATCTTTTAGTTCCGTATCATTTCAAATTCCAGTAAGTTTTCATTCCGTGTTCATTCGAGTTTGAATGGTTATCTATTAATTCCTAGTTTAATAGTGATTGTTGGATGGATAAAATCTGTTTATTTTTTAAATCTCTCTCACTTGATTAGAACATTATCAATGGAGTCGAAACTTTCAAGACAAATTACACCGTATGAAAGTTCTAGTAGTGAAGACAGTGTAGGTTTGTGTTGATATTTTTTTTGTATTCTCTACTTAACTAAGACATTTTTTCTAAATTATTGTTATCATGGAGTGTATGATTTCAAGGTAAAATAACTAATGAAAATTAGTGAACAATCAGCTATTCATACAATATATACTTTAACATCTCAAGTGATTTACCCTAAACATTTTAACATTCAATTACCAATCAAAACTAAAGAGTTATTATATTTTTCAAATTGTGTTAACATATAGTGCGGTGCAGTTATTCAACGGAAAGAGTAACTTATCAAAATTCCTCTTACAAATAAGATAAGTTGAATGATTAATGGGACCACTATAGTTACTCAGTTTAATCGACTCCAAATACTAATGAACTTTGACATTGATTAAAAAGTTGAAAATTGAATTCTCATTACAGATTTATTGCTGTTTGCTTGAATAGATTCATGATAATTTATCTAAATGGAGACTTAAATGAGGTTAATCCAAAGATTCCATCAAGTAAGAAATTCTTTAGTAACTCATGAAAATTTATAATTTTAGATATAGACAACTTATTTGCTGAATTAGGAGATAATTTACAATGTGAAATGTGTAAAATCATTAAAAACACAACAGTGGCCTTCTAGAACTTTTGGACCACCATTTTTCTAAAGTCTATTTACTGTAATAGATTTTCTTGTATTCGAGATTTGTTTCACTGAATTAAATATATCTGCCAATGCAGTGTACTTATGCGCTTTTATGAAGTGTTTGAAACCTATATTAAATCTGATCACCGAGAGCCTCAATAAATACTAACACCGTTTTTTACATAATTTCATCATCTTTTCTTCTGAAGTAACGAGAGGCAATTACCATAAAATTTATACCTGACAGTGAAAACCAATGTCATAGTGTGGTATGTGCTACTAATACGAACAGATATAAGTAGTATGTATCAAGTTTCGGAAGTGGGATTCTCACTGACGGAAAAGGAACATGAGGCGAAGAGAAAGAAAACCAGAAGCAGCTCAATTAGAAACAGAAACAAAAGAACGATGGAGTTTGGAAGAAACAATTCAAGGAACATCTGCAAACAGTGTATTCAATATATTATGTTCATATTTTACAAATACAGTGTGTAAATTTGCTCAATAGAATGAATTAATTTACACTAACCAAATCTTCGTTCAATACAATAAGAGTGAAAATGGTGTAAAACTTTTTAGATGAATATAAATAGGAGCGAACTTATATATACTACCCATTCTTTTCTAGAATCTTTACAAGTTAATCATTTATGAAATGGCAATTTCGTTGCAATTTTATACAGTTTGTTTTGTACATTTTCCACTGTAATGAAACATTTGATATTGAAGAAAATAATTGATGCGTTTATTACAACGTTGATCGAAATCTCCAACGGTTTCTTCAAATTATCTTGATTATAATTCATATAACAATTAAATCTGATAGATCACGATAACAGCTAGTTAATGCGATCACTTCAGTCGATTCGATTTAAAACAGTGAATATATATTTCTCTTTTAAAGTTGACAATGTTTTGTCATTTATCGTTAAATTTTTCTGGTATTAAAATGTCGTTTTGTCTTAATTTGAGATTCTTCAGTAGCGTTCACCTCCTACCTCACTCGGGATCAAACTTAAGATTCCCGCATCTTCTGATGAGGACCACTATTTAGAACTTTAATAGTTCAAATTCGCTCACCAAGTGACGTATCAGAGTCATAATCTGATTCTAAAACTCAATAGTCGTTTAAACTCTAAGCTGTAAATGAACACTGCTGAGAAGTTTCAAATGAGAACGAAGAAGTTATAGATTATGAAGTTTCATCGAAATTATTGATTAGTATTGCTTAATTTTAGAATGCATGCAATTTCTTCGTTTTTCATAGGATGAAGAAGTTTACTTTAAGGATCCAATTCAAATATTAACTATCTTACGTGACTTAGAAGAGACAAATCTACGTTTAATTCAACATTGTCAAGAGTCAGATGATTCAGTTGAAATATTACGTAATCAAGTGAATGAAACTGTGGATAATTAGTAAGTTGTTTTGCAAATAATATTATATAGAATAGAACATTATCGAATAAAATGAAATTTCCCGCAATATTTACATCATAAAAGTAAACATATTGAGATAGAAGAATTGATAATTCCATAAATAATCAATATTATGTTTTCAAACTATCAGTATAAGTCAAATTCTTTTCAAAAGGCTTTCACAAGACCATTGGTGGTTAAACGACTTGTTGTAGTGGAGTATTTTATCTGATGTTACGTGGTTTGGGAGTAATCAAAAAAACTTTGAATCCAGATTTCTTCCTAACTAACCCCCAATTGTCAGGGTTCTTTACAATCTGAAGAGAACCGACGTCTCTCAAGGGATTGTAACTCAAGTTACAGTCGGAGATTAATCAGCTAAGAATCACTTAAGGGAAGATTCTTAATGTCAAAATTTGCTCCAGTGACTGACTAGTTAATACTCTTGTTTACTATTTCATATGCATGAATGTTTATATTTGTTTTATTTCAGTGAGAAAGATATACACATTTTATCACAACATCAGGCATTTCTTAAAGGTGCTATTGATGCAGAACAAAACAAGACTCAGTATTTCAGTTTAAGTATGAGGTTAGTTGCAGATTGAAATAACATATTATTTGGTCATTGACCAATTTTCGCCAACAAGGGAATATTCAATATTTAAGTTGGTAAAATGACATTATTATTTTTTCTGACTGTTGTTATTTATTAATGGTGTTCTGTGGAGATTAATTTAAATTGTAGGTGGTATTCGTCACAGACTGATTATAGCTAAATAATTCTTATGCTATATAGCGAACTGTTTGAATTTAGAAGTATGCACAAGTAAATGCTGGCTCAGTTGTCTAATGGTTAAGCACCCAGAAGTTCTTGTATTGGATTCTTGGATGCACACTGTTGAGAAGTCCCATACTAAGATGAATCAGTGCACTAAAGTTTTCAGTGATAACCTAATTGTTAGCACAAGTATAAAATACGCTCTATCTAACCCGACCAATGAATTTCATTCTTACTGATAAACCCATTTTTGGTTCCACTCTAAATTCTCTCTTCAGATGCGGCAATTTTTGGACGCATTATCATATGAAGCTGCAAACTTTCATGCTTGTTTGACTGTGAAAAGAGAAGTAGACAATTTTATATGCATTATAATTACAAAAAGGTTGATATTTTTAATTCGCAACGAAGAATTATTTAGTTATTCACCTGAAGAGAAAGAAAAGATTCCCATTGATCTCGCCAAAAAAAAACAAACTATTGTCCAAAGAGAATTATTTTAAATACAGTAATTAACGATAGATCAATAATTCTGAAAGTCAATAAATAGCTACAAGTTCAGATATTCGACTTTCTTCAAATCATGTATATTGCTTGATTGATTTACTTTTAAATACAGTAAGTATAGACGAGTTCCACAATAGAAACTGAAAAGGTTGAAAGTAAGATACTTAAACCATACAGACAATACTTCGCTAAGAGGTATATATATATATATATATATATATATATATATATATATATATATAGTAATCTGGAACCCTGAGAAATTGAATATTTCTAAAAACTGAAAGAAATCGTGAAAGAGAATTTCATGTATGAAAGTCTGGGTGTTTAGTAAACTCTCTGATATGACCACGGTAGAAAGGAAGCCTGATAGATTATTTTATGAACTGTATTTTTATCATTGGATAATAATCTATCATCTGATAAATAATTCCTATTCATACCAATTGGTCAATACATTGTACACATTTATCATTTTTAACTTTGTGAAACGTATCGAGTCCGCTGGTCAATGGTTCCATTTCCTATAAATATATTGATTCGGAATTTAGGTCGTAATTCCATGAGTAAATCATCCATGCAGTTACTTCAACTAACTGATAATTTCGCCATCAGACAGTTCAATGTCATCACGACATAGAACATAAAGAGGACAACATGTTTTTGTCTCTATTTATTTCTATACCTAACTAAAATGAAATCAAAGAATGATACATTCTAACATTTATATCAATCCTGGTAATAAAAGACAATTAGTCAATTTGTAACGGGTATCATCAGTTACTGAAGTAACTCAATTCATCTAATAATTAGCCAATAACGCTAATTAAACAGAAAAATACAAGTTTCCATATTTTTAGACTAAAAAATGGGATAAAGGTAGTATAGATTCAAGCAATTTACAGCAGAAGATATAATTTATCATACAATGAAAGTTATCCTTTCGGTTACTAAATATTTGGATATAAATGGAAACTAGAATCTCATGATAAGTAACTACAATAATGGAATGTGAAGAATGTGTCAGTTTTCGATTTAGAGATTGTTTGAATCGTCGACTGAATTCAGTTTATGAAGACATTGTAAACCGGTGAGCAATAAATAACATGGCATCACTGACTGTTGAGTGGTCTATGGGTAAATTTCTCTCCTTGAAAACTGAATATTTTTTATTCAACCGTACAAATAGAGTTAAATATTACTGAAGAGTCTCACACTAGGACGAAACAACTATTCATTGCTCCACGGCTTTTCACTCGTGGTGTGAATTATCCATATATTATAAAATGTATGTGTAAATTATAGACTTTCGTGAATAGTATTTGAAAAGATATAACCCATTCATCATTTTTTATCAGTCATTCTTCTTTAATACTGAGGATTATTTTCTAGTTTTTATCTTACTATGATTATTTTTTCTTATCCGATGATAGATTGAGAAAGAAAAGCTATTTTATTCCTTTATTTGTTTTAAACAAAGCTCTATTAAACGGATTGATGCAGACCTAAATAAAATTGAAAATTGTATTTCATCAAATCCAGTCGAAATTACACTTACACTAAAGGTGATTATCCGTTCATGCTCATATGAATGAAATGAATTCATGAGGAGTTATGATGAAAACGACGATGACAAAAAAGATGTAAATAGTTAGAAGACTTGAACCAATTGCTTTTTAGGCTACCAGTCAAATTCATTGTATATATATAAGAAAAATATCAGTCTGCTGAATAAGAATATTTATCTTGAAGTTTTAATGATAACAACCATTATATTCGAAGATTATGCGTTATGCCATTTATACTAAACATTTTAAATAAGTAGTTCATTGTAATGATTTACAATAATCCACCTTTTTCCTTCATTTTCGATTTGTTTTAGTGATTTTTTATTTGCCGGTTATAATTCCGAACAACAGAAGTTAATTTTAAATGATTTACATGAGATTATTACAGAAGTGTATCGTGATACAATAAGAAAATCAGATACACCTTTAAGGTAGTAATCATTATTATTAATGTTGTGTAATTTTTAGATGTAATTCACCATCAATACGAGGATTTATGGTAATAGCTATCTAGTTTCTCGTGCTATTTAATATTGATGTGCAAGTTTTTTATATTGAAGACAATAATCAACATTTATGCAAAGCTGGATTATAGATAGGGGTAGAATCCAGCATACGCGTCTCATCATATATGGAGCTCATTTAATGGACATACGTAGATCTCAGTGTTGATTTTTATAGTGAGACTCGGACCCAGAAACTGTTGATTTAAATGCCAATGTGTTATTTACTTATCTATTTAGTTTAGGTATCGACTATTCAGTTCAAATAGTATGAATTTATTTCCAACGGTATTTATTTTCTCGTTGATGAATCTAAGTACTAGAATCGGTGTTATCTATGTATCTTCTAATCACTGTAAGACTTCAAACCTATTTTATTTAAATAACTTAATAAAATCCTGAATTACTAGGATAATGCAAAACTATATATGAACGAATATTAGGATTATAATATTTACAAGATTTTCATACGAGTTTGAAATTCTTTATTACTTAGTGTCGTCAACATATAGTTAATAATTGTAGTCAGAACACCTCTAGTTATACTTTGATTATTCATATCATGTATCGGGGACCTCATGAAGTACCTTGATTTATTGTTGTCAATCTACAAATGCATGTCAAAAGTGTGTAAAGTTCATCTAAACTGGATTGGTCTGTGAAATGATAAAAAACAGAAGTCTGAGATTATTTTTATGTTTTTCAAATGGTATTGAGTTGAGGTAAAGATTGGAATAGTTAATCAACAAAGTAATAGTAAACACTACATATTTCTTCTAATTTAGATGAGAGATAAATATTTAATTTCATTTAAAAAGATTAAGTTTAAATTGATGTATGGTAAATTTTATGAAATACTAAACTAAAAGAGGCTTCAGTACACTAATGATAAGTGGATTTAACCAGATTGTATTTTTATTTAACAACGATCTACACTGAAAGCATCAATTGATATTGGTCTTTCAGTACAAGGGAAGATATTCAAATAGAACAAATCTATGATGGATTATCAAGATACCTACCATTAACACTACATGTGATTATCAAATAATATTTTGCAGTTATAATTAACCAAAATAAATGTAAAATATTTATAAAAACTATTTATTTTTAAGTTCAACTTCTGTTGATCATTGGACTAAAAAGAAAAATAATTGGTTAGAGTATTAAATAGAGAATTTATTTAGACTATTTGGTTTATTTTTCATCTTTTCTATTTTATATTGTCTAGTTTATTTTGTTTATTTTTAACTTATATTTTTTTAGTTCAATACAAATGTTATATGAAATTGAAGTGAAATTGACTGATTTACTTGAAATATTACAAACTTTACCTGAAGATGAAGTTAATGAAGTAAAACAAGCTAAAGAAATTGAACATAGGCAACAAATTAAAGAGGATAAAAAGTATCAACAGCGTTTATATCAAGAGGAACGTATACAAAAAGCATTAGAACGTGCTAAAGCTGCACCGAAGAAACAAGTAATGAATAAATAACTTGAATTATTATTATTATTATTATTATTATTATTATTATTATTATTATTATTATTATGTCTTGAGACGACTTTAACCATGGAGTTACATTATACATGAAATAATTAAAAACGAGTTTTTTTTCTTAGTTTGAGCCTTATAATTACTGCTCATCTGACTTCAAACATGGTTAAACTAAGTACCTTGAGGTTACCTGACTAACATGATATAATCCAGAAGCGAAATCAGATTCTATTTGTCTAAATCGTGCAATATTCTCATAGTCCATTGTCTTTGTCATGGCTCGAATAGTTCAGTTGTACCATTTTAGACTATGATGATAGGCGATGTATGCTTGAGAATCACGGAAAGTGTCAGTTCCCCTAATCCTAAAGTCAAAGGTTTTCTGGATGATTGACCCCAATCACCTAACAGTAAAATATAGTGCACGGAACATCAAGTTATTTAGACTTATAGTCGTATTTCAGTTTGATTCGTAGAATTCCACTAATACTAAAAACAAGGGAAAAATAACATTGGTTACTAATTTGCAATCAATCAATATAAAATCCTGTATTTAGTTACTGAATTTTTTACACTTCTTGTAAACAATCATTGAGAATCGTCCGAATATTATAATTTATAATGGCGAATCAGCTGTCATTATGCATTACACTAGTGAAACATACAAAACGGATCTATATTTTATACTATTATCGATGAAGTGACTAAATTATGTGTTATTTTCATATAATTAAATAAATAATTAATGGAATGAGAACTAGGTATTTTGTTTATACTCATTTAGTTATAAAGATAGATCATTTCAAAGATTATCACATAGAGTTTTTAGATTTACCATTTTTAAATAAGAACTTTCGTCTAAATTTGAACGAATAGTTTCATAATATTTGGGCGCCGAGTTAATGTAAGACATCAAAAAGAAAGAATGTATTTGTAAAATCTCAGTGAAACAATTTGAAGTAAATCTAACGTTTCGCCTAGTAATCTGGTTCAAAAGAAACGTCACTTTTTAATATCATATTATCTATCACTTTAATCTGAGAATTACATTCTATTTTTATAAATACTTTCATGATTAATTTCCTATGAGAAAAACCATTCCAACATTTGAATGTTTATTGTTCTAATGCCCTCATGCAATAAATGTTTTTCATAAGCTATTCAAAGCATAATACACATCTTATTTTACTCTTGAATTAAAATGGTATTATATCATTTAAAAGAGAACTTTTTTTATTACAAATGGATACCATTTGAAAAAAAAGTTTTAGAAATAAAGGTAGGGATAATGGATAACAATTTTTTTTTACATTTAGAACTGAAAAACAGTTAATTAATTATGGAAAAAGTAAAACCTTGCATAAATCATTAACAGTATATGTTGACACATGTTATACCATATCATAGGTGTCTCCGGAAAATTGCTCGTATTTCCTGGGACCATCGAGTAAGTAATGCAGTTGTTAGGAAACGGGTACTAGGTAAGGATGGAAAATCAATTGATGAAGTAGTGAAACTTAATCAGTTGAGATGGCTGGGACACGTGTTACGAATGCACAACCACCGACTGCCCCGACGTACGATGTTCAATGGTAAGGGATTAAGTTGGAAGAAAGCTAGGGGCGGCCAGACCAAAACATGGCACAAATCCATGAAGTCACTGACAAGTGGACTGAGCCATGTTGGTAGATGTAGATTACCTGGTTGGGGACCGCGAGATGATAACAACCGATGGTTAGAGACCTTGAATTACATGGCTCAAAATCGTTTGTAATGGCGCAGGTGTATCTACCAAATTCTGATCTTCTGAATTTTCTTTGTCTCTATTTTTCTCTTTCCAAATCTATTCCACTGGATTGTACTCCTTGAATAACATCTTCAAACCCTAATCTGTCTGATTACTGCCTATAATTTTACTACCTATACCACTATGGGATTTGAATCGATAACTGCATCTCTATGATAATGCGGTATGGCGATTCGAACTGATGTACGTACGTACGAAGTTCCACGTTGTTACTGACTGACTGACTGTTATACCAGCTTACGCAGATCAAAAAATTAACAAGATTAAAGTCAGAGAAAAAGAAGAAGAAGAAATAAAAAAATCCCAATTACAACGAAATGCTAAGCAATAAGTAGTATGGTCGATAAACAGTATTCATAAAATTTTATTAAAAAATGTATACCTTGGAATTAAGTTTAAGATTATTGTAGAATAGGAACAATTAAATGAAACTACATCACAATGATTAATTTTTGGATAGATCAATCAAATTTTTAGATCATTTCACAGATCTAAACAAGAATGCATGAATCCAATGACACAGTTTAGTCATATTGTAAAGGAATGAGAACGATGAAAATCCCTCCTCAGCTTTTTTTGTTGGACGGTACTGTCATTTATTTGTTTCTTCTCCCTGTTGTGTATTTTAACCTTTGTTCAGATCTCGTTTAACCACACCTTTTGTTCTTCAGTCTTCCTCGTCTGAGCTTTTATTACGTGATTTTGATTAAAGACTTATCTTTTGTTATCTAATTTTTTATTGCATATTGCCGGACTATTGAAAATGAGGTCGTGTTTGACTAAGCTGAAGGTCACGGCGTGATTCAGTGTGTGACTGTTAACCCTTTGACTGTCTGCTTGGGAGGATTACTGGAATCCCTGCAGATAGGTATTTGATCCCATTTTGTTGAGAATATTTTTATTAATTTTAGGTATCGAACCCCTTGGTATTAACTGTTTCTTTTATTGTTTAGCGCGCTACTTTGCGTTAGAGAATCTTCTGACTGTATAGCACAGGTATTTTGTATTTCTGATATAATTTGTTCTATTTCTAAATTAGAACCGTCTAAACTGAACACAGAGTTTGTGTTTTGATATAATTTAATACGAGTGTCTCAAAAACGCTTGGTAACTATATAAAAGAGCGTAGTCTGGCCTATTCGAATACATTTTGGTTCATCTTTCCTGCGGTCAAACCGAATACTGGGAGCTCGGTCGTTACACATATAGTTAATAACTTTGTTGATTAATATACTACTTTTTATTATTTCTTTACTCAGTACACACTAGAATCTCTAAAGGATGTCAATTTTGATGTTGGTAACTAACACACACAAAAAATAAACGATTTTCGTATAAAAGAAAAACCTATGTAAACTAATTTATAGAATTTTATTATTTTGTTTACTATTTTATTTGTTCTCTATTTAAAGACTGGGCGTAGATTAATGACTCGATCACAACCTCCTGTTATACATAAATCAAATGATGGAAAACTTGATGCAAAAGCTAAAGAAATGAAAGAATTGGCGTTCCTTTTCGAATAAGATTATAATTATGAAATGGGGGTCTTGTTTATTCTTGGCATTATATATATATATATATATATATATATATATATATATATATATATATATATATATATATGTCAATTTAAATATTTCAAGATATATTTTAAACTCAATCGAGATATATAAATATGTATTAAATCATAAAAGAATCGATTGACCTATCTAATTTCTTTTTCTTTTTGTTAACATACACCTAACAGTACATTACAGAATTCGATCTAGTGTTCTTCTTTTCTTGAGTAGTCTTATTTTTATGAATTATACTACTAATCATTTTAACGCATGAATATTCTAAACTGTCATGAATTATTTACACACCTTTTTATAAACTTCACCCCATTGCACAAGCAGTTGGCTATCAGGACTCAGTAACTAGGTAGATAATGCGAGAGCGTTTGAAGTGAATGACAGTGGGTTTGAGTCCCGGAGAGAACATCAACTTTGACGTGCAGGTACATCCAGCTGACGAGTCCCAAATAGGACAAAACGCGCCTCCTGGATTTCACTGCTAACCAACATCCATTTTTGCTTATAAAGCTTGTGAATTAAAGCAATATTGACGCAGTCCTCACAGGATCCAAATATGCCAACAAGAGACTGATTAATTATAGTTCTAAAAAACAACAATGGGAAAGTATAGGCAAATAATACCAATTGATGGTGGTTGGAGGTAGTCGACAGGAAACCCTGGACCCGGGTTTCGTACTACTTGGCACTCGTCAGCAAGGTGTACCTGTAATCTTTGAGGGAACTGGTGCTCCCTGGCGGATTCGATCCCGTGTCACCCAGCATAGCATTCGATCTGCACTAATAATAAGGACTAGACACGCATGACATTGGTCACCCAGTGATCAATCAATTGTGATTACATCTCAGTCCTACAGGAGGTCGGTCACGGCCCGGATAGCTCAGTGGTAACGTCTCTGACTGTGAAGCTGGGTGACACGGGATCGAATCCGCCAGGGAGCACCAGTTCACTCAAAGATTACAGGTACACCTTGCTGACGAGTGCCAAGTAGTACGAAACCCGGGTCCAGGGTTTCCTGTCGACTACCTCCAACCACCATCTAATCTTACAATAGTGCCCGCGGTGTCGAGCCACCTAGACTGGTGGCCACATTGCAACATGATCGATAGCATTCGATCTGCACTAATAATAAGGACTAGACACGCATGACATTGGTCACCCAGTGATCAATCAATTGTGAATACCAATTGAATTTACACTTTTTATAAATAGTTTGATTGAATGAAAATATACGGCGTTTTCCAACAGTTATAATTCAACCATGTCTGCTAATGATTAAATGTATAACACTGGTGAAATAGTTTGTAATTACATGTATAAAAGAATAACACTTAGTAAACTATGCTTTCTGATTGAAATTAAAGTTTTCCAGTGTATAAAAAGTTGTGTTTATATGATACAATTAAATTAACAAGAAGTTAATTGATCATTCGAATAATATAGTTTTAATTCATATTGATCATGATGAATTCGAATTTAGAATAAATGTCTTTATGATGTAATAGACAATAACATTCATTATAAAGGGGATATTTACAAAATTATTCAAATAAATTATTTCAATAGTTGAAATTATAAGTCAATTAAATCTAGACCACCATGGAAAACCTGGGAGCACTGAACAGCCGTTCCAATAATAATCATCTGCTCACTAGTAACTGACTTCAAGAGGCATTTCCTTGAGTTCTAGTGGGAAGCCGTGACCATTGGAGTTTAACCGGTTATGTTATGAGATAGTACCTGACTGAAGGCAATGGTGTAAGGTGGTGCAGTGTTGTGGATTAGTTGAAGTTAGACATTAACACCGTTGGATGCTGGTCGGCTCAGTGGTCTAATGGTTAAGAGCTCGCGCGCGAAACTGACAAGCCCTGGGTTCGAATATCGCGGAAGGCCGGATCGTGGATGCGCACTGCTGAGGAGTCCCATACTAGGACGAAACGGCCGTCCAGTGCTTCCAATTTTTCCATGGTGGTCTATCTGTAATTGAGTCATGATTCCAACTATTGAAATTACCAAAATCTCCACAAAACACCTAAAAATAAATTATTAACAAATTGTTGGAATAGAATCTCTAAACAAAAGTTTTTCTTCACTAAATTCTCTTTTTCTTATTCAATAAGATATTTAATTTATTCTTACATTTATTTAAATTATTCTTTTCGACACAAGCTACTGATTTACTTATTAACAGAACACCGAATATAATATTATGAGCTCAACTGTAGACATATACACGCAAAATGTCACACTAGCATGAATAATGCTATGTGATTCACTCATTATTCCGCTAATTCATATATAACGTTTGATGAATAACAAATACCAGAAACAGTTTGATTAGAAAAAAATACTTCAAGTTCCAAATGTTCTTGCTCTAATAATATGCAGTTGATTAGATGACGCTCAACTGGTTACAAATAATTTGATAGAACTTGATTATTTAAAGCATTTTGACCTGTTACACAGATGTATCTTTAGACATTAGTTGAATTTCAAAGTGTTTGTAGAACAAATAGCGTCCATATACTGTCTGAAAATGACCAATGATATCCATAAAACCGATATCATAAATAAAGTCACTTACGAAAATAACCAGGATTCTCACGTTGTTCATAATACAACCGTAAATAACTGAAGAGATTTATTATTATAAAATGACATCAACGCGAAATATTATTTTACTTCTTAACATTACTTCACATTCAAGTGGTGTTTCTGAAAATTTCATAAAATCTAGAAATATCCAAAACATGTCGAGCCAGTTAAAAAATATCGTATTGTAAATTATCCTCAACAAGTAGAACCTAAGGTATATTTAAAACGCAATATTATTTCAGTATTTGATGAGTTCAGTATACAATGAGGGTTAGAAATATTGATCCTGGTCAGTCAGCACGGTAATAACTAATCTATGAGACCTAACTGATAAAAATGTTTTAATTCTTAGTCACTCAAAAAGTATTATGCTTAAATATCATTTAAATGAAAGATGGTCAACTTATCCTAGATTCCCTAAGATCGTACAGAACTGTTACCCAACAACATGGTTGGATGATGACTATATTACTTTATAAATCGATTTTATTTATTATTTATTTGAACACATAAATATTGGTACAGGGGGTCACCAAATATATATGCGCCACACAAAACAATGATAATTTGAAGAGGAGAAAAGAGAAAAAAAAAGTAATGAACGTGGGGAATTATAAATACATAAAAAAAAAGAGAGAGAGAACAATGATGGGGAAAACGGAAAGGTACAATCATAAGAAATCTTTCAGTTAAGGAAGATACAATGACTTTTTATGAAGAAAGTAAAAGAAGGTTACAGCAGGATCGCCACTGGCTTCTATTCTGAGCCATATCTGATAACGTCTCTAGCCACTGTGTTACACCGTCTTTCGGACCCCAACCTGGGAGTCGTGAAGGACCAACAGAAGCTAGCCCTTTGCAGCTTTCTTTCATACCACGACACCATGTCATATACTGACCACCTCTCCGCTTTTTCCAACCAGTCCCAGCGTCAGCAAATAATGCACGATGAGGAATTCTCTGGGACGACATTCGTAGAACATGTCCAAGCCACCGAAGTCGGTGTTTCAAGATGGTGACACCAATTGAATTATCGTCTCTGTGACCGAACACTCGATGCCGAACCTCTGCATTACTAACATGGTGTTGCCACTGGATGCCAGCAATCCTTCGGAGACAACGATGATCGAACACAGAAAGATGTCTAACATCCTCAACTCGGAGAGGCCAGGTTTCGCAAGCATAGAGCAAAACTGCTCTCACCGACGCGTTGTAGATCCGACCTTTTACAGCCAGACTAACATCACGAAGGCGCCAAAGATGGCCCAGATTGGCATAAGCCGCTCTGGCTTTCACTATACGTGCATTGATCTCATCACTCACACCACCACCAGCACTTATGCAGCTACCTAGATACACGAACTTCTCGACTACTTCAATCTGCTCACCATCCAGAGTGAGTACAGGATTAGAATCCTGCCAGTCTTGTAGAAGTACTTTGCACTTCGAAGGTGCAAAGCACATACCATACCTACGGACAATAATCGCCAACTGATTAAGTGCGGATTGCATAGCTTGGGCATTCTCGCACAGTAAGACAATATCATCCGCATACTCAAGGTCGAGAAGTCTTTCTCCAGGCAACAGATCCACACCACCGTTACTTACATCCGTCAGAGCTGTTTCCAGAATGTCATCGATGGCAAAGTTGAAGAGGAATGGTGAGATTGGGCAACCCTGTCTAAGTACATTGCTTGAATGGGATAATAGAGAGAGGTGGTTGTATGCCCTCACTCTGCCTGAGGTGTTTGTGTATAAAGCTTTTAGGATGTTAATAAACCTCTCAGGCACACCCTTCTTCAATAGACAATCCCAGAGAACAGTTCTGTCCAACGAATCGAAGGCAGCCCTGATATCAAGAAACACTACGATTGTTGGCCTTTGATAAGTATGGCGGTGTTCTAACACTTGGCGGAGGGTGAAGATATGATCAATACATCCTCGACCAGAACGAAACCCAGCCTGCTCCTCGCGAGTCAATCCTTCTCGGGTTCTGAACAAGCTACGAAGTATGACGGAAGCCAATAGCTTGGACGCAATCGGAAGTAGACTTATCCCCCGATAGTTGTTACAGGAACAACGTGAACCCTTTTTAAAGATAGGGACAACTATCGACTCATTCCATGACGTTGGTACACTCTCTAGTTCCCAGATCTTTGTAAACAACGTCGTCAGTCCCTTAGTCAAAAAGTCATCACCATCTTTAAAAAGAGCCGGAGGTAAGTCGTCTGGGCCCGGTGATTTGTAACGTTTCAAGAGTTGGAGTTCCTTGCGGACTTCCGCCTCATTTGGTGGATCAGTCGTCACCGGCCATGGAGGGCAGGACAGTCTGACCGATGTTGCCGGAGCAGCAGGCCAGTTGAACTGCCCTTCAAAGAATTTTACCCATCGTCCAAGACGTCGATGGATGTTAGTGATTGGCGTTCCGTCATCCTCGCAGATTGTTTCGCTCACACCAGACTTCTTGCTGCCAGTGGGTCGGATGAGTTGGAAGAGCTTCCGGTAATTACCAGATGCAGCTGCTGCTTCCAGCTCAGTAACACGCTCCGACCACCAGGCTTCTCGGTCCTTACGCAAGCTTTGCCCGATTTCATTACATAACATCCTTCGATTGTGGTCAGACTCACGGTCACCCGGAGTAGACCGACGGGCTTCAATAAGTTGTAAGGAACCAGAAGAAACCCAGTGCTTGTAAGCGGGACGTTTCGCAAACCCACAACTGACTTGACCCGCGATTTTCATGGTGTCATGCAATTGCAACCAATGCTCATCTATACTTTTCGGTGGAGTGGTAGCTAGCCTAGAAGCTAGCTCAGTTCGGTACTTACTAGCAACAGAAGTTGCAGCCAGCTTGCTAACATCAATCCTGTGGTGGCGGTCACTTCGTTGTCCACTGAAAAGTAAGGTAAGATTGGCGCAGACCAGAGCATAATCAGATTCCAGATAGGTACTCCGAAAGGAGCGGCAGTCTTGTACACAACCGCGCCAGCGGTAGCTGATCGCGACGTGCTCAATCTGAGTCCAGGCTTGAGATGCAGAAGGGGGACGCCAGGTGGCACATCGGCGATGACTGTGCCGAAAGTTAGTGCTAGCCAGAAACAGGTTGTGGTCTGTGCATAGTTGCAGTAGACGTTCCCCGTTATCTGTCCTGCGACCAACGAGTCCCCATCGGCCACCTAAACGACTCTCTTCTGTGCCTAGACGCCCGACCTGAGCATTCAAGTCTCCAGCTAGTACTACAATATCTGTCGAATGCACTTTCTGGAGAAGAACAGTTAGCTGGTGGTAGAACTCATCCTTGATTGCATCCGGGCTGCAATCTGTCGGGGCATATGCGGAGATGACGAAAAGACATCGTTTCTCACGCCTATTTCTTCTCACTTTGATGGAACTTTCTAATCTAACAGCACATAACCGACTATTAATGGGGATCCAGTCGACTAGTGCTGCCTCAGCTCTTGCGCTTAGTGCGACACCAACGCCAGCAAGACCAGACGAAGATGCCACAGGGTCCCCGGATAAACGCACATAAAACAAGCTTTTTGAAGCGACAGATGGAGAGCGAATTTGTAGTACTTCACCAGAGTCTTGAATACGGGTCTCGGATAGACAACACACATCAATATTAAGACTTTCCAAAGACATAGCCAGACCTATCTGTTGTCCGACCTGCATAAGTGTGCGAACGTTGAAGGCAGCCAGTTTGAATGGTGCACGTGGTTTCAGAAAAACTGCTTCAGTACTCGTATTCGGTGGCAACATACAATTTTCAACCAGGCAGTGACTCGAGAAAGTTTAGATAAAGCTGAATTTTTACCATTTGCGAGCTGCTGTCTGAGTCGAAACGGATACAAAAAGGAGAAATAGGAGATAGTGAATAAATGACGTAGTAAATAATAATAATAATAGTACCAGTCATTTCAATGTTAGTAGGAGAGAAACGAATATTTTCTATAAGCGGATAGTTCATCATGGTTTTAGTGTGTGAGCTGAGATACTGCCCGGGTGCCCAAACTGAAGCAGGTGGTTTTCTTAGGGGGCCACACTCCGAGCCTTTGACCCAAGGGTCTAGTCCACAAGGCAGTGGAGCATCGTGAGGAGATGCAGTCCCATGGTAACCGGTGACAAACGATTGGTTCATACGCCATTTGTTCCTTCAGGATACTGGAGCCCATGTGCACCATAGAATTGGGATCCGGTTATAGCGCCGGACGTTCGCTTTTCGTCCTCTCATTTTCGTAAACAACACCCCCGCCACGAGAAGGCAGTGAGTAGGACTTCCCTGGCAGAGGCTGTATACGCGTGGCCGTGTGAGAGTATTTCGAGAGGGAGGGCGAACCCTTCCCGCTCTCGGCCATACCAGGGCATTTGGGGGCTTATAAATCGATTAGACCATTCGATTCGGATTGACCAATTGGTTGATATTGCGTCGATCAGTTAGATTTTAGTTAAGTAGCTGAACTGATCTAAGGAAAAATGATGGCGTGATATTTACATTTTTTCTAAGAACTTGACTAAAAATTATCAATAGAAAATTTAATTGGTCTGATATACTTTAAATGAAACCAATGTCAAAAAATGTTCACTAACTGATTACTACACAAAATGCAAACAATTACAGAAATATACACAGATTCAAGATGTTTAGAATCAATGCGAAATGATAAAATAAAAGACCTTTCTTCAGTATCTGTTATAACACTCATCTAGTTAGTCAAATGAAAATATCGCTGTAATAGTAAATAGAACAATTAACGCAATGACTAAACACAACACAAAATAATTTTTAACCGAAATTGTACCGATCAGTGTGTCTTCTGTTTATCAACAGTAATATTCTAGCTTACTTAAGATGTACACTTCTCAGTTTGGCTAGAAAAATATTAGCGAGGATTGAGCCTAGGGCTGATCCCATTGCTACTACATCTATTTGTCCATAAAATTTATGGCTAATCTCTAAGTAGATATTCATTGTGCATCACGATAGCTCCTTCATTTTATTTATTGTGATGAGTATCTTTCTTTTCCTTTCTAGCAGTTATTCACATATGTGATCGATAGTTTCTGTCGGTGTAATGTTAGTGAACAAAAATGTTGTCTAGTGATAAAATAGTTTTGTCTTTTATATTCATATGTTTTATTGTATCCACAAGTTTAAATACGTCCTTAAGGCTGTGCTTTAACCAAGTCTTGGTTATATGGTCCTAATAATTTCACAAATCAATTTATTATTGAATGATATAGTGAGTTTGACATGTCTAGAAGTGAAAGCAAAGAAACCTCTGGTTTATGAACCTTATATAAGCCGTAAAGTCAAGGGATATTTGTTCTAGAAGGCTTGAGCTCATTATAAGTATATTCATTGATGTAATGATGTTGTATTAAAAGCTTTAATGCTGTAGTTAATGGACGTTCGATCTTATCATAGGGAATTTTATATGACTGAACATTAGTAGGGTATTCATCTTATCTATGCAATCCGTCTTGTTTGGAGTTACAGTCCCCAATCCTTCATCAGGTTTAGTGATAAAAATGTGCTTATTTGATATTGGTTTCCGGATAGTTTCTCAATGTTCATCAGTAAATAAATTTTTCGTGTGATGCCTGTTGCTTTTAAATTAGTTACAACAACCAAACAATATAATTTTGAATCTTTCATATTCGACATTTGTCAAGGTTACCAAACCTTATGTCTGGGTAGATAGATTTTCAAAATGAACATCAGTCTTCAAGTGATCCATGTGTCTACATCTATCACAATTAGATTTTCATCCGGATTTACTCTAGTATGAAATAATAATTATATGCATATACAAAATTATTTAACCAATCAAGGTAATTTATGAGTCAGTGATGACAGTGGAATAGATTACTTAAATAGACATGATAAATAATCTATTCCATTGTTATCATTAACTCATAAACTGCCTTGATTGATTTAATAATTTTATATATGCATATAAATATTATTATTACATATTCGAGTAAAGCTTAATGAAGATTTAATTAAAAACAATATTGTTCGCTTATATATGTCGTTTGACTTAATGTTAAAATACATATCATGAAGTCGTAGATGCGCACTGCTGAGGAGTCCCATACTAAGACGAAACGGCCGTCCAGTGATTTTAGGTTTTCCATGGTGGTCTAGCTTAAATTGACTCATGATGTCAACTATTGAAATTACTACAATCTCCACAAAACCCCTTCTGATAATAATCAACATATGCTCACTAGTGACTGGCTTCAAGGGGTATATCCTGGAGTTCTAGTGGGATGTAGTGACCAGTGGAGTTCAACCAGGTCTGCTGTGAGATAGTAACTCACTGAAGACAATGGTGGATGTGTCGCTCAATTTCGTGGATTAGTTGAAATTAGACATTAACACCGTTGGATGCCGGCTCAGTGGTCTAGTGGTTAAGTGCTCGCGCGCGAAACCAGTAGGTCCTGGGTTCGGATCTCGCTGGGGGCGAGGTCGTGGATGCGCACTGATGAAGAGTCCCACACTAGGACGAAACGGCCGTCCAGTGCTTCCAGATTCTCTATGGTGGTCTAGCTTCAATTGACCCATGATCTCCACTATTGACATATCATAACATTATTTATTTCTTGTTTTCATCCAGCTGGCTTCATTAAAATTTTAGAATAGATGACATTTGTATACATGATAAATATTCTCAAACTTAACTATTATACTTACACAATGTCTGAGTCTATGAATAAATAAACCTAATAAAAAACTATATTCATTTACATAGTACTATGCATTAATTTATATTACTTTTCAATATACTGTTTTATCTTATGCTAATATATGTTGTACATTATTTATGAACGTTATATAATTAATTTCTTACATATGCATATTTGAACATTAAAAAACGCGAAGTTCAGCGAAAGGATCTCTTTTCAACGGATTTATTATTAAGCTCAACAATCGTATATATATATATACGAATAATAACAATAGATTTAGTGAATGTAATAAAATGATTAAAGTGTTTTTGTTTGGTTCTACAAGGGTGAGAGGAAAGAAGTTAGGAGCTCTATACTTGACACCTAATCAACTGTAATCATCCTACGTATCCACAGTTTGACTTAAAGGTTGTATATATGATTCATTCAAATCTACCTACCGTTCCTTTGACCCTAACTAATACTATTGTTATTATTATTATTGCTACCGCATTCCCCTTTACTTATGTCATATATTCTGATTATTGTATTCATAAATGCTCATCACTTTATGTTTTCTACACCTCTGTGACCTTTAATTATTGTAACAAAAACGTTTTTTAGTCATCATATTAAATTCACTAAATCTATTGTTATTATTCGTGTTACATAATAAAGTATTATAATCTTTCTATTACGTCATCTTGGTTATTCGTGTTCACCTTGCCTCACGAATTAGTACTTTAACAAAAATAAACTTTTCATATATATACGATTGTAGAGTTTAATAATAAATTCGTTGAAAAGAGATCCCTTCGCTGAACTACGTGCTTTTAATATGCACATTTGAAAAACAAACAAACAAAAGATTCATTAAAAAGAATGAAGTTTCAGGGAAGAAAATTCTCTTTTCGACGTTATCGTTTTCTGAAGCTGTACAATCTTATTTATAGGTAATTTTGTACATGTAGTAATCTGTAGTAAAATAGAGGGATTTTACAAAATTATCAAAGATAGTCGAACATATTCAATTAGAAGTCAGTCAAAATGAAGTAATGTTGCGCGATATAATTGACATTATCAAAAGTCTTCAAATATTTCAAGTAATAATCAATAAATGGGTGTTATTTCAATATAATTGAAGTTTTCAAATACCGAATATAAAAGGTTGAAGCAGTTGACAAAATAATTAACAATTATCAGTTTTGAAGATTCTTAAGTTTTTAATCGAGATCGTGAATCGATCAATTCTAAACCACTATTGAAAACCTGGA
Organism: Schistosoma spindalis; assembly: GCA_946903255.1. NCBI lineage: Eukaryota > Metazoa > Platyhelminthes > Trematoda > Strigeidida > Schistosomatidae > Schistosoma > Schistosoma spindalis. The sequence goes on along the minus strand of OX336416.1, from coordinate 77,188,447 downwards.
AGCACTGGACGGCCGTTTCGCTCCAGTATGGGACTACTTAGCAGTGTGCATTCACGATCCCTCACGCGGTATTCGAACCTAGAACCTCCGGTCTCGCACGCGAACACTTAACTTTCAGACCACTGAACCGGCATCCAACGGTGTCTAACTTCAACGAAGTTGAGCGACCATCTTCTATTGTCTGAGGTAGATACAGACAGGTGTTCACTAGTAACTAGTTTCGTAAAGGAATTCTCGAAGTTCTAGTGTGAAACTATGACCAGAAGCGGTAATCCGTGTCAGATAGAGACAGGTATCTACCTCAGAAAATTGAAGATCGTCGCGTAATCAACAATCATCAAAACCTTACGTTAAGTAATAATTCTGAAAGTAATAAAATTTACTAATCTATGGAGTACAAGATAAATGTCAAATCAGTAAAGGATGAGAAATTATAATTTTTAAAATTAGAAGGGATGCTAAAACCATGGAAAAATAGGAGATTGGACGTGACTCTTCCGTACGCAGAGTTCGGGTTTGAAAAAATGAATTGCTATAGCCTCGGCTGTGTATAAATTTCTCATCTGTACATTTTTTTAAACCAGTTCTTCTTACTTTGTAAAGGATTTTGAACTCAGATTCGCAAACTTTGTTAATAAATAATTACTGATAACAAATCAGTCACATATGAGTAACCAACTTCTTATAGTTTAGTTATTGATTCTGGTCAAATTCTATCGACTTTTTATGCACAAATAATTTGGATGATCAAACATTACAATACTGTAATAGGTATAAGGTCGAAATTATGAAATATAATAATAATGATGACTTATTTTTCAGGTGATCGGAGGCAATTACTAGAAGAACCGTAGATCCAAACATTGTGGTGAATGAGATTATTCAAAAAAACCAAATTTGTAATCTTATAGAAACTGATATCCCTCATGGTACTCGAACGTATATCGCTAAATATCACAGTCAAATTTATCAGTAGCGAACTGATATAGAAATCAACACATGATATATAAATTCTTATATCTGCCTACCAAATATTAAATAATTCATATCATATATTTTAGATCCTATTATTGATCATATTCTACTGATAATGTTGCAATATGATTACTAATCCAATGATCTCTATGTTTCATCAGTTATAATTAACTTGCGATGAAACTAATGATATTCAAAAAAAAGCAACAACAACAACCCATTAATTCATATTTATGCAACTATATTTTGACTGAGCAATAAAGAAAACCAAATTGATTTGTATGTAAATATATACAAAATAACTTTGTCTAATTTAAACAGTTGTATAAAGAACTAAATGTAGTTATAACTTATATATGATTAGATTGGTTATGCTAATATTATCATAATATTGATCTGTAAACAGAAGAATAGTTTTGACTATTTATTGATTTTTTTCTCACAATATTAATTGAATGACTTACTTATTAGTGTAAACCACTAGTTATTCTATTACAATTAAAGTAAATTAATTATTTGCTTATCGAATTCATTCAATGAACTAATTGATTTCAATCATATAAAGAAAAGAAACATTTTCCTCAAGTTTAAATAAATATATGGGTCAAATATAAAGAAAAACATTTTTAAGGGCGAAATAACGACAAGGTTATTTGAGGAATAGGGTATGAAGAAATAAATCAATTAAGCTTGTATATTATAGTAGAATAAACCAGAATAGTCCTCAATTATATATAAAAGAAGAGTAAAATTTAAAAAAAACTTGAATAATGAACAAGATGGGATACCGACTGATAAAGTAGATTTAAAAGAAAAGACTATAATGTCTGTTTATAAGATAAATAAAAAATTAATTATTGACATTTTACATACTTTGATATTTAACACTTAGGAAGAACATCAATTTCCAATCATCATAATAATTATGAAAATATTACAAATAAATGTTAGAACAACCAACGAAAGTAAATATTAAACACATGTCACGTTAGATTAAACAATGATTTGATCGGCCTAATTACAATAAACTTAGTAGGTGTGGAACATAAAACGATGGAGAAATGACTATTCACCACTTTAAAGAGAAAAGTACCTGAAAAGAAAATTAAGTTAGAGTTGGTTTTAATGACCTGAAAACGTGACCCCAATGCACAAGGGGCAACTGCTTGAAGGTGGTCACATACAACCTTTTTGTGGGTAGATTTTGTGTTAGCTCAGTACTTGTTGAGACCTTACCGCTGGAAACAGATATCCATGGGATAAGGTGAAAAGTGCATTTTTAGGGTTGATCTTTTCTAAACTAACCCTTCCTTGGTGGGAAGGCAGCATCGCTGTTATGCTGGTTATCTAAGGGAAAAACCTTACTGCCGTCACACCTCAATAGAGTCATTAGTACGACTTCACCTGCGGATCTTGGGTTTTCTGCCTTCAGTCTTAACGTTCTTCGACGGATCTGCATGACATGATAAAACCTTGATGGATGATTGTTACAACCAGTATAGCCCAATTGGTTCATCATGATAGGAAAGCTCGACCACTCCGACGAGTTCACCGCTCTATGCCCGAAGTTGACATATTTTGCAACAGAATAGATTTGAAATAAATAAAAATGTTCTTAAGAAGATGGAATTTGGATAAGAGAAGTTCAGTTTTGGATTTATTATCCGAGACATGAACAAGCCTGTTTAGAAATCCTGACTAAGGTTTTTCAATAAGGTTTCTCAGTTGTCCTTGATATTCTCAAGTAGTTGGTTGTGGTTGTATGCATGAAGCATGTAAATTAAGATCGGACAACCGCTAAATACAACAATCAATACCAACAGTCAACTAATATACCAGCTAATTCATTGTTGCTTCCTGGTTAACTTTTCGTTTCGAACGGCTTGATTATACAGCATCCACTATCGTTTCGCAAGTGGGCCATAATATCATACATAACCCAATCGCTTGATGTTTACGTTCTTTCGGTCCAGTCAAGGTATCTGGAAACTACATTTCTTTTTGTGATATGATCTTCAGGTATTAATATGTAAGGTCAATGAATGACATACGAAGTAGGAATCTTAAAATCATTTACATTTTGAATGAATTGTATTCATGTTTATTTTGTATTAAATATTTGGTAAATAAATGTGATTTTAGTACTGACATGAAATAACTCGTTTTTATTTTATTCTGTCTACTGATATTCGTCCATTGAGGACGAGGAGATTTTATGAATAATTTCCCCTTTAAGAGCACTCACCACTCGGTTACATAAATATGAATTTAATTCGTGACAATTCATAGATTAATTCGTCCGTAATAACATTTTACATTTGCCATTTGTCAATGCCAACAAGAACTAGCATTTTTTCAGAGATTATTATTCCTGCCTACATTTCTGAGAGAAATTTGTAATCGTTTCAAATGTTTTATAATTGCGAACAGGAATATCTAGGTATATTCACTAACCTATAATACACTTCATAAACTATTCAATAATCTCCATAAATACTTAAAAATTCAAATCATAATTTTATATTCATCAAAAATAGTAGAAAAACTGCAAGCTGATGGTAAGCTCTGTAGATGTCTAGAAAATATTCAACATTTTAAATCATTTAAAACTTATTAGTTGAATATTAATAAAATATTTGTGGTGTATGCCCTGGTACGGCTGAGAGTGGGGAGAGTCCGCTCTCCCTCTCGAAATACTCTCACATGGCCATGCGTATATAGCCTCCGCCAGGGAAGTCCTACTCACTGCCTTCTCGTGGCATTACTGTTGTTTACGAAAATGAGAGGACGAAAAGCGAATGTCCGGCGCTATAACCGGATCCCAAATCAATGGTGCACATGGGCTCCAGTATCCTGAAGGAACAAATGGCGTATGAACCAATCGTTGGTCACCGGCTACCATGGGACTGCATCTCCTCACGATGCTCCTCTGCCTTGTGGATCAGATCTTCAGGTCAAAGGCTCGAGGTGTGGCCCCCTAAGAAAACCACCTGCTTCGGTTTGGGCACCCGGGCAGTATGACAGCCCTCACACAAATCATTTGAGATTCGTGTGGCGCATATGTACTTGGTGCCTCCTTGTACCTATACCTATGTGTTAAAATAAATAAATAAAAATAAATAAAGTAGTGCATAACACCAATCAGAAGTGGAATGCCTGGCAGCAGAATGTTGGGAAGATCGAATCAAAGAGAACGGATATAGGCAGTAATTGTTATACCAGTGGAGGAACGATGAAGTTTAAGATAATCGATGGAAGATTTGCAAACGAAGTATCGAACGTATGGTTTTCACATTTGATGAGAGATTTTTGTAATTTCGTATTGAAATGCATTGGTTGTCCCTACCTGTTTTCGTTCACAACACATTTATAAATTTCTTTATAGTAATAATATTCTTCATGTACTTTAATCTAAGCCGACATGATGTGTCTTTAGTTGTCAAATGACTAAATTTAACTTTAAAATTTAATACATGCATTATTGTTACTTATTCTCGTAAATAAACAAACTAATTTCAATATGCTCTAGACTAAAATTACTTCTCAAGAATGATACTGAGACATTCGCATAAAGAATATTAACTTTGGAAAGTTATCCACAAATACTCACTACTCAGTTTGTTGAAAAAAATAAACAAACATGTTTTGCACTCATTATTTATATATTGTCTCACATATGTCTGAGTAGTCCTATCGAATTTATCAATTCATAAAAGAGCGAAATTACAATTAAAGCTATCTAATCAATCAATGAAACTGAACTGTATATACAAACACACACACAGAGATACTATGATCTGATCCACTATAATGCTATAGCATATGATGAGATAGAGAAAACATTTCTGGAGGAATATTATCATTTTCTTTATTAAAATAACGATAAAGATATTGATAGCGACAATGTTAGATGAAGCAGTCGAATAATTGATTGAAAGTATATTGATATTCAGATGAATAATAAACTAACGATGAGAGGTGGAAGAAGAAAATCCAAGAAAACAAAAGACATTTTACTGATAAGTAGGAAAAATAACAATTTTTAAAATATAAAACTGTTATTTTACTAAACTGGAAAACTAATTTGTTTGTGTTTCTCAGCTTTGGTTTTTCTGTAAACCAGCGATAGAAATAATATCACCACTAAATAACAACAACAAGTACATCGTCGAAACTAAACTATATACAAATCCCATGTGAATGTAAGCACGAAAGAATGTTTTTTATAACAGGCGCTTGTATTGAACTATTTAAATAAACAAACAGGAAAATTCTCTCTTCTCTTTGTTCTTTGTATTACAAATGATGATGTATGACATCATTGTGACAAAAATCATGAGAAAAAACTGGACAAAATCTGATGATAATGGTAGTATTTTGTGACAACATGAGAGAAATAAATAAAAATGGGGAGACAATTGGATAAGAAGGACTTGGTTCAAGAAAAGAGAGAGGGTAACAACATCACCAATACCCACAACCAGTATTACCGTCATCGATGAACAATAATAAATGAAAACAAGGATAGTAATGTATAAATAATGCTTGATCTCCTATCTATGAAACAAAATCATCTACATCACAGATTTACATAGATTGTCAGTCAGAAGATGAGGTACCTGGCAGTGTATAGATGAATAAAAAGACGTATTATGATAACTCATCAAAAAAAAGTATTTGCTTTCAGGATGGAATGACTTTAGAGAGTGATACAATTAGTTAATTGTATGATAAATAGAGAAATTCACAGTTGGACAAAGAAGAAATACAAGAACGTATAGATAATGTTAATTGAAATGAGGTAAAACAAAAAATGTTAAAAATTCATATTGACCGATGAGTTGTTAAAATTTTTGTCAAATTCAGCCATAGCGTCATTTAATTCAACGAATACTAGACGTGCGATATTCTCGTGTGATGTACTCATCCACTATATTAAGAATAATAAATACATAAAATAAGAGTATGACTTAGATTTTATACTTCAACTAACTTAAGGATAACTTTTTTCAAAACGTACAGAATTTGATGTTATCTAACAATAATAATCTTGTTTGTCATGTAGAAATAAAAACTATTCAACTAAAAAGTTATTTAGATTTACCTTATCAGGATGAACTACACGAGCAGCTTTCCGGTACTGACGTTTTACTTGTTCCCGCGTTATTAGATCAGCCATACCAACATGATTCCATTGTACTCCATCCCATAATATGGCCGGTAGTGAACATAATAATGCTCGAAGATTTCGATCTTTACCCTCAGCCCAATCACAGACCTAATAAAAAACAGAATTATATTACGAAAAAATTATACTGTTAAAAACAAGTATAACATGATTATTCAGAATTCTATGTAATTAGCTAATTATAGAGCTGGAAAGATATTCATCTGACTATCAAAAGACGAGTACACTGAGCAATAGCTAACTCTTTATTAATTTCAGAATATTTAACACACTTTTAAAAATACAGGGTATGAGTAAGTTTCAAGCATCTAAACATTAGTGTTACACGTATATGTGAGAATTTTAGGAATCCCTTTCATTCTGATAGTTATCAATCGTATATATCTAATGTCTAATAAATTTAAAACACAAATATGAACAACAAAACCGTATGTTGAAGAGGTGATTTTATAGTTAAAACACTCGACTCAACCATTGGACTATATATTTGAACCCTGCTCTATATCAATTTAAGGAGTTAGAGAGTATCACTAGCCTTTAAGTAAAAATCGTTTGATTAAGTATTGAAGATACGGAAAATTAATTAATTAATTAATAAGTCCCACTGTTATACGTTACGTAAACCGATGGTACTGAGCTGCAATAACCAATTAATTAAGAAAAAATTCTATAAAAAAACTAGTTAAACTTCCTTACAAAGAGGCTGTAAGAGAAAAAATAACTTGGATAGTTATTTTCCAATGAATTAGCTAGCATATTTTCATGGAGCATTTGCTGCAACAGTTGTTCCAATGATACTTTTACAGACCTAACTGTAAGTTATTTTTTGATTCATTAATTGTTGCAGAATATATATGGAATGTAGTTGGCACCGGAATTCAGCATATAAGTTTTTTCTTATTTCTGGATCGCAGTTTTGATGTTTATAACGAGGCTCCAGCCCATCTAACTATTACTTCAAACGGCAATCTGTCATCCTACTGAGACACTGATTCCGGAGAGTTATTAGCTTGTTTAATATGAATGATGTTTTATATTGAAGCATCTAATCAGCATTTGCATTTACCAACAAATACTCAGTTACATTCAGTCTTTAATGTCATCAAATGATGTTATAATTTGTTTACCGTTCATAAATTACAGGTCAATTAACTGTTAACTTTATCTTTGTATCAAGAAATGGCCTAGTTATGCACTCTGAGAATTGTAAATCCTAGCGCAACATATATAACTTCGTGTGCAATGAATCTGAATAACAAATTTATAGAAGGCATTCATTGAATCTTTAGTGTTTTAGTTAGAGAATTACGTGAACTACCAGTCGTAGTACAAAGAATAGTCACTAAGTTAAGAGACTTATTGTTAGTGAAATAGGAGAAAACACAAAAGTTAGGATTAATTTATTAATGTTAGCTATTCGATCACCTATCAGTTGGTGTCTATGGGTCATAAATCATGAGTCAATTATTTGATCCACTAAGTATTCAATTTTTTAAAAATGACTTTGAATTACGATGATAGTACTTTGATCTCCTACACTTGATGGCTACACATATTTTGGATTAAACTTCTAACCGCATTTTTATTAAGACATTATGTATCAAAAAATCCACTGCATACACGTGAACAGATGAGTTTGTTAGTCGCACTGATATAGCCAGTAAAAACAGAGGAAATATGTGATTTAGGTATATTACGTAATTAACAGTGTAATATTAAGAGTCAGTATAATGCAATAAATAAACAGCGCTGTTAGAAAACGCCAAGCTACAATAACAATTACTAATATATAATATTCAAAATTTTTCAAGGTGTAAATTAGTATTCAACGATGATTCATACTTTTGTGTGAGATCTGATGGGATGAACCATCAAAATTAGTGTAATGGATCTTAAATCTACAACCCATACAACTGAAATTTTAGTGTATTAACTATCAAGCTACCACGATCAGTCTTCAATTATTATTATTTACTAGCTTTATAATGAGAAGAGATTGTGTTTGAACATTTGACGGGGGAAATTAACAGTTACTGTAGCGATAGTTTTCAGTCTTAAAAAAATTGTCAACTTTAAACAATACTGACAAAGTCTAATTAAAAAAAGAGTTACTTTCAGTTGTTCAGGATCGACAGTTTTAGCCATTTTTTCACGACGAATCTGATTTACTGTTTTTGGTTGTTTATTATCATCTGTGTTGTTTGTTCGAGAAGAACCAAATCCACCAAGTAAATCAGAAAATGCATCTTTATTGACATGAGGTCTAGCACCAGTTCCTCCACTAGTTGGTATTGATGTAGATCCAGAAGTAGTAGTAGTAGAAGTGGTAGTATTAGGAAAATTGGAGCAGGAAGAATACGATTGACCAGATTTCTCATAACCATGGAAAAAATTATCAGGACTTTCCTTATGATTTGAAGAGTTGTTCATAAAATTTGAGTCGATACTAGCTAAAAATATGAAAACCATTTTTTCAAAAAGTATGAATGAACTTGATCGACGGAATTTAATCAACATAAAGGACTAGACAAGCACCCAGTTGGCCAATACTTAGTGATTATTCAGTATAAATATATTGGTCCTACAGGAAGTCAGTCTCAGCCTATATACCTCCATAATAATATCGCAAACAGTGAGATTCGGCTGCTCAAATTTAAGTTCACCAGAGGAAACCAATTCTTTGAAGAATACAAATACGCCATGTTGACGAATGTTAAATAACATGGGACCTGGGTCCAAAGTTTCCAGCTGACTATCTCCAGCCACATGAATCCAATGCATTTTCAAAATGAACTAATGTTAAATTATTAGAAGAATCGTTTAGAAACAAATCGTAGAGTTATACAGTCCAAATTCATAGTACAATCAAAATCTATAATTGTTTTGTATTGATATAATTGACATCGCATAGAAAAAAATTTACACTATAATTTGCTCAAACGAATGTTATTTACAATACAGTTACACTAATTTTCTATTCGTAATCTTTACAAGAGCGAGAACTTAGACCGACACTTTACTATACAGTTGTATTTTAATCAATTCATTTAAGACTGTATACATAAACAACGGAAGATCAAGTGAAAATTGAGTCCTCTATGTTTCGTAAATTTTTATCGAATTAAGCACGACAATGATAATGATCTTATACTATTTTGCCACTTACCTCAACATTAAAAGGAATAGACATGCGAACATGACAAATTATTGAATCCATGAATTAAAGATATCACTCAACATGAATCACGTTCATTCAATTAATGTTTTAGATTTAATTTTATTCATAAAAAGAGGTTGTGGAGATTGTTGAATTTCATTGAAATCATGAACCGATATAAGTTAGACGACCATTGGAAATATGGGAGCATTGGACGGTCGTCTTGTCCCAGTAGGAAAATTCTCAGTAGTGAGCACCCATCCACGAATACAATAAAAATGGTCGCACAATGTCGTGGATTGATTAAAACCAGACATTGAGACCATCGGGTGCCGGCTCAATGGTCTAGAGATTAAACGTTTGCGTGCTAGACCCAAGGACCTGGGATTGATTCACACATACAGGGTCGTTGATGCGCACTATTAAGGAGCCATATAATAAGATGAAACGGCCATCTAGTGCTTCCAGGTTTTCAATGGTGGTCTAACTGAAATCAGTTCATGATTTCGATATACTTCATTCATCTGGTGTTTTTACTTAACGTCATAAAATAAATCAAATTTACTGCTCTTTACGCGTAGTAATGAAACGCAAGATGAAATATCTTATCACATTTGAAAAAGCTCACATTTAAAATGATGTGCTGGACTGGGACCAGCAGAAAAACCACCCAAGTTTGTGGATGATCTATTTGATGATAGTGGGGTATATGTATTATCATTATTTGTAGCATTAGTACTGGAAAAATTTTGATTATTTAATCGATCTCGAAGTACATCAGCAAAATCTGCAAATGGATCTAGGCGATCATGATTCTTGATGCCGTTAGTAGTAGTAGTAGTTGCTGTGGTAGTAGTCTTGTCTGGAATAGTTTCAACGTTAGGAGACAAATTTGTAAAAGAAGCTGATGTAAAGAGCGGATTGAAATTATTAGCACTGGCGCTGGCACTTAGATGACCACCTTGTTGTCCAAAGTAATCTTTGCTAGTAGTAGTATTAGTATTAGTAGTTGGAGGAGGAGAAGAATAGGCAGTAGCGGCAGTTTGATTAGTAAGGATGGTAGTAGTGACAGTAGTCGAGTTGTTTTCACTTGATATATAAGAATTTGGTACTGAAAAGAAATCAGATAATTCTGATGTGGCTAAACCAAATGGATCAAAAGGATTATTGGATAAGCCAATGTTGTTTGTAGTAGTACTATGGCTTGTGGTGATGATAGTAGTGGTCTTTGTGCTTTCTGATGACGTGATACTAAATACATTCTCCCAACCAAGACCAGTTTCTGAATTGACTTCAACTGATGAGTTGAAATTAAATAAATCATCAACAAATGATTTTTGATCAGTTTGTTTTAAATCATCGGAAATATAATGCTGACTAGTTGTTGATGTAGTAATAATTTCATCTAGTGAATTTTTATTAAAAATTACAAAAGGATTCTGTGCTACATCAATTAAAATAGGATCATCAGTATTAGAAGTAGTAGTGGGAGAAGTAGCAGCAGTGTCAGTGTTTGGAAATGAAGATTCAACATGGAATCCAAGCAGATCATCAGAACATGCCTCCTGTAAAAGAATAAACAGGAAAATAAACATACAGATTTGTAGCCACATTTATATTAGGCTAGCTAATACAATACGTTAATGAGACTCGAATGTGAAAAACACATAAAATATCCAATGAAATTTCACGTTGCTATTAACCGTTAAACTCAGTAATCTATAGGGAATATGGGAACTTTTTACTTGGTAAACAAAAGGATGTTTCAACAAAGTAGTAGCAATTTACACGAAGAGAATATCGAAGGAAACAGTACTACTCATATTGTTGTTTTTCGAGGATGAACCAAAGTATTGTAATAAATTATTCGTCAGACTCTAAGCTCATTCATCAACATATGAAATCACCTAACGAAAAATTGATTGTATTCAACACAGAAAATCAATAATATCAGACAAATGACGCAAAACAATATAGAGGAAACAGTTGTTTACTTTTAAAGGTTTAAATAAGTTATTACTATTATTATTAACATTATTAATATTTATCCTAATAAGATCTATACAAAAAAGATTTGATAAATTTCAATTTGGATTTTGAAATAACTACCTTGTTGCTAGGTATAAGTTTCCATGATGTTACAAGAGATAGGACAAAAGCCTTAGATCTTGAGGTGATGATGCAAACTGATCAATAAATCATAATCCAACAGTTCAATTTTTTAAACTTTAATCAATTCACAAGACGGCGCGATTCTCATTCAACAACATCGGCGGGTTACGGTCTCGCCTCAAACATATCTGCCTCCAAATGCCCTGGTATGGCCGACAGTGGGGAGAGTCCGCTCTCCCTCTCGAAATACTCTCACATGGCCACACATATATAGCCTCTGCCAGGGAAGTCCTACTCACTGCCTTCTCGTGCCATTACTGTTGTTTAAGAAAATGAGAGGACGAAAAGCGAATATCCGGCGCTTTAACCGGATCCCAAACCAATGGTGCACATAGGCTCCAGTATCCTAAAGGAACAAATGGCGTATGAACCAATCGTTGGTCACCGGCTACCATGGGACTGCATCTCCTCACGATGCTCCACTACCTTGTGGGTTAGACCTTCAGGTCAAAGGCTCGGGGTGTAGCCTAAGAATACCACCTGCTTCGGTTTGGGCACCCGGACAGTATCCCAGCCCACACACAAAATTCTGTGTGGTGCATATATATTTGGTGCCCTCTTGTACCAATAATTATGTGTCCAAATAAAAAATAAAAAATTTCTGACTTCACAGACCCCAGGTCTCCACCAGAACGTCGGAAAATTCCATAATGAAGTTATTCACTATACCAAACGAGTATGTTGATGAATACCTCAATTAGAATAATTTAGTTTCCTCCTCAGCCATTCAATCGATTTCAATTTTTGACCAAAACTACAGTCAAAGTAGGAAGGACAAAAATGTGAAAATAAATTAATTTAAAAAAATAAACTAGATTACTCACCATATTATTATTATCTTGATTCTTGGATGATGAAAAAAAATCCCCACCGAATTTATCACTTAATAAATTGTAGTTAAGTTGTTTTGAATGATCAGAAGAAGTTGATGAATAAGTATAATTATGATTCGTTGGCATATCATTATCATTGATTAAATCTGAGACTAAAATATCATTAATTTCTGTATTTTGTTTTAAATTAACCGTACTACCACCGATGGTATGAGTAGTAGTAAACAAATTTGTAGTGAATTGATCTGTTGAATTACATGATTCATCGCTATTAATATTAGTGGTTATAAAATCTTTTTCTGATGGATTATTTGATTGATTAGGTTCTGAACTATTTTTTTCATACATTCGAGTTGATGGTTTATGATTAAAACGTCCTAGATCCATCAGTAGTTTTCGGAAGGGGAAATAAGAAAAATGTCAAAATATAAACAGGCTATAAACAAAAAGAGAAACCATCATCATCTTTTATGATTAAAACAATACTAAATGGCTGAATTTTATCGCAACGGTTTCAATGTACACTAAGTTATTTCATCAGAAATTACGGCAATATTCTTATTCATTTAGTAAATAAATTTAGCAGATTACAGTACAATCCTCAGTTAAGATTTCATTTTAAGAGTCTCGCGTTATTCTCGTCCGTCTGTTATCAAAATATCGGATGAAGTGTCATTCCATACGTTGGAGAAGGTAAAACAGATAGGATTAAGATCAAGACGTGAAGCAACATCTTTGATGAAAAGTACACAGAACCCGGTTACTAAATGAATGCGAAAATCATAACTGAAAGTGCTAGGCATGACAGAATTAGTGAATGTCGAAAGCATTGTGGATAACCTCAATCATGAAACGGGAGATATCTCTGAAATAAAAAGAACTTATAGAAGAAAACACATTAAAAATACTTGACATATTACTGAATTAGGACATAGTTTCACTTTCTAAAAAGTAACCAAATTAACAAGTGCATTTTTTTAACACTGAATAAATAATCTCGGTAACTGAATAAACGAACTCATTTGTGGTTTCTAATTTTCAAGGTAAATGAAATTATTAACAGGAATAATCATCGAGAAAAGTTACATGTTGAAGATAAGTTGGATAGTCACAAGTATATTTTGATAATTATGAATTGATTTATACTGCTTAGTTAACCAAATCAAAATTTGGTACATATTGGATATAAGCAGTACATTTACGCTTGAATTATTACAATTATTATTATACCTGTCATGGTTATTTAACAAGGAGAGCTAATTTTAACAGGAAATTATTCATACAGCTGATGCTCAAGGACAGTATCAATGATCATCATTTTATAAATAATGCAATACAAAAACAGTGAAAATTCTTCATATGTTTATGCATAAAACGATTCTATGTATTCTTATTTACCGTAATCAGATAAAATATTTTTCAGTTCATCATGATTTGATACACAAAGTTTAGGACTAAGTAAATCATTTGATGGCAGAGTTTCCCATGGATAAACAAGGTTGTCACTTTGTCTTGGTCTTTCAGTTGGTGAAACCATAAATTCCAATGTAACATGAAAACTTTCAGCATAACGACTAGTGAAACCGGCAAAGCTGCTACTATTATCTAGATGATCTAAATCGGATCTGTTGAAGGGAAATTGAGAAAAAACAAAAAGTAATATGCAACGATGCATAGGGGAAAATGCTTTTGTGAATGAAAAATCAATACGTAGTAGTATTAATCCAAGTCTTGAAGAAAAGAATTTATTTAAATAGTGTTTTTAAGGGAAGTTGAAAAGTGTAAATATTACTTTCTGTCACAAAACGATCTGAAGATGAGAAATCAGTGAAAATCAAGGGTAGTATACCTGTCGCCAGCAGTTTTCAATAGGCCATCAATGAGATCAAAGATAAAGTGGACATTATGAAAGCGATAATGAAGTACTTGTTGTAAGAAATCAATGAAAACCGGAAATCAATCAGTAACAATTGCTTAAAGATAAAAGGGCAGATATTTGCTAACTACAGAAATTCATCTGTTCAAGAATTTAGTGCAAAAAGCACATAGCGCTTCATTTTGTGGAAGACATGTCAAATATGATTAGCATTATCTACGTGGAATTTTTAAATGATATTACATTTTTGTTTACAAACAGCTATAATAACAGCTTACATTGGATCGTTCCTTTCCATTTTATTAAACTTAATGTACATAATTAAAGTCAACAAAAGTGCTACCGAAACATTTTTAATTCAATTAGACCGATGTGTTATGAAGAAAACCTAATGGGAAGTGGGTTAAGAATGATTACGGATGAATATTTATGTAGTATTTCTCACTGTTCAAATTATATCCTTATGCAATAGAAGATTAGAAATACAAAAAAACAGGAATTTTCATTTGTGATTTCGCTACATATAAAAGGCATAATGAATTTAATGACAGTAAAAAACAAATGGATATCGAGATATATGTCAGGTAGTGTATATTTGAAAACTGGCTACTTTTTATCTCAACAGTAAATAAATTATCTGTCCATCAAGTAAATGTATAATATTTGTTTTTCTGCATGAAAATTTTGTTTCTATTAAACGTTAGACAGTGAAATGAAGCTAAAATTGGAACAAAAGTTGACATTTAATGGTTTAATTTAAAATTATTATAGGCCATTTCCATTCTTGGAGTCTTCAATTAGCTAACTTGAGTTTACAAGAGGTAATGTAACAATTCGGTAACCAAGTGCACATATATTTACTTTCTCATAAGCAAACGATTAGATACAATCGGTTTATATAGTACATATTTGCTAAGTGAAAAAAAATAGACAGGAGAATCCTAATTAGAACAACATCAATATACTGACTGACACATGTTTCCCATTATTAGACGAAAACTTGAGATTTTCTTTATAATCAGGTTGGTGTCTACACTGTGCGCTATAACCATTGTTGTCAATGAAAAATTTTAGCATTCTGCTCCTCGAACCCACATTTCTACATTTAAACACAAAACGTTAGACATGTTAGTTTCAAATCACATTAATTGTACGACAAACTACAGATGGTAATAATAATATATGGTTATTATTTTAACGTCTACCTATCCGAGTTCAACCTAGTTCGTATGTTGAACTACTGACAAGAACTCTTGTTATTCGTATTATTACAACTAGTACAAATGTTTTCTTAGTATGAATGATTACTTTTTACCAATTATGTGTAGTTATGCAATGTACTTCATTGCAATCATTGACACATAAATGACATTGATTAGTTTCAACAGCGATTAAAGAGGTTATGTTATCAGTCACGAGGTCAGTTCATATTGTACAGACAATTCATATTATGCCTGAGACACAATGAAGCATGAGTCAATAATCTAAGGTACATGCTATTAGACTTGAACACAATTGACATTATATTGCCAATAAATATAAAGTTTGTACAAGAAATTTAGCAGATATACATTGTTTCACATAAAGATTACCATCTTAACAACTTAATATTATTACGTAGAAAAACCCACATTTACACGTTCGATATTATGCAAGTAAAGAGAAGATTGAAAAAAGTCAATTTCTTAAAAATTAAAAACAAAAATCACTCCCTAAAATCCATTGATTACCGATATATATATATATATATATATATATATATATATATATATATATATATATATATATATATATATGACTTACTTAAAATAAATTAGTTCAGTTAAATTATGTTCTACAAATCCAGTGTGTAATTGAAACTGAGCAATCTTCACTGAACTGATCTATAACAAAAGAAAATTGTGAGAGGAACAACACATATCCACGTATGTCATTGACAACACACACTTTTCTCAGAGAAAAAAAAGATGCAAGTTTATAATACAACAATAATAAGTCGGAATTAAGAGTCAAAGTTCAGCATAGAGACAAACCTGAATGACTCTTAAAATGGCCGTGTAAATTACAGTCATTAGTCAGTCAATCAGCGGAGATTATGTGTAGGTATTTTACAAAAGAACTTGTGAAACCTGTTAGTGATTTTATAAAGTTCAGTAATTTTCTATGGTTTGTTATCAATTTTTTTGTAGAAGTACCACTACATAAAGCAGCATAAATCTGAAAGGGAAATTATTCACGCTAACGGTTAATTCTTGAATTTTTCTCATAACCTCAAAAAGTTTCAGAATATAAGTTTATGTTTGCCTACAAAATCCTTATTGATCAATTTGTTCGAGTTAAAGAGATGAACGAGTACATACAAATATGTGAAACATATTAAAGTAATTAATCTTGTGTAACAATTTAACCATATATTCTGATCTAGCTTTTCATTATATGAAGCTGATTAGTTTACAAGATTAAAAATTCCAGTCAGTTAAACAAAATTACCTTATATAACTATGAAATCGAGATATAATAAAAATAAAACAGGTTTATATGATAACCTAATAGTGGGTAGTTGTGACGGTCTTTTAGTTAGACAATTTGCTATTGGGTTATCATTCAATTGTAAAAATTTCAAAAAAAAATAAAACTTATCTTTTGAATAGTGATGAGTGTATAATAAATACTAAATGTTTCAATTCATTCACACACTAGTTGGTCTGATCTGTCCATGATGAAATGTCATGAACACAAATATCATGAATAATTTGGAATTTTAAGTACGAACTTATACATATAAAAAAAATTACAGAATTTGTAATTTATTAACATATTTGGCATAGATGTACAGAAAAGAACAAGTCGGTACACTTTGCCCAATCAATCGTTAGTTAACAGTAAGTGACCTAACAAAATGTAATAATGATTAAAACAAAAGAAAGATTTTATTACAGAACTGAATATATTCAATTACATGTTCAATCAGTCTAGTGTTACTAACACCAGTCTGATAACGGATAGTGCTGATCAGAACAAGAATGAAAGGATAGATTATGAATTGATCAGGAATTAGGATACCAGTTAATTCACTGAAGCCGACACAACTAATCCGTGCCCAAAAACTGGAAGTACTTTAGGTAGTACAGTTGCCAAAGGCTAATAGTAATCAGAACGTACGTACACATTCTATCTACAGTTTACAGCAGTTCTAACTTTTCATGCTCAGCAATACTAATATCAAGACTTCTTCAAGTTTTTGTTTGACAACGATTTTATTCATTCACAATGGAATGAGCCAGTAAGTACCAATGTAGACAATGTTAGAATAAAATGTATAACAGTGAATGCAATTAATATGTCACAGCTATTCTACAATTTATCATAACAAAAGAGTACTTAATATTGAATAAGTGCTAAGGCAGTCACAAGAATAGTCAGATTTTATTAGAACGGATAAGATCTCTTCTGGAACGATATCCGCTTGCATACTTTCTACCAATTCGATTTTCCGCATGACCTTTGATTGATTGTCATATTCTTTTAGTTCACTAAATTGCTACATGCTCGAAGGTCACATTCTGCTAATATAGTAACAACTTTAGTACCGATTTCGTTTGGGTCGCTTGTTCTACCATAAATATCGAATTATCTGTAATTCCCTCTATTTCCTGTTTTATCCGTCGAGGTATGATTGAATGTTGTCAGTTCCGAAGAGAACCGACCGTATTAGAAAAACTTTCGTATTTGTCCCAGAATCCGTAACATCGTAGGCCGTACTGAACTCCGATAGCAAGATGCAACAATAGGTAACTTATAAAATAATCATATTTCTTCAGACCTAATGAAGTAATAATGTTTATTATATCACCCTGGATAGTGCGATACAAGTAGATTCTTGATAAGATTTCCTATAAAATTTGTAAACTAAGCTAATTTGCATTTAAAAATGCATTACTTTTGATAGGACAAATTGTAATTACGTTTTTAGAACAATAAAAACATCTGCAGTTAAATAGGGTATCACTCACTACTAAATTTACCACACACAAAAACTCAGAAAATATTATCATCTCACATTTCAGCAGTATGCAAACAATTTGAACACGAAATAAGTGTGTTGTTATACAATGCAAACCTAACCCAAATATTCAGAAAGTCGATTTGATCTACACAAAAGAATAGATGATTTAAAAATTGACCTTTACACAACTATAAAATAGAATATTCAAATGATATTGTAAACGATGGATGGATTATATTTCAAAGCAAAATTTCCAGTGAGTTTTAGAGTAAAATGAATAATTGCCTCAAAAGAAAAATTACTGCTGGGAGTAAGTGAATTTTTTAAGTAGAAAAAATATGAAACATAAGTAGTAATATTTGTAAACAAAAGGGTATGAAAGTAAATATGGTAGATATTACCTTTCCACGTCCAGCAAATGAAGATCGACAATGATAAATGATAACTGTAAGATCACCTAAAACAGTTAATCCATTCAAAAGTATTTGGATCTTTCCATCTTCAAGAACATAGGATCTATCATAAAATAAAGACAAAAAAAGTACAAATAATTATTCGAAAAACACGTAAAAGCCGAAACTAATAAAATTTATGTCGTCAGTCTATCTGTTGCCTCAACGGCGTTCGATCATTTGATTGTCAACCACTAATTTGCTTATTCAGACTAAAACGGTCTGAAACACTAGGTATTATTACTAGGTTTCACAAAACATTTATTGTCTACTGAGGTGCACTAATATATTAACGTTTTTGTTCTGCACGGTAGTTGACGTATCAGCCTCTTGAAGGAAATAAGTTATCGTTTTCAAATTATTGTTTAGGACACAACAAAAGAAAAGAAGGCAAGATTTATTGTCTTATTTTTTTATTGATATCAACTGATGCACAGTCATTTATAAATAACGTCAACGTACTCAGTGAATTGGATATGAAACTGTACTCCTTAGTGTAAATGTTTGCATGTATCCAAAACACATACTCAGAATCTGTTGGACCAGATAATCTAATTTACTATAGTAGTTAGAAAACAACTACTGTGTTAAAATCCCACATTACAGTTTAATCTGAGAGGAAAAGTAGAATCCTTATCCATCAAACACAGTGTGATTCAAGGTAAAATACATAGAAATTTACTTCATCAAGGCTACATTAATTTACTACTCGATAAACTACTGTTGTGGTGTATCTAGTTGGTATATTCAGATGGCACCGTCCTAATTAGAAAAGATACTGACAAAATGTAGCAGTTCTTTGAAAATGTTTAGAATGTTTTCCTTTCTTTCTAAATGTACAATATTGCTTCGCAATGGGTTTGTGTCTTTACCTAGTTTGATCATAGGTTGTGGAACAATTGATCATATTGACCATTTTCATGATCTCCTAGATTTCATCAGCCCCGATGGATTGATAGCTGACTTGGTTTCATCTTTTACAAAGCTTGTATAATCTGCACTTCAAACAAGATGTGTCCGTCTGGCTATCAGACGAAATGTATAAGGTGTAGTATTTTTTATGGTTGTAAAGTGAGGTCTATGGTAGTAAGAGCAGTAGACTGCTTGTACCCAACAAAGCAAATATCTAAGGAAAATTGTTCGAATATAGTGGAGAACTTTAATTATCCTTCATCTCATTTATTGCCTCTTGCTGAACATATGGAAAATGCGACAACCTAAAAGGGTGCACAATCTTGTCGATTATGACTTTGTTGTTAATAACTAAGATATAAAAAATCCTGCTGACATTAATCGCCTCTATGCATTCTACGTATTTTATTTCTGTTGTTCCCCTGTCTTTTTTAAAAAAATAACGTGTTTCAATTATATCCAATTTTGTTTTTTAAATGTTTGAAGCTTTGTCCTGAATTCGAAAATTCGTCATTTGACTTAGCTGACAAAGACATCGATGCTACCCATTAGATGAACTATAATAATCACAGAGATCTTCTTAGTTTTCTAACTTTAAACACGGTTATCGTACGAATAAAAAATTTGGATTTTATATAAAAAATATATTGATAAATACGTTAATAATAATAAACGAAAACTAAAGTTTTCAACAAAGTGGTCTAATAATCAAAAACAAAAAAATTACTGCAAAATAGTAGACAACAACTGAAATACATTTGAATCTTCTCAGTGATGTTTGGGACTATAAATGATCAGTCACTTTTGGCATATGAGCATCCTCTGTGAATAGCAGTCCTAAACACCAAAGGAAAGATTCAAACAATCGATACAAGTGAATTAAACTTCAATCGATTCCACAAGTTACTAGCTATATGGATTCATGCGTCACCATCTATCTCTGCTTATATAGTAAAAATAATAATAATTACCTTAAATTGTCGTATTCTGCGTAAGTTGAGTATACTTTGGTCTTCCCTTCAAATATTTCCACATACGGTCGGCATCCATTTCTGAAATATTTTCAAGAAAAAAAGTACGATCTTTATAATAAAGAAAATTACTATTATCAGCATTGATTTTAGAGCTAATGTACTAAATTTTCAATCTTTAGTTCGTAGGTTAAAGCTCCGAATATAACCTTCTTTGGTTTAGGCAAGCTCATGAGATAGTATCACTGAGCTTCAATATAGACATTGAAGTTGAAAAGTGAGTACGTAGAACTGTATATGGTAAATGGGTTGCGTCTTTTTTTTAATCCTCTGTATCCACCTAGAAGAGTTGGAAAGCTCTGATTCCAAACCAATGGTGCACATGGACTCCAAGATCCTCAGGGAACACATAAAGTACGAACCTATTGTTTGTCACCGACTACCATGGGACTGCATCTCCTAACGTTGTTCCACTGCCTTGTGGACTAAACCTCTAGGTCAAAGGCTCGGGGAGTGGCCCCCTAAGAAAAGCACCTGCTTCGGTTTAGACGCTCGAACAGTATCCCACCCCTTACAAAAATCAAATGATTTGTGTGGCGTATACATATTTGCTGAATCCTTGTACCAATGATTATGTGTTTAAATAGTCAGTCAGCTGCAATGTAGGACCAGGCACATATATGCATCGGTCCAAGTTGCCATACCGCATTAGCACAACAAGATGAACACAGGATTCATAGAAGTAGTTAATTCAGTGGTGGTAATATATAGAAGAAAGAGTGTGTATAAGGAGATAGTACAGGAAGAAAGAATTAGTTCCTAGAAAGAAAGATTTGAAATGATTTTAATCTCTTAGTTTATAGGAAGACAGAGTGTGTATACACCGACACCATTGTGATCGATTCTGAGCCATGTCACCAAGAGTCTCCAACCATTGGTTACGATAGTCACGCGGAGCCCAACCAGGGAGTCTGCATCTACCAACATGGCTCAGACCAGAAGTTAGTGACTTCAAGCACTGATGCCACGTTTTGGTTTGGCTGCCCCTAACTTTCTTCCAATTATTCCTAACACCGGTTAGCATTGCGCGTCGTGGTAATCGGTGTTCAGGCATACGCAACACGTGGCCCAACCGTCTCAGTCGATATGTTTAAATAAATAAATAAATTCTAAATCAGTAAAAATATTCATTCGAGTAACTATTACCAGATAAGACAAAAGGAGCGTCCTGTTTTATACTGTTGGCTACTAGTCAAATTTAATACAAGTATCTGACTAAAAGGTAATATTAAGCCGAGCCAATCAGGATGTACATATTCCATTATAGACCGATCAATTTTAGTTCTTAAATTATACAACAGGAGAATATGAACTCTTGCAAATGAAACTGATACCCATTGCAAAAGCTAGTGTCCAAATGGACTCCGTTGTTCAGCGAATAACGTGTTGAATTTCGAAATGAAAAGAACTGAGTTTGATTATCAATCCAACCATCAACGTAGAGACGCAGATACACCCAACTGACGAGTCCGAAATAGAACAGAAAGTGAATCTGTTAGTGATTATCCAGCTTTTTGATGGAGTGTTGTTCTCTGAGCTGGATGGTTTGGTCGTGGAGCTTTCATCGTTCTTCTGAACGACATCATCAGCACAAACTTCAGATAGAAGTGAAGTGTTCGAATTTCTCCATATGTATTTCACAGCTTGTTCTGTGCACCTCGATGTTGATTGGTTCTTATTGACCTTAAATTTGTCATTGTTTACTTTTTTGTTTTTATTTTGTCCCCTATTGGTTTGATTCTTGTTCCTATATTCGTGCATAAGTTTCCTGATTGGTTGATAAATCGGATCAATTTCAATATGTTTGTTGATTGCTGATTGACCTGAGTGCCAAGCTTCTAAGAATTCTCTTGTGTTTTTAGAGTTTCCTCTGTCCAAGATTTCCACATTTTTCCAATCGAATGTGTGTCCACAGTTGTCCACGTGTATTGATATAAGTGAGGAGATATCATGCCGTTTGACTGCTAATTGATGTTCATGTAGGCGCAGGTGAAGGGGGCGTCCGCTTTGTCCGATGTAGTGTTTGTCGCAGTTGACACAATTTATTTTGTAGATGATGTTTGATTTATCTTCTTTTGTTATTTTATCCTTTGGTTTGCATAGAATTGACTGTAGTGATTTTGTCGGTTTGTGTGCCACACCTATTCCGAAGGTTTTTAGCAGTCTTGTTGCGGTCTCTGATATGCCATTTATGTATGGTAGTGTGATCCGTTTGTCAATTTCTGTGCTTGATTTGTGTTCTGATGCTGCATGTGGTTGGTATTTTTTGATGAAGTTGATTGGGTAGCCATTCTTTTGAAATACGTCCTTCAGGTATTTCTCTTCCTTTCTTCGTGCTGCCAGTGTGCTGCAGTGTGTCCTCGCCCTCTTGAACAAAGTTTGTACGCAGTTGATTTTATGTGCTCTTGGGTTGTTGCTATTGTAATTAAGAATTTGATCTGTGTGGGTCGGTTTCCTATATACTTGAGTTTCTAGTTTTCCTGTATTAGTTCTAGTGATTAATATATCCAAGAATGGTAGTTTGTTGTTTGTCTCCTGTTCCATTGTGAACTTGATGTCATCGAAGACGTTGTTGATCAGTTTGTAAGTGTTTTCTAGCTCATTCTTTTTGACGATGACGAATGTGTCGTCTACATAGCGAATCCAGATTTTTGGTTTGATCACAGGTAGTATTGCGGCTTCTAGTCTTTGCATCACTGCTTCTGCGATCACTCCTGATATTGGTGACCCCATTGGTGTCCCTTTCGTTTGTTCGTAGATTTTGTTGTTGAATTGAAAATACGTCGTTAGGCATAAATCGATGAGTTCTAGTAGACTTTTACTTTGAAGCTTTGTGTACTTTGTGAGATTCGTGTCGTTGGCGAGGAGAAGGGAAATAGTTTCTTTCGCTAACTTTGGTTCAATTGAGGTGAATAATGTTGTTACATCAAAGGATATCATCAGTTCGTCGTGGTTGATTTGAATGTCCTTAATTTGGCGCAGGAATTGTGTAGGAGATTTGATAGAGTGGTTGGATGAATCGACTAAATGTTTCAGTATTCGTGAAATTTCTTTTGATAAATTGTATGTTGGCGTTCCGGGCAGTGCTACAATTGGACGTAGTGGAATGTTTGGTTTGTGTATTTTCGGTCTGCCGTAGAATCGAGGGAGTACTGGTCCATTGGATTTCATTCTCCATTGATCTTGTTTTGTTATTTCTCCTGCTTTGACTAGCTTGTTTAATGTCTTTGAGATTCTGTTGTCCAATTTCTTGACAGGATTTATATCTATCAGTTTGTATGTGTTCTTATCTTCAAGTAGTTGTTCGGCTTTTTTGAAGTATTCCTCCTTGTCCATAATTACTGTTGTGCGTCCTTTGTCCGCTGGAACTATGACAATATCTTTTCTAGTTCTAAGTTCCTTCAAGGCTTTTTGTTCTTGTGGGGTCAGTTGGTTGTTTTCCTTCACCTGTTGAGTTAGCGGTACTATAGTTTGCCTTATTTTTTGTTGTGTCTCCTCACTGAATCCAGAAGTTTTGAGTGATGACTCTAGTGCTGCGAAGAATTCTAGTTTTGAGGCGTCGCTTGTGTTGTAGTTTAATCCTTTTTGGAGTAAGTGTTCTTCCGTGTTTGTTAGTGGTTGTTTTGATAGATTGATCACGCAGTTGTTTGTGTTTTCTTCCTTGGGTGCTTTTGAGATCTTGGTTAGTTTTTTCTTTAGTGTGTTCCTTCTTTGTTCTCTGTGTCGTTTGCATGATATCTCGATGGCTGTTGTCAAGATTTCTAAATGTTCTGACGTGAGAGTCCTTTGTAGCTTCACCTTTTGTTCCTCTATGACGTGTTGGTATTTGTGGATTCTGTAGTGTGCATCTGTTATCATTAGGTGTACCATTTTTCTTCCACTTTGCTCAGCTATTTTCCATCCTAATGGGCAGTTGATTGGAGGTCTATATCTTACACTTGTTGGTAGAACGTGCTGGCGAAGACACTCATGGAGAAAGTATAGTTGTTCTCGAGTGGAAGCTTGCCTTTTGGCGAAATTCTCCCATTTTCGAACAACGAGAAGCGTATCACGCTCATATGATTTTGAGATGGTGGAGAAGATTTGTAGCTCAGGTGGATGATTTTGATGGAGTTTTGTTCTCTGAGCTGGATGGTTTGGTCGTGGAGCTTTCATCGTTCTTCTGAACGACATCATCAGCACAAACATGAACATCAATTAGCAGTCAAACGGCATGATATCTCCTCACTTATATCAATACACGTGGACAACTGTGGACACACATTCGATTGGAAAAATGTGGAAATCTTGGACAGAGGAAACTCTAAAAACACAAGAGAATTCTTAGAAGCTTGGCACTCAGGTCAATCAGCAATCAACAAACATATTGAAATTGATCCGATTTATCAACCAATCAGGAAACTTATGCACGAATATAGGAACAAGAATCAAACCAATAGGGGACAAAATAAAAACAAAAAAGTAAACAATGACAAATTTAAGGTCAATAAGAACCAATCAACATCGAGGTGCACAGAACAAGCTGTGAAACACATATGGAGAAATTCGAACACTTCACTTCTATCTGAAGTTTGTGCTGATGATGTCGTTCAGAAGAACGATGAAAGCTCCACGACCAAACCATCCAGCTCAGAGAACAAAACTCCATCAAAATCATCCACCTGAGCTACAAATCTTCTCCACCATCTCAAAATCATATGAGCGTGATACGCTTCTCGTTGTTCGAAAATGGGAGAATTTCGCCAAAAGGCAAGCTTCCACTCGAGAACAACTATACTTTCTCCATGAGTGTCTTCGCCAGCACGTTCTACCAACAAGTGTAAGATATAGACCTCCAATCAACTGCCCATTAGGATGGAAAATAGCTGAGCAAAGTGGAAGAAAAATGGTACACCTAATGATAACAGATGCACACTACAGAATCCACAAATACCAACACGTCATAGAGGAACAAAAGGTGAAGCTACAAAGGACTCTCACGTCAGAACATTTAGAAATCTTGACAACAGCCATCGAGATATCATGCAAACGACACAGAGAACAAAGAAGGAACACACTAAAGAAAAAACTAACCAAGATCTCAAAAGCACCCAAGGAAGAAAACACAAACAACTGCGTGATCAATCTATCAAAACAACCACTAACAAACACGGAAGAACACTTACTCCAAAAAGGATTAAACTACAACACAAGCGACGCCTCAAAACTAGAATTCTTCGCAGCACTAGAGTCATCACTCAAAACTTCTGGATTCAGTGAGGAGACACAACAAAAAATAAGGCAAACTATAGTACCGCTAACTCAACAGGTGAAGGAAAACAACCAACTGACCCCACAAGAACAAAAAGCCTTGAAGGAACTTAGAACTAGAAAAGATATTGTCATAGTTCCAGCGGACAAAGGACGCACAACAGTAATTATGGACAAGGAGGAATACTTCAAAAAAGCCGAACAACTACTTGAAGATAAGAACACATACAAACTGATAGATATAAATCCTGTCAAGAAATTGGACAACAGAATCTCAAAGACATTAAACAAGCTAGTCAAAGCAGGAGAAATAACAAAACAAGATCAATGGAGAATGAAATCCAATGGACCAGTACTCCCTCGATTCTACGGCAGACCGAAAATACACAAACCAAACATTCCACTACGTCCAATTGTAGCACTGCCCGGAACGCCAACATACAATTTATCAAAAGAAATTTCACGAATACTGAAACATTTAGTCGATTCATCCAACCACTCTATCAAATCTCCTACACAATTCCTGCGCCAAATTAAGGACATTCAAATCAACCACGACGAACTGATGATATCCTTTGATGTAACAACATTATTCACCTCAATTGAACCAAAGTTAGCGAAAGAAACTATTTCCCTTCTCCTCGCCAACGACACGAATCTCACAAAGTACACAAAGCTTCAAAGTAAAAGTCTACTAGAACTCATCGATTTATGCCTAACGACGTATTTTCAATTCAACAACAAAATCTACGAACAAACGAAAGGGACACCAATGGGGTCACCAATATCAGGAGTGATCGCAGAAGCAGTGATGCAAAGACTAGAAGCCGCAATACTACCTGTGATCAAACCAAAAATCTGGATTCGCTATGTAGACGACACATTCGTCATCGTCAAAAAGAATGAGCTAGAAAACACTTACAAACTGATCAACAACGTCTTCGATGACATCAAGTTCACAATGGAACAGGAGACAAACAACAAACTACCATTCTTGGATATATTAATCACTAGAACTAATACAGGAAAACTAGAAACTCAAGTATATAGGAAACCGACCCACACAGATCAAATTCTTAATTACAATAGCAACAACCCAAGAGCACATAAAATCAACTGCGTACAAACTTTGTTCAAGAGGGCGAGGACACACTGCAGCACACTGGCAGCACGAAGAAAGGAAGAGAAATACCTGAAGGACGTATTTCAAAAGAATGGCTACCCAATCAACTTCATCAAAAAATACCAACCACATGCAGCATCAGAACACAAATCAAGCACAGAAATTGACAAACGGATCACACTACCATACATAAATGGCATATCAGAGACCGCAACAAGACTGCTAAAAACCTTCGGAATAGGTGTGGCACACAAACCGACAAAATCACTACAGTCAATTCTATGCAAACCAAAGGATAAAATAACAAAAGAAGATAAATCAAACATCATCTACAAAATAAATTGTGTCAACTGCGACAAACACTACATCGGACAAAGCGGACGCCCCCTTCACCTGCGCCTACATGAACATCAATTAGCAGTCAAACGGCATGATATCTCCTCACTTATATCAATACACGTGGACAACTGTGGACACACATTCGATTGGAAAAATGTGGAAATCTTGGACAGAGGAAACTCTAAAAACACAAGAGAATTCTTAGAAGCTTGGCACTCAGGTCAATCAGCAATCAACAAACATATTGAAATTGATCCGATTTATCAACCAATCAGGAAACTTATGCACGAATATAGGAACAAGAATCAAACCAATAGGGGACAAAATAAAAACAAAAAAGTAAACAATGACAAATTTAAGGTCAATAAGAACCAATCAACATCGAGGTGCACAGAACAAGCTGTGAAACACATATGGAGAAATTCGAACACTTCACTTCTATCTGAAGTTTGTGCTGATGATGTCGTTCAGAAGAACGATGAAAGCTCCACGACCAAACCATCCAGCTCAGAGAACAAAACTCCATCAAAATCATCCACCTGAGCTACAAATCTTCTCCACCATCTCAAAATCATATGAGCGTGATACGCTTCTCGTTGTTCGAAAATGGGAGAATTTCGCCAAAAGGCAAGCTTCCACTCGAGAACAACTATACTTTCTCCATGAGTGTCTTCGCCAGCACGTTCTACCAACAAGTGTAAGATATAGACCTCCAATCAACTGCCCATTAGGATGGAAAATAGCTGAGCAAAGTGGAAGAAAAATGGTACACCTAATGATAACAGATGCACACTACAGAATCCACAAATACCAACACGTCATAGAGGAACAAAAGGTGAAGCTACAAAGGACTCTCACGTCAGAACATTTAGAAATCTTGACAACAGCCATCGAGATATCATGCAAACGACACAGAGAACAAAGAAGGAACACACTAAAGAAAAAACTAACCAAGATCTCAAAAGCACCCAAGGAAGAAAACACAAACAACTGCGTGATCAATCTATCAAAACAACCACTAACAAACACGGAAGAACACTTACTCCAAAAAGGATTAAACTACAACACAAGCGACGCCTCAAAACTAGAATTCTTCGCAGCACTAGAGTCATCACTCAAAACTTCTGGATTCAGTGAGGAGACACAACAAAAAATAAGGCAAACTATAGTACCGCTAACTCAACAGGTGAAGGAAAACAACCAACTGACCCCACAAGAACAAAAAGCCTTGAAGGAACTTAGAACTAGAAAAGATATTGTCATAGTTCCAGCGGACAAAGGACGCACAACAGTAATTATGGACAAGGAGGAATACTTCAAAAAAGCCGAACAACTACTTGAAGATAAGAACACATACAAACTGATAGATATAAATCCTGTCAAGAAATTGGACAACAGAATCTCAAAGACATTAAACAAGCTAGTCAAAGCAGGAGAAATAACAAAACAAGATCAATGGAGAATGAAATCCAATGGACCAGTACTCCCTCGATTCTACGGCAGACCGAAAATACACAAACCAAACATTCCACTACGTCCAATTGTAGCACTGCCCGGAACGCCAACATACAATTTATCAAAAGAAATTTCACGAATACTGAAACATTTAGTCGATTCATCCAACCACTCTATCAAATCTCCTACACAATTCCTGCGCCAAATTAAGGACATTCAAATCAACCACGACGAACTGATGATATCCTTTGATGTAACAACATTATTCACCTCAATTGAACCAAAGTTAGCGAAAGAAACTATTTCCCTTCTCCTCGCCAACGACACGAATCTCACAAAGTACACAAAGCTTCAAAGTAAAAGTCTACTAGAACTCATCGATTTATGCCTAACGACGTATTTTCAATTCAACAACAAAATCTACGAACAAACGAAAGGGACACCAATGGGGTCACCAATATCAGGAGTGATCGCAGAAGCAGTGATGCAAAGACTAGAAGCCGCAATACTACCTGTGATCAAACCAAAAATCTGGATTCGCTATGTAGACGACACATTCGTCATCGTCAAAAAGAATGAGCTAGAAAACACTTACAAACTGATCAACAACGTCTTCGATGACATCAAGTTCACAATGGAACAGGAGACAAACAACAAACTACCATTCTTGGATATATTAATCACTAGAACTAATACAGGAAAACTAGAAACTCAAGTATATAGGAAACCGACCCACACAGATCAAATTCTTAATTACAATAGCAACAACCCAAGAGCACATAAAATCAACTGCGTACAAACTTTGTTCAAGAGGGCGAGGACACACTGCAGCACACTGGCAGCACGAAGAAAGGAAGAGAAATACCTGAAGGACGTATTTCAAAAGAATGGCTACCCAATCAACTTCATCAAAAAATACCAACCACATGCAGCATCAGAACACAAATCAAGCACAGAAATTGACAAACGGATCACACTACCATACATAAATGGCATATCAGAGACCGCAACAAGACTGCTAAAAACCTTCGGAATAGGTGTGGCACACAAACCGACAAAATCACTACAGTCAATTCTATGCAAACCAAAGGATAAAATAACAAAAGAAGATAAATCAAACATCATCTACAAAATAAATTGTGTCAACTGCGACAAACACTACATCGGACAAAGCGGACGCCCCCTTCACCTGCGCCTACATGAACATCAATTAGCAGTCAAACGGCATGATATCTCCTCACTTATATCAATACACGTGGACAACTGTGGACACACATTCGATTGGAAAAATGTGGAAATCTTGGACAGAGGAAACTCTAAAAACACAAGAGAATTCTTAGAAGCTTGGCACTCAGGTCAATCAGCAATCAACAAACATATTGAAATTGATCCGATTTATCAACCAATCAGGAAACTTATGCACGAATATAGGAACAAGAATCAAACCAATAGGGGACAAAATAAAAACAAAAAAGTAAACAATGACAAATTTAAGGTCAATAAGAACCAATCAACATCGAGGTGCACAGAACAAGCTGTGAAACACATATGGAGAAATTCGAACACTTCACTTCTATCTGAAGTTTGTGCTGATGATGTCGTTCAGAAGAACGATGAAAGCTCCACGACCAAACCATCCAGCTCAGAGAACAAAACTCCATCAAAATCATCCACCTGAGCTACAAATCTTCTCCACCATCTCAAAATCATATGAGCGTGATACGCTTCTCGTTGTTCGAAAATGGGAGAATTTCGCCAAAAGGCAAGCTTCCACTCGAGAACAACTATACTTTCTCCATGAGTGTCTTCGCCAGCACGTTCTACCAACAAGTGTAAGATATAGACCTCCAATCAACTGCCCATTAGGATGGAAAATAGCTGAGCAAAGTGGAAGAAAAATGGTACACCTAATGATAACAGATGCACACTACAGAATCCACAAATACCAACACGTCATAGAGGAACAAAAGGTGAAGCTACAAAGGACTCTCACGTCAGAACATTTAGAAATCTTGACAACAGCCATCGAGATATCATGCAAACGACACAGAGAACAAAGAAGGAACACACTAAAGAAAAAACTAACCAAGATCTCAAAAGCACCCAAGGAAGAAAACACAAACAACTGCGTGATCAATCTATCAAAACAACCACTAACAAACACGGAAGAACACTTACTCCAAAAAGGATTAAACTACAACACAAGCGACGCCTCAAAACTAGAATTCTTCGCAGCACTAGAGTCATCACTCAAAACTTCTGGATTCAGTGAGGAGACACAACAAAAAATAAGGCAAACTATAGTACCGCTAACTCAACAGGTGAAGGAAAACAACCAACTGACCCCACAAGAACAAAAAGCCTTGAAGGAACTTAGAACTAGAAAAGATATTGTCATAGTTCCAGCGGACAAAGGACGCACAACAGTAATTATGGACAAGGAGGAATACTTCAAAAAAGCCGAACAACTACTTGAAGATAAGAACACATACAAACTGATAGATATAAATCCTGTCAAGAAATTGGACAACAGAATCTCAAAGACATTAAACAAGCTAGTCAAAGCAGGAGAAATAACAAAACAAGATCAATGGAGAATGAAATCCAATGGACCAGTACTCCCTCGATTCTACGGCAGACCGAAAATACACAAACCAAACATTCCACTACGTCCAATTGTAGCACTGCCCGGAACGCCAACATACAATTTATCAAAAGAAATTTCACGAATACTGAAACATTTAGTCGATTCATCCAACCACTCTATCAAATCTCCTACACAATTCCTGCGCCAAATTAAGGACATTCAAATCAACCACGACGAACTGATGATATCCTTTGATGTAACAACATTATTCACCTCAATTGAACCAAAGTTAGCGAAAGAAACTATTTCCCTTCTCCTCGCCAACGACACGAATCTCACAAAGTACACAAAGCTTCAAAGTAAAAGTCTACTAGAACTCATCGATTTATGCCTAACGACGTATTTTCAATTCAACAACAAAATCTACGAACAAACGAAAGGGACACCAATGGGGTCACCAATATCAGGAGTGATCGCAGAAGCAGTGATGCAAAGACTAGAAGCCGCAATACTACCTGTGATCAAACCAAAAATCTGGATTCGCTATGTAGACGACACATTCGTCATCGTCAAAAAGAATGAGCTAGAAAACACTTACAAACTGATCAACAACGTCTTCGATGACATCAAGTTCACAATGGAACAGGAGACAAACAACAAACTACCATTCTTGGATATATTAATCACTAGAACTAATACAGGAAAACTAGAAACTCAAGTATATAGGAAACCGACCCACACAGATCAAATTCTTAATTACAATAGCAACAACCCAAGAGCACATAAAATCAACTGCGTACAAACTTTGTTCAAGAGGGCGAGGACACACTGCAGCACACTGGCAGCACGAAGAAAGGAAGAGAAATACCTGAAGGACGTATTTCAAAAGAATGGCTACCCAATCAACTTCATCAAAAAATACCAACCACATGCAGCATCAGAACACAAATCAAGCACAGAAATTGACAAACGGATCACACTACCATACATAAATGGCATATCAGAGACCGCAACAAGACTGCTAAAAACCTTCGGAATAGGTGTGGCACACAAACCGACAAAATCACTACAGTCAATTCTATGCAAACCAAAGGATAAAATAACAAAAGAAGATAAATCAAACATCATCTACAAAATAAATTGTGTCAACTGCGACAAACACTACATCGGACAAAGCGGACGCCCCCTTCACCTGCGCCTACATGAACATCAATTAGCAGTCAAACGGCATGATATCTCCTCACTTATATCAATACACGTGGACAACTGTGGACACACATTCGATTGGAAAAATGTGGAAATCTTGGACAGAGGAAACTCTAAAAACACAAGAGAATTCTTAGAAGCTTGGCACTCAGGTCAATCAGCAATCAACAAACATATTGAAATTGATCCGATTTATCAACCAATCAGGAAACTTATGCACGAATATAGGAACAAGAATCAAACCAATAGGGGACAAAATAAAAACAAAAAAGTAAACAATGACAAATTTAAGGTCAATAAGAACCAATCAACATCGAGGTGCACAGAACAAGCTGTGAAACACATATGGAGAAATTCGAACACTTCACTTCTATCTGAAGTTTGTGCTGATGATGTCGTTCAGAAGAACGATGAAAGCTCCACGACCAAACCATCCAGCTCAGAGAACAAAACTCCATCAAAATCATCCACCTGAGCTACAAATCTTCTCCACCATCTCAAAATCATATGAGCGTGATACGCTTCTCGTTGTTCGAAAATGGGAGAATTTCGCCAAAAGGCAAGCTTCCACTCGAGAACAACTATACTTTCTCCATGAGTGTCTTCGCCAGCACGTTCTACCAACAAGTGTAAGATATAGACCTCCAATCAACTGCCCATTAGGATGGAAAATAGCTGAGCAAAGTGGAAGAAAAATGGTACACCTAATGATAACAGATGCACACTACAGAATCCACAAATACCAACACGTCATAGAGGAACAAAAGGTGAAGCTACAAAGGACTCTCACGTCAGAACATTTAGAAATCTTGACAACAGCCATCGAGATATCATGCAAACGACACAGAGAACAAAGAAGGAACACACTAAAGAAAAAACTAACCAAGATCTCAAAAGCACCCAAGGAAGAAAACACAAACAACTGCGTGATCAATCTATCAAAACAACCACTAACAAACACGGAAGAACACTTACTCCAAAAAGGATTAAACTACAACACAAGCGACGCCTCAAAACTAGAATTCTTCGCAGCACTAGAGTCATCACTCAAAACTTCTGGATTCAGTGAGGAGACACAACAAAAAATAAGGCAAACTATAGTACCGCTAACTCAACAGGTGAAGGAAAACAACCAACTGACCCCACAAGAACAAAAAGCCTTGAAGGAACTTAGAACTAGAAAAGATATTGTCATAGTTCCAGCGGACAAAGGACGCACAACAGTAATTATGGACAAGGAGGAATACTTCAAAAAAGCCGAACAACTACTTGAAGATAAGAACACATACAAACTGATAGATATAAATCCTGTCAAGAAATTGGACAACAGAATCTCAAAGACATTAAACAAGCTAGTCAAAGCAGGAGAAATAACAAAACAAGATCAATGGAGAATGAAATCCAATGGACCAGTACTCCCTCGATTCTACGGCAGACCGAAAATACACAAACCAAACATTCCACTACGTCCAATTGTAGCACTGCCCGGAACGCCAACATACAATTTATCAAAAGAAATTTCACGAATACTGAAACATTTAGTCGATTCATCCAACCACTCTATCAAATCTCCTACACAATTCCTGCGCCAAATTAAGGACATTCAAATCAACCACGACGAACTGATGATATCCTTTGATGTAACAACATTATTCACCTCAATTGAACCAAAGTTAGCGAAAGAAACTATTTCCCTTCTCCTCGCCAACGACACGAATCTCACAAAGTACACAAAGCTTCAAAGTAAAAGTCTACTAGAACTCATCGATTTATGCCTAACGACGTATTTTCAATTCAACAACAAAATCTACGAACAAACGAAAGGGACACCAATGGGGTCACCAATATCAGGAGTGATCGCAGAAGCAGTGATGCAAAGACTAGAAGCCGCAATACTACCTGTGATCAAACCAAAAATCTGGATTCGCTATGTAGACGACACATTCGTCATCGTCAAAAAGAATGAGCTAGAAAACACTTACAAACTGATCAACAACGTCTTCGATGACATCAAGTTCACAATGGAACAGGAGACAAACAACAAACTACCATTCTTGGATATATTAATCACTAGAACTAATACAGGAAAACTAGAAACTCAAGTATATAGGAAACCGACCCACACAGATCAAATTCTTAATTACAATAGCAACAACCCAAGAGCACATAAAATCAACTGCGTACAAACTTTGTTCAAGAGGGCGAGGACACACTGCAGCACACTGGCAGCACGAAGAAAGGAAGAGAAATACCTGAAGGACGTATTTCAAAAGAATGGCTACCCAATCAACTTCATCAAAAAATACCAACCACATGCAGCATCAGAACACAAATCAAGCACAGAAATTGACAAACGGATCACACTACCATACATAAATGGCATATCAGAGACCGCAACAAGACTGCTAAAAACCTTCGGAATAGGTGTGGCACACAAACCGACAAAATCACTACAGTCAATTCTATGCAAACCAAAGGATAAAATAACAAAAGAAGATAAATCAAACATCATCTACAAAATAAATTGTGTCAACTGCGACAAACACTACATCGGACAAAGCGGACGCCCCCTTCACCTGCGCCTACATGAACATCAATTAGCAGTCAAACGGCATGATATCTCCTCACTTATATCAATACACGTGGACAACTGTGGACACACATTCGATTGGAAAAATGTGGAAATCTTGGACAGAGGAAACTCTAAAAACACAAGAGAATTCTTAGAAGCTTGGCACTCAGGTCAATCAGCAATCAACAAACATATTGAAATTGATCCGATTTATCAACCAATCAGGAAACTTATGCACGAATATAGGAACAAGAATCAAACCAATAGGGGACAAAATAAAAACAAAAAAGTAAACAATGACAAATTTAAGGTCAATAAGAACCAATCAACATCGAGGTGCACAGAACAAGCTGTGAAACACATATGGAGAAATTCGAACACTTCACTTC
The DNA here is from genome assembly GCA_946903255.1 of Schistosoma spindalis. Classification (NCBI taxonomy): domain Eukaryota; kingdom Metazoa; phylum Platyhelminthes; class Trematoda; order Strigeidida; family Schistosomatidae; genus Schistosoma; species Schistosoma spindalis. The sequence goes on along the minus strand of OX336416.1, from coordinate 77,152,924 downwards.
TATCTGAAGTTTGTGCTGATGATGTCGTTCAGAAGAACGATGAAAGCTCCACGACCAAACCATCCAGCTCAGAGAACAAAACTCCATCAAAATCATCCACCTGAGCTACAAATCTTCTCCACCATCTCAAAATCATATGAGCGTGATACGCTTCTCGTTGTTCGAAAATGGGAGAATTTCGCCAAAAGGCAAGCTTCCACTCGAGAACAACTATACTTTATCCATGAGTGTCTTCGCCAGCACGTTCTACCAACAAGTGTAAGATATAGACCTCCAATCAACTGCCCATTAGGATGGAAAATAGCTGAGCAAAGTGGAAGAAAAATGGTACACCTAATGATAACAGATGCACACTACAGAATCCACAAATACCAACACGTCATAGAGGAACAAAAGGTGAAGCTACAAAGGACTCTCACGTCAGAACATTTAGAAATCTTGACAACAGCCATCGAGATATCATGCAAACGACACAGAGAACAAAGAAGGAACACACTAAAGAAAAAACTAACCAAGATCTCAAAAGCACCCAAGGAAGAAAACACAAACAACTGCGTGATCAATCTATCAAAACAACCACTAACAAACACGGAAGAACGCTTACTCCAAAAAGGATTAAACTACAACACAAGCGACGCCTCAAAACTAGAATTCTTCGCAGCACTAGAGTCATCACTCAAAACTTCTGGATTCAGTGAGGAGACACAACAAAAAATAAGGCAAACTATAGTACCGCTAACTCAACAGGTGAAGGAAAACAACCAACTGACCCCACAAGAACAAAAAGCCTTGAAGGAACTTAGAACTAGAAAAGATATTGTCATAGTTCCAGCGGACAAAGGACGCACAACAGTAATTATGGACAAGGAGGAATACTTCAAAAAAGCCGAACAACTACTTGAAGATAAGAACACATACAAACTGATAGATATAAATCCTGTCAAGAAATTGGACAACAGAATCTCAAAGACATTAAACAAGCTAGTCAAAGCAGGAGAAATAACAAAACAAGATCAATGGAGAATGAAAATCAATGGACCAGTACTCCCTCGATTCTACGGCAGACCGAAAATACACAAACCAAACATTCCACTACGTCCAATTGTAGCACTGCCCGGAACGCCAACATACAATTTATCAAAAGAAATTTCACGAATACTGAAACATTTAGTCGATTCATCCAACCACACTATCAAATCTCCTACACAATTCCTGCGCCAAATTAAGGACATTCAAATCAACCACGACGAACTGATGATATCCTTTGATGTAACAACATTATTCACCTCAATTGAACCAAAGTTAGCGAAAGAAACTATTTACCTTCTCCTCGCCAACGACACGAAGCTCACAAAGTACACCAAGCTTCAAAGTAAAAGTCTACTAGAACTCATCGATTTATGCCTAACGACGTATTTTCAATTCAACAACAAAACCTACGAACAAACGAAAGGGACACCAATGGAGTCACAAATATCAGGAGTGATCGCAGAAGCAGTGATGCAAAGACTAAAAGCCGCAATACTACCTGTGATCAAACCAAAAATCTGGATTCGCTATGTAGACGACACATTCGTCATCGTCAAAAAGAATGAGCTAGAAAACACTTACAAACTGATCAACAACGTCTTCGATGACATCAAGTTCACAATGGAACAGGAGACAAACAACAAACTACCATTCTTGGATATATTAATCACTAGAACTAATACAGGAAAACTAGAAACTCAAGTATATAGGAAACCGACCCACACGGATCAAATTCTTAATTACAATAGCAACAACCCAAGAGCACATAAAATCAACTGCGTACAAACTTTGTTCAAGAGGGCGAGGACACACTGCAGCACACTGGCAGCACGAAGAAAGGAAGAGAAATACCTGAAGGACGTATTTCAAAAGAATGGCTACCCAATCAACTTCATCAAAAAATACCAACCACATGCAGCATCAGAACACAAATCAAGCACAGAAATTGACAAACGGATCACACTACCATACATAAATGGCATATCAGAGACCGCAACAAGACTGCTAAAAACCTTCGGAATAGGTGTGGCACATAAACTGACAAATCAATAAAATCAATCCTATGCAAACCAAAGGATGAAATAACAAAAGAAGATAAAACAAACATCATCTACAAAATAAATTGTGTCAACTGCGACAAACACTACATCGGACAAAGCGGACGCCCCCTTCACCTGCGCCTACATGAACATCAATTAGCAGTCAAACGGCATGATATCTCCTCACTTATATCAATACACGTGGACAACTGTGGACACACATTCGATTGGAAAAATGTGGAAATCTTGGACAGAGGAAACTCTAAAAACACAAGAGAATTCTTAGAAGCTTGGCACTCAGGTCAATCAGCAATCAACAAACATATTGAAATTGATCCGATTTATCAACCAATCAGGAAACTTATGCACGAATATAGGAACAAGAATCAAACCAATAGGGGACAAAATAAAAACAAAAAAGTAAACAATGACAAATTTAAGGTCAATAAGAACCAATCAACATCGAGGAGCACAGAACAAGCTGTGAAACGCATATGGAGAAATTCGAACACTTCACTTCTATCTGAAGTTTGTGCTGATGATGTCGTTCAGAAGAACGATGAAAGCTCCACGACCAAACCATCCAGCTCAGAGAACAAAACTCCATCAAAATCATCCACCTGAGCTACAAATCTTCTCCACCATCTCAAAATCATATGAGCGTGATACGCTTCTCGTTGTTCGAAAATGGGAGAATTTCGCCAAAAGGCAAGCTTCCACTCGAGAACAACTATACTTTCTCCATGAGTGTCTTCGCCAGCACGTTCTACCAACAAGTGTAAGATATAGACCTCCAATCAACTGCCCATTAGGATGGAAAATAGCTGAGCAAAGTGGAAGAAAAATGGTACACCTAATGATAACAGATGCACACTACAGAATCCACAAATACCAACACGTCATAGAGGAACAAAAGGTGAAGCTACAAAGGACTCTCACGTCAGAACATTTAGAAATCTTGAAAACAGCCATCGAGATATCATGCAAACGACACAGAGAACAAAGAAGGGACACACTAAAGAAAAAACTAACCAAGATCTCAAAAGCACCCAAGGAAGAAAACACAAACAACTGCGTGATCAATCTCTCAAAACAACCACTAACAAACACAGATGAATACCTACTACAAAAAGGATAAAACTAAAACATAAGCGACGCCTCAAAACTAGAATTCTTCGCAGCACTAGAGTCATCACTCAAAACTTCCGGAATAAGTGAAGAAAAAAAACAAGAAATAAGGCAAACTATAGTACCGTTAACTCAACAGTTGAATGAAAACAACCAACTGACCCCACAAGAACGAGAAGCCTTGTAGGACCTTAGAACTAGAAAAGATATTGTCATAGTTCCAGCGGACAAAGGACGCACCACAGTAATCATGGACAAGGGGAAATACTTCAAAAAAGCCGAACAACTACTTGAAGATAAGAACACATACAAACTGATAGATATAAATCCTGTCAAGAAATTGGACAACAGAATCTCAAAGACATTAAACAAGCTAGTCAAAGCAGGAGAAATAACAAAACAAGATCAATAGAGAATGAAATCCAATGGACCAGTACTCCCTCGATTCTACGGCAGACCGAAAATACACAAACCAAACATTCCACTACGTCCAATTGTAGCACTGCCCGGAACGCCAACATACAATTTATCAAAAGAAATTTCACGAATACTGAAACATTTAGTCGATTCATCCAACCACTCTATCAAATCTCCTACACAATTCCTGCGCCAAATTAAGGACATTCAAATCAACCACGACGAACTGATGATATCCTTTGATGTAACAACATTATTCACCTCAATTGAACCAAAGTTAGCGAAAGAAACTATTTCCCTTCTCCTCGCCAACGACACGAATCTCACAAAGTACACAAAGCTTCAAAGTAAAAGTCTACTAGAAATG